>JBBPBQ010020323.1:8466083-8519298 GCA_037974755.1 Cicer yamashitae
ATGAGAAACATGATACATCATATGTTTTTCCCAAAAAAAAAAAAAAATTATCACTATTGTTTTTAAAACACCGTCTTTTTTTATTTATGTACTATATAAACTTATATAGTTTAATATATGGTTATTGAAAGCTCATAAAAAATTACTTATGGTTATTGTAAACTTTGATAAAGAATGTCGAATAATTTAAAAGTAAATCATGAATAAAAAATAATAATTAAATAATAAAAATAAACATTATTGATTAAAAATAATATTAAATTTGTAAAACTTAACTCAACTAATAAATACCAATATTGTTAAGTTGAATGTCATGTCTCAAGTATTTGAATTTGAAATATCGCAGTTGTGTGCTAATTTCATTATTATTTTATATATAGACCAAAAAAATATATAACATTAAATATATTAACGACTTAATAGGACTACCATTAATTAGTAGGACTACCATTAATTAGAATGCACGCGGTGGTTGTGCTACAACATTCAAACATCATTTGTCTCCATCTATTCAAAAAAGTTATTTTGTTATCACATAATCAAGATACACATATTCTACAGAGTTACTGATTTTCTCAAAATCAACCTTAAATAAAATAAAATCATTATTTTTTTTTGCTTCATCAACCACCTCATTTGCTATCAAGATACCATCCAATATTTGCCTACCAATAAAATTGGTCTAAAATTAGACAACTTTTGCATATTTTCCTTCTTGGTTATAAATACAATGAACGTGCAATCTAAAACTCACACTAATCTTCCACAATCCCAAATTGTCTCTTTCACCTCCTCCTCTAAAAGAACTTCAACCAATCTTCTCGCTTCCATATAATTGATTTCACATATCTTACATAAAAAAACCTAACTATTAATTAATTTTGAGATTAATTGAGTGACTCACATTGAGCTTTTGAGTCATTATAGCTCAATGTGAGTCACTTAGTTGCAAATTAAAGCCAATAAAGAGAGAGCCTAAAGTCATTTGAGATGTTGTAGATACTTATACCTAATTTGACAAATTCCACAACTTCTTAATACAATGAATAAGCATATCAATATCTTCATAGCTTAATTTGAGAAGCAAAGATGAAAGTTTTTGCAAATTAAACACATAATGTTCAAGTTAGATTCTGCAAGGGTTCCACTTGCTCAAATCCCAAACCTGCAATAGTTTCATTTATTTACAGATCATATAAGTAGAGTGGTATGGTGATAAATTTATATCATATTCGTTAAACACTCATTAAGTGTTTTTATCATAATAATCTATGAGATGCATAGTTATTCCTTTTTTAGCCATCTTTAAGATACTTTGGGGCTTTAACATGGATGTTATTTGTTGAAATAACATGGTTGAAATAATCTTTTGAGGAGCCGTGTAACTTACCAACGAAACCGTATTGATTTTGTACTTTTGTCTGCTGACAGACACGACAAGCGTTTACACCAGAGCAAATAAATGAAGCATGCTATGTTGACATGAAGGCTAACAAATATATTTTTGACAATCTGAGGAAAAACCCAAAAGTACACTATGATGGCCAACGGTTCTCTTACTATGTAACTTTTATGAGTGCAAATATCATAACATTCATATATTCAAATATTGCTTTAGAAAACAACTACTTATAATTCAAATAGATAATTTGTTAGCTTAAGTTAGATCAGCAGGTTGAAAGACATTCAAGAGGTTCTAAAGTTGCAGGCCTGCAGATAATGGACTGGTGTAATCTATAACAACTCTAGAAATAATGTGTGAATCTGTGTCTAATTAAAACTTGTTTGAAACTTTATTTCCAGATCTTATAAGAGCCCTTTTTTCTTACTGAAGTTAAATTATGAATGTAATCTAATGAGCAACGTCTTAGTCTCAAGAGTGGATTTCGTTGAAAATACCCCTAAATTCAATAGTAGTACAAGCCATAAAATATTTCTATTAAACTGTTTTTATTAAAGTAGACATGTATCTTAACTAGGCACTGCTCAGTTGCTCTGACGGTTTTTGTAATCAGTATCATCCCTCTTGGCATATGTCCGATTCCCACGTTAAAATATTGTGTTTTTATTTTTTAAATTGTATATTTATTTTATTTTAATAAGAGATTTTAAAATAAATTTTTGTTTTAGAGATAAAATATTAGTTAATAAATATGTATTTTTATAAATAATAAAAATAATTTTTATTACATTTTTGTTGATTCTAAAAATATAAACAATTCTTTTATTTCAAAAGTTTTCTACTTTTTTATTGAAAAAGAAATTAATATAAATTTTTAAAAATAAAAATAGAAAATACTTTTACAAACTAAACTAACCATAAGTTTTCATTTGTAAATAATATATAAAAGCAAAAATAAAGTTTGTACAAGAAAGAAAGGATTAAATGTTGTGAAAACGAGTTTTTTTTATAGGTCAATATTAAGTTATATTATGTCAGTTTTTGTTGATTTTGAGTTTTAAAAATTTAATTTTAAAAAATAATTTTTAACCAATATTATAAAGTTGAGTTGCGAATTAGGTTGTTTTAAACATATTTTGTATCACTGTTTAAAAAACTCATATTCACTATACCAGTTTATTATAAAAATGTATAAAATCGTTCTATAATTACACCATTTAAATTATGAATGACCACGCAAAAATATGGTACGGTAATTACTCAAAAATCTAAAATAACAATTTTTTAGTTTTAATATATTTTTGTAGTTTTAATATATTTTTGTAAATCCAACGGAATTCTATTTATAAATATTAATTACAAACGGAATTCTATTTAGAAACGTAGAAAAACTAAATTTTTTTAGTAGTAAAAAATAATACATCAATTAATCTAAGCCGGACCACTTATGTGGTGGTCGAGTGTTTTATCTCTCTTCACAAAATTAAATAATCTTTGTAGCACACCCAAAATATGATACTTCCACCCTATAAATATTATTAGTTTCAACATTATCTCCAAAAGTATTCGAGATCAAATATAGAGCTTTGAATTTAAAACTCTCTTGATTCGCGTAATTTGGGAAAACAAGTTTAATCATCATCATCGGTAAAGAAAGGACACAACTATAAGCAGATTTGGAAAAGAAGCTAGAGTTTTAGTTATGATGTAAGGCACCAAATTAGGCGTGGCATTAAAACAAAAAGGTGTTGTTTATTCCTGATCCACCCATTTTTATTTTTATTATATTATTATCCAGCTAAAAATATATGCCATTTGTTTCCGCCTTGCTTTTAAGATGCCAAAAAAGGCAGCTTAGTGAAAATTCAAGACTAATGGGTTTTGCAATGCAATGCTCAAGCTATGGCTATTCTTTCTGTGTCCCTCATCGATTCGCCCCAATTTCTCTCCAAGGTCAATCAGTTACAACGAACTCCTTCAATACTTTTATGTTTTACCGGAACATCACCATTAGTTAGTTAGTTAGTTACTGCATTCATTCATTCTGATGAATTTCCTTTTCCAGCTTTCCACCAGTGGAACGGATTCAAGAGCCAACGAAATAATCAGATTACTGCACTTTGTGCTGCCGACGACCGAAACTCCAACCTCGCTTCTCACAGGAAAAGGTCTTCCTTATTATTATTATTAGCAGCTATCAATTCCCCCTTTTCATCCGATTATAAATATGATTACTGTTTTAATTTCGTGTAGAAAAATTGTGGAGCACATTTGTCTGCTCAAAGCAAAGGATGATTTATCTGAACAGGATGAGAATGACATGCTTGATTATTTATACACAACTCAGTATCAAATGGGTGGTATTGTTGCTATTTCATTAGGTAAATGTAAATGCTAGGTTAGTTTGCTCTTTGTTATAAACTATACACAGCATCATATATTGCTTTACATGTTATGATATACAAGCATCAGACACAACACTGATCGGCAATTTAAGAAAATGGAAGTGAATGAATGCAACCACATGCGTCGCGGTCAGTGTCCAACACCAACATGTATCGAATCAGCACGTGTTCAACACTAAATAAATACACATTTAACCTAAAGTGTCTGTTGCTACGTAGTTTATATGTCTAGCATTGCTTAACTATATCTAGTTTTATATATTTATTTTTTGAAGGGGAACTTTTTCATATGGTGATGAGTTGATGACCTTGTTGCTCCTGCAGGCCGAGTTTCTTCTCCGAATCCTGATCGATATACTCATGCTCTGTATATGCGGTTTCAGAGGAAGGAAAACCTTGAAAAGTTCTATGAGAATTCCTTTTACTTGAAGGTTATCCAGGACCACGTTATGACTTACTGCCATGTATGCACCAACATGTAAACACCGATTCTCTGTTCCTTTTGTATTTTTATTTTTTCTGTTACTATTGAGTTAACCTCCTCATGAACGTTTTAACTTGACTCTTAATTGATTTTGTTTAGGGATTAATTAATGTTGATTATGAATCTGAAGTCGATGATGACATGCTTTCTATATTTCGCAAAGGAGAGGTTGGTACTAATTTAATTAATTTTCCTTTTATTCCGGATCTATAAATTCTATGGTTCATCAAGTATCAATGCCCAATTCATATTTGGTAATAACCTAGCGGCAGTAGATTCTATGTTCATTACCAATTGTGAATCAAAATGAACATAATATGTCTTATATTTTATATTCTAACCGTAAATTTTTTTGGGGGGTGGGGGTCTGGACTCTGGGGTGCATCAAATGATTTTTTTGTCAGGAGTTCAGCCATGGAGTGGAGTTTGTTCTTTTGTTATCATTTAATGAAGGTGCCTTAGGTAACCAGGAGGAACATGCACTGGTCTCTCTGGCAACAGTGTTGTTGGAATCTCCTTCCTTGATAGTACAATTTACAAAAGGTATGTTTTCAGTTCTAACGACATTTATTCAGACGTTGCCTTGTGTTAGTTGTGTTGTAACACGACCTTGTAGCATGGTTTGTTGGTGCATCAACCGTTTGTTTTATTGACAAAAGGATTGTATGAATAAAATCCTTTCCACTATGTTTTGATTTTCTCCTTGGGTTAATAATATTTAATTGCCAGGTTTTAATTTCAATCAAAGTTCTAAGGAGTATACTCATGGAGTAGTGATACGATTTCGATCAGGTGATCTCAATCTCACGGTTTGTCACATCTGATTTTCTTTGACCTTAGCTGTGTTCATCTGATTTTCTTTGACCTTAGCTGTGTTGACCGATTTTGGTACATGGTGGTATGTTCTGCAGTTGAGGCATTTGAGATACTTATACACAGCAAAGAGTACAAGGATGTAAGGAATTGAATTTATTGTTTCTTACAAATTTAGACATTGTGCTTGGGTTGGGTTGTTATTGTTATACAACTTTTGGTGTTAGTTAGCTTGTATTTAAATTTCAGATAATATCTTCACCTTCTTGTCACATTTAAATGGAAAACAATTCTAAATGTTTCCCTTTTTAGTAAACAATATAATTCAGAATTTTTGATTGGGGATCATGCTGTAATTTTCTCTTGGTAAATGACAAAATTCTAATATGTTGGCTGATTCTTTCATTTTTTTACCAGAAGATTTTTCATTTTATTTATATCAACATATTAAATGAACTTCCCAATGAGATAAATTGAAATATAATTTGCTAGAGATATAAATATATTATATTTTACAAAACTGAATGGATACCACTGTGTGACTATATCTTGATGAGAACAAGCACAGCAAGAATCTAAACTAAACTATATTTGGACATCGAAAACAGGTATGGATATCCAAGTTCCAGCCTATTGTCCAGAAATCACTGTCTCTTCATTTCTTGGTTGATCCAGTGGGAACTGAGATTATGTAGTGAGGATAATTTATGTAAGTTTTGACATTTAACTTGCCTATGACCTAGTGACAGACATATTTCTCACGTTTTATTCCAAATCCTTGCCAGTTTTGAACAAGAAATTTGACTTGGTTTCCTCTTCTTTTTAGGAACAAGGATGAAGGTTATTTCCTGCTTTATATTTCCACTCACATGTTCTTTTGCCATGAATTGAGGCCAACATTCTAAAATTGTTAAATTGTTTTAATTTGTGTAAGTTTTTTATGCTTATTTGTATATTTGTATTTTCTTAAAGCTCAATGTGTCTGGACCTACTGTTTCTGGTAAAATATTGCTGTGTTAGTGTCAAAGTCAAACCTGCAAGGTACTCTATTTTCCCCTAAAAATTATTCACACACCTGACATAGTGTAGCCTTTTCAATATAATTTACGTTCGGCAATTTAGAAAAACAAGCTTTATTTTTTTTTGGGCAAATGTCTGCAATACTTCATATCTAATATTTCTATTGGATCAAATACAGTTTCTTTGTATCTGGAAGGCTAGTATCTTGATTCTCTCAAACTTTATAAATTCTACATCTTATCTAGGAAACTAAACTACTTTATACTAGAAGCCTGCAAAAACTTGTATAACTTGATAAGCAGCTGATTGCTAGATAGTTGATCAGTTATGAAGGGGGTTCGGACCCCCTGGAACATCTCGTAGAGAAACGCCATAAATTGGGTGGACCTCTTTTGTGTTAGGTCCCTGTTGTGTCCTTGTATCGAAATGCAATGATATTGAGAATTGCCGAAAAGAGCTTCTCTTTTCTGTTTGCTTGATTTCTCTACTCATCCATCTTGTGGCCTTGCTGGAACTCGAGAGCTGGCTAGTCATCAGTATGGTCATTATGATCAGAAGGGAGAGTCTTGAATATTGAACTGCCATGATTTCTGTTTTAAGAGAGACTGAAATATTTTAAATAACACAGATGAAAAGAGAAGGGGATGAATTTGGTTTGTTCCCTTATGCAGGAAAGTTTATCACCCTTTAATATGAGGTTAGAGAAGCTGTAGCATAGATAGAGCCAAAACTAAATTAATTTTAGTGAAATGGCAAAAGTGCCCGTTGATGATAGATAGGTTTGCACTTGCAGCCAAATCATTTAACTTAACTAGCTGACAATTCATAGAGATTAAGCAGTTGTGCTTGTTTTGACTCAGTTGTAGAAGTCCAGTATTTTGATTTTAGGCCATTTTGTTGGAATTTCACTCAAATGATTCAAATAGCTTTAAGAATAGTTGGGAGAAGTAGATACTGCTGAATTAAATTTGAGTCTCATAAAAATTAAGCTTTTTAATAATACTGTCCAAGGTAGCAAGAGTCCTCTTCCGTCCTTTTAGCTGTGGTGGAGTGCCAACTTAAAACACTCCTTGAAAAATGATGAGACCCTTGACTTTTCTATCAATCAGTTCTATTATGTATTTATGTTTATGTACATACTATGAATCTTAGGCGTCTGAACAACTCATTTTAGAGTATGATGTAAGTAATATAAATCATTAATAAATAAACCCATAATTGATATTAGATACACATAATTAATCATGAATGTGTTGAAATATCAACTTTTTATTTTTCTCTTTACTCATTTTAAAAGAGTCAAATCTAGAGGCTCTATATAGGTGTGGGATAATTATTGTTGTGACTTGGGTGAGAGCTTATGTAGATACTGATTCACCAATGTTAAAAATGATTTTATCACCTGAAAGTTAAGTGTATGTGATCTCTTCCTTTGTTACTCTTGATAGAGTACAAAAAGATAAAGTTCAAATCAAATTTATGAATGTTTATGAAAAGAGATACACAATTTTTTAAGATGTCATCTGAAATTTTGAGTGGGCTCTAACTCGCTTTCATAGATATCTTGACCGCAGATTCAAATTGCAAGGGATGTTGGTTTCATGTTGAGTCGGGTGTTGTTTTTCTTAATAATTTTTAACCATACTATTTAAAAAAAATAGGTCGTTTTTCCTCATATTAATTGATGATAATCAGATATGATTTTCAACTTCAAGTAATGCCGATTTCTGGTTCCTTATTATTATTCCTATCAACCTGCGCTAAAATAATTGACTGATACAAATTCATAAGTAGCTGCAGGTCTGTCCTTGCCCTCCGATGTGACTTAATAAGCTCAATTACCAATTGTTGGAGAATGAGGTCCCTTGCTAATAAGTCCAAGAAAATGGATTTTTCTTTATCTCCCTTCGTTTCTAAAAATGAGTGTTATTTAAGTTTTTTCATACACAATGAGAAAAATATTTAATGAATGAGTTTAGTAAATTTTCAAAATACTAACTTTTATTAACTATTGGAATAAGTACATAATAGAGTACTGCTGTACTAGTATAATAAGTAGTCATAATATACACTTAATTTCGGAGTAAGTTCTGTCCCAAAAAAAAAAATTGGAGTAAACTTAAAAAATATTATCTGTCTTGCAACTTCAATATTAATTTGGAATTTACGTCTATGGGATAGATATACATATACTATATAATATTTTGTTTTCGTCTTGTTTATTAAACTTCAAAAGACCCAAGTTGATAAGCTCACCACGTTGCTATTTAATTGAAAAGCAGTCGGACAGCCACTTGCTCATATTAGAGTGGTGCAAAATCGTGAATTTGATAATTTTGCTTAGATTGCGGGGTTTGAAAAAATTAAATACTCAATAAATACAAAATGCCAAACTCAAATGTTGTTGATATTTGACAAAAGGAAAATGCTAATTAACTATTCATATGTAGAAATATTTATTTGCAGCCTCCACAGTAAAAAAAATTATATTTTTGATATCTTGAGAGTATCTACAATAGAGCTCTCTAATTTAGGGTTTTAAATAAGTTTCACATATACACAATAATTATTTGATAATTTTTTAATCAGAAATTCTTAATAAGCATTATTTACTTTAACTCAACACTTCAAAAAAATTTACTTAAATAGATTCCACTAACAACTTTTATAATTACATTTCAACAACGTTAACTTATTTTAATATAGGCATCCATAGCCACTTTTCTTTATAAACACCAATGTTTTTTATTCTATAATAGAGATGTCTATTTGACATAGTGCTTAATAGGAGAAACACCTCCATTTTGAATGTTCTAATATTTGCTTTTAAGATACATATTAACATGATCATTGACAAAAAGACTCACTAAAATGCTTTTAATTACCGAATTTAAAAGAGTAGATTAACTTTCCCAAAAAAAAAAGTAAATGAACATTTTGAAATTATAAGATATAATTTAATTTCTCAAATTTGTAAAGTATAACAATTTAATTCCTTTTGTAAAAAAAAAAATTAATTCCTTGGATTGTGATTTTGATATTATAAATACTTTTTCGTTAATTTTTTTCTTCTTTATTTAATTAGTGTCCTAAAAAATTTGTTAGCATTATTTTATTTTTTACTTTTATTATTTCTCACGTCAATTTAGAAGAAATTTTAATATTTCTTTTGTTTTTCTGTAGATAAAATGATAAATATCATCACAAACTGACACCAGACACAATTGTGAGGTCTTGGATTCGAATTCAAAATATGATATTTAATTTAACAATATCGACATTTTAATATTTCTATTATTTTATCAATTATATCTCTATATTCTACTAATTAATCAATAAAAGAGGTAATTTTCTAGAATTATCAAATTAAATAAATAAAAGATACATTAAGAATTTAACGACTAATTTTAGTATTACAAGAAGATAATTATATTATCTTGTCAAAAAATATAATTACGTTTACCGTAATTTTTTGGTCAATATTATTTAGACAACGTTTTTGAATAAAATTAAAATTAGTTTTTCCTCATTACCATAATGATATCTCAACATCAAGCTCATAATTCTTGCATCTTGCTAGCTGAGTTTGGTATTTGCTTTGCATCACAATGGGGCACCAATTTGACTTTCTGATTAGTAAGTGGACCCAACATCATCACAATATGGTCACAATTATATACTATGGTTGCTTATTCGTCTCCGTAATTGTCCTTGATTGCTCATCTATTATCCGTATTTATCTTTCACTCTCTAATATATTATTGAAAGTTATGATCTGACAGTGTATTTTACGCTGCTGAAAACTAGAGTTTGATAAAAAACTGAAAAATTAACAAACATAGAGGCTGGATGAACAACTATCTATTTGTATATGTTAAGGTCTCTTTCGTGCAGGACAATACAACTTACAACTAGAGCTAACATTAAAACATATTCTTAATATTCATTTGATTTTCAGGTGTTGATGTTGACAAGCTCTATTTCGGAGAAAATCTTCATTCTAGCAATAGTTAACATTATATATGGGTTCTGCTGGTATAGATATTCAATTAAAATTCAAAAGATATATAATTATATGTATTTATTCACTCACTAGATACCCACAAGAACTTGAGCACAAATTCCGCTGCCAATATCCATAAATGTTTAGATGAGATGGTTTAATATCGAATCAGTTAAATTAGTAGTATTGAGTTAAAAAAGTTTGAATCTAATTCTAGAGTTAAAAAAGTTTGAATATAATTCTAAAATGCAAGGTTAAGACTTTTTGGAACCAATTTACCCAGACTTTTAATTATGATCCATATAACACCAATAACATTAAGCATGAGATTGCTTTGAATTTAAGTGTGTTTTTGCGGTGTGATAGACAAAATTAAGCTAAACATTCATAATTTTACCAATTTCAATGTTAAATCAAACGTACACAAATGTGAAACATAATTAACCCCTCCCAATGTTGCAAGCAATTTCCATACTTCATTGTGAACAATTTTGTACCAAAGAAGGCTCCAATCTTAAGCAGAACTTTATGATTTGCGTGTTTGACAAGGTATCTGGAAGCGTTTCATCAAAGGGGCATCAGATTTTGAATTGTTAAGTCAAGACAACTCATACCTCGGCTATTTTTAAAAAAAATGTTGATTTTTCTTTGGTTCGAGAGTTAGTTAGTAAAGTCGAACACTGGGAGCCCGTTAGGATACAGGCCACAAGTGATTCTAAGAAATTCTCAACAATCATTAGCAAGTCCTTTTTAAATTTACAAGTGCTGTTTGTATAATTTAATCTAGGATTTAATTTTTTAGCTTTTGATTCTTTATAGAAACTTATTCCAACAGCTTGTCTATTCTCAATTTATATAAAACTTCCCGGAGGAACATATAAGTATCATCCAATTCCAAACATAAATCAGCGGTATTCAGAAGCAACTTTTTGCATTAGAAGATGCAACAAATATTTTTCAATTTCTTCTTTTCTTTTTTAATGTACAAGGAAGAGCTATCTACGAATTCTAATGCCAGGAATGTCTTTCAAACCCATTTTTAGTGCAGTTTTTCGGAAGAGAGAAGGCGGCCTTGGTAAACCAATTGATTCAGAAAACCGGTTTGCCAGCTCAGCTACTGTGGTCTTTTCCCTCCCAATTTCCCTGATGGAGTTATAATAACCAAGCCAAGCATGATAAGCTGCTTCTTTGATGTCATTATCAATCTTTGCCATGGATTGCTCAATCTGCAAAAACATTTAACATATATAACTATGCATGTTCCAGATAGCAGCTATGACAAAGTCAGAAAAATATACCTTAAGTTGTTCCTTTGGATCTATATCTGGTGAGGGGAATTTCTCTAGAGGGAGATCTTTGATCTCATTTAAAAAATACTCTTCCCATGGTGCAATCAACAATATGCCTTCCCCATCTTTACCTTCTCGTCCTGTTCTTCCAAGACGATGTATATATTGTTCACGGTCTGAAGGAATTCCCACCTGGATTTAAATAAATTGTTCAAAATAGAATTATTGGCTACTCGTGAAATCGTCTAAAAAATCCATGTTCTATTTGACAGTTTTAGCAAGAAATAATTCTGCCCCGTAAGCAACTCTGTTGCAGAAGTAGTTAATTCACCTCTATCACGCAAACGAAATAAAAATTTATAATTATAAGACTGAAAATTAACAAGGAACACATGCCATGTACAGAAAAAGATGAGTGGAAATACATTAAAAGATTGAAGAATATACCTGTATGACTAAAGTAACATCAGGATAATTCATTCCACGCGATGAAACATCAGAAGAGACAAGAATCATTTCTTTGGATTCCTTAAACTCATCTGATACACGAGTCCGATACAGCTGAGGTTTTCGAGAATGTATCTCCTTAACATTCAGTTTCATTTCTCGAAGAAGGTGATACGTGAGTGATGTCACCATCCCAGTTATACAGAAAACAATAACCTGAATGCAAATCTACCAGTTAAAACCATACATTGAATAACAAAGCAATTCAAATTCCAAAACAGCAAATGTATTAACCTTATAATCAGGTGTTTGCGATATATGCTCTTTCAAAATATGATGTACTATTTGAAAGTGTGATTCATGTGGAGCGATAAGATAAGTTTGCTTCACCTGTGATGCCAAACAAAAATAAGCATTAGTGCCTATAACTAGAAATTTTCGATGAAATCATTAAGATACAATCATTTTAAAAGAAATATACAAGAATTTTAAGAATAAGAATAAACAAATTGTATAGCCTAAGGATCTAGAAATTGGATATGTACTTTATTTGGTAACTATTAGAGTCAGCCAATAGTTACTGCAACTTACCTGAACAGGAGTTTCCACGCAACCCATTCCAACTGTATCAACATATTTGTGTTCCCTTTTCAAAACAAGTTGCGATATTCGACGGACCTGCATATTTTTTAAAGGGTTAGTTATATTGTTGATTGAATACTGAAGCAACACATTCGTGCCTGTTAAGAACCTTCAGTCAAAAACTGATTATCAACACTTAAAAAACCTAACCTAACCTCCTTTGGCATGGTTGCAGAAAACAGCAAGGATTGCCTTTGCCGGGGCAAACAATCAACAATTTTTTCTATATCCTTTCGAAACCCAAGGTCCAATAAATGATCAGCTTCGTCAAGTACAAGCATCTGCATGCCCATCAATCGTAAAGATATTCCAGACTTATTCTCAATATGATCCAGCAACCTACCAGGTGTAGCAACAAGCATCTGAAACATTTAATACAAGAAATACAAAATCATTAAGCGTTGCTAGCATGATGATTTTTCCATACACGATAACCTACATATCCTTCTTCCCCTCCTACCCCCACCCAAAAAGCATTAGCCTAACACTTTATCATAAACCCCAGGCTAGGAAACATAAGTTTAGTTACAACACAAAACCTGGCATGGATCTGATTCAAGGCGTTTTTGGTCAACTTTAAATCGTACACCTCCAACTAGAGTCTGCACTCCAATGCCATCATGATATTTCAGCAAAACCTTTGCTTCAGCAGCAATTTGACTAGCAAGTTCTCTGGTTGGGCATAGAATAAGAACAAATATTGGTGGTGCACGGTGAGAGGTATTGCTACTCATAGCTTTCAAAACTGTTTCAATGGCAGGAAGCTGTTTGCATTTAGCAACATTTGATAGAAAGAATCAAAACAAGATGCAGTGCAGTAAACGAACAAGGGTGTACCAAAAAAGCTGCAGTTTTTCCAGTGCCAGTTTTAGCCTTGACCATAACATCCACACCTGCAATGCAATATCAAAATAGACTCTAATAGCCATATTAAAAGAATAGGAGAAATGTAATAACAAGTAAAGTAGCAAAATAAAAGACTCAAATTGGATGCAAAAAACATTTGGATTGAGAAAAAGAATCATAATGCAACAACTTTTACGGTATGCATCTTTTGTAAGATTATCAAGTGTAAATGATAAATAAAAATTGGATTGCAAGATTGAAAGATGCACAAAACATACCCTCAAGGCAAATAGGGAGGCTAATCTCTTGAACCCGGGTCATATGAATGTAACCAGCTGAAGAAAGTGCTTTGATTGTCAATGGTGATATAGCGCACTCGTCAAATCTATGAAAACAAAGCATCCAAATCACAGATTGAAACCATGCTACTCCACAAAAACATTAATCAAACAAAACATACACATTCATTTCACTATAACTAAATGTTAACCAATCATCATTACGTACATACTAGGTTTAACTCAAATAGAAAATCAATACACAAAGTAAAAAAGACCATTTCTATTGCATCAAACAAATAGTAATAATACCTTGTCTGGCTAAGAATGTTCTTCTGTTCCTCCCCTTGATTATCCTCATTCTGACTCAACTTCTTCTTATTAAGTTCATACTTAATCAACTCAACCTGCTCCGAAAAATCAGTTTCATCGCTATAAAGCTTAGGCATCACTCTCCTCACCCTCTTCACATCATATTTACCCAAAGAAGCAATACTACCCATATTGGAATAGTAACCCTGATTCTTAACTTCCACTTCATTCTCACTCTCACTCTCACTCTCAGTTGAAGAACCATTGTTCCTCCAAATTCTACGCTTTACTGGCTTTTCGTTGCTAACACGGTTCCGATTAGTCAAACCCCTAACCTTAGAAACAGAACAGTAAGCCCTAATTTGCGAATAATTAGTCAAATTCCTAACCTCAGGAACAGAACAGTAATCCCTAATTTGCGAATAACTAGTCAAATTAATCAAATCCCTAACCTCGGGAACAGAGCTGTAATCCCTAATTTGCGAATAATTAGTCAAATTTCGATTGGAAGGTTGGTGTACGAGTTTGGGCAAATCATGTTGCTGTGAGCTTTGGGCTTGTGTTTGGGTTTGGGCTTGGGCTACTGGACCGTCGAGGTCATTCCAAAGATCTTGAGCACCTTCTTTCATGAAACGATCGGCGAGGGCTTTGATGTGTTCTTGAGGGGAGATAGGGTTATGAGTGGAAGAAGAGGAAGAAGAAGGTGGTGAGAGAGTGGAACGAATGTGTGAACGAATTCGTGCTTGGTAGAGTTGTTTCTCTTGTTCGAGAAGCTTTCGTTCTTTCTCTTCGGCGCGTTTTTCGTGCATTCGTTTCCATTTCCATTTGTTTACGCCGCCGGGGAATGTACGAGGACCGCCTCCCATGTTACGAATGAGTCTTAGGTTATATGCTGTCAATTCGTAAGATGCTTTTCGACCTTCCATGATCATCCATCCCCACATCTTTGTTTCTGTTCTGTTCTGTTGGAGGAGATAACAGAAGAAGGGTTTTAGTTAGGGTTTATTGTGTTTAACAGAAACAGGGTTTCACTCAAGGGGACTGTTTTACAATATATTAATATTTTTGCTTTTTTATTTATTTATAAATTGTATTTACTTTAATCTGTTTAAAAGATAATCTAATTTATGGCTTTTGAGCTAAAACATAATCATAATATTATCAAACTACTAATGTTTATTGTTGTTTTTCTTTTTTTTAAGCAGATTTTGTATCTTATATCGCGATATAGATTGAATCACAATAGACAATAAAGTATTTTTTTTTTCCTATTAACAATTGATGTTATAATCTAATACTTTTTCTCTCATAAAATATAATTTTTAAAAAAAGACAAATATAAAATAGATTTCCCTATTTTATAAGAACTAAGAAGGATGATCCGTTTATCTTAAATATTTATTATCTTAGTTTCATTAATACAGTGTTGTTTTGGGTGACATTTGTTGAGGTGTCAATCAATCACTCACCTCGTCAATGCGAAATCACACTAATTTCGCAAAATAATAATATTTAATGTTAACACTAAATAGAAATAGAAAGTGACAAATCTTTCCCCCAGTTTCCTTCATACACTGCTACAAGACTTTCTTTTCACAAACTTCCTTTTTCGGTGAAAATTTGTGTTCGCCAAAGCTCACTTTCTTCTCCATTTCTTGTGCATGATCTCGAAGAGCTGCATTTGTTTGAGAACGATAATTGTAAGAGGGAGAGGGAGTGGGGTTATTGGTTGTCTTTGGAAGAACCTTTTTGTATAATTTTTTCAATTCTTTTTGCAATATATATGCTTCCTGGATTGATTCTTAACTTGGGTATGTCAAGTCTTTCTTTTTATTCTTAGTTTTCGGTGTAATGCTTTGATGACATGAATACATGACAAAAATGCAGCATGGTTTTCAATAAAGCCTTCACCTTTTAGTGAAAAAATTATTGTTTTTTTTTTTCATGTGGAAAAAGTAATGATGTTTTAGATTAATGAGGTTGGATTAGTTGATTTTGAGTTTTAAGTAAATCATGTCATGATAAAGTTTGGTACTTCTGAATTTTCTCTGCTCATGAAATCAATAGTAACATTTAAGATTATCACCCATTCCAGTAAGATCTGGTGATCAGGAAGAATATACAAGTCATCACACCCAGGGATCCTAAAACTTAGCTACAGACACTGATCTCTGTTTGTTTTCCTCTTCAACAGATTTCAAAAGAATTTTGTGGATGCTTTCCGTTGCCTTCAACCCTTAGATTGGCGCCTAGCCGCATTTCGTCTTGCACAGCATCCCACAAAGTATATAATAGACTGTTGCACAAAATAAAAAGTCACTGGAATTAATCCAAATCTGAAGAGAGAGTATTGAAGAAATGATTATTGAAATAAATTTTTAAGATTTTGCTTTACCCATCTCTTCATAGATATGTCTAAATAACACCTACACACCCACTATTTTATAAAAATAAGGGTGAGTGTCATTTAAATATGAACTGGCATCTCTTAGAGTAGCTGCACGATGCATCATGCATCAGCTGTGGGAACTTACCACTTTAACCATTCCCACAGCACAAGTGTCGTACCATGCAACTGCTGTAGGGGATCCATATTCCATACACAGTTTTGAACCTAAATTGTTTATTGAAGAAGGACCCAACATATTGGAACTAGGTGGATTGAAGATCTTCTCTTGATTGTTGTCAACTATGATGATCTTACAAAGAGGCAATACTGACTTACCAAAATAGCAAATAAAACAACATTAAATATTGCAACAACTCTCCACTCAGTTTTCATATATTGAGCTACGCCGGCCCTGGAACCAACATTGAGAAAAAACACAATGGCAGTGAGACAATGTACTATTCCAGAAAAACATAAATGGAACATGGACAACCAGGAGAAGAGATTCTCTTCACCAGTCAAAAGAAGTGAAAGGCTCCATTACTCTGCGTATACAAATCTAATTAATGTCACCAGTTCTAGAAATGTGTTTTATACACTCAAAAGCACAGTAATGGAGCTCTATATTTCTTTTTAGAAATGGAGAAGATCCATAACCGACAATAAGACATGCTTACTTGCAAGAATCACAATCATAGCATTTGACGGCCCGAGAATTTTTGTACCGCTTGCAGTCATTGTTAGGGCTAACCGGATGGAAGGTCAAGTCATAGTAGGATGCGTTTACAGCAGGATATCCACATCTAAGTTAAAAATAATCCCACAACATAAGAATTTCAGAGGTACTGAGTTTCTTATCTGAAAAATAAACTATGTTCTAAATTGAAATAAACTCGAGCAATTATAATAGATAAGAAAATCCGTGGGACAGAGGGAGAACCGAAATTTCCGAAAAAGGAGAACCTACTCGGAAGGTGGTCGACAGCAGCCAGCCTCAATTGGGGTCAATTTAGCTAATTTATATTGTTTGTAAGTCTGCATAACAGGAAAATTGGAAAGGGCTAAATAACACTTTTGACTTATGAGTGTAGAAAATAACAGAGAATTCAATTCTGAGAAATAGTATAAGGCCGTACACCTTAAATTTTTTCGATAGGTTATTGCAGCCTTCAGTTTTAACCAGACAAACCCGCAATCGCTCCCAGTTATGAGAATTGTTTAACTAAAACAGGAAAAAAGAAAGTCAAGGAAATGTATGCCGAAGTTTCATCATGCACCGTCATTTCTCTATGATGATAAGAGTCTTACTTCTTTGAGAAACCAAGAGCTATAATCTTGAAGTTGATACTCCTTGTACCTAAGCATATAACAAGGATTTCATTTATTGAATCACACTATGTTCTCAAGAACTTTTACAAAAAAGAAAAAAGCATTAACCAGATATTCCTTGTTACCATCTCAAATATGAAAGAGCATAATAATGTTTACATGAATGAAATAATTGATTCCTTACCTCAAGCCAGTCACACTATGACCTGATCCATTATTAGTCACAATGAATCTGACACAATGGAAGAAGATTACATAAAGATCCAAACAAGTATCCAAAATTAAAGCAGACAATTGAAAAGATGATCAAATTAGTTACAATTTGTTTGATAAATATATATTCACCACTTTTCCTAACTTTGGTTATGTAGATATTAAATTTAAATTAAATAGAATAAACCTTCAACTCGGTCCTTTAAGGATTAAGGTATCACCATGTTAGTGTTTTGAAGATTTTTATCACCAAATTAGTCCCTTAAAAATTAAAGCGTCCACATATTAGTTAAGTGTTTTTCACCAAATTAGTCTCCCAAAGATACACAAACTAAATTTGTCGATACTAATTAGTTCTTGTCACATTTTTCCTTTGCATTTTAGTTAAATTAACTTACTAAATCAAATTCAATTCATGAACAAATCAAACTCAATTCATGAATCCATGGCAGAGGCAATAAGCAGTTACACGAAATGATAATGTAGAAAGCGGAAAAAACTATCAACAAACTTGCACACTTACACTAATACGGTGAAGACCAGGATCCCAACCAAAATGAAGAACAGCATGATCAGATACTGCAAAAGTGCAATGTCAAGGAGGATTCCCTAAATCCAAAATTTATTTAACCTCCTCAACTTTTTTAGGGTTTGTGTTAAACATAAAATTTGAAAAGGATACAAGCCATAGCAATATGGAGCTTCTTTTCATGGCACCCAAAAAACCAACAACGGATCTGTACAAAACAAAAACATGATAGAATAGAAGA
Organism: Cicer yamashitae; assembly: GCA_037974755.1. Lineage (NCBI taxonomy): Eukaryota > Viridiplantae > Streptophyta > Magnoliopsida > Fabales > Fabaceae > Cicer > Cicer yamashitae. The sequence goes on from JBBPBQ010020323.1 coordinate 8,484,726, forward strand.
CAATAGAGTAACAGAAAAGATTAGAAAGAAAAGAAAGCACCAAAATCATAAAGAATTAAGAAACTAACATTAAGAAAATAACTCCTCCAATGCTTAGCACAGGTATAGTGAGAGACTTTCTGCAGGCATCATGACGAGTGCTCATCCACACCCCAAATATTATCACAACCATAGCCAAAACCTACACAAAATTGAATATTATCAACACAGCTATATAGTACCGACACTTCAAATTGAAGACATGTCAGGTGTCCAACACGCCGACACATATGTATGGTTTCTTTCAATCACTTCTATTTTCTCAAACTATTATCGGCGTCCACATGTCAATGTTAGGGCTGTGCTAAGCACAATATCAACAAAACCCCTAAAAATGCTTGAGTCTTGCCTGGAAAATAAATAAAATAAAAAAACTAGCTAGAAATAGAAAGGGTTAATTTAAGTAAAGTTATGTGTTAAAAATTATAGCTTTGAATAATTTAAAGTGTAAACTAAAATGGGTATGCAAGAAAAACAGCAAAAGTGGAAGCAAATGGAAAATGGAACAAAAACCCAAATGATATTTAGATTCACTCACTGGTTTTGAAATTTTGAGGCATTCCAAGTGTTTAGAGAATAGTGATAGTAAAAGTGGTAGCATTGGGAGTTTAAGGGAAAATGTAACTCAAAATTGAGTGAAATAAACAAACAAAAAAATGGTGTAGAAAGGAGAGAAGTAGATTACCATGGTTAGAAAGTTGATCCATCTAGTAACAAAGGTGCTTGTTCCCATCCCCATTTTCGGAAAGAGTTAGAATGTTTTTGTTATTGTGAGATAAGGAAGAAGAAAGAGACGCACAAGCATCATACATGCTCAGTATGTAAACTCTGTGTACTCACAAGCCAAGAAACAACACCCTACGACACGACATCCTATGCAACCCCGAGTAGTAAAGTAACCCAACACAAACCTTTCTTTTTTCTCTCAACAACTAAAACCTGTCTTTTATGTTAATATATATTTAAATTGTATTATTTTAATGATCTGATTTGAGTTTTTCATAATTTTTTTTAAATAATTAATTTTAATAATAAAGTGAATTTTATTTATTTTAATAATTTTTTAATTACAATTAATTAAAAAAATTTGATGAGTTAAGATATAATAAGAAAAGATATGTTAGTAGAAAAAATAATTAATATTATATCATGATAAATAATTTATACAAAAAATGACAAATAAGACTGAGGGAATAATAAAGCTATTTTAATAATTCAAACTTGAGTCTAACTTTGGGTCACACACTCCACTTGCAACGTTCACTTGTCTTGAGATACCTATACCTAGAGGCAAGTTCAAAATATTGTGGTTTGCATAAAGTTCTGCTATCTCCATATCAAATTAGACTGATTATTTGGACGTCATTCAAACACTATATATGGACACAGTATTTAATATACATTATTGAGTTAGTATCTTTTTGACCGAGGAGAGAAAAAATGGTGATTTGAAGAGAGAAAAAACCGAAACAGTACGTAAGATGTCTTTTATACAATGTTGATTGTTTATTTTTGTGTTAAAAAACCATTCATAATCAAATTAATTGTGAGTTTAAAGGAAAACATAGTTCGATAATGTTAGGCTTAGCACTAGCATACAACTATAGGGAGGGATGTTTATTTTTGTGTTAAAAAACCATTCATAATCAAATTAATTGTGAGTTTAAAGGAAAACATAGTTCGATAATGTTAGGCTTAGCACTAGTATACAACTATATGGAGGGATGGGAATAAGTTACATTAAAAATTAAAATTAAGATTAACGAAACTTACAAACAAATTTTTTTAAATAGATAAAGTTTAAACTTTTTAAAAGTCTGTTTAGTTAAAACGACCGAATTATTTGTCGTAGAAAAAACTTTTAAATTTATTGGACTAATATACTTAGGTTAATATAAATAATATTTTTTATTAATGTTATTATTACACATTAAATTTTGAACTTTAATGTTAAATTACAAATTTGTTATTCTTTTAATAATTTAAACATATTAGCGTGTTTGAAAATATGGTGGGATCGGTAATTTCATGGTGAAAAACTACGGCGATACTAAAGCTATAAATTGAAGTTTAGTTTTTACTGTAAAGCTACGTTGGAACGCGATAATTGATAAATCACTCTCTTTTTCAAATACATGCTTAATCTACATTCATTTTTGACATACTTAAATATATTATTATAAAATATTATTGAAGCAAAATGTCATATAAAGTCACATTCTTTAAAATATCACATTAAATCCAAACAAAAACTTAATTTTATTAATCTCTTAATTTGTTAGTGTCAATATAAAATTTCAACTTATTAGATTTTAAATTTATATAGTATGATAATTTTATGTTTTTTCTAAAGATTCGCTCGCCGATGATAATCATGTTCGAGACACTATCGAATATAAAATGTAGACACATCCCTCAACCAAGATTGTAAATGTAATTAACCACATTATGAGCTCTAACTCCTTCTTCCGGTAAACTCAACTCTCATTGATTTTTTATGATTTTATGTTTTATAAGAGAAATATCAATATAAAAATTCTTGTATGCAAATTTTCTTAACTTGTCATTAATTCTTATTTGAAAATAAAAGTTATGTTGTGAGGATTTAAATAAAAAATTACAACAAAAAATATTAGTTAAAAAAATTGCCAAAAAGTGATTTGTCGATTCTTTTTGTGAACAAATATTTTATTGATTCTTATAAGTAATTTCGATATTAACTAAATTTGTGAATTAAATTAACCGATACGTGCCTAATTCCTGGTGCAACGACTCGACAGTGTCACAGTAGCTAAATGAAATTACGTTGGGAACCAATCATACCATTTATTTGTTTATTCTAAGAAAATAAAGTGATAGTAAATTAAATGCAAATTAAATGCAAATTTCAAACTTTGCTCATAAAAATTTAATGGCCGGTGAACAAAGCAAATGTAGTTCAAGCAACTCTGCACAGTGCTATTCTTATTCTTAATTCTTAAATTTTATACATGCAGCTTAGCAAAGAGATATTCTACATGCAGTAGTTGTCCAACAGTTGCATCTATCACCAAGATTAAATAATTTCTCAAAGTGGTCGCTGTGCACAAAAAATAACAGAAATGTATGGCATCATTTTACCGCATGATAACATATTCAAGCCCTTTTTTTTCTTCTATGGGAAAGAAAACTTCGAAACTCGCCGCAAACCTCTTGTATAATTAACTTGAAATGGTCCTATGATTGCAGCCAGCATTCCCCAGAAGAATGTATAATCACTGAAAATCGGGCGACGACGTGTATAGAGGCATAGGCCAGACTATTCTACTCTATTTGCACATGTCATAATTGCTGATTTCATCGTTTCTTTATCTAAAGAAGTTTGAACCATCACCTGCTCAAGATGATTAATGATTAGGGTTAAATTATATACTATGCATGAGTATGAAAATAGATGATTTCCATCAATAGTTAACCAGCATTTAGAAGAACAAGGAGAAGAGAAGAAAGCAGGAAAAAAAGCCATTTCGCCAAAAAGCATATACAGATAAGTGAACTTTTCTTTGACAAAACCTTAGTTGAGCTGTCTATGTAAGAACATATTTGAGAAAATCAAAGTTGAATCGTGCTTAAAACATGATTTGGTTCTAAAACCTTGGAGTGTGGAAGTGAGGAAAAAAAGTCGTTTTCCTATTGACTCAAGCCATGGTTTGCAAACACTGATTGAAACGTACATTGTTTCTAACGAACATAAGCAACAACTGAGTAAAATGTTGCTGAGTTTACATCTCATGATTGCTCATGACTTAGCGATATTGTAAAGTTTTTTTAAAATTAGAGATGTCAGCAAAACAAATCGTAAAGATGATGAGAAGACAACAAATATTAGTTTGCAGAATCACTCTATTGTCGGTAAACAACCTTTTACGGAGGTGATTTCTAAAGGAAGAAAAAAGAATATGCAAAAGGACGTTATAATATATAATTTCCGCCGAAGGAGCAGAAAACCTGCATGATTTGAGAAAAAATTTGACACTCTTTTCTTTCTTTTTTTTCTTTCCTGAGTTAGGTTTATGTCCCCCAGTTGTTTTTTGATTAATAACTTTTTAGCTTAAAAAAATGTTGAATGTGAAATTTCTAAAGGGAAGATAAAAACACATTCTTTAACACACTGTTATTGAAGAAATTCCTCTACATTCCAACTAAATAAAAAAGAATTTATTAAATTTCTAACATGAAATGTCATATCAAAAAGCATATCATGAAGTCTATAGAACTCAAGAAAATAATCTTCAGTAATAATATAAAGAAAAAAGAGAAGCTAAAACAGACTCTATAAGACTAACATTACCTCTTGTATTTTGTTTCCTGATCGGGCGAGCAACTTGTACTGATTCTCAAAGATGGATGCCATATAAACCTGGAACGAAATTTGGTTTGCATGCAGATAAATCAAGAACTTGAGTTTGCTAACAAATATTAAACTGTTTCCAGTAACCTCTAAATAAACAAAAACATAGCCATTAAGATCAATACTAAAAATAACCAAACATTAAATAGCTTCCCATACATTATTTATGAACATGTGAGGTTTAGAAGAACCCTTAGAGTTGGTCTATGCATTAGCCAAAAATATATTTTGAGAAATACAATTATTTATATGGGTTTGTCAAGAATCTGATAGTGGCTGCTCAAAACAAGAACAATTAATAACATTATCAAAGGAAAATGGGGGGAAAAAATCTTTGACAGATAAGGTTTTCTAGTTGAGTGGTAATCAGCGTTATTACATTTTCAACCAAAATTTATAAGACAACCATAAGAAGATTATATCTGACAGTTGATTAATTTTAACATTTCATAAACCATATGCAGAATCCATAATGCATATTGCCAGCTCAATGACAGGTCATGATGGAATAAAAAATGAACTAATATTCTTTTTAAGAATATAATAAAATGCAAATCCAAGTTATATGATTCATTATATTATGCAGAGGATTGAATATGTGTCCATACCTGAAAAGTGGGAGCTAAACCAGGGCTCCTGAAAAAACGGCCTTTTGAAACAGACTGAACACCCTCAATTTTTTGCAATTCTTTTATAAGAGATTCGACTTCAGACCACTGTCCAAAAAGGAGCATAACATTATGATCAATTGTACAAAACCACGAATCAACTAGATAATAAAATAAACATTGCATACTTATCCATGATTCATTGTAGGGCAAGAAGAATTATTTATCTGCTACATCGCAAACAGCATGTAAATGAATGATTGATTAAAATGAAAATATTATGTATGGAATGAAGGCATAACCAAAGGGCCAAAAGTTGGAACTTCAATAGTGGAGCAAAAATGCATAACTTAAATACCAATAAGGACATTTGTGTACTATATTACAATATCAATGCCTGAAAATTAAATTCTCCTAAACCTTTTTTTGGTTACAAACTACAGAGAAAATCAGATCCAACAAAAATGCAATTATTTGATCAATATAATAGGTCTACTTTGAATTTATTTTATTTTATTTTGTTTTGTTGAATTTAAAGTGACTTCAATTTTCATGTAAAGATTACCTCTTCATCTGTTTGAGCTGCTTCCAATCTCCCATCAAAGGGTTCATGATCCCCAACTACAGACTCTAAGGATTCCATCAATGGATCAGGCTGCAATAGGAATGCAATGATTTGTTGAATCAGGAGTGCAAACACTTCTTAGTTTACATAGATTTTGCCAATATTATCTTTGCATATCTTCCCAATCAAAGGAAACACTTTAAAGAAAATAACTATATAGATTGTTACCGTGACCTCCTTTAATGATAAAAATATGCGTCCGAGAGCAGAGTTTAATTGGTGAACTTTGGCCTCTACAACCTGTATCAAAAAGTAGACATAAAGATAAATACAAAAGAAGTATATATAACAACTTCAGATTTCATAGGTAATCAATTAATTCCGTCTATATTAAAAGCGCCAATAATAGATGACAAAATAATGGAAACAAATCAAATATATCTTTTTAAAGTAAATAAATTGTATGTGGCTTGCATCATTATCAGTTGTTGAAAATTATTCTGCACGTTATTCAGGTCCAGTTTGTTTGTTCTTTTTTCTAAAAGAAAATATTTTTTTAACATGTGTTCAAATAAGTTATAACTAGGTAAATTTCTAGAAGATATGAACATTATCCTATAATATCTCGACATCATCTTAAAGTATCTTGGATTATCTCACATGAGTAGTTTTTCTATCTTAGTGTATCTTATACATTTGTAAAAAGACACGTTCACAATAAAACCATGTAATTTTTTTAAAAGAAAAAACCGAAAAGAAAAAAAACTGTTTTAATGCTTTTCTCATAAGCAAAACAATAAGCATAATAAATTATCAACATAAATATAAAAGATCTTGAAATAATTGTATTGTATTTTTTCGAAGTTTAAACAAGCAGACTTTAATTTGTCACCCCATCAAGAAGTAAAATACCTGATCAATCTTAAAATAATTAGATGGGTCCAACGAGGCATCCCACGATATCTCTGACTGATGAACTAGTGCAGAAACTCCTTCAACCTACATTAATAACAGCTAGATATTTAGAATTTTCTGCCACCTCTCTGAACTGCACAATACTGAAATCAAAAGTTTCATATACCTCAACAAAAATTCCAAAGTAAGTTATCTTCTGGACGCGGCATTTCACTAAATCACCAACTTGAAGTCTAGCCTGCCATAATAAACACAGAATCTGAAAACCGCTTTGTAGCATTCAATCTAAAACACGCGCTCTAGGCTAATTCAAGGATAGTTATGTTAGTAAAGCATTTACCATGAGATTTCTCTTCTTCTCAGTTAGTTCTTCCTTCTCTTTTGGTTTTAGTGAAAATATGAGCTTTTTCAATTTTCTGTCTGCCAATAACACATATGCTTTAATTTTCTGCAAAACAAAGTATCGGCATCTTAATATTAAGAATAATACTATTAAGTTTTCACCTTTTGCAGTAAAACTAGATTAATATTTTCGGTACTGTACTTATGTTCTGAATACCAAACCTGTCCAATAAACGATGATAAGAACTTGTTTTTCTCTTGGTCATAAATCCTCAGCAGATCTTCCAATTTCATATCAGGTGAAATTTTATCTTCAAATTTACCATCATTCGCAATATGTGAAGGTGAATCAGTAGAAATATTATTATTTTCAGCATCATAATTTGTCACAGTGGCCAAGGTTTGCTTGTACAGTGATGGATCCAAGCCCTTCTGTCTTAACCATGACTCAAAAGCTAAGAACTTCCACCTGGACAAAAGATTTCGGTATGGCAGAAATCCTACCAAGGTACCAAAAGAAACCTGTAAAATGGTTAATCCAGTTCAGAGGATAAATGAGACAGAGTAACAAATTTCTTTTATTTAAAAATTAAATACTTACAACAAATCCCTTGGTGCTGCAGCTTACTAGTTCCACATCAGCTCTATCTCCAATCTTAATCAAACCTTCTGCCTTGGTCCAATCTGCATCTTCTCTTTCCTACAAAATCACAAAGCACAAAGGTAAACATGGAATTTAGGGAAATAGATAGATGCATATCTAATGTCTCATATATATAAGTAATGACTGTAATCCATAAAATCTGACCTGAATATCGGAGACATCAACAAGATTTCCTGATTCTTCACTGTTTTCACGACCTCCGGGATCGAGGGAAGCGGTCTCTTCTTCAACAGATTGTGAAGTTTGTTTCACATATTGATCTAATCTATAACAAAATTACATTTAAGTAATAAAACATATTTGCAACCATACAGTGTTGTCAATATCACAGATAGCAGAAAATAATAGTTTTTCAAATTCCGCTACACAATAGTACTATAGCACTACTATAGCGTATAGCAGTGGTATAGTCACTATTTAACAACACTGCAGCCATAAACTGAAATATACAACTGTGAAACAATTTTCATATACCTTTTTGGCTTTCCTTGAATTGCAGCTTCCACGGACAACTCCGTTTTGGAATCGACTGAATTTAAATCAGACGGTTGATTTAAATCAATCAGCTCCTGATGGACTTCTGATTGTATTTGCTCAAGTTGCTCTGATCCCTAATTAATCAAGCATAAAATCATTTAAAAACTATCATTACGCTATCAAATTCCACATTGCAACTAATAAGATTGACACATACATCATTTGGGACTACGACTCTCGCATCTCCAAACTGCTCTTCTTCTTCTTCTTTGCCACTTGGTCTGTGTGGTTGTTCCAACAAGGTCAATTTAACGCCTTCATCACTCGGCTCTTGAAACTGCTCTTGTTGTTTATTGACACTTGGTCTGTGTGGTTGTTCCAACAAGGTCAAGTTACCAACTTCATCTTTCGGCTCTTGAAACTGCTCTTGTTGTTTATTGACATTTGGTCTATGTGGTTGTTCCAACAAGGTTAAGTTACCAACGTCATCACTCAGCTCTCGAAACTGCTCTTGTTGTTTTTTGACGCTTGGTCTGTGTGAACTTGGTCTGTGTGGTTGTTCCAACAAGGTCAAGTTAACAGCTTCATAACTCGGCTCTTCTTTCCGCACCTTCAATTCACTATCAGTATTCTTGGCAATTGACGATTCGGGCTTCCTCAACAGTGTCATGTCACTAAATTTCTCCTTCACTTGTCCACTCTGCATTTTCAAAGACAAATTAGGTCTTATTCTCAACCTCGAAGAACTGTCCTCGCCTTCGTCCTCGTCCTCTTTATACAACGACGGCTTTCTCAGAATAACATTAGGAACACTACTTTTCCTAACATTCCCTGAATTACTTTGAGGTTGGTTGGGTTTCTTAATCTCCATTGCAACGTTCTTATCATCATCATCATCATCAGGTTTGAATTGCAATCCTTGTTTGGGAGGTAAATTCTTTGCCCAAGGTATTTCAACTTCAAATGGAAGTTCCTCTATTTCCACCACTTTACCCTTCTTTTTCTTATAAAAGGATTTCTCAATATCAAGATAAGAAACATCAGGGTTGGCCTTTTTTCCCATTATCTAAAACAAAAAGTATAATGATAGTGATGAATAACATGTCATCAATTACAAAACAAGAATTAACATTCGCATAAGATTGGAAAAAGAAGCATAGGAACAGAAAAAATGAAAAATATAATGGACCTTGGCAAGGGTGAGTTTAGGGTCTTCGCCAAGTAAACGACCGAACTTGAGTTCCATGAGGTCGTTATTGTCAAATTTAGGGTCTTCATCATGTGAGCGTGAGGCAAAAACATTGGTGTTGTTTTTCCTGTAATTCAGATAAAGCGTTCTGGTTGTTGTTGTTGTTCTTCTATGTGATGATGAAAAGCAAGGAAAGTGAGTAGTGAATAAGGCTTTATTACTAGTTAGAGGAAGAGACCCCATTTTCGTATTGCTATCATCAAACAAATTCCATTTCACTCTTCTTCTTCTTCTTCTTCAAGTCTTGTTTCTTCTCTACTCAATCGACACACTCACAGGGTTATCCCGCACGTTCTGACGTGGTTTTTTGGCCTTTTATTTTTCTTTTCAAATAAATATATACTAATCACTTATATTTTTAAAAAAAATCTTCTTACTTTTTTAAATTAAATGAGATTTAATTTTTTTTTTCAATTACTGTAGATTATAAAACTTCATAATATTTCGTTCTTCAAAAATATGAAACAAAAACTATTCAGATAATAAAAAATAATTTTTAGTTTAAAAAATAGATTTTTCGTAGAAAAATTTAATATTGGATCTATTTGCTCAAGATTTTTTTTAAAATTATTTCTATAATATTTTATCTTTTTGTTTCAAAAAAAAATTTAAAATAAAATTTAAAATAAAAAATTAGTTTAAATAGTTTATCTTTAAATACGATTTTAAATATTTCATCTATTTTCTATAATTTTTTAAATAATAAAATTTTAAAAAATGATTAAAATAAAAAGGTAAAAGTCATTTTCGAAATACACTTTTTTTTTTATATAAAAACAGTAATTGTTATCATGTTAAAATCTTTAGTAATAAATATCTAAATTATTAAGTGTCAAAATTATTTTTTTTAATTAGTAATAAATAAATCTAACAAACTTCTACTATTTTGAAGTAGATTTTCATAAAAATAATTTTTATAAATATAAAATAAAAATAATTTTTTTAAAATCATAAATAAACCGATCCATTGTTATACAAAAAAAAGCTACTCATATTAATGTAGAAATACCTCGTAGTTAAGTTCTTGTTGTTTAATAAAAAATAAATAAATAAATAAATAAAGTTCCTGTTGTTTATTAAAAAAAAAAACTTCTTGTGTCTTATAGATATTTATTAGAAATGAAAATTAATAAAAATGTTGTATCAAAGCCTTTTTGGCATGCCCGCTTGAAACTTGTATGAGTAAGGAAAAAGTATGTAGTCATCATATCGATATTGTCTTGTTTAAAAAAAAAAAAAAAAAAAAGATTGGACATATAACTTAGGTTGTATGTACAATTTTGATTGTATTAACTACATCATTTGGTGTAACTGATTCGACCTAAAATGAATGGTAACAATGAAAAAAAATTATCCTTCAACTAATCTCCTCAATCAAAATAACAATGAGCCATTACTATATCATAAATATCTTACTCTAAATTGAATTTGTACATTTCATTAACGTAATCATTTTCTATGACTTTCCTAATAAAACTAAAAGTTACTGATAGAATTCTGTATAGTAAATACTCGAGATACTAATCCACAAAAAACGATACGAAAAATTCAAAAAAAAACTCATATACATAATGAAGGTGACTAGGAGGTAGGTCCTCCAACTCAAATGCAAAATCAATCTTGAGTCAACAAATCATTGAGAGGTGCATTATTAAGTGAAACTATTATTGATACTAATAGAAAATGAAGTATCATTACAAAGAAAAGTTTGATTATAAGAAGAAGAAAATATGAAAATTGAAACACTCCTCGATAGAGATTATTTTCACCATTTCCTATTCACTATCAGTCATCCAGTAGTATTTAACTTTGTAGGATATTCCTTGGAGATTTATTAAAACTTCTTAAAACTTATTTGTAACGATAATTTTTGTCATTTGTTAAATGAGCTTAGATTTTTCTTTGTAAAAAAGGAGTTAAAAGCCACTAATCACAACTAAAAATTACATGCGAAAAAGATTTGTCAAAGAATCGGAAGCAAACTCAAAAGTCCTATGAGTTGCAGTCATGAACACCCCAAACTTGACTATAATAGCACATCCACATGATTAGTTTCCGTTAAAATATAGGAGTAGTTCCTTAAGACCCGATAGACCCCACCATAGAATGACAATAGTGTATTGGATCATATTTATTCACAAGAAGTTCAATTGCAATCTTGATCTTTTTCTTGTTCCATTTCCTCATCCTTCGTGATTATTGTGTGACATGTGCCTTTGTTCTATTTGATTAATCTAATGTATGATATTTGCCTACAAGGGAGGGATAGAATGATCTCCACCCATTGTCAATAATCAAGTTCTAATTAGTTTGTAAAATAAAAAATAGCCCCAAATTATAACTACCATGCACTATTTATTTAGAGACAAATAAGATTTAAAACCATATAAAGTAAAAAAATATATATGAAAATGAACAAAATATATCATCTACGAGTAAAGACAAGTACAGATGATTCAAGTCTGAAAATGAATGGAGCATACATCATAGACTCTAGCTTCTAAAAGACATCTACCACATGCCCCAAAAAAACATAGCATTATTTATCACCATCTATCATCATTAATCTCTGTTCACAAACAAATTAATTGAAGAATGAAACACATGATAGCACTTTTGCAAGAAAATCCTCCCAAATGGCATAAAGCCACAAGAACCACCCAATCAATCTAGGGTACGTTTGAGGCCAACAATATGGTGAAAGATATCATACAAAGTTGCAACCTTGTTGAGAGCCTAATCCTCTTGTGTGACAACAGCATCTTGTTCTTCCTTTGTACCTGTCTCTGTGTCTGATGCTGCTGGTTCTGACTCATCAGTTTTCTCTGCACCTTGTTTCATTTCTTCATTTTTCTTCAATGATGCTTGCTTGGAGAGATAACTGTAGCTACCTTTTGCCTTGAACAACTGAGAAAAGTGAGGCTTGCAGTATATGTATCCATCAAGAGCAGCATAGGATGAAGGGCTTAGGAAACATCCTCCATGTGTACACCTAAAGCATGATTTGTGGTAAAATTCACCTTCCACTGTCAACTGTCATAAACAAAATTACACAAACTGTATATGATCAGCAAAATGTCCCACTAACACCATCATACTGAAAATCAAACCGGTGAAACCTTAGCTCATGGTTCAATCCGTTGAACTAAATGATTAATAAATGAATAAAAGAGTAAGAAGTAAAAAAAATGAACCAGTTGAATCAAAAGTTGATATTTTATTCGCCTCTAAATTTAATTAAAAATTCCAATTTTTTGAAGTTTGTTTAATTAACTCATATACCTTTTCCAATGGATATACAGTTTTCTTGCATGATGAACATTTTTCTTGAGTCCCTGAGAAGAAAGCTGAAAGTTTGCTTGGGGCCCTAGGCTGTAAACCAAATAGAAAAAAAAATGATCTTGTAAATTGAAAACATATAGTATATAAGAATTGAATTTTTTTACATAGTAGTTCGAACAAATAAAATGTTTTTTGTATCAATGGTGAATAGAATACACACCAGCTCGCTTGGAGGCTTTCCTCCTGTTTGAAAATCATGAAACAAAAATAAGTGATTAGCCTCAAAAGCAATATATAATAATATAATTGCCTATCATAGAAAAGTGTAAAAATTAATCTGTTTATTACCTGACTGGGATATCTTGGCTGCAAAATTGCTAGAATCCTTGTAAAGCTGCTCAGAGTGAGTCTTGCAGTATAAAACTCCTTCCAACGATGAATAGTTACTCATCTGCAACCAAAATTAAACCCTTTGATGTTAATATTACTAGCTAATAAATAGTAATTAATTTATTTTCATTTTTATTAACTTTTTTATTAGTTAGTTCATTAATTAGTTAGTCATTTCACAATAGATGCAATTTGTTCCATTCTTAAAATTTTGGATTGCGCTCAACACAACTCTTACAAATCAGTTCGTAAGGTGAAAACTCTTCCCGAGGCTTAAAATTGAACATCCAAAGCGTGACTTGAATGACCAAACTTAAGATTGAACATCCAGAGCATGATTCGAGTAGTTTGATAGAGGTGACCAGATAATAAATAACTAAACATATATTAAATAGACTTTAATATTATTTTAAAATATTAAATTAAGTTTACAAAACCGACTTGTAACATAAAAATCGTTTACCACTTATAAACATATTTTTAAATCACGAAGAACATTGTCACAAAAATTGGAACATACCACTTTTACTTTTGGAGCTCTAGTGTATTTTGTCAAATGAAATATCTAATACTCATGAGCTCTAGTGTATTTTGTCAAATGAAATATCTAATACTCATAATCTGTCTATGATATGTTGGCGATTTTAATATTCGTCACCAGTAACATTGCTAAATTATATACCTAATGTGTGACTCTTAACACTGAACTTTGATATCGAACACATAAACAAGGGATCTTATAGCAAAAACAGATCGCAAAACCTAAAATCAAATTACTATTAATTAATTATGAGGCAAAAGTATATGTATACCGCGAGAAGACCATTGCATTGACTACATCTGAAGCAATTCTTGTGATAAACATTACCATCAGCAGATAATGTATCAACCAAATGAACAGTTTTATCACAAGCCTTGCATTTCTGTTGGGTTCCGCTGAACGACATGATTATTTCCTCTCTTGAACTAGCTAAATTATTGATTAATTTGAAATAAAATAGACAACAAAAATTGTTTCTATTTGAATTGAAAGCTAGTACACAATTGTGAGAGGTATTCAGCTAAAACACCAAGAGTTATTATGATTTTTTATCTTAGAACTTTATGATGAATAGATCTAAGATATATGTCAATTGGTATTGTAGTTGTCGTGGTGTGCGAAATTATAGGTATAGAAAATGAAAAAAGGATATGAAATGGGTGGAGAAGGTGCACACATCTATAATTTTGTAACGTCTAATTGTAGGCATCCTAGTAAAAAGGAAATGTGTGACACACAACATTAATTCTTTTGACCAGGTCCTTCATCACAATAATAACATGTATGTATGTATGAGTTGATTTGGTTTCTTTGGATGATGATATTGTCAATTCTATTTGTGAATATGCTCTGCATGTATCTATTTTTGGGATTCGATTCTATTTGCTTTTGGTGATTTTTGTTTTTGCCAATTACAGTTGCTTAAATTCACATTCAAAGGTTGTAAGAGATTATTTTAAGTATGATTGCACATCGAAAATAGGTTACAATTACAACTACAAGTGAAATGAGTTTTTTTTTTTTTAAAAAAAAAACTATTCATTTCTTATCATTTAAAAAATTATAATAATTAAATATTATTTATTAAAAGTGTCGGCAAAAAAAATTGATTTTTTTTAATTTTTATTATTCATAATAGTGAATATTGAATATTTTTATTATAAGAAGTAAAAAATTAATATAATATTTATAAATAATAAAATGATATTTTATTTTTATAAAATAATATTTCGTAGTATACAAAAGTTAACAATTAACTATTTGATTGATAAAAATAATCGTTATTTTATTAATTTAAAATATAATGTATCAAAATCTTTAGATTTGTGAATATATAGTACAAACTCTCTTGATTTACATGCATAATTGGTTTTCCTTTTGATTGTATTGTTGGGAGATTCTCTCCCATAGCATGACTTTACTAAAAGCCATTACAAACAACTTGGGTCAATACAGTGGTGCATTATCCACAGCTGGATATAGACTTACAGTGCACTATTGTATAATCAATATTTCCTCTTAAATGAAATAAAAATAAAAATAATATTTAAAAAATTGATGTATTTAATAACTTTAATTTAAAGAGTGATACCATTCACATAAATTTTTTCATACAAATCAACCCTGTTTATGTAAACCGTAATCAATAATAATAAATTCATATGAATAAAAATTTGAAATGTTTTCATAAAAAGAAAAATTAGAAGTGTTTATATTGATTCGGAGTAAAGATCAAATATAGCCAAAGGTAGTCTGACAACGAGAATCTCTAACGAATTAATATGATAACTACAAACATTCTAACACTAAAGTTGTTAGAGTTTGAAAAAAAATAAAAGCTAAAATGAATAATATTTACTTATTTTAGAAGATATATATTTTTATAATTTATAGATAAGAAGAATAGATGCTCTCCCGTTTTGGATGGACCCACAAATCGGGTCTATGTTTAATTCTGGTTTGGGCCCTAGCCCAATACGAAACATATATGATTAAAAACATTTAAACGCAATTCGATTTATTTTCAAATGGAAATTTCATTGTCTAACTTTTATTACAAACAACTACATAGGAAACAAACGATACAAGAAGGAAATTCAAAATGTATGACGATAATAAACAAACTAGTGAAACAATAATCCATTAGTTTCTTACAATTATATTTAAAACACGTTAAATATTAAATATAAATACTTCTCCTAACAAGAATTTAATCTCAAATTCACTTGAAATTATTTCTTTAGCATTTAAAACAACTTTAAACCAAAACATCCAAGAAGTCTTCTTGGCACATAGCCACGTGTTCGAAACTTTGCAGCTGTCTCCTCTACCTTGAGGATTTCTTCTCCTTTTTGTGCTTCAATCATTGCCTTTTTCTCTTCTGCTGAGTGATGAATTTCAGCAATTTTGTTTTGCATTAATTCAACATATTCAGTCTTCTTTTTGTCCAATCTTACCTGCTAATAATGAAATACAAATTTTGATTTAGTATTTGGTTCATCTAACTATGATGAAAAAAAAGTACCAATCCAATTGATCTATAAATTGAACACAATATGTGACCTCAATTCCTTTGAATTTTGCTTCAATAGATGCTTTCTTATTATCTTCCCACAAATCAACGGCAGATTGCATCTTAAATGCCCTGTTTGACATTAATCATATGAAAATCAGCATTCACCATTTCAGCTAGTCAAGATATAGAATCTAATTTAAGATTATTGAATGTGTAATATTGACACTTAAATTTGTCAAAAAAATATTGACATTTTAAATAACAGGCATAATTCTTATGTTTTCCTTTCTAGTTGTAAACTATTGAGAAGTCTTTATTACTAATTAATGTTTTTATTGATGAGAATTATTAATTAACCAAATTGGTTAAGTTTGCAAGGGAATCATAAGCACTTCAAGTAACACTATCAAAGTTCATTCTATACTTCAAAGTCATGCAAATTTTCACATAAATATCACAAGATAGTAAACTACTCCCTCCAGCCTTAAATATAAGTTTATATGAGTTTCAAAAAAAAATTGAGCCTTAAATATAAGTTTAAACAGTAAAAAAACAAATTGATCTATTTAGTCTATTTGATGTATTTTATTCAATAAACTAAATACACAAACTTAATTTAATGGACCCAATATCGAACAAATTGATGTATTTGGTTCTTTAATTTAAATATATTAATTTTCTTTTATCTACTTTTATTTATATTTAATCCGGAAATTACTTTCTTTCTAAAATTATGTGGGCATAAAAACTAATGTCCCAAAAGAATAGTATCTTACCTGTTCTCTACTTTTGTCTTCTCATTTTCTTCCCATGCTTTAATTAAAGCCAATCTTTTTTGTGATTCAACCCTTGCTAGCACAGCATCTGATATAAAAATTTGAGTTGCTCATCTTTCAAAACATTCAATTAATGACTAATTAAATACAAAAACAAAAAATTGGAAAACAACCTCTGTCGACAGAGGCCTTTGTATCCGTTCCAGCAGCAGGAACTGCAATCACAATAAGAAATTTGGGTAACAAAGAAACATGGATCGATATACAAATAACTAAAGGAAACACATGATATAGTTTAGTTATTTTATTAATTAACATTTTTATATGTCTTGCTCATTTTGTTTCTAATTAAATATATTAAGTTTCTTTCTGTAAAATAAATAAATATAATTTGACACATGGATGATAAAGATCAAAGGTTCTTCCATTTTAGAGAGATTATATGCATGAAAAGGTTTATTTAGAAATAATCATTAGACTAATTCCAAGTCTCAAATAAAATAACAAAAGCAACCAAATGCTTTAAACAATAAATAAATACATCAAAATAAATTCATATCCTAGAAAATCAGTCTAATTTATATCCTTATCAACTTCAAAAAAAAAATCATTTTTTTTCCTATCTGAGCAAATTGAATTTGATACCCGACTCAATAAAATAATTAGCAAGTTTATTTAGGGCCGTTTATTTCTTTCAATTTCCTACTTTTCTTTCCTCTGTTTAGTTTCTTGTAGTTCTTTCTTTTCCTTGGGCTTCGGCACAGTTGTAATTGAAAAATAAGGCTTCACTTACATAAATAAAAATGTATATATCGACTTGAAATTATGTATGGCTTTATATTACTTAAATTAAATATTACAATTTTTATTAATTTTTACTTTAACAACAAATTATTTATGTATATATAAGTGATCAGTATGTGTGCAACAATTACATGATTTACCCAATATAGACTTTAAATTGCACCACAATTGTGCCGTATAATTTTACACTATAGTAAACTAAAATTGTATTTTAAAATCATCCATGACCACGACGATAATTAATTAATTAAAAATTAAATAAAGTAAGGTATATCAGCTAATTTTAGCTATGGTTAGAAATAAAACAAATGGAAAAAAAATGACCATATTCAGTTTTCAGAAGCAAATTAAACAACATTATAAGTAGTTAAGGACGAAATATAAGATATAAAATTAATTTGATGATTAAAATGACAGAATTAATAGATAAAATAATTAAAGACGAGATATGAATATGATGATGTGACGTACTTTGATCGTGTGAAGAAGTAGCATGATCTTTAGGAAGAAAAAGATCTTGGGTGTGGTCTTGTTTAACAATATTGGTTGATGTGCCTTGGTTCTCTGGTTCCTTTTCTTTGACGAAATGAGAAAGCTCTCGAGGTTGAGGTGGAGATTGTGGTGGTGGAGTAATTGGGGTGGCAACAGATTCTGATTGTGATGATTCTTCCATAATGTCTAAGCTATTAAACTTAGGATATGTTTGTGGCCAAACTTAAATAGTAGAAATGAAATTCTTGTTGCTTGCAACAATTATTAAGTCACCGATATTGGCCTCGCATGCATATGTAAGAGACATTGTGAACATTCAACTGGGCTCCACCAATATTTATGCGGATATTCACTGCCTTGTCTTTTATTAATTTTCTGATATTTTTACCATATTTTCTTTATTTAATTACTTTTTATTTGGTCTTCATTTCACAATTTACACTATCTTGTGTGCCAACTGGATTTGGATTAGACGTGGCAAGTACATCATGCAGTTACTTATCTTGGCCGTCCAATTCACAATCCGTGGTGAAGATAATTTTGTGATGATTTTATGAAGTGATGATCTAATCTATTTCTGTTTTTATAAAAGAATATAATAGTTGTTATAATTTATAAGGCGTATTGTTGCTTAAATAATATTTTTATTATTAAAAAAATCTTCTTCTTTTTTTCACATAGTTAGTGTATTTGATACATGTATTTTTTATATGAAAATAGAACTAAAAAAAAATTATTTTTAATTCTATTTTTATATATGTATTTTTTGGAAAGACGTTAAAAAAAATTCAACAATAAATAAATTTTATTTTTAATTTTTATGGATTGTTTCTATTCTTTTAATTGGGCCTTGGGCCCTTAAGGGAGTACTGTACTATTCATTTACAGTAATAGTTAATATTTATCATTAAATATAATTTTATTTGAAAAAATATTTCTATTTAAATATGGGTATATTTCAAATTACTTTATATATATTATTTTTTTAAATATATTATTTATTAATACTACTAATAAAAAATAAGAGTTAGATACATTGATTCACAAAATGTTATTTTAGAAATATTTATACATAAAATAGAGAAATATATATTTTATTTTTAATATAAGTGGAAGTGATAAAATGAACTTGTAATAAGCAACAAGATAATATTCAATAATTATAGAAAATAATTCTATAAAATTATTACATTCACTATATTAATAATTAATATGAAAAAAAGTATTGTCAATTCAAGTTAAGGGAGTAGTTAATGGTTGAGGGAGCAGTTTTTTTACTAAAAATTGAGTGAGTAGTTAATAACTTTATTACTGTCGATTGTAACTCGCAAAAAATCACTTCGTTCAACCGAATAGGCAAAACAGCTTTGGATAAATAAAATTACAAATTAATAAAATATTTACTATTAATTTTTCGTAACACATGAATAAATAAATAAAATTGCTTGCTTATATAAGCCATAGAATTTAAGACTAATTTAATTATTGGAATATTGTGTGAGTGATTAGGCGTTAACCCTGTATCTCCAACAAGAGCCGTTGGGTTATTTATACGATTATACATTGATGCATTAGCCGATTGAATTGAATCATACACTACTCTCTTTTCTACAAGGGATGGATGTATGTTTATGTAATTTACCAATAAGATATATTTCGTTTTAATAAACTCTTAAGAAAATCCAATTATATGTTATACACCTGCACACACTTTGTTGCTGGCTCTTTAGCACGTTATAATTTATAGGCTTAAATGTATTTTTAGTAGTTTATTTTGTTAAAAATTAATTTTTAATTTTACTAGTTTTAAAACTGATTTTTTTTTGTCTCTTGATCTACAGCTTGTGAAATTTTATTAGTTTCTTCTAACTTTTTATGATGTTGCATGTTCATTGTAACGTGGTAGTGATGTGACACAATTAAATTTGATAACATTCAATCTATACCATTAAATAATATTTCTTTATTATTTTTTATTCGACAAAAGTTCATAAATGTCTTTATAAGTAACAACGTAAGAAAATATTATGAAGATGAAAAGAGAAGAATGTTGAATTTAATTATATTTTATTCAATTAAGTTGTGTTACATTATTGCCACGTCATTATGGATTTTGCCACATCTAAAAAAAATGGAGGGGGCCCAACAAAATTTCACACATTATAATGCAAGAGACCAAAAATCTGATTTTCAAAATATGAATGCTAAAAGTTAATTTTGAATAAAATAAAGTGACAACAACTGCAATTTAATTTATAATTATGGACAATCATAAACCATAAATTTTAAAAAAAAATGGGTAAGAGATCATTAATAAAAGTGATTCTAACGACTACTTCTTTCGATCTCAAATATAAGAGAAAATAGGTCAATAAAAATAGATATATTTGGTCCAAATTTCAAACCAAATAAATTAATTTTTGTTGACTCAATTTTCTATCATATTTAATAAGAGACAATATTTTACAATTATTTCAGATGAAATTTGAATTTTGTGAGATTAAAAAAAAACAATAAATTAAACACACCCCTAACTCAAAAACAAAACATTAACATCACACACAAGTTTCAATCTAAAATGCTATAAACAAATTATATGTTAGTTAGTTTTTGTTATTTATTCTTTTTCACATTTTAATGTGTATTTTGGTATCAACTTGATGGAAATTATTTAATTATTTGAAAAAATGATTATTTGAGGTTAAATTATGATATTACATTATACACTTATTCTTCAACTTGAGATAATTTACATAAAATCTGAACCATTTGTAAAAAAAAAATTAGACATGTGTGTTATGAGCCAAAATAATAAACATCACGGCGGTTGAAATAGAATCGAGCATGCAAAAGAAGAGTGTTATGTGGACTTGATAATTGATTTGGGTCTTCCAAATTAAATTACTTAGCACAATCAATTTTTTGGGCTTAACTTTCAAAAAAATTTATACAGGATTAAAGGAATGTAATGACTCAAATATGTTAAGATTATGTTCAAATTGTATAAGGTCTATTATACAATGAGTCACTAATGAAGGATCTAGATAAATTTATTATGATGAGTTATTATTTAGTTAATTGGAATATTTCTCTTATGTTTGAATATGTTTTTTTCCTATACTATTAATAGAAAATTGATGATTATAATAATTATAAAAATTGAATGGAAAAAATAATAGTTTTTTTTGAAAGTTTAGTCTTAACTTTTTAATCTCTTTTACAAACATTTGATCATATGTACTATTAAAAATGGTATATTATAGTATACATTAACAATGCAAATAATCCAAATATCAAATCGATACGACTTGCTTAGGAATGATACGAACAATAAACTTAGCATGTTCATGGAATAAAAAAAAGATTAATAATTTATAAAAAAATCATCTCAAATCTTTTGCTATTTGAATAACAAATTTAAATTTTAAAATAAAGAAACTAAAATTAAAATTCAGAAGTCTCTTGAATCCTTATTTTTATTTTCATTTACCAACTTAAAACTTAACTTGTTTTTTGAAGCAAATATTTTTACGTTTTTAATCTCGGCAGTTGACACTATACATGCAAACCACGGTGTCAAAGATTTAGATTTTGTTTCGGTAAACATTAACATTGCCGTAAAATTACAGATCATACAATTTTTGTAGTTCAAATTTTTATTTTTTAAATTTATATTAATTAATTTTATTTATTATTAAGAAGAAAATATATTTTATAAAATAAATAATTATTTATATTTTTATAAATAATAAAAATATCAAAAATATATTTTTATTATTTTTAAAAATGTATCTTACTAGCTATAATTCCATCTTCTCTCCGAAATTAGGCCCGAAACGGTATTAGAGTGACCCACGTGACATGGCTCGCCAGTTTTGCGTTGCCAGTTTTGAGACCTAAAAACATGGGACCAAAGCCCATAGTATCTCTTATCTCCCCCTTTATTAATAACCAGCGTCTACATAATACTAGTGTCCCGTCTTTGTTTTTTCGATATAAATAATGTTAGTTATTAAATTTTATGCGATTATTTATAAAAAAAAAAAATCAGTTATTTAACAGATAAAGAAAAGAAAATTAAAAAATTAAAATAGTTTAAATGAATAGTAGAATTGGAAGAACCAATTAAGAGCTTAAATTTCGTATGTCTTATTGATATTTATTTTTATTTTTAAAATGTCTATTATTCACTTACTTGAAGTAGTTTGATGAAATATCAAATAATATTAATTTTTCTAAATTTTTTATAGAATTGATCTGATTTGTTAAAATTCAATACTAATAAAATGTTATAAATCAAAATAATTTAACTTAAATTTACCGTGGAAATAAAAGAGACTATCTATCTATATATATAAACTATAAAGAGGTATTAATACAAATACATGTCTTCCTCTACCACATCCATCTTTAACCTTATTTATTTTCTATTCACTTAACTCAACTACACATTTGTCTTTCAACTACTTACAATTTGTTAATTTTTCACACATTATTATCACAATAATGGATGTATTTATCCCAGAAGAGTATGTTACAAGGCGAAGGGTTGAGAAGAAGAAGGAAAAAACAACAGTGTCCTCTAAAAGAAGCTCCAAACCACATTCACAAAAGAATGAAGCCACGATCAAAGGATCAACTTCACAATGTATTGGAGACAACGATATTTTCACTTACTTTTCGCTTTAATTAATTCACAATGCATGCATTGTATTACATTATTAGATCAAGTATGAATTTGGATTTTGCTTAACTCATTGTACGTGTGAAAGAATGTTGAAGAATTTGTACTAACAAAAATGACTAGCTAGTTAAGCTTTTTATGTTGCTATGTATGCATATTATCATACAAAGAATGAAGAATGCACTCCGTAATTAATGATATAACAGGAATTTTACCAAGCTAGTTTATTTTCTTTAAAAAAATTATATTTTTGATCATCAATTATAAATTTAGACTATTAGTGCATGTAACTTCCAGATATATTTTTCTTTTTTAAGTGTCTCCCATAATTAAGCTTCATTTTTTAAGATAATAATTAATTTAAAGTGTATGAAATGTCTTTTAGTTTTAGTGATGGCATAATAGATGAAAAGTCACTTAAGTAATATTTTTATTTAAAAACAAAATGTAGGCCAAACAGAGCAAGGCCTTTTTATGTTTCTTGTGCATAAAAATAAGTGTCTTCACTTGCTATCCACACCCATCCAAATCTCATTCCCACGCCTCCCCCATCTTAATATATGGGCGTGGGTTGGGGTTACTTCAAAACCGAGTTACTAGCACTAATACATTTTGAAATTTAATTTTCAAAACCATTAGCAACTTTTTGCAAGTTAAATTTCTGAATCTAAAAAGACTTTTATAAAATTCTAGTATGTTAAAAAAATTAATTTTCAAATTGAATTGCATTTCGAAAACTAATTTTAAAACATAGCACAAATATTTCGAAAAGATCAAAACTACTTATAGAAAAACACTTCAAACCCATAAAACTGTTCTTAAAATTACTAATGCTCTTACAATAAACAAATCATTTATGTCTTCGGAAAATTTATTTTCAAAAAATGACTATGTTAGGCAGAAACATATTTTTTTAATAAAGCAAAAGATGGGTGTGGGAATCAAATTGGGGGTGTAAGTAGCCTTCCCTTTTTTTTTTCTGGGGTCAATAAGTAGCCAGCCCCTTAAAACAGTGATCCATAGTATAGAGGAAAACTACATCCATTTTTTTTTTATGGAGATAGTCATCCACCTCGGTGTTTGCCGATTCGTCCCTTAATAATATACCAGAAGTTAAGATTTGATATTGTATTTTACATTATTTAAAATTATGATCTAGTAAAAATGAACAAATATAGATAATTAGACGAGTATTCACATTTTTTTTGTAAATATTCATAGGTCCAACATCAACGACAACAATTAAATTAGATTAGGTCTTGTTTAAATATACCGATCTGGACTAATTCCGTCTAGATTCATTGTTCCTAATTATTTCCATTTAGATCATAAGTTCTCTATGGGTATTTTCTTAGTTGTATTATACATAAAAAGAGATAAATAAATAAAAACAATTTTTTCAGCGCGACATTTAAAAATAAATAGAGTGAGTAATTTGAAAAATAAAAACAGCCCATTTTTGACAAAGGATTGTCACATTTCATTCAGCCAATGGATAGAAATGAAATTACTGAATTTTTTTGACAGAATGAAAATTATCGATTTAATTACCTAAAAAACAATCATAATTAATTAAGCTGCACTAAACAATCTATATTAAAGACATGAAAATAAGGATGTGGTCTAAGTCAAAGTCGTTGAGTACATGTTGGGCTTTAATGTGGGCCCATTTCCCCTTAATAATAGTCGTCCCTTACCTTGAGCTCACTCATGTTTGTTTACATTTGGCTTTTGGGACCGAGAGTTGGACTTCAATGTCATTTCTTTTCCCTCTAGAGATCACCCATCTCACTCACCCTCTGCTCGTTCCATCTAGAGACAAACAAATATCGTTTCTCAAATTATATCTCATGTCTAAATAAAATAAATTCCCCTAATTGTATAAGATTTGTTGAACTATCCGTTATTTGACTACTCTGGTTATACATTATATTTAATATTAAACGCGTTAAAGTATGTTAAAAGTTTGTGAATGAATAAATGACACGAAAATGTGTTTATTATTAGGGTAAGACATCTCTTATTTTATAAATTGATTTTGTAATATTCACTTAAATTTTAAGAAGAATTACTAAGATCTCCTGGAATTACGGAATATAAATATCGTAACATAGCAATTTATTATTTCAATTTTCATGTATACTTTAGTGATTTAATTACATTCTACAAAAGAGCACCTTAATATTAATTTCAAAATTTCAATATTATTTTATGAAATAAGTTTTACTTTATTTGTGTGATCCTTTTAACGATAGTTTCGATTGATTTAGTTTTTAGTTGTGTAATTCCAAACTTATAACCTTAAAAGCATCCGGTAACTACTGTTGCAGTGGATCTACACACAACCTTTTCATTCTCATCAATCTTGTTACTTGATAAAGAATCAATGAAAACAAAAAGATAAAGATCAAAGTGAACAAAAGGCATATGGTTTCTTTGATCATGTGAGACATCTAAACTCTTGATTATATAGCACATGACCCTTTTTCTTTTCCTTTTATTTTTCATCATCTATTCCTTTTGAAAAAGAAAAACAAATCTTCGCATCTATGTTTTTTCTTCCTTCCTTTATTTATTTAATAACTACCTTTTAATTTTTCAGCTTCCAATTAGTTCGAAAGGGAAACAAATGGGGCAACATAAATCATGTGTCATAGAGAGCTCCATGGACCCATTTACAAAGTGCGCTTTTATTGCAATTTGGGGAGTCTTGTGAGTTTCACTGTGCTATATATGTTGTATTATGGATAATGGGGTCGACCACTTACACGTGACCACCTTCACTATTGCCTTTCATGTCTCTCATGTATGTGTGCGCATGCACACAACTTCATCATTCCATTATGTCCTCCAGTCACACAACATTAACAATTAACATATGAGACTAACATGTTTAATATAGATAATAATAATTTGAAAAAATATACACAATTTAATGAAATTATACGTGTTGGTGTCGGATACATATATATATATACATATTGATATTGATGTTATATCTATTCTCCTCCAATAATTTATATACTCACTCTTTTTTTTTTTTATAAGATATACTCACTCACTCTTGATTTACGTATTGAACTAAATTCTTGTTTTTTAGTACATATACTATATACTATAGAACTAAATTAATTAAATCAAATTGGATCTAAAACATTGATTTGCAGCTTAATTAATTAATGACTAAAGGTGCTACAAGATATAACATTGCATACTGTTGTCACATTACTCACAGGGATAAAGTGAAATTAGGATTTAAATTACTGAAACCAAATTCATGTAAACAATAACATTGAGTAAGTTGGTTAAGATTTTTAAAAAATGATTTTGATTTTATATATTTTAAAATAATTTTTATGAAAATTTATTTAAAAATAGTGGAATTTGTTTTAGATTTATTTGTTATCAATTAAAAAAAGTAAATTTGATATTCAATAATTTAGATATTTATTATTAGAGATTTTAACATGATAAAATCACATTTAAAAAAAAAAGTATTTCTTAAAAATAATTTTTACGAAAAACTTCTCAAAATAATTTTTTATTTTAATTATTTTTAAAAAAAATTTATCTAAAAAATATTAAAATAGATGAAATATTTAAAATGATATTTTAAAATAAACTATTTAAATTAAATCAGATTTCTATTTGAAGTTTTATTTTTAAAATTCTTTTCTTAAAAATATTATAACAAAAACATAAAATATTATAAATTTTTTTTAAAGAAACGGATTGAATAATCAATCAAAACTAGCCAGCTATATATATATATATATTCTCGGACCGTATACATGAGATGCATGATGCATACATAGTATTTGTTTGTTTCCTCTGCATGCACTGACATGTATATGATACCTATATCAACCTAACAAGCAGCGTTATAATAATTGAATAGAATAAACTATCAATTTAATTTATAATTTATTATATTCTCTTTAATTTGGTCCATAATATAAAAAATTATAAATAATCATTAAACTATTTTAAATTCTTTAAGTAAATTAGTCTGCTTCTTTTATACTTTTAAAATAATCGAAAATTAAATTGAATGGATTAACAATAGCTTAAATACTATTTATTATATTTATATAGTTTTATGACCAAATTAAACAGAAAGCGGTAGTTTAAAGACCAAATCAATAATCTATTGTATGATAAGCAGAAGAGGTTGACATAATTAATCATTAAATATGGTTTGTTTTATGTATATATTTTTTGTTCTAAAGAGAGATTAACGAATAAATTTACATACCTAAATATTAAAATAAATAATATTTTATATTCGAATTCGCACCTTAATATATCAAATGTCCATTCAATTATCATTTAAGTTATATTTATAAAATTAACACCTATCTTAATTGGGTCTCCTATTAATATATTGGTTAAATACCACTCGTGGTCTCTTAACTTAATTTCAGTTTAACGATTTAGTCTTTTATTTATTTATTTTTTTTTTTTTCCGATTTGATCCTTTATATTTTTAAATAATTTCAGCGTTACCCTTTAAGTGGGGTTCCGTTAAGAAAAAGTTAAAAAAACCACTCATCCATTTTCAGAAAAAGTTACCCTTTATGTTTTGGAAATATTTCAGAAAAATGTTCTAAGTTTGATAGTAGAATTGATTCGTTAAAACTGAAGCTATGGGATATGGGGTATTTATACTCTATAGACATCGCTTTAGATTAGTGACAATCGTTACTAGAGGTTTGATGAACATATGCATTGATCTAGATGAAGAATTTTTTAACTTTTTCTTAATGGAACCCCACTTAAAGGGTAACGCTGAAATTATTTAAAAACATAAAGGACCAAATTAGGAAAAAAAAAATAATAAATGACTAAATCGTTAACCAAAATTAAGTTAAGGGACGACAGGTGGTATTTAGGCTAATATATATACTTTATTAAAGAAACCAATGGGTGCTCATTATTTTTATTTTATATAATAATATAATATACTATGTTATATATAGCTTAACGTGCAGATTAGGAAGTTGATAAATTTAGTTATACAAATGTTTCCCTCAATTTGATAGACTCACTCAATTGTATGGAAATTCGAACACTTAATTGTTTTGGAAGCAAAGGATAAAAAAACACAGTCAATGATTCCCGCATGACCAGAGTACCCTAGCATGTGATGATAAAGCTGAAATTCAATCACATGTTGCAAAATTTTATGCTCATTCTTCTTCCTGCAACAAATAATTTGCTTTAGCTATCACTGCTATCATTCACTTGAAGAATGTACTCTGTTTCACTCCATCTGTAAAATGCACACATTAGAGTATATACCTTCCCTATCATACATTACAATTCATCACCTGTCACCATGAGTTGTAAAGTACAAAAAAGGTCAAATTAATTTTCGAAGATGAACATTAATTATATAGTACATAGCAAAATTTATATAAGAATACTTTACGTGGTTTAATATTGGAACAAAGGAAATTGATTCTTTCAAGTGTAATTTATATACGAGGATAAAAATACATAAGGTTTTTTTTTTCTTTAATAGTGTAAGATACTCTTATATCAAAATTAGTAAGAATTGAATCTCACATATTAGTTCCTACGTGCCTTATCATTTTATTGCTTTGATTGATTGTGAAGATCATTGGCTAATAACAATAATCTTAAAATACATGTATAGTTTTGCGGCGACAATATTGATTTTAAATGAAAATCACATTTAAAAACTACAAATATAGTTATTAAATTAAAATAAATCTAAGAATAATTAAATATGTGAAAATCAATTTCACATTTCAGAATCAACCACATCCCTAAAAAGGCTTTCTTTTGTAATTTGATAGAGCTAAATTCTCTCATTATTCATTAGATGCGTACAGATTAGTCGATAAAATTAAATTTGCAATCCAATTTAATTTTCAACTTTTTTTAGGGTAAAGCTCAAAAGTGGAAATCATAATGAACAAAAAAGTGGATTTAGGGTCCCCTCGTTGAAAATGATGAATGGGAATGGGACCAATTGGCCCTATGAAGATGGTCTGCTAAATAAGATCACCATACGGTCGATAGCATCAATAATATCTTTATGGTTCCTATTTTTGTGTCTGATAATAAGATGGACTAATGTTATTGGATTATCTAATTACCACAATTAGTTAGGTAGTTATAGTTGATCTATAAATGTATCCAACAATCACATCTCTCCTAGTTATGAATGAAAAAAATATATTATTACTACTTGATTACCCCAAAAATAAAATATTTTACAAGCTAATCAAATATAGTTGCAATTGAATTATTGGTGAGTCGAATTAAGATCGCTTGACCTGGTACATGTAAATTTCTTTTATGTGTAATCTTTTATCTAAAAATAAATTTTAACTCATTTTTAAGCATACAAGACCTATTTTCAAATGAATTATGATCACATAGAAAAAGAAGACCAAAGATGCAATTTTAGTCTAAAACGTGAAAAAACGAAGACAAGCGAAGACAACCCACATTTTGTCACACGACTAAAGAAAATACACACAAATTAGTCGATTTACCGATAGTTAGAGTGAACTGTAGTTGATTGATAAGAGTTATGCTTTAACATTTTCTCTATATATATTTCAATTGTAGAAATTATATTAGACACACATCACTCAATATAAACCTATTTTATCCACAATTTATCAATTTTTCAACTTTTACTTATATTTTCTCTCAGAATAAAACAGTTATCTTCATTATTCGTCTAACTTAACACTCTTTGAATTAACTAAAAGACCAACAATTTTTGCTTACTACTTTTGGTTGTTGTCTCTAATTACAAGCGTTTACCGCCTTTTCACCTACATTAAAAAAAATATAATGAATTTGATATGTAAATTTCATGTATACATATTCTTAAAATACTATTTGTATATAAATATGTTCAATTTTAATTTAATTATTTTTCTTCTTAGATGATTTAATAATATTAATAAAGATATGTTTAAAAAAATAACAATAAATATATCTAATAATTTAATATATATATATATATATATATATATATATATATATATTTAGAGACAAATTTTTTTCTTCCAAAAGAATATGCTAATAATTAAAACAGAGATAGTATTGTAGGGGCCAAGTACATGCCTTCAATTATCGTCCTATTTTGTCTTTAAATGGATAGATGTCAATTGGCACATAGCCACGTACACACACCCCTTTATGACGGGCACATGCTCTATCAACATTCAGCAATAAGAGAGTCTTGTGTAGAAACAAATGTAGCTCGCAACATATTACACATGGACTTGTTTAAGTTGCCATAAGAGGCAAACACTAGAGATCCAAACGTCTTGTGATTTGATGGTTCTTACATCATTAATAAGAACATATTACATATACATCATCCAGGTTAAATTACATATTGTGATAGCAGTTGGTGATGGACCCCAATTTAAATATGTGTGGACTGTGGTTAGGTTTGGTAGTTGTGGTATATATGGATCGAAACCTTGAAAGGTATTGTACACTTTTCATAATTGTGATTTTGCGACACTCACCCTGTCTTACCAAGTAAAACTATATCTTAAGAGTATCACATTTGATTATAATAGATATTTATTATTTTATAAATAGTTTTTGTAAAAATTAAATTAAATTCAAGTGATTGATCACTGGTTTGAGCTCACCTCATCTCTATCAGCATATATATGACTTTAAAGCCAAGTAAATTCAAATTAATTAAAACCCAGGGACAGCTACTTAGTCTTGTCCAGTTACCATTCATCCACATATCTTTTTCATCTCTATAACTTACATAATGTATTGTTATAATTAATTAATGAACAAAAATATACATATTTATGTTTAATTTTACAATTGAGGCATATATTTTGTCAAAAATAAAAGATTGAGACAGATACATTCTTTACTTAGTTGTGGCCCATAATGAATAAACCACCTTTCATCATCGGCTACAAAAATTTATGTAAAACTAAAAGTAATTAATTTAATTTAAGTGGCATCATTTGAGATTTTTAAAAAGAGGTGGTGATGATACCTATTTATTTATGGATGCAAAATAAAATTTCATATATAAATTCAAAAATCACTTGGTAATCACAATTCTCCTCCCACAAGACTAGATTTTTTAAAAAATAATAAAGGCTACACTACACCAAGGTGGTCCAGATTTGGAGTGGAATAGGCGATCGTCTATATATGGCATTATTATTTTACGGTACTAAAATTATTATTTTTGTTTAATAGTATTCTTTTTTCATTTTTGCTTAGTAGTATTATATTTCTTTGATTAATAAGAATTTAATTAAGTTGAAGATTTAAACTGGATAATCATATGTTATTGTTTCATTATAAGTATATTCATTCAAAACTCTTGGTTGATTTGCATATTGTAATTTTATATTTTGTCTATATTTGTTGGGTGGTTATTTGAACAAGTTGCATAATAAATACCTTATGATCATCTAAAATGACAATAAAGAAACAAATTGAAATTGGTAATCTCAAAAAACTGAAGTTGATAAAAATAAATATAACATGCTACAATTTCTATTAAGAATGATGTAAATATGCATGTTTTAGTGAACAATCAAATATTTTGGTTTCAAACATATATATATATATATATATAACTAAGTCTATAATAAGTTAGTTTTCTTAATAACTCAATATAAACAATAAATTTCACTAATACAACCGTTGATTATTATTGACATAATATATTAATGATCAAATAAATTAACAAAGTTTTATATAAATTCGAAATACGTAACTATGTAATAAAGTTATTGATATTTACTTATATTTTTCGTAAGTTAATTATCTATTAATTTAATATTATTTAATAAAATAATAAATAGTTTTAAAATTTTATAAAAATTTGTGGTGTTGATCTACTCAATAAGAACTTTTTATTTGACGGTTGAATTAATAAAATTCATCATTTATATTGAGTTATAAATAAATAAACTCATCAAAAAATTATTCTTGAAGTCAATATATTTACACTTATAAATATATATAATAATCATAAATAATTTTTCAAAAATAAAATTTCAAAAAAGATGATATTCAATAATTATAAGAACACATTTTTTTTAATGCGGATAGAATATTTAAATTATTAGTACCGACCCTACACCACACACATATACAACGGTGTTCTTGCATTTACAAACTGTCGTTGTTCCAAACCCAAATTAATGCATGAATTAAAGAGAGATAAGCAATCCATTATTGCGTGAATAATATATAATTTACACCAATTCCAAAACATCATATCCACGTTACCTAAATGATATTCCAACAAATGCACGATATTTTCCCAAAAATAAAAATAAAATCATAATGTATTTAATCCATAATTCATTTTCATAAAGTTAAAATATGTAATTGTTTTTAGTCAAATTATAATGATTCTCAGACATCCACATGACCCAACAAAATGGTGTTACAGTCACTTGTACCTAAAATATTTATGACAAAGGATATTCAAACAGTGCGGTCTTGTTGATGTATCACCAACAACAATGTAAGTAGATGAAAATGATCTTGTTCGAGGAGAAATTTGTCCAGATGAATGGATGTATTATTTGATGGGGAGATTGTTGGTATATCAAATGTGAGAAGTCTTAAATTTGATGGAAAAATAGATATTAAATATATACTATATAAACAAGAAGACCTATAAATCTATTGTTTTAAAATTGTGTAATGATATGATTTTCGATTTACTTGTATAGTTGCTCTTAATTCAATTTAATGATTATGCAGATGCTCTCATGACCCAACAATCTTGAGGACAAATTCAAGTCAAAATCTAAATTTAATTTGAAATAAATAAGTGACTTAATATTAAATGATTCAACGTTGTCTCATACCCAATACAACTCTAGGCTACTCCAGGGCTCAACAAGAAATTATTAAATTTAGCTGGGATGTCCTTTTCATTTAATATTAAAAATTAAAATGAAACATTAATATATTGATGTTAGGGATTATGTTTTTTTTTTTTTAATAAAATAAAATTCGGTGACTGTTCACATAATCGATCAACCCAAGCATCCAAGGACATTTGTCGGTAGCACCTGATCTTGTTTGGTAAATTACTTTCTCGGATCTATTTTAAAAGACAATTTATTTTGTTTGTTTTATACATATTAATTAATAAATAATTTATAATTATTAAAATTTCATTTATTATAATAATAACTTCTTTCGATCTTATATATAAGGAAAAGTTAATTAAAAAATTATGAAAAAATTTACCATATCTTTTAATATAAAAAAAATGAGTCAAAAAAAATTAAACTATGCATTCATCTTAGTAAGTAAGAGAATTAATAAGGGATATTTTTGAAATAATAATATTAAATAAAGTTAAATTTAACGATTTTTATTTATTTTTAATGTCAAAAGATTATTATGGATTTTGTTTATAAATAAAGCTGGAGAAAAGTATATTTGGACTGATGTGTTATATATACCTTTCTCATTTTCAAAACGAATTAAAGAATAGAAAACATTTTCCAATCAAGAATGGTTTGTCAACGGGGAGGGTAGGAGTGAAGTTTTTGTTTTTCAGATGGGTGAATGAGTCTGGTTTGGTACCTTAAAAGTGTTTAATTTCCCCTATGTTTTTTTTTACCGATACTGCTTGTATTATAGATTAGAGTACCACTTGTAATCTTCATTAATACCATATTTGCTTATAAAAATAATGTTTTCTTAATATTTTTAATTTTACTTATATTTATTAAATTATTTATACACAATATAATGGACGACACTTTCCTATATTCTAAAATTTTGGATTTACAATTGTGCCTCGTGAGATTCATTAGGTGATATATGGATCCCTGTGTTTATTTTATTCTGAAATGTAATTCTGCGCAAATGTTATATTAAGAATAGGTGTTTCTTAAAATATTTTACATAAATAAAGTTTTTATAAATATATTTTATGCAAACTAAAAAAATATTTAATCTTATATTTAGTATTTAGATTCTGAAAACCAACTAACCCACAATCCAAATTAATTTATATTGTTTGGATTGGACATATTTATTGAGCGGATTTAAATTTAAACCGGCTCGTACAAATCTGGTCATGCTCGATCAGGGTAACAAATTTTTTTTATTTTTTTTATTTTAATGTACCTATTATATTAACCAGTCCACTAAGGATGGTATAGTTTAATTACCATTGAGAGAAAATTAATTTATACTTTTTTATAGTATTTATGACATATAGAATATGATGTACCAACGTAGATTAAGTATAACAGAATGAGTTAAATTGCACAATGTGAATGTGATAAATCTGAATTTGAATCTCCACTTAAAAAAAATCCTATATTTAATCGGTCGATATGATTTTAAAAAAATGATATACTAATATATTAGTTGAATTGAAATTTTGAAAATAGTTATATATCTAGAAACGGATGAGTAGTGATTTAATCATGTGTTATGTATGTATATATATATGATTCTTGTTGAATAACTAAGTGACAAATTTACAACGCTATGTGGTCACAATTTTTATTATATAAATATAAGCTATTGAACGACGATCTGTTAAGTGGATATTCACCTTATTCCAAACATTTATTGATTTTCGGGTATATTGGAAGAAAAAAATCCAATAGTCTCACACGAAAAAGAGACAAAACCTAAAAAAGGAGTTTATAAAGAGTGACTAAAATCATGCATATATAAAATATTTTATTACCATTTTATCTCAATTTCTGATTAATTTTTAAGACTTTGAACTAAATTGATTTTAAGGTGTTTTTTTTTTTTTTAATAAAAGCTTAATTCATTATGTACAACTTAAGGTTTGGATGTAAACA
>JBBPBQ010020323.1:8522104-8536930 GCA_037974755.1 Cicer yamashitae
AATATATTCCATAATTTTATGATTATAATATTTGACTAATTTGTTTTATCCTTATAGTGTACATAAACTAAGTTTAAATAGCTCATTGGTATCATTGTTTTACATATTTACATAGTAAGAAATAATTAGATGCATGTATAAAAAGTTTGTATCTGTGTATAATAATGAATGTCATAAAAGTAATAATAAATGTATAGTTTTTTGGTAAAAAATAATAATTAACTTTTAAAATATATAAAATCTGTTTTTCTACTATCCGAATTATATAAAAAAATTGTCTCCTTAGTTTTAGTATATTGTCGATATATCAATAAATTGTAGATTAATAGGAAATATTTTAAAGACTATTTACTATTTTATTAGTTTTGCTATTTTTATATATTTGAAAAAGTAAATTCCACGTATATGAGAGAGTGGCAATTGAACTACTAAATCAGGGTCTAAATAAATGATATTAAATAATATTTAAAAAATTGTGTATTCAATTTGAAAATCTAAATTTTATATTTTTGTATTTTAAGGTTGTAGTTGTTAAGATGAATGAAATGAATTAATTATGCAAAGAAGGTTTTAATTGTAAGGAATTGAATATTGTAAGGCTAGCTGGTAATTTTGAAAAGTGTAGTAAAGAGGCGAACAGAGAGAGAGAAACAAAAGCAGTTGTGAGTTGAGATCTGTTGACTCTCCTTGTTTTCAACACTCTTTTTTCATTTCCATAACTTAAACATTCTTCAAAACATTGTTGTTTCATTATTAATCCACACTCTACGGAATTTATCACTCAACCACCGGAACAGTTCCTTTTCCGGTCACCGGATTCCACCGTGAAATCCCTGAATTTCAGGATCAGTTACATGTGTAACTGAGTCAGTGTTACTAATCCAAAATGTTCAAATGGAGGAGCGAGAAAAACAGAGTCAAAACTGTTTTCAAACTCCACTTCCATGTCACTCAGGTACCTACTTACCTTCAATTTTCATTTTTTTTTTAATTCATTCATTAAATCAATTTTAAATTTTAGAATTTTTAAATTTAAATTCCTACTTAATTTTGATGATGGTGTGCAATGTAACTAGGTTATGAATTATTGGAGTTTTTCTTCTTCTTTCTTTTCAGGTGCTACAATCTGGGGTGGATTCTTTGGCTCTTTCTATAGTTCCTGGTGATATTGGAAAACCAACAACAAGATTGGAGAAAGCTATAGTGAATGGTGGAATTTGTAAATGGGAAAATCCTGTCTATGAAACGGTTAAATTTATTCAGGATCCTAAGAATGGGAAATTCAGTGACAAAATTTATTATTTTGTGCTTTCAATGGTATGATTTTTTTTTCTTTTTCTCTATTTATTTGTTTGTTGTTTGTGTCATGTGAATTTGATGTTGGATTGTGAATTTTTTATATAGTTTTTGGGTTCTATTATTTGTAGGGATTATCAAAAGCTAGCAGCATCTTTGGAGAAGTTTCCATTGACTTTTCTGATTATGCAGAAGCTACAAAGCTCTCTTCTATTTCTCTTCCCGTTAAGAATTCACATTCGGATGCTGTCTTACATGTCAGTGTTTGATTTCTTTAATTTTGTGATTTTTTTTTGTTCTTTTTTCTCTTCAAGAGATTATATACTTCTTGAAATTTCAGGGAAAACTAATCAAGAAATTGAGTAGAAAACAATTTTGTGCAACATTGATTTCATTAGTTCTGATTTGTTGCTTAATCTACAGGTATCAATTCAGAGACTACAAGAAAATAATGATAAAAGGTAAAAGGGGATTATCCTGATTTTTTCTTTTTCTTTTCTTTTCTGGATATATAGTTTTGCCTCATACTCAATTGTTTTTTATGACAGATTTTCTTCTTGTGTTAAATAACATTTGCAGAGAGGAAGAGGAATGTGAAGATACCAAGCTAAAACCTAATGATAGGAGCTTAAGGACCTATTTAAGCAATGGAAATGCAGATGGATGCACTAAAAGTGATTCTTCTGAAGTAAGGTTTCACTCATTTTGGCTTCTGAAGTAAGCTTAAGAAATTATGTTTGAAATTTTACTAAATTTCATCTTTCTTTTTATATTTCACAGGATGTGTCTGCCAATGTAAACACAGATAGAGCTGGATTGAGTGCTGATTGTAGGACATCTAGTGGATCTGACATTACATTGTCAAGTTCGGATGGAAGTTTTGGACCCGATACTCCTCGAGAACTTGGACTAAGAAATACTATCATCTGCACCACCACGAATGATTTTCCTTCAGCCGCCAGCCACACTTCAGAGCCTCAAAAGCCTGCTGTAAATGCCTCGGCATCTATGTACGATGTACATCAGAGGTCATCACAATGGGACTGCTCAGCTGGTTCAGAACATGGTCTGAGTACGGACGGCTCAACACATGGCTCTCAGGATGCCCTTCATAGGGAAAAATCTCATCAGGCAATAGATATAGAGAATGAAAAGCTCAAGGCTGAACTTGCTGCTTTGGCCAGACAGGTGGATGTGTCAGACATGGAACTTCAGACTCTTCGGAAGCAAATCGTGAAGGAAAGCAAAAGAGGGCAGGAGTTTGCAAAGGAAGTCACCAGCTTGAAAGATGAAAGAGATACACTCAAGAAAGAATGTGAAAATCTCAGGTCTTTTCGCAGACGAATGGACGAGGCCAAAGTGAGTAGCAGGTCACAGTTGGATTGTGGGGATCTTCATACTCTTGTTGAAGAAATCAGACAAGAATTGAGTTATGAGAAGGACCTGAATGCAAATCTTAGACTACAGTTAAAGAAGACACAGGAATCGAATGCTGAACTAGTTCTCGCTGTTCAGGACCTCGATGCAATGTTGGAGCAGAAAAATAGGGAAACACATGGTGTTTCCAATAATTTCAAACAGACTAATAAAAACTCCCGTGAGTTAGGGAGAAGCCTCTCTAATTGTGAAACAGACGATGATGAAGAACAAAAAGAATTGGATGAGCTTGTTAAGGAGCAAAGCAGTCCCGAGGAGACACACTTACTTGAACAAAAAATTATGGATCTCTATGGTGAAATAGAGATGTATAGGAGAGACAAAGACGAGTTAGAGATGCAGATGGAGCAGCTTGCACTGGACTATGAGATTTTGAAACAGGAAAACCATGACATTGCATATAAGCTTGAACAGAGTGAGTTGCAAGAACAGTTAAAAATGCAGTACGAGTGCTCTTCTCCTCCTCCTGGCATAGATGACTTCGAAACACATATTCAGAGTCTCGAAAATCAACTCAAGAAACAGTCAGAAGAATTCTCAAATTCTCTGGCAACCATCGAGTCTCTGGAGAACCAAATCAGAAAATTAGAGGAGGAACTGGAGAAACAAGCCCAAGGATTTGAAGTTGACTTAGATGCAGTGACACATGACAAAGTTGAGCAGGAGCAAAGAGCCATTCGCGCAGAGGAAGCTTTGCGGAACACCAGACTTAAAAATGCTAATACCGCTGAGAGGCTTCAAGAAGAGTTTAAAAGGCTATCAATGCAAATGGCCACGACATTCGATGCAAATGAGAGGGCAACCATGAGAGCGCTGACAGAAGCAAGTGAGCTTCGTGCACAAAAAAGACTACTGGAGGAAATTCTGCGTAAAGTCAAAGAAGAGCTTCAGTCAGTCAAAGCTGATTATGAGGTAAAACTGAATGAATATTCCAACAAAATAGATAATATGACAGTTCAGATGAAACAGATGTTGATGGAAATCGACAACCAAGAGCAAGTTGGCAGGGATCTCTCCGAGGAGAGCCAGTTGCTAAAAGCTGAGAATGAAAAGCTTACTGTGGAGATCTCATGCTTATCTGAGCAAGTAAAACAAAAAGAAATCTTAAGATTTGACTTGGAACTTGTGAAGAAATCACTTGAGGAATCTGAGAACCTGTTACAAAGTGTAAAGGAAGAAAGAAATGAGCTTGTCGGTACAATTGCTTTGTTGAAAAAGGAAGCAGAACGGTCACTTGATGAGCTAAATAGGATGATGCATCTCAAGGATGAAGAAGAGAAAGTGAGTAAACACTTGCATTCAGAGTTAGAAGCACTTAAAGCTCAATATAGTGACCTGAAACATTCTCTTATTGATGATGAGACTGAGAAAGAAAAACTAAGAAAGCAAATTTTCCTTCTTAATGGCGAACTGAAGAAGAAGGACGATGCATTAACCAACTCTGAGAAGAGGTACAAGGATATTAATAGATGCACACAGAATTCCAAAGAAATGACAAATCGAAGAAAGGAAATAAAAATGCTCGAGGTAAATTTACAAATCGTAGTGGTCTGAGCAGATAGGTCCTTTGAGAAAAATATTTGATAATCAAATGTTAATTCCTCTAAAGATATTTTCGTCTACAAATCATCATTTTCATTACACTGCATTTTTCCCAGGATAGAACTAATTTACTTCGGATAATTGAGGGAGGCATATTAACACAAAGATTTGTTCATGACAGGACCAGATAAAGTCAAAGGAGACTGCCTTGGAAACATTAGCTTCTTCATTTTTGGAGAAGCAAAGGGAATTTCAAAACAAAATTGAGGAACTGGAGGACAAAGTGGAGGAACTCAACCAGAACATTGTTTTGCAAAAGGTATACTAATTAGTAGATTGCAACACTTAAAGTCTTAAAACAATATGTCGATGTGATGATTTTTTTAGCATATTACTCAATTGGTATATGCATCAAAGTGCATTGATGAATGATGGAAATAAGAGAATGTCGACTATTATTTCCCGTCATTTGTGATTTGTCTTAGGCAAGGTTTCATAGTATTTTTAGTTACATGGAGTTTAAATTATAATGTGTGTCTTGCTTGGCATCTAGATTAAGTTTATATTATTGAATTGTTGGTTTATGACAAATGAATCGTTTATCTGCAATAAATATACATTGTTATGCACTTCAAACAGGTTGTTGCAGATAAGAGTTTTACTACTACAAATGACAGATCTGGAGAAGTAAGAAGTACAGTTGAGCATCTCAACAATGCGACATGTGTCTCGGAAGAAAACGGGGTTGTCTTGTCATCATTCAAGAGGTTTGACTGCTTTCTACTTTCATTCTGACTCTTAAGTTTGTCCATGTTACTCATAAATTTGGGAATTGAAGATATTGAAATGTTTCATTACTCATTATTGATTATTTTCTGGTCATGGCAGTCATGCACATTTGTCAGAGAAAGAAGCAGAAATACCTGTAATTGATAATAATGGCGATGGCAGCGTCAGCGATGTTTTAACTGAATTATCATCAATGAACGAAAGAAACAAATCAATGGAAACCGAACTGAAAGAGTTGCAAGAAAGATACTCAGAAATGAGTCTCAAATTTGCAGAGGTAGAAGGTGAAAGACAAAAGCTTGTTATGACAGTAAGAAGCCTCAAGAATGCTAGGAGGGGATAAAAATTTCTTCCTGCTATCTTGGGGCCTGCATTGTATAGTTGCAACACTGAAACACTTTCAAATGAATAATTTAATTTGTGCCAAGATATATATACATCTTATTCCTTTTTTTCCACCCTTTTCTCCCTCCTAAGTCCTTTGTAAGGATTCCATTTTATAGAGTTTTCCTGGCAGTTTGGCAGAGTTTGTGATTTTAAGTATTTTTAGTTACCGATAGTGTTCTCTCTCACTATTATGTTCCAGTAAGATCTGGTGATAATCTGTTTATTTTTTTTGTGGTTATATAATATTCTTTTATTGTATCCTTTAAATGATGTTATAGTATAAATGAGAATATTACTTTTATTAAATTTAATATGTATACATTTTTTTTGCATTTATATACATATTCTTTTGTGTGTATTGACATTGAAGTGTTGTTTGTTATCCAATATTCTTTATCCTTGGCCTCTGTAGGTCTAACTTCTCATTAATAACTTTCCAAGCTTTTTGAAAACTTACACTAACTTCTCAGTCACAAACAGCTACTTATTTTGACATCAAGATTATACAGTATGTCAGTAAGGATGATAATGGTGGACTTTGATACACAGCTCAAGAAAAATATCAAATGAGGGTTGAAGAGCTAAGGGTTTGAAGCAGTTGATGAACAAAAGAACCAGGATTCGAACTTTGATAAAAGAGACAAATATTAATGTAACTAATGTACTATCATTTGTTTATAAAAAAAATACAATATTTAGCTAACAAACTTCTAGGATTATCATAGGTTGAATCTTTGGTTGGATAGAATTGGGCCAAAGTACTTTGGTTATTTTGAAAGAAAAAAAATAGAAAACAACTTTTGTGTTTTGATTGTGCAAAACAATATGTTGTAGACCTAATCATTTTAAATTTGGCATGCTTTGAAACTATCTCTACAATTAAGAAAGATTTGACTATCTTTACCTCAGTTTAACGTACTTTTTTTTATCTATAGATGAAATGATATAATTACCACTAAAAATTAACATACATCGATATTTACAGTTGGGTTAGTACTTAAGAATACTTAGCGTACATTCAACTACCTTAAACTTGACTCACCCTAAATTTACCTGTTATCTCTTAACTAAAAAAATAATACTAACAGTTCCTTGTAGAAATGCTCCCCACGAAAATGGAAGAAACACTATGTTGACAAACACATGTTTATGCTAAATTAATATATGCATTGACAATATTGCCATCTAGAAAGGTCACATTATTGGAAACTGTTATGTCTGTATATATATTATGTTCGCATGCCAATGTTGTTGTGTTCTAGCAAATAGAAAACAATTTTTTACAGGTAAAATAAAAAAAGAGATAAATGAAAATTTTAATATCATTCATTAGCTAGCTATAATTACTTTTTTTTTATTAAAGCAAAGCTATGTTTAATAAAAGAGATCATGTATATTTTATTACGAATTTGATTAATGTGTTTATTATTTTTTTTTTAAATTGGACTTTTTGTGTAACGTAAAAGGGAAAAGAAGAAGAAGAAATTAAATCTCATTTTGGTAACATGACAAAGAGGACACATATAAATATCTTTTGAATACATTTTGATGATATAAATCTCATGTGTATGATCAAATAATTTTATGGCGAATATATTGACCGAAATATATATTTTTAAAAACAAAAATGGGATCAAGAGAAGATACAATATATATTGCTGTACATGGGTGTACCAACAATGACTATGGAATTAATATAGGAAATGATAATTGAGGCATATTTGGGACCACGAGCGTATAGTGTGTTGCTCCTCCTGCATAAACAATAAGGGAAATGCAGCAATTTTGTGGTCT
Organism: Cicer yamashitae; assembly: GCA_037974755.1. Lineage (NCBI taxonomy): Eukaryota > Viridiplantae > Streptophyta > Magnoliopsida > Fabales > Fabaceae > Cicer > Cicer yamashitae. The sequence continues at coordinate 8,529,350 of JBBPBQ010020323.1, forward strand.
GAAAAGGCAACGTGTCTAGTTAGTACAATATTGGTACAAATAGTGATTTGATCGTTTCACACTTGGAGGATATTTTTGTCTTTCAAGTGTGAATCATTAATCCAACAAAGTAGGAGAGTCTACTCAATAGTTGAAATTTTTGGGTCAAAACAAAGTATCATCTCTCACTTCAATCAATTGATTAGAGTTCTCCTTGATTTCTCTTTCCGTCTTTTGAATTCCTCCTTGTTGCCTATTTCTAATAACATAAGAAAATCAATGGTTTTGTTGGGTCAAGTGTTAGTGGATCATGGTTAGGTAAAGAAAGTAGAAGGAGTTTTAAAGTGTCCTTCAACGTGTGAGCACATGATTTGATAAAAACTCTACGACCATTTATAGAAGGTGGATAATCGTCTGCTACTATAACTTTGAGTTTAGACTGTTCTCTATGATGTAAAAGTTGAACTACCTCTTATACTTCATTTAGTAATAATATTTTTACTTATGGAAAAAAGTAAAAGGTCACGAGACTCTATCCCAAAACTACCGTAACCTAACTTACTAATATTTTGCCTTTAAAAAATTCAATTTGCTCTACCATTTGTTGATGATAATCGCGTGGCAAGATTAATTTTGAGGTAGAGCATAGCGATGTGAATGTGAAGACCCACACTTCTGGACAATTTTTGTCAAGAAAATGTTAACAAGTGAGTCCAAATGTAGAAGAAAAAAAAATATTAAAATTTGTGTAATTCAAACTTAGAAATTGTACAAAATGTGATTTTCTATTCAAAAGTTATTTTTTTTATTTCATTAACAAGTACCCCAAAGACAAATGTTAGTATGACTCTTCTTGTTAAATGCAAGTGTGAAGTTGTAAAATTCTCACCTTAATTGGCAATAGACTAATTAAGTGAAATATTGTAGATAAGAAAATGAAAGTAACAAAAAAAATAAGATTTACTTCATACTAAATAATATCACACATTAATTAAAGACAATATAAATTAATTAATGAGCTATAGGACATCAAATAAATTATAAGAAAGAGGTCTCAAAGAAATTAATCTAATAACTAATTCACTTAATATATATATATATATATATATATATATATATATATAATATCAAATCTTAATTTTGTGTTGTCTCTCCCATCATTAATCACAGCCCTGGTTGTTCTCTCTTTCAAGCTTCCTCTAATACTTAGCATTGGCCATGCTCCTAAATATGTTCAATATAAGCTTTATTTTATGTTAATGGATATATTTTTTATTTTTATATTATTAGATATATATATATTGAAAATATCTCTAATTAATATTTTATGTCTCAAAATAAATGTTTTACTTGTTATTTTTATGTGTTTTAAATTCTTTATCATTTTACAATATCAATACAATAGTAACTACTTTTTTCTATATATATTTTCTTATTTATTGTAATTTAATATATCAAATTTCTCTACTAATTGCAATTAATAAGTTTCAGTAGTATTTATAAATTTTAGTTCTCTTTGTGAAAAATAAATGAATTGAACTTCTAAAGTATTTATCAAAATAACATATTAATTATATAAAAAGCACATTCATAACTTATAACTAAAAACTAAAATTTATTTGTTAACTTTGTACCCAAAAATAATTATTAATTAATTTAATTTTCCAGCTTTTAAAATTTAGAATAAATCTGAAAATAAAAAGAACAAAACAAAAAACTATCATAGATTTAAAGTTATTTGAATAAGTATTGTATAATATTTTTATTATGGTTAGTCGCACCCTATTTTTTAGTTACATTCAAATAATTCATATAAATTAAGTGTACTTATATAGTAAATTAAGTTTACATTAGACACGTGAATTGAATTTAAGTAGTTTACTTGAGTGTAACGGAAAGACAAAGATGTATAATAAAAAATAAAAAAAAAATTTATCTTTTTGCAATTTTGTATTAAATAAAATAATATATATTTAAAATTACTAAAGTATATTTATCATATAACCATATATTCAAACATTTTTAATAGTTGATTGTAGTTTTATCGGGGATGGGGAGCTTGTGGGGCAAGGTGTATGATCCCACCCTTGTTCCCTCAACATCTTCAAGGGGATTTTGTTCTCAGTCTCCATCTTAAAGGGAAATATTTTTCAATTCACACAATTTTTACAACTATCCCCACATTTCAAATAGAGTAGAGATCTACTTATAAAGTAGATTAAGTTTAGAAACATTTCTGTCAATTTATCAACATAATGTATCTCTTTGTCTAGATAAAGAAACAATAAAGTAGTTTGTAGTTTTTTTTTTTCAATTTTATTCTTATTTCTGTAATTAAAATTATTTCTTATCTTTTATAGTTTATTTATTATAAATTAACGTAAATGATTTTTAAATAATTTCAACATATAATATTTTAAAAGTAAATAATTTATTTATTATAATTTTAAATAAATAAAAATATATCAGATTAATAAATAATTTATTTATTATAATTTTTTAATGAACAAGTTTTTTTTAAAAAAATAAAATCAACAATTCTTTTAGAAAAAAACAAAATAAATTTTCTCAAAAATAAGCAGATCCAAATTTGTAGCTGAAACTAGTAATGATTTTTTTCCGAATTTAGCTTTAAAAGAGCTGAAAGTAGTAATGATTTTCGAAAACTTTGATTAATAATGTGAGTAAAAATAAGATTTAGTCAATAATTAATTCTAACAAATTAACAATTAAGTCCATATACTACTAATTTAGAATGTGATGAACTTTGAATCATCAATGACACAATTATACACATTAATATCCCAGTAAAAAAAAACCAAGATCCAACCAATACGTGTACAATAAATTCTACTATATATTTTGCACCCAAAAAAAAATTACTGTACTATATATTTTCTCTGTAAACAAAATGTGTACATATACATATTATCTCAGTCTCTCTAATTGGATCCTGATGAAGTTCATGATCTTTTTTATACAAACTGACCAAACACTAATTAATTACAAAATTTACAATACTGTAAACGTTGTGAGTCGTGTACACAAGAGAAATATTTTCCGAATCAGGGCCTCCAAATGAATTGTTCATAATTCATTATCACATATGAAATTGAAAATTATATATATGTATCTACATTATACCACATATTAATCCGTACACCGTAACCAAAGCCATTATTAGGGAATGATCCGTGCCAGCAGCCAAATCCAACGTTAGAACATCATTACTCAATACAACTCCTGTGGCTGAGTGTTTTTGTTTTGCCTGCATATTTTCAAAATCAAACATTAAAATCAATACCATATCCTAAATTTTAATTTCAAATTACTCATACCATTGAATTTTATTAATAATTAATTGATAAATGGAAATAAATTAAAGGTGAATTAAATTACCTCTGCAATAATTTGTCCATCTTTATTTACTATCCGAAAAGCAAATACTTTGCTAGTACTAATTGTTTCTATGCAGAAATTTTGGCACCCCACTTTAATTTGACAAGCTACTTTCCCTTTATTAATAATCTTATTACATCTTTTAACTTGAAACCATGGTTGCTCTTTGCTTCTACAATTAGAATCATTGCAATATTTGTGTCCTTCCCAATATCCAAAAGCTAGTAATTTCTGCAAAATAAGGTTCAAAAATTAATAAACATGTTTATAAACTCAACATTAATTAAAGTCTTATTAAAATTCACTCTCCCCATAATGAAATATAAAAAAATATATATAATTTTTACTTATATTTTATTTACTAAACTGTATATATCATAGTTTAGTACCTTTTTGATGGTACAAAGAACTTTGCCTTGTAAATCCATGAGATTAACTTCTGTTGTACCCTTTCTATCATAATTATCAACTCTATAAACTATGCGACCATTTGAATCATAGACGGTGCAACCATTAGAATGAAGAACAAGTGATTTCATCCATAGAGTATATGTTTCTCTTTTGGAACTTAAACATTGAGACACAGAGGAAGTGGATTCTTGTTGAGGATAAACCTTGGCCATTCGTTGTTGTTGTGGTTTTGATGTTCGAAATTAAGGAGATTATGTTATGTGGTTTGTTTATAGAATAAGTTGTGATCATAGCTTATTTATATGCTTATCCTTGGTCCTACTAACTTGGCTGCTTCTTAGAAGCACATTTTAGAGATAATTGAGTTAAATATGATAGCACTCGTGGGAAAAGTGCTTAAAATTAATTAATTAGTAACTGAAATAAAAAGAGTGACGCGGATCAAACCCCCCTAATTTTCAATCAGCAGTTTCTTTCTTCTTCTTATCTGTAGCACTTATATTTTAACATTAAACACACTGTTAGTCATATGTCATTGTCAGACGCCTATAAAGAGTAACAAAAATGTTTGGTGGATGTTCCTTTAGGTGTGTATATTTTGAATTTTTGAGAGAGTAAAAGATAAAAGAAAGTGATATAATAAATATAATAGGAAGAGAAATATAAAGATACAATGAACTGTTGAATAAATGTCATAAGAATATGAGGTGTATATGTATCATTACTTAGATAATAATGTGTGTGACACCATACATAAGTTTTTATTATGATTTTTTTTACTAAAAAAATGACATTCATTCAATTAGATAGAATTTATTCATCGGTACATATTTAAAATAACTAAAATTGAAAAAAAATGAATCTCCTAACAAATTCACACTAATCAATTGAATGTCTATTAATAAGTAAATCTACAAATATCATAAAATTGAAGTGTTTGGAATTCTCATGTCTTCGGACTGTAACGTTGACGACGTCAAAGTTATTGATTGTCCTCCTATTAAGATTAAAAACTATATCCTTAAATCTCAAAATATATGTGGTCACCAAGTTTTTAAACTACAAAATTTTTCCATCGTCAAATTTGAGGCTTATTTTTGTTAATGTATCAAATTGAATAGTAATCTGACGAGATACATGGTGGTGTTCTAATGCATACATTGATTAAATCTATTATTTTATTTTTCATATAATTACAGTATCGGAAAAACTTAAAATGTAAAATCTTAAATATTAGATTTCCCAAAAGAATATAGATTGATACATCAGTAAAAAGAAACTCAACATTGAGTAGTTAAAATTTTCTAAAATTTTGAAACTGAGAGACTATATATTTTCAAATTTAGAATTAATGGAGAACCAAAATTGCAAAACAATAAAATATAAAGAGGAAATATGCATTTAAGTCATTTTTTTATAGATAAGATAGTATGCTTACCATTACACTAAAAATTCACACAACTGTAAAATCTCGAATTCAAAACAGAAATATAATATTCAACTTAAAAATATTAATATATATATATCAGTTGAGCTAGAATTTAAAAACAACTTTTAAATATTATTATTATCTGAGTAAGTAAAAAAGTCTTACTATTACTAATATCTATATGTGTGATGATAGTGTCTATGTTTTTTTGAGCAACTAGTGTGAATGCTTCTTACCATACTAATGTACCATAATAATTTAATTAAAGTTTAACCCGGAATGGGTGTGACAATAATGTTTTACGTGGATCGAGCACTAATCCGTCTTCATATCATTTAAATTTAGGTGAGAACTACGTTATCTTTAAAAATTTGTGGGTATTCTATTCATCAACTAATAAAAATTGACTACATAAATAAATTTATAAGTGGTATTCATGTGATCAATTTTTATTTATTGATGAATAAATTATCCAATTTTTTTTAAAAGTAACCTAAAAAAGAACTTAAATTTGACGTTAAAAATTACTAAATAATAGGAGGCTAGAAGGCCCAAGTGCAATAATGTTATTAAGGCAATTGTCTTTATTTTTTAAAAAAAGTATTTAATTAAAATGTCTAATATTTTTTCATTTTTAATACTAAAAAAATTTGTACTACATGAAATAAATTATATTAATTTTATAAAAAGTTTTGTATTAAAAAAAATTTAAAAATAAATATGAGACATTTTTTTTAATAATTTTACTAAATAATACAAAAAACTTTAAAAGACTTCATCTTAAGTTTTTTCTTAAACCTCCGTATATGTTAGGTCGATCCTAGAGACTACTTTGTGAAAAACCCATGCAGCTGCTGTCCTAATTCTATTGAAGCTTGAGTAAAAAAAATGTTGAAGCTTATATATAAAGATTAAAGATTGTAGTATAGTAATGCAACTACTTCTCATTTCACTCATCGTAAATTCCTTTCTTAATTGGTCAAAAAGTTTATAATACTTTTAACTAATGACTACTTTAGTTTAGTTTTGGATAACTAATTATCTTTTAATGAATATCTTTAATATTAAAGAATAAAAACTAATCAAATTAGATTTTTTTTATAAATTACTTTTGTCTTCACAATAGAAAGAGGGTCCTTGGTAATATAATGTGTCATTTTCATGAGGTGAGTCAAAGACTCAAAAAGTAAACTACCAAATTCAGGGAAGTGGAATTAGCTCAAGGGACAAACTATTATGGAAAATATTGATTTTTAATTTCATCTTACTATTTGTGGTTGTGTGTGTATGTAAGAGAGAGTAGACTTGGAAGTTTGAATGCATAAGTGGAAAGTGTAATCATATTCCATTAAAGCACGTTTTAGGCAATACATTGGAAGTGGACCACTCAAGAGTTTATAAAATACATATATGCATGGAGCATAGCCAACGCGGCTTAATTGTTCGGATGTGTTAATTTAATTTATGTGTTTCTGACTTTTACTTGAATTTCTTTTATATTAATTAATTATTTAACAAGCACTTATAAAAAATGACTTTTCTTTTCGTGGCATTAGCTGAAAAGTAATTTGAAGAACAAAGCCATAGATAGGATTCAAAAATGAAAACTAAAAACCACTTTCGAATTTAACGTAGTTCATTTCCAATTATAATAAAATGGTGGCTGTTGATGTCACTATAGTGAAGACAAGTGTTAATTGCCTTTGATTGTTTAATTATCTGTTAAAATAAGGAAATAATTAATCATGGGTGGTGGCGGTTTATGTCATGAAACAGAAAATGGAAGCATATTCTTGTTTGATGTATACACAGCATAATTAATAATTATCCTTTGGGAACAAAGTGGGTGTTAGGTTAAGATAATATGCATTATGCGAATAAATTATCTTATGTTAAATTTTTAGAGGGTAATTGTTATGCACTGATAATCTAAAATGTTTCATATTGTCAATTTTTTATAATCATTTATAAGAATCACTTTAGACGTTGTTTTGATAAAAAATCAAATCTATTTAATAATATAACGATTGTGATTGAATGACATTATAAAAATTATTTACACTGACAATTTATATAAAATAAATTTAATTTTTATTCGATTAATCTTAAAAGTTTTATATCAGTTGTTTCATTTTAAAAAATTTATAAATTTTGATTGAATTGGTCACACATTTTATATTTATGAAAAAAGAGATAATTAAGTATCAAAATTTTAAACGATCTTATAAGGTGATAAAAATATTTTTAGTCGTAATATATGTTATACAATTCAATATGTATTTTAATTTAGATATTTATTAAATATTTAAATAATGTAAAAATATACATTTTGTAATTACTTATAAAAAAGAAAGAGAAATAAA
>JBBPBQ010020323.1:8552316-8578609 GCA_037974755.1 Cicer yamashitae
TTTTTTTTTTTTTTTTTTTTTCTTTCTAACTTTTGATTTTTTGTTTATGCACAGTTTGGGCACTTAAAACCTTCAAAGAAGCTGTGTATGATGATCCACATATGGTTTTATCCAATTGGAATACTCTTGATTCAGATCCTTGTGACTGGAATGGAGTTTTGTGCACCACGACTCGAGATCATGTCATCAAGCTGTAAGTTACAATTGGTTCATTTAAATAATTTCCTTGAGATTATCAGTTGATGACATGTATTTTTAAGCTAACAGATTTCTAATACTACAAATTGGGATCTTTCTTTGCAGAAACATATCAGGAGCATTGCTAAGAGGATTTCTTGCTCCAGAAATTGGAAAAATCGCCTACTTGCAAGAACTGTATGATTCTCATCCTGAAAACTTTATTTAATTAGAGTCTGTGTTAACAACTAATACACTAACATTTGTGTATAAATTTTTTTTCTGTGTATTATAGTACTGGAGTATCATGGTTGTGACTAATTTGTGGTTGTTATTGTTGTAGGATCTTGCATGGAAACAATCTCATTGGAATAATACCAAAAGAATTAAGCGCGTTAAAGTCTCTTAAGGTGTTAGATTTGGGAAAGAATCAGTTATCTGGACCAATTCCTAAAGAGATTGGAAATTTGACTCAAATTGTAAAAATGTAATAAGAAATCAATATGCTATGCTATGCTTTTCATAATTAGATAAAATTATTGGTTTTTGAAGTTTAGTCATGGACTCATGCATTCAACTCTATTTGAATTTCTTGCAGAAATTTGCAGTCCAATGGTTTGACTGGTAGGTTACCTCCTGAGCTTGCAAATTTGAAATACCTTCAAGAACTTCGGTTAGATAGGAATAAGCTTGAAGGACCTGTTCCTGCTTCTAGCAGTTCAAATTTTTCTTCAAATATGCATGAAATGTGAGTAACAAGATTTAAATTTAAATTTGAATTAGTAGATAGTTTGTTTGTGGATTCATTATCCTCATTAATGTAAGTCTTTTCCCAACTACTAGCTGATAAAACTTTTCTTTCTTTATTGCCCTATTTGGATTAACTTTTAGTTTATGCAAACTTTTCTACTTAAGTAAGTATTTAGTTTTTAATTTATGATAAAGCCATTATCATTTTACTCCTAAAGTATTTATTAAGTATTTATATAGAAGTTAAATGAGAAGGCTTATCAAAAAATTGTTGTCTAAAATTGTGAGATATGTCAATGTGTCATTGCTACTAATGTCACCCTTGCAATTATGAAGTTTTTGTGGCCATAAAAACTGTCAAGCTCACAATTAAGTATAAAATAACAAGTTATACCATAAAAATATGGATCTTGTGAATTTAATTCCTATTGATCCCATTATATATTCAGGTATGCCTCAAATAAGAATTCAACTGGCTTCTGTCGTTCGTCACTTAAAGTTGCAGATTTTTCATATAACTTTTTGGTTGGTAGCATACCGAAATGCTTGGAGTATCTTCCAAGGTACTTTTTTTTAATCTTCTTGGCATGTTGGCATTCTAATCAACCTTCATACTTAGAAAACCTGAACTGTCATACAGAACTAGCTTTCAAGGGAATTGCCTCCATGTCAAAGAAATAAAACAGCGGACTAAAGTTCAATGTGGTACGTATGACATATTATATTATATTCTGCGTTTATATTCCGTTTTTGAAATTGAACCTAGTGTTGAAAATGGAAAAATGCATCATTGTGATATGTAAAGATGTAATTTGAATTTTGTGGAGTATAACTTTACCTTCAACTATTCCTAGCTTGTTTTACATCTAACAATGAATTATTATTTCATAGCTGGAGCTTCGCCTGCCCAAGGTCATCCAGTAGTGAAACCACCAAAACACCAATCTAAAGCTGAACATGTTTCAAAGCATCAAGGATCTTCAAAACCTGCTTGGCTTTTGGCTATCGAAATAGCGACCGGAACCATGGTCGGTTCTCTCTTTCTTATCGGTATTCTCACTGCTATCCAAAGGTGTAACAACAAATCATCCATCATTATTCCTTGGAAGAAATCTGCAAGCGAGAAAGAGCAAATGACAGTATTTATAGGTTCGATTTCTCACTTTCTTTGTTTCGTACTTTGTATTTAATACTAATATTTCTATGGCTATTTTGAACATATTTAATAACACTATCAATGTGCAGACTCCGAGATGTTGAAAGATGTGATGAGATACAGCAGACAGGAGCTTGAGGTGGCCTGTGAAGACTTCAGCAACATAATCGGATCGTCGCCTGATAGCATCGTCTACAAGGGTATAATGAAAGGTGGACCTGAGATTGCTGTAATTTCACTCTGCATCAAGGAAGAGAATTGGACTGGACACCTTGAACTTTATTTTCAAAGAGAGGTAAATGGAACATTCCAACGCCTGCAGCGTGCAAAAATTGCGAAACAAATAATTAAATCGAGCCTTTAAATTTTTCTGTTATTGGTGTCATGCAGGTGGCAGACTTGGCAAGGTTAAATCATGTGAATACAGGAAAGCTATTAGGCTATTGTAGAGAGAGCAATCCATTTACAAGGATGCTGGTTTTTGATTATGCATCAAATGGAACACTTTATGAGCACCTACATTGTTGTAAGTAGAGATTCTTAGCTAGTAGTGTTTATTTTTATATGTATTTTGTGTTACAATTCCTCAAAATGTGAAGTTGTGACTACAGATGAAGAAGGGTGCCAATTATCTTGGACACGGCGCATGAAAATCATCATAGGCATCGCTCGAGGACTAAAGTATTTGCACACTGAAATTGAACCTCCATTCACTATCTCAGAGTTGAATTCAAATGCTGTATACCTTACAGATGATTTTTCCCCTAAGGTGTGCAACTGTGCATGCAACCTATAGATTAAATTTTCTAACGCGCTCATTTGATATGCATCAATGTTTATCTGTTGTATGTTATTGTTGCCATTGATAAATTTAAATTGCAGCTGGTTGATTTTGAAAGTTGGAAGACAATTCTTGAAAGATCAGAAAAAAATTCTGGTTGTGTTAGCAGCCAAGGTGCTGTTTGTATTCTTCCAAACTCCCTTCAAGCACGATATCTCGATACCAAAGGAAACATTTATGCCTTTGCAGTACTTCTACTGGAGATTATCAGTGGAAGATCTCCATACTGCAAGGAAAAAGGTTACTTAGTAGATTGGGTAAGAACTTTCTTGAACTTCTATTATTATTATTATTATGGAAAAAACTTTCATATACTCATATAAACTAACTTTCAAAGGGTACTTAGTGGATTGAGTCTCTAATGTTGTACTCATATATGTGATGCAGGCCAGGGATTATCTTGAGATGCCAGAAGTAATGTCATATGTGGTGGATCCTGAGTTGAAACATTTTGGATATGATGACCTCAAAGTAATATGTGAGGTAATAACACTTTGTATTAGTCCTGACTCCAGTGTCTGTCCATCGATGCGAGAATTGTGCAGCATGCTGGAGAGCAGAATCGACACATCGATAAGTGTGGAGCTCAAGTCATCATCTTTAGCTTGGGCGGAACTAGCACTTTCATCATAATAATTGAGTAGTCAATACTCAAAACTAACATCATACACTGAAGCAGACTTATATAATTGATGGGAGCTTCTTTTCTCAACCTCCACATGCACTTCGAAAATCCGAAGTATACTTTCGGACAAAAACACTGTTTTCCCGTCCGTAAGTATACTTCAAGGGGAAGAATTTTTCGTAACCGATTATGCTTTTATGACACCTTACTTTTTGGTTGCATTTGATTTTCTTTTTCATTCTATTTAGCTATATATATACTTACATGTAAATGATTGTTCAAAAAGGAAATGTGCAAGGATTAATCCAAGACAAGTTATCCTTGTAAATGTGGCTAACAAGTAGAAGTCCATAAATTGATAAATGAAAGGAAGAAGATTGTGCTGAACATTTTGGTTCTGTATATATATTTAGCACTTTTATGATTCATCTTGGGGCCTACACTTGTTTAGAGGTTTATTGTTTTTGGCTGAACACAATGCACAAAGTTAAGCTAAGTGTCGGTGTCTTAAATTCTTTGTTCCCTTATTCACTCATATCCACATAATATTTTACTAGTAGGTAGGCAACCCAATGATTACATGAAGTCGTGCATCTCGAGACCGTCTGATCAGACGGTTTCGTTTTTAAGTATGGATTTTGGATTAAAAATAACCAAAATTTATTTTAATTTGGACTGTAATTTTGATCGGATGGTCTTGGTGAGTGTGGGGCGTATAATAACAATGCACATGATCAAAATCTCTAAGAGATGGGCACTTACTTGATCAGATGCATTGCTTTTTACTCAAACGATTAAAATTATGGACCGTACAGCGTCCCTTTGCAAATTTTTTAATAATTAACCTTATACAATAATACACTTGGTTGGTATGTGAGTGTGCTGCACGCAAAATAAAATTCAGTGGCAGCAACAATTTCAAGCTTCCACCTAAGTACTATCATCAAGTATGATAATAAAAGCGACATGACTTTTGTTTGCCAGAAAATTACGGTTTCAAAATTTAATCATGTAGTAACTTCAAGGGGAATGATTCAGACATCAAATACAGTGTATATTTTCCATATTCAATTAACACAGCTATAACCTTAATGTCCTGTCTAATAATTTGAATCAAAGTAATTCTTTTTATTTTTAAAAAATAACATTTTTTATAAAAGAATGAGTGTATAACCTTAGTGTTCTTTTTAATTTAATACGATAAAAGACATGATAGTAATAAATTATCATATCATATTTGAATCGAGTGTTTGATAAACTGAGATATTATATTTTAATTCAGAATTCTATTCTATGTCCTTCTAGTTGAATGTTTTATCAGGAATATAAGTTTGTTAAAAATCATTAGAATAAGATAAGAACAGTAATTTACTCATTTGCTCTTACAAAAATTAATTTAAAATGTAAAATTTAAATTTAATAAAATATAAATATAAAAACAATTTATAAAATATAAAATTGTAAATCTAATCAAATATAGATATAAAAATAATTAATAGAATTTGATATTAAACTTAAAAATACAATATTAATAATTAATTTAAAAAATATTTATGATTTTATCACAATGGTAGTTTTGTTTTTTTTATACAATTTAATAAACTAGTATTCAAAATTATAAAAATATGAAAATTAATTGAAATTTTAAAATAAATATAATCTATTAACAAGAGTATTTTTGTCATTTAAATATAATATATACCATATCTTTATTTACATTTTAACAAATAAAATAGAATTATTTGGTTACTCATATTTAAAAAAAAATTAAATTGTTTATTTAATAGTGTCAATAGATAGTTTTAAATATTAAATTATTTTATTACTTATTTAACTTTTTTGTTAATTAATAATATTAAAATATAATAAATTAATTTTTAAAGAATTATGCAATTATTCACAATAGTAATTTTATTATTTAAATATAATATATATTATATCATATAATAAAAACATATGATAATATTTATCCTGTTATTATCCTATCCTATCCTTATCCAGCTTTATATTAGGCCGGTCGTTATCCTATCCTATCCTTATCCAGCTTTACATTATCCTATCCTATCCTTATCCAGCTTTATATTAGGCCCTCAAAGTGATTCTATCCTTACTTTTCACAAAATAAATAAATTTCCCTAATTAAATTCCAAAATATGATTTTTTTTTACAAAACAAATTAATATTGTGAATAAAAATTATTCTAAAATTAAAATGTAAGTAACTTCTTAAGAAAACTAAAATCCAAACAAACAAGCCACTCTATAAAATTAGGCTGTTAAGATCCCAATGGCAATAGGTAACTCTCTATCAGTCCCACTTCCTTACAGGGAGTCGCTACTTGTCACTGGAAGATCTTGTGTGCAATTGGCATTAGTGCAAAATTGATTATGCATTCACACCGAAATAGTAGGCAAATAAAATCCAAAAATTGCCTTTGCAACTAAAAGGTGCAAACCAAATCATGCTGTTAATTATATTCCATATATCATCCATACTATATATCTTATACATGAAGATGAATCATGCTTTACATCATGTTCGTTAATATCTTTAACAATCTTCCAGGTAACATTCAAAATCAAGAAATAAAAAACAAAATTGAGGGGCTAGAAAAGCCAGCTAATCAAAGTTTTGAACATCCACTACTTGCGCGAGCGTGAGTAGTGATTGTCATTTGGATTTCTTCTTCCGCTGAAAACTGCTAATGCTTTCCTTACAGGAGCCTGGAAAGGAGCTCCCTTATCATTGTGGTGGCTGAAGACATTGTCTGGCGTAAAGAAGTCATCGTCCTACAAAGCATATTAAGTAGCTCAGTTAGTTTGACGTTATTTAAAATGATTGAGAAAGAAAAAGAAAAGCATCACACTCTCTTGGGCTTGTGGAAAACGAGTAATTAGCTATACAAACAACCACCTTGTTGGCTTTCTTCTTTGTTTTAGGGTAAAGTACCCTTTGAGGCAGTTGATCTTCACGGAGAATAACGTTTTTTGTGACTGCATCTCTTCCACCTTGGGGCAAAGGCAATGAGAACTGCACAGAGTCGTTATTAATAACCCATGAATCAAGTATTCAACAATTACAAAGATGACCAAGTGACTGACAGAACACATCTTTTGTTATACAATGATGACTAGCAGCCATAAGAAAAAATCAATTAATATGTACTAGTATCTCATAACATATACTCACCTTTGTGCCACGTAATGTAATTCGTGGTCGACGGGCTGCCAACATTATTCCATTTTCATTAACAGTGACTGCTACCTTCCTTAAGGTGCCACCATTTCCACATTTTGGACAGAAAATCCTCCCAATTTCAGCAGTAACAGTGAAGCAGGCATGACACTTAAGTATCCATCTGGAATGCAAATAACTAACAGATTACCACATATAATACAATAGCATACTGTGTTGCATAGGGTAGCATAATTATACTATTGCATAATGTTATATAAAATATACAAGTCACAATTCCTTCATGCATTCAAAATTTCACTTCAGATATAGCATATTGAATATTGAAGAAGCTACTAACAAATAAAAATTACCTGTGTAATTGGTGTATCTGTGATCCTCCAGGTGCCAGCAAGCGCAAACCCATTTGGAGAAGAACATTTTGCATCGCAAAGTCACCAGTTATACAGGCCACAGTTGATTCAGACAAAGATCTAACCATCCAACTTTGCTCACTGACATCATCATCTGCATTTGAAAAATCAGCAGCTTCACTGGTCTGGCTTGCAATCTCTGAGTGATTTGATTTGTCATTGACAGGATCTGTTTCACATGATTTAATATCCATAATTGCACTGCCATCAGATGCACTTTCCAGCAGTATAGCATTGTTTGATTGGAGTTCTTCAGGTGACAAACTTAGTGTGTTTTCTTCATTAAGAGCTTCAAGTGAACCTTCTTCCAGAGTCATTTGCTTCAGAGTTGCAGAGAGGGCTTCATCACCATTGTTCTCTGTAGATATCATATCATCCTTGGAAACAACATTTTCAATATGCTTCTCATCATCGTTTTCATGAACCTGGTTTGAAGCCTTAGCATCTTCACTAACACTGCCATCAATGTTTTCTTCCATATCTTGAGGATCTTGATTGCTGGATAATGCCTCATATTGCTCACGTCTAGCCTTCCTTCTTAGAAATCTCCTGTGAGTACTACGACTGACAGCAGGCATCCAATCACCGCCATTGTCCTCAACTTCTCCTTGAGATGCATTAATTCCTTCAGCCACCGTCTTCCCTTCAAGGTTTACCACCTTTTTCTTAGGCAGATAATTCTTACGCCTCATTGAACCACGCTCACCACCATCAGGAATTTCCAAAGGAGTTTCAGCAGTAAGGTCTACCGAACCATCAACAGATTGATCATCTTGTGGAACAATGTTCAAACTCAAGTCCTGCAAAGGAAGGATTCTCGAATTGGAATTCACATTGTCCTCATTTTCGCGTTCCAATGCTTCCCACTCTTGCAAATTAGGAACGTTCAAACCCCATCCCGGCAAGTCCTTCTCAGGCAACCTCTTCACATTTACTGTTTGCACCGGAGGCGGGCTCTCCCTAAGATGTTTTGTTCCATGAATCTGAGCCTCCAAAGTATAAGTTAATGCTATAAGTTTGATATCAACATCTGATAGAGTCTGTAGGTCACCAGTAACCCTAGCAAATTTGACAACTACCACAACATCCCATTGGTAAAAAGAGTTCCAAGTTAGAATCCAAAATATTCTTTCATATAACAAACAAATAGAAACATTAAGGTTGTGAAATTGCTCAAGAGAACTTATAAAAACAGCTGATGACATCATATGCATAAGCTTTTTTTCAGCTTATTTCCACAATCTCTTCAAAATAGGTTATGAAAATTGCTTATAGCTTATACAAAAGCAGTTATGCTATAATTATCGAAACAGGCCATAGTATTTAATACAAACTAATTCTTCAAAATGATCATATTCGGCAAATAATAACAACGAGAAGAAACTAATAATGAGCTAAAATTACAAAATAATAAAGATACCTTTGTTGATGGATTCAGGGGAAGGTTCCATGGTTTGGATAGTGAAGGGAAGGAAAGAGAGTTTATGGCGAGAGACGGGATCACGAATTTCCTCGATGACTTCAGGGACAGAGACAAACTTATCGGCGAGAGAGTGTAGTATTTCGCCGGATTGGATGACAGCGTTGGCGTCGACAATGGCAACGGAGATGCCATGACGGTTACGAGTATCTTCCAAAATGTGTTGAGTAGGTAAGAGTAGTGGTTGTTGTTGCTGAGGTGGCGGTGCGTCCTTCTTGACAATGGTGCTCCAACACGATGCTTTAGGTGATGAAGATTCCTCCATGATTGTTTATTTAGCTGCGATGCAATTAATTATCTGTTAACGAAGAACGAATTGTGAAAAAGAGTTTGCGAAGAACGAATGTTACCTGCGTTTGCGTTTGATCGGCTGTGTGAAAAGCAGCTCTACCGCCGTTTTAGTTTGGTTAGGGTTCTATTTGGGTTTAGGAACACTATCCCTGGGTTCTTCCTTTTTTATTTTATTTTATATAGTGTGATGCACATATCTTCATTTTCATATAAAAATTAAATACATTTTTATTTTCTATGTAAAATTTTATTTTTATTTATTAGTATCCGTAACAAAATATATTTTTTATTCCCACAAAACATTTTAGTAAGAAATATATATAATTTAATTTTTAAATTTTTAAATAATTTTTTGTAAATATATTTGAATATTATAAAAAAAATTCTACAATTACAATTTTCAAATTTTGAATGATTTAAATATGAATTTTTTAAACGTCGTAAACTCAAAATAAAAATAATAAAAATATACATTTAAAAATCAAAATTTTATATTATTTTTAATATGTAACTATACTTTTAAATTCAACTACTTTAATAATATATATTTAGTTACTCCAAATAATTTATGGATTTAATTTATATACAATGTCAATGTAAAATAATTTTATAATGTCAATCAATCACAATTGTTAGAAATATTTGACATTTATTATAACTACATCTAAGTCATCATGATTGTGATACGTTGACAACGTAAAACTTTTTATTCAGACAATGCATCACAATGAAGTTCTAAGTTTATCGATAAAAAATTAGAATAAATAGAGGTGTCAAAATCTATTACTTAATTGATGAATTTACTTGTATTATTTTGATACTTTCAAACTTTACAACAATTAAAGTTTAAATTTTTTTAGCAATACAAATTATCAAGACATGATTAAGAAATAAAATGAATGAAAAATTTCTTACAAATAATTTAGTTGTTTATATTAAAAAAGAAATTGTTACTCGAGTTAATATAAATTTAACTACGGATGAATTTAACTCCTTAAAGTGTCGTCAAACTCTACTTTCTTAAATAGTTACCGTCATTTTTTATTTATTTTATTGTTTTTTTGATTTATATTTAGTTTACATTGAATATTAGTAAAAATTGTAGTGAGTTTTTCCTATTATTAGTTATGTTTAATATATTAATTTTAAAAATATACTTTATTTGTTCTATATATTTGACCTTTGGTAGAAATTATGGCAGTTTCTTGAGATTTTTTATCATAGTCCTTAGTGATTATGATTATAAGCATCTTATTGAGCCCAAACTTTTCAAGAGAATGGTCGACCATCTTAGATTCAATTTCATATTGAAAATTTGATCAACGAATTAGAAATTTAAGTTAGTAACCATAATTGTAATGGTACTGGTTATATATTCTTATAATAACTTCTCAAGTCATGCCTAATGCTAGGTTTAATTGCGAAGATCTAAGGAATGAAAGTCTTCACAATTTGGGGTACTTATATCTTGGTACAGTACATCTAATATTTAGTATTCAATCTCAAGAGTGTAATAAAGTGGTTCCCTCTTTTGCATGACCTATTTAGTATTTACATGTTATATTTGGATGTAGAATTATTGGTATAACACATTAGTAAATATCTTTAAATGTACTAGATTGGAAGGATGAGATGCTTATTTACAGTGCATAATAACTAATTAATCTATAATACAACCGTGTTTTTACTTTTTTTTAAGCATGCATAATATTGTCTTTGTTTTGACCGTTTTTTTAATTAATCTACATTTTTGTATCACGTTTAATTTCTAGTTTGCTTTTAACATGCACAAAACATAAAATGAAATTCTTGTTTTTTATGTCATGTGCTAATCTATTTACCAAATGTTTATTCATGTGTCAACCAGGTCATAGGCTCATAGATTGTATTGTTTTTTCATCTCTATACCAATATACTTCCGCACACACACAAAAAGATTAAAAAACAATGAACATACATTACCAAGAAAGAAAGAAAAAGAGACATTACACATTATAATTCTTTAGGTAGCAACTATTGCACAAAATTCAACCTCAAGTGAAAAATCAAGTAGTCAAATTGGCAACTTATAAGAAAACCAACCTATAATATATGTTACTAATCTTCAACCCACCACAACATGGCCCTTCAAGTTCAAATAAGCCAAGAGTCTACAAACACTAGAAAAACAAACAAGGTATCTAAGTACAAGGAAGAATGATGCATATGACAACACAAGTCAAGTCTTTGTTGCTAAAACAGCTAGGAATTAATCCATAACATTGAAGGATATTCATATTTAGCAAAAAAAGAGAGGCTTAGAGGGCTCGCGCTTTCACAGTGTCCAAGCTCATCTCACTTGGATCAGTTGCTTGAAGTTCAACTTGAATGCCATCCAATTCTCTCTTGAATCTATCCTTAGAACTTGCATACACCATCTTCATCCTCACCCTTGAGGTATCGGGCGACCTGTATCCGATTCATAATCAACACTATGATTAACCGTAGATATTTAAATTTAGTAGTGGCCCTAAGCATGTTCATGATAGACAATCAGGCATGGCCTCTATTTTAAGGAGCACTAAATATTGTGCAACATTTTATTTTACTTTGTATATGTAAGTATCAAGATAAAAAAAAATTATACTGTAGATCAAATAACTGACTCATTTAATAGAAGACTTGAGAAAGATAGCAGTTAAATATTAATTGTTCTCCCTTTCATAGAATAGTATTAGTAATGTAGCTTAATAATTGATCAAAAATAAGTGCAATTGACTATATAATTAAGTTACCATGCAAAAAAGAAGATCTTGCTTTTCTGACAGTTCTCATCTGTTGTGAAATCAAAATCATAGACAGCATAACGACACTCATCAGCTGGAAAACTAGCCATAAAGTCATCATAACTATCTGATGGCTCTCCTAATTTTTCAACCACAACTTGTTGTTCTTCTATTTTGAACACGATAAATCGATAGCTCCTCTTCGATTTAAGTTCTTGAAACCTCAGTTTGCAATCGTCGTGCACAGCCATTCCGGACGCTGCATTTGCCTGCCCGAAAACTTCATGCTATCAACTTAAGACTTCAATCATCAAACTAATAATAATTTGATGTACTATGAAATGCAATTTCCAACTTAAGACTTCATCATGGATCAGGAAAATGCTAGAACAATACATTGATTTTAAGGAAATTTCATAGTAATATATGAAATGTAAGTTTTCAGCAGTTATGCATATATACAAAATACAATGGTAATAATGTTCTTTCTTTTAAAGAGGGACCGAACTGTTACACTTGTAAGGTGAGAGTGTCTCTCTTTATAAATTCATTTCAAGATTATTCACAAAACAGCAACAACTAAAATAGTGAAAGAAAGGAAAAAGAGAAATCATACCATTTTGCCAGCAATGAGAAAGAAGCGCCCTGTGAAATGTTAATGAAATGGAAGTAAGGGGGGAAATGGAGAATGGAAAATTGGAACAATAGAATAGACTCAATGACAAACTATAGAGACAAAATTATTAACGAATGAAGATCCTTGATTTTTGGGCCACGAGAGGTGGAACTTTGACAAGACTAAGATAGTGGTTGAAGAATAAAACTTTGGGGAGAAATTTATGGAATGTTTATGTTACAATCTATTTTGCTTCTTTGACAATGTATCCACAAGTTTGTTTCATGCTTCCACGTTTTTATTTTAGACAAACATGCTTTCACGTTAATTTTTTTTCTTTTGGTTATCTATCAATAATTAATTCAATAATATATATATAAGTAGATCATGGAATCACTGCCAAGTGTAACTTTTCTCGTCATGTTTACCTGATATAATTGTCATCCGTTAATCAGTCCTATTTGTTTATAGTTTAATCAATTTAATTTGAATTTAATTATAAATGATTTGATTCCATTTAAAATATGAAAATGTGTCTTATCAATTCGAAAAACAATAAGCTAAATACGTTTTCTTCATGAATTTTAACTTAATTCAAATATATTTTATTTCATATCAGAAAATAAGAATATAATTATCCACACACACATTTCAAAACCTTTTAATTTATTTTATTGAAATACAACATATCAACCATTTCAAGTCACATTCACTTGTGACTTGTTTACTAGTTCCATTATAACTATAACAGGTCCCTCTTGTACCATATATTCGTCTAATACTGTATAAAAATGTTGGTTGTATAGCTATTGAGTATTGACTAATAAGAGTTTCAGTGAGAAAGTTAACAAGTAGCATTACGATAAACTTATCCACACAAAATCATTAGATCAGTAATGGAATAACATTCATCTAGAGCAATGAAAATTCACATAAGCAAAATGAAAAGTCATTTTCATTTGTTCAAAGAATCCCAAAGCAATGCCATATCAACATTGCCTCCTGAAACTACTATTCCTATATGCTTGCAATCCTTCCAAGCAGGATTTTTCTGAAAAGTTTCTGACAGAACAGCAGCAAGGCCAATTGCTCCACTTGGTTCTACAACAATCTTAAGGATTTCAAAACACAGTTTCATGGCTTTAATAATTTCATTGTCTTCCACAGTTATTATGTCGTCAACAAGATCTCGTACTACGGGCCTGCTCCACAGCAAACTCGACAAATTAACAGAAGGAGACCACAAAACTTTATTTTCAGTTCATAATATGATTACTAAAGATTTATTTTTACCATGTGAAATCTCCGAGAAATGCTCGAAGCCCGTCAGCTATAGTATTGGTCTCAGGCAATGTTATTATCCTCCCAGCCGCTTTAGATTGTGCTGCATCATCAGCACCTTTAGGTTCAGCAGCCAAAATGCGAATAGCCGGGTTGATGGACTTGGCAGCCAATGCTACTCCTGATATCAAACCGCCGCCTGCAGTTTTCATTTGTATGAAAATCAAGAAAAGGATACCCAGATGAATGCAAATTTTGAAATATTTGGCTGATGACTTGACATCAAAAAGTGAACAGACCACTTATAGGTACCACAAGTGTATCTATTTGAGGTGCTTGTTCCAGAAGCTCCAAGGATATGGTACCCTGGCCACTGCAAGAGCAATCAAACATGTCAAAGAGTAATGGTTTAAAAATTGCAATGCAAGTCACCAATACCTATAGTATATGCCAAGAAAAACTAAAGAGTTGGGAGGCGTGAACTTCTATGAAAAGAAGCTTTAAGCACGACTAATCAATGTAGCTCCTACACTTTAGATTGAGGGTGTCTCTTGTGTCTGACATGTGTCAGTGTTCAACATCAAAACATGTGGTTACATTCAATCACTTTCATCTTCTTAAATTACTACTGATGTCTACATGTCAGTGTCGTGTCCAATATTTGTGTCTGTGTCAGTGTTTCACTAGTCACTTATACACTGCATGATCTAATTGGTGAACTGCTATGAAAAGAATGAGTCCACCCCATGATTATCCTCCATAGAGTTTATTGACAGGGAATTTAGTCAAACAATAGTAAACATTCAACATTGTACCTCAGTATGCGTCCATCATTATAAGGATGTATAAAGTTAGCACCAGTTTCTTGCCACACTTTATTTGCAACTTCTTCCCTCGATCGCATATTGGCCTCAGACCAGATAACCTGACCACCATACCGTTTTACATTCTCAACTTTGCATGTTGGAGCATTTTTTGGAATAACAATGTATGCAGGGATCCCCCTTAGTTTTGCTGCCAAAGCCAATGCAGCAGCATGGTTTCCACTGATTTCGGAGAATAACATCAGAAGAATAAATTTACAGAATCAGATTAAAAAAAACAAATACTGGAATTATTGCACATAATAAACCTGCTGTGTGTTATAACCCCTTTAGAAGCATCTCCATCATTGAGAGAGAAAACGGCATTGCAGGCACCCCTAAATTTAAAAGCTCCACTGATGGCCATAGAATACAGAAGGAAATGTATTATATAGTCCCAAAAAGTAAAAAAAAAAATCCAAATATTTTGTAATTCATAAAAAATAAATAAATCTCACCCCTTTTGGAAATTTTCACACTTAAAGTAGAGCTGCCTTCCTGATATGGCATTCAGAGAGCTGGAGGAGAGAAGTGGAGTTTTAAGAACCAATGATTTTATTCTGGCATGTGCTTCCTTTATGGAGGAAATATCAGCAGCATATTTTTCTTTTGTTATTTGGCGTTCCTCTTCCATGTAAGTAATTAATCTTGAAATTAAATGAAGGCAGATAAAAAAAACTTAGTAGTGTGTCCCATAATTAAAAACAGGGTCATGCTAACAAGTGCCTTTACGGCACTTGTTAAGAAAACCAAAAAAGAAATAAAAAATAACTTTTGAATAGAAAATTACACTTTTTACAATTCTAAAGTATGAATTACACAAATTCAAATACATTTTTTCTAAATTTAGACCCTTAACAATTGCTCCAAGGGAGCTTGTTACCATTTCCCTTAAAAAAAATATCCTTCCTACATATTTGAAGTAATTTTACAATACATTTACATTATTTGTTACTACATGTAATAACCTCCCTATTGAGAGTGCTCCTAATTATGAAAGTGAAATCTTATCTATGCGAAAAATACAGTCTTCTGTTTTTTTGGTGCATTGTCTGAAAAGGGCCTACTAAAATCGGATGTTTCCAGCAATATGGTGTTGGTCAAATGAAAGCAAGTTGCCCCCATAAGAAGGAGGATTTTGGGTACCTGGATTCGAATCCTAGTGGATCACCCACAGATTCTACAGAACATTAGCAATTGGAATGAAATTATTAGTAACGGAATGGGAGAGAGAGCATTGAGAAAATGTGATAAGGAGGATATTCAATTCAATAGAGCTTTGACATATTTGGAGTATGAAAATACAATATTTCTTATATTCAAATCAAAATCAAGTAGCCAAACCCACCATGACAACCTTAATAACTGTTAAGAAAATATGAGTGAGTGATTTTTCAGTACCTAAGAAAGACCCCAAACTTACTGCTTCGCCTGGAAATGCGGTCTCCAGTCTGCAGCACAGACGCAGCTTTGGTTGGTGGCTAAGTTTTTTTGTAGAGTGAAAAAACACATTGTAATTTGTACTAGTACTATTACATCAAATAAATTGTGGGATCCACTTTGTTCTCCAAGAACAAATATATAAAAATTAATATAGCTACTTTTCATAAGAGTTACATATTCCCCTACCTACTTTTCATAAGAATATGTTTGATCAGAATTTGTCTCCAAGTCACGGGTCTATCTTTAAAGATTGATGAGTAAAACAAGTCATGAATATGTCTTGTATAATTATTGTATGAATAGTTGTACTTTTGTCTTCTAGTGTAAAAGAATGCTAATAATATGACATAGTAGTCAAAATGTGTCGTGGATATGTCTTTCATAATTACTGTATGAATAATTGTATTTTTGTCTTCTAGTGTAAAAGAATGCTAATAATATGGCATAGTAGTCAAAGTGTGTCGTAGATATGTCTTCCATAATTATTGTATGAATAGTTGTACTTTTTTCTTCTAGTGTAAAAGAATGCTAATAATATGACATAGTATTATAAAGTAAAAGAATGCTAATAATATGGCATCGTAGTCAAATTTCAATTTGTAAGTCTTAAAAACAAAAAAAAAAGCTTCCAAACTTCCGATTCAGGAATTATAAGTTTGTGATGAGCTTTCTCATAAGCTGCTATACAATTTACAAATGCAAGCATCGTTGCAATTCCTATTATTATTATTATTATTATTATTATTATTATTATTATTATTATTATTATTATTATTATTATTATTATTATTATTATTATTATTATTATTATTATTATTATTATTATTATTATTATTATTATTATTATTATTATTATTATTATTATTATTATTATTATTATTATTATTATTATTATTATTATTATTATTATTATTATTATTATTATTATTATTATTATTATTATTATTATTATTATTATTATTATTATTATTATTATTATTATTATATTAATAAAGAGAAATCAAAGCACCGAAATGACAACGATCATCGATCATCATATTGAAACAAAAACAAAAAACAAATCAAATTTATGATATATATAAATCAAGAAAGAAGGGTATCAACCTCTTGGCTGCGCAGATGCCAAAATCAACTCAGAAATTTGCGTCGACCTCCAAGTAATTTTTTTAAATTTTAAAATGAGCAAACGCATACATAGTACCCGGGGTTTTGGCGGGGATTTTACAAAATATCCTCTAATAATATTATTCATTTTTAAAAAATTCCAAACAAGTTAAAAGCTACCCTATAACTATCTATAAAGAGAGTTTATTCACATTAATAGGTCATTTAAGGGCTATTTCTTACATATTATTATAAAAATAAAAATAAAGACATTTCATTATTTAAAGATTATTTGTCATAATTTTTATAGAAAAATACAAACATAAGTTATTTTGTGTTTGTTTATTGTAATGATTTTTTTTATAATAATTAATTATAAAAAATGATTTTAATAATAGTAATAAATTTTTTCTCTTTTAATTGTTGGGTTCAATATGTTTTTAGTATCTATAAAATTTCAACATTTTAATTTTAGTTTTTGTAAAATAAAAATACAATTTTTAGTAGTAAAAAATTATCCAACAAATAATTTTAGTTTATATTAAAATAAAACATGTTTAATTGTCTTTTAACTTAAAAAATTTTGAATGATTTTTTGTTAACATATTTAGAACATTATAAAAAGTTCATCCACATAAATTTTGAAATTTTTTAACTTGAGATTAATTAAATATGAAGTTTTTAAATGTAAAAAACTAAAGATAAAAGTGATGAAAAAATAGACTTTAAAAATCGAATTTTGAGTTCGTTTTTTGTGGAAGAACGTTTTACAATATAGTAAACATGTCTGGATTTAAAAATAAACTAAAATTGAAAGCTGTAAAAATATATGTTAAAAATATATGTAAACATCCACAATATTTTAAAAATATATGTTAACTTAACGAACTAAAAATTTTGTAAGAACTAAAAATTGTATTTTTATTTTCCATGTACTAAAACTAAAATATTAAAATTTTATAAAAACTAAAAATCATATTTAATCCTTAAATTTTTTTCATATATGTGTCCTAACATTTTTAATTTGGAGTTGCTGGTCATGTACATACCATTTGTGGTATTGCATCACTTCCTCCCTAACCTCTACGGGTGCAGAGGGAAATATATTGTTCAACTTTGACATTTTATGACTTTACTTAGTTTAGGGGAGAGAATGATGGGTAAAGAGATCGAGAGAAAGTCATTACAGTAAAAACAATTGAAAGGTAAATAAACTGACATTATGAATCATGCAACAAAATTAACTAATTGAACCTCACTATACCATATTAATTGAGAAAGAAAGAAAAAACATTAACCCCAACTTCCCATCTCAAATGCCACATGCAAAAGCACCTCATTTTAATTATTCGAACTCGATCATGTTGGACACAATAAAGTTAAGTAGCTCCTTTTTTTTTCTTTTCAAATGTGTATAATAGACCACCAAGATAAAACCACAATTTACAAAGTGATCATATAAGTTATTGGGCTAGAAGTGGGGAATGCGGTTGCCAAATACAACCACATTTCTTTTCTGACTTCTCGTACTTATTCACTGACAAAATCTTCTTAGACTATGAATATGTCAGTCTCAAAAAAAGATGAAGTCATTGCTCTCACATCTTAGAATGTCCCCCAATCTTGTTGCTAGTCTCAGTCTCAGTTTTAGCTACCCTTGAACGCTGCTGTTGGAATTTCTTCTTAGCTCTATAAAGTATATTATGCATTTCGTCAAAGTGTGGATTTGTTGCAGCTTTTGTATCTTCAATCCATCGAAGAACTTTCTTGTATGGTGATAATATTCGATCCCAATCCTTCTCATCTAAAACCTATGTTTATTGACATTTTAATTAAAATTTTGCAAATTTATGAAAAATTAATCACGGTACTGATCATCATTCTGCTTTACTAGGTAATTTGGTTTGATGCAGCACTGATAAAATCAACAATGACAGACTCATATTTAGTTACCTCAAGTTGCGTGAGTTCACAAACCAGGCTGAGATCTGCGATAGACGGTTGAAAGGCGCCAAGAAGGAATCGTCCATCTCCATTGAGCCAAATATCCTCTAGTTTTGATAAAGAAGATAATAAAACTTTCTCTGCTTCAGCAGCTGCTTTTGGATTCAGTGGACGACCAAGTGCAGGTCCTAATACAGTATTTATTACATAGTTGACTGCAAAATGTAATTGCCTTTTCCAGTTAGGGGGAAACAAATATGTTCTCTGGCTTGAAACGTGTAATATCTGGCTTGCAGCAACAATAAAATAAAATAAAATAAAATAAAATATATTCTTTTAAATCCATAGAATATGAATGTATGAATTGTTGCATAATTTCCAAATACTAATTTGATTAAACTTAATGGCATGAAGCTCTCCACAAGTAAGCAATTATTAAATCCAGTCTGATCCATATAAGTATTGAAAATATCACTAACCTAAATGCTAATATAGCATAAGTTAATAATGATATGATTGAATTTTCTTCTAGTTAGAGGTAAGGACTGCCCCCACTTATGAACACATATTCAGACCTGATAGCAAGTGACCTAATGAATCTTGGATAGGCTCTGATCCTGTCTTAGAATTTGGATCGGGCTTAACTCAACTCCTATAAAACCGGTTTGTAAGGTGAAACCGCCCTCACTTATAAACACATATTCGGATCATATCTCATCCAATGTGGACTCTTAACATGTATACTCCCTTTGGTCACTATTATATGCAAAAAAAAGTAGTCTCAAATCTTTGTCGCTATTATTAACAAAAGTTAACTACTTTTGACTCATGTCAGTATTCCTAATATACCCTTTAATAAAAAACATTTAATGTCAGTAGTTGAATGTTTGACATTCAAAGAGACAATTTAGTAAATTTGGAATATTTTAGATGAAATCTAGAAAATTAATTGCACCTAACAAATTTTCTTAATACTCGTGAAAGTAGTTAATTTTGTTTATAATACTGAACAAAGGGGAGTATGTCCAAGTTGTCATAGGTTACAATCCGTATCTATCTGT
Organism: Cicer yamashitae; assembly: GCA_037974755.1. Lineage (NCBI taxonomy): Eukaryota > Viridiplantae > Streptophyta > Magnoliopsida > Fabales > Fabaceae > Cicer > Cicer yamashitae. The sequence goes on from JBBPBQ010020323.1 coordinate 8,572,322, forward strand.
CAAGCTTCCATAGAAGTAGAACTAGCTCAAATGCAACTGTTCAAAGGAAATCACATTACTAACAGGAGATTTTAGGATTTAGATGCGTAAATGACCTGCTCCATATCTTAAATTAGAGTGATGCCAATCTAATACGGAATTAATTTTGGCTCTCCTGAAAACATCAGCTGGGTACCTGAAACATCCAGAAGGAAACCCGTTACAACAAAGTAATAATGCATGGAAACTAGGACCAAATTCAGATGCAAAAAATGTATATCCTAGCAGCACAAAATTGGAATTGAGAATGAATAAATACAATATTGAAGTTATTTATTCTGTATTGAATGATCCTAATTTCAAAGAGCATTAGAAATGCAGAAGAAACCGTTGGCATGCTCTGATAACTATAAGAAGCAAAAGAAGTGGTTCCCACAAACAAACCAATGGTCAGCAATTCCAGGAAAAGCAGAAGCAAGATAGGCAAGGATTGCATGGCTGCCAAAAAAAAAAACATGATTAATTAATAACATACATGAATTAAAACCAAAAATTAGTTTTTGAAAACAAAAATTAGCTACCTCTCGAAGAGATTGAAGTTTCCATGAAGAATAGCAGGTACTTTGTGGAGAGGGTTTACTTCTGAAAGGAAAATAGAATCGGTGAGTGAATAGCAGAAAGAATTGAAGATTTGGAGAATATGCATGTACTGTACCTGTGAATTGAGGAGAGAGATGGTGACGTTTGGAAAGGTCAATTTTAACCTCCTCAAAGTCGATTCCGTTCAACCTGCAGAATATAAGAATTGCTCGTGATGGTTGGGACATACGATCTGCATACACCTTCAACTTCTCCATCGTCCCTTCTACTTACTTTTCTTTTTCTCTTTCGGTTGGGAACTATACACCACAACAATGCTTTTACTTCATTTCTACTATCATTTTCTGTGTTTTGCCTCGTAATAATATCAATCAATTCTCATACTCATCAAATTTATTAATATATCTTTCTTTTTCGGAATCATACACCTGCCTTGCTGGTTTCCAGAATCAGATAAATGACTTGAGACTAACAACAGTAATATAGTATTTGTTTTTTATGCAATCATTCTGTAATATTAATGAATGAATATGTAATTTTCAAATAATGAAAACAATTTTTTCGAATTTTTATTGTTTTTAAAAATATAGATGATTTGTTATTTTTAAAAGGTTTTAATTGTTTTTAATAAGTAAAATTAACATAATTTTTTTTAAAAAAAAATAGAAAATATTTCCACAAAATAAATGACTTCTTCATTTTTATTTTATTTGAAAATTTTATTTATATTATATATATATATATATATATATATATATATATATATATTAAAAAATGGTTTTCTTAAGTTGCCTTTCATAGTTTGAATTTGACTTCTATTTATAAAAAAATTGTGACTTCTATTGATTTCTTTCGTACAAAGTTTAGGATGCAAGTTAAAGATAGAATAAGCAAATTAATTTTCGAAATTGTGAATGCATCGTTGAAATTGAAACGCTTCTTTAAAAAATAGTCCATCTTGTCTCATAAAATTGTTTTACAAAACTATTACTAATTATTTAATTTTAAAAATAAAAAAATCAAACAGATAATGTGCGAACTCAAACATTTGTTGGTATAATTATCATCCAAATGATCTGTTGGATGACAAGTCCGTGCATACTAATTTATATTGTCATTTCTTCATGGCTAAATACTACAGCAATTTACCAGCTCCACTAAGATATTTTGGATGACAAGTTTAACATGCAATGTCAAACTGCACTTAAGGACTTGACTGAATCTGTGAATAGCAATGAAATTTATTATCTGCAAAGCTTAGCAATCTCAGTATTGAGTCTTAATACAGACATTAACTTCGTCTTCGAAGGTTCAAGCCTGACAATTGCAACCAAGTACCAGCGATGTATATAATGTTAGACATGGCTAATTGGTCACACAAAGCTGTCACATGTACATAACTAGCATGGTTGACTGGTCACATCTTTGAAATTATGGGGCCTTTGATCCCAGATTTCGTATCGCCATCTGCCTGCCCAGATTTCTGCAGTGAAAGCTTCAATTTGAGCTTATAGAGGACATTATGAACTTCATGAAAATGTGGCTTTGTTGCGTTTCTTGTGCTCTCGATCCATTGCTGGACTTTCTTGTGCGGACCAAGAATTCGATCATGATCCTTCTCATCTAAAAGCTGCATCCAAAAAAAATGTCATTATCATAATATTATCATTCTGTCTTGCAAGTCACATTTCTAGTCAAACAGAATTAATTTAATCAGGCCAGCATTAGATGTAAGAAATATTCCTCTCTTTAGCCAAACCAGACTCAAACAGACAACATGCCATACAATTTTTCAACCTTACAACACAAATTGAACCAAAAATCTCTCAGCAGTTTATTTTCTTCGAATTCAACCAAAAAATAAATTGTCCATGAGTTATGTCATGATGAAAAGTTTTATGTTATAGGAACTCCCAAATGTCCCATTTACCTGCAATTGCATAATTTCGCAGACCAAACTAAGATCTGCTATGGAAGGTCGAAAGCCACCAAGCAAGTACCGACCATCACCCTGAAGCCAAATGTTTTCTATTGTGGACAGAGATGATACCAAAACTTTCTCGGCTTCAGCAGCTGCTTGTTTGTTTAGTGGTAGACCCAAAAATGGAGCTAGTACAGTATTTAGAACATACCCGGCTAGAAAAAAAACAAGTAGACTAGGTCATGAAAAGAGAGGAACCAGAAGAAAAATTGCACACAAAAGGAAACACGGTGTCTTCACTCGTTCTCAAAGAAAAATACTGATAAGAAATTAATGCAAAAGCAAAGAAGAACGCAAATTAACCTTAATATCCATGGCATTACCAGATTCATACAACTCAATGAAAATAACAATCATCAATGCGCTCAAAGAAAGAGTTAACCTACTATATGCTGTCATCTGCAATGTGAACATATTCTACGGAGCTTAACCATGATTTTTTAGTTAACTTGATTGAACTTCACTACTTTGAAAATGAAAGATAAATACCAAATAAGCCCCAGAATTTAAAGCTATCTAGTCCAGCAAGAAAGCAAAACAAGAATTGATTACATTGAAATTAGTGAAAGGAGACCACTGTAAAATTTGATTCATGAAAGCAAATAAACAAAAGGGCTGTTTTTAGCTATAACACACCGGCTCCGCGGCGCAAATTCAGGTGATGCCAATCTAACACAGCGTGAATTTTAGCTCTCCTGGAAACATCAGCTGGATACCTAATGGAATAAATGGAACAAAAAGTTTTAAAAAGAGGACAGCATAAGCGTACACTGCACTAAATAAGGGACCAATATGGAAAAAACAGAAAGAATCCTGCAGTACAAAAATGACTAGCATACACAAAGGTGAATCTTACGAGGAAGAGCCTCTGTTCATTCACATCAATATTTTCAATTCATAGAGAAGATTGCAAAATAGGGAAAATACTAACCAATGGTCTGCAACTCCTGGAAATGCAGAAGCAAGATAGATAAGAATTGCATGACTGCAAAGAAGAAAATAAAACACATGTGAATACAAAAGTCAGTAATTGTAGCAACAACCTTATTAAAGAAAATCATAATATATTAGCAGAATCAAATTATAAGGGGTATTTGGAAGAACTTATAAAAAATTATTAAGGTTTATCTCACAAGAAAAGCACTTGTACTAGAGGTTTTTATTTGAACTTATCTACTAACATAAGCACTTGTGATAATGTTTGAGAGACCTTATAGAAATAGCTTACGACATGTCTATAAGCCGTTTCTATCTTATTTTCATAAGCTCTCCGAGATAACTTATGAAAAGAGTTCATAGTTTATATGAAAACAATTTGACTTTATTTTATCTTTTGCTATAGAAATAGCTTATCCAAACAAGGTCAAGGTGTTTGTATACAATTACAAAAACAACTCATGAGGTATCCATAAATTGGTTTTTTACTTATTTCAAGAAGCTCCTTAGAAAGATTATAAGCACTTAATCGAACTCGACAGATACAATTTTCTGCATATAGCATCAGAACTGACAGACACAATTAAAAATGAAATTATTGAAGTAGTACCTCTCAAATAGCTTGAACTTTCCATCAACAATAGCAGGCACTTTCTTGAAAGGGTTAATCGCTGAAGGAAAATAAAATAAAATGAAATTGAAGAGTTATGTAGTGAAAAAAAGAAAGATATTGAAAAGTGCGGTGGTTGCATAGACGAATTTGATTACCTTGAAATTCAGGAGATAAGTGTTGACGCTTGGAGAGTTGAATTTGGATCTCCTCAAAATCTATTCCATTGACTCTATCGAAGTCGAGTTTCAGTATGAATTTCAATAACAGAATATAGGTAAAAGAAATGAAAATAAAGAAAAGAGAGAAATGAAAGTGAAAAACAATACTTGCAAAAGATAAGAATTGCACGAGATGGCTGGGACATACGGTCCGTATACACTTTCAGCTTCATCTTTCTTTCTACGTTACCCACAGTGCCTTTTCTTCTTCTTAAAATATAACGCCATCCTTATTTACTACTAGTAGTACTTCCCATGTTCCCAAAAAAATAAGTTCCAACTTGTGTGCATTTTAACGTAAAAAACACTTTTTGTGTTAATAACAAAATTATTAATTTGATAAAATAATCAGATGATTAAGTTAAAACTATACTTAAAAAATGCATTTGTGTTTTGTCTTTTTAAGGGAGCTTATATGTTATTTGATTAAATTAAAAATAAAACTACCATGTAAAATTGGATTGTATATATGTAAAACTTTTCTTAAGATGTGGTAGAAAGAAAATAACTATAGACCACTTTAGTAATAAAAATATTTTATATTATTATTTTTAAAATATGTATTCGTTTTATTTTGAGGAGTTACTTTTTAAGTGAATAATTATTATGGAAAGAAGATAAAATATTAAATGACAATTAATGATGTTGTATTTTTAAAATTTATAAAAATAATTTTTTTGATATTTTTATTATTATTAAAATCTTAGAGTATTTTGTTTACCTTCAAAGAGTCTTTTATTTTTTTATTAATAAATAGTTTTAATTTAAATTTTAAAAAAAGAAATTAAAAAATATTTGCGCAAAAGTAAACCATAATAAAATAAATTGTATTTAAAATTATTTTTAAATAGATTAAGAATAGCAATATATCAACTTAGACTTATTAATAATTGGTTTAAATATATTTAGTTCCTATAAATATATCACTTTTTTATTTTAGTTTATGTAAGGTTTTTTGTTTGAATTTAGCCTCTGTAAAATCGATTTTGGTCCTTAACAATGTTACAAATAGTTTAATTTTTTACTGATTCACAAAATTGATCCTCTTATTTTAAAAGTCAACGACTTTTGTCCCTCATTTTGATTTTTTAACTAAAAAATGACCACGTGAGTTATTTTAAATAACGTAACATATGATACGATAATATAAAATGATTAACATCTATAAAATTTGAATAAAACACAGTAAAAACTTAATTTTTAACTTTAGAAATTTTTTATATTTTTAATTTAATTAATGACATGTGAATAATTAATGCAGCTAGATAGTTCTATATCATAGAATTGTATGTCACGTCGTTAAAAATATGTCAAATCCGCATTTTTTAGTTTAAAAATCTGAGGGAGAGACCAAAACTGTCGACTTTTAAAATAGGGACCATTTCCGTGAATTGGTAATATTAGAGGGACTAAAACTACAATTAAGTCTTATAAAAAATAATTCTCTACTATATCCACTTATGATTTATTTATATAAAATATCCGATTAAATAGAACGATTTTAGACCCTATAAATGAACACCAAGACATCATATTTTATGATATATTAAAAATTAAAATGTTTTATATTATTAATTAATAAATTTATTAATTATCATTTAATAATTAGTGTTATTTTATTAAAAAAATACGAATAGAAATTAAATGTGGGGTTAAGGGATTTTTGGAAAACTCATCTTCTTCTGTGTCATGGCGGTTTGTCAGTTTTTTTTGTAACTTTTGATTCGACGGGACTAAAATCAATCCTCTCTGATTTCGCAGGGATTAAATTCAAATAAAAAAACTTATGATAACTAAAATCAAAAAGTGATATATTTTCATGAACCAAAAATATATTTAAATCTTAATAATTCTAATAAGTTCATTAAGAAAATAAGTAATGAGTTAAATATAATTTTTTATATGTCCAGAATTCAAAAAAGCAAAAAAAAAAACAAAATTTAAAAAAAAAAAAAATATAT
>JBBPBQ010020323.1:8595358-8627467 GCA_037974755.1 Cicer yamashitae
AGCGTTTGATATTTAAAAATTCATGTTTATTTTCTTTTTTAAATTATAAATTTTATGTGATACACACGAACCAACTTAAAAGTATAAACTAAAAAGAAAAACAATAAATTTTTATGGACTAACAACTTAAGGGAATATTTGAAAGAATTAAAGATAAAATGTTTAAAATTATAAAGACTAAAATTATATTTAACTCAAAATTAATTATTTAAAAGAAAATATGTAGATATCGTCTAATACTCACAAATACTTAACAAACTGTTAATATCAATTTGGCTGATATCCATATATAAAACACATATATGATTTTTATTCAACAAAACTAATATTATATGTCTACTATGTATTAGCAAACTAATTATTAACATCTGTAAGTCAATAAAAAAACATCTATATGTATAAAAAATTACATATAGAAATAATACCTTTATACATGACTTTTTATTTTAAATTAAAGTATGAGTAAGCGACGATTTTAGTTTTTAAAAGTGTACGGCGATATTACTTTAGTCATTGAAACGAGTAAACCACGGTAAAAATATGAGTAAAGTACAATTTTATTTTTTGAAAGTGTATGATGCTATTACTTCGATTTTTGACATGGGTAATCTAAGATAAAAGTATGAGTAAATGATAATTTTAGTGTTTGAAAGCTTATTATTATAATAGTTTTCGAAATATATAATTTACTGTCAAAATAATTAAAAACCAATATAATATAATGAATTATATTATGAAAATTTTAAAATATACAAAAAATGTAAGCTAATAAAATATAAATAAAAATTAAAACAACACAATATAAAATTAAAGTTCAAAACACAAAGATAGTTTTATTAGTTTATATAATCTAATAAATTATTATTTAAAATTATAAAAATATGAATATTAATTTATATTTTAAAATAAATTTTCTTACAATGAAAATATTTTCAATCACATAATTAATGTATATATCTGAAAACAAAAATAATTAATAAACTACTATAAACCCAAGACGTCACATCTTTTTACCCAAAAAGAACATGATAGCTTATCTTCTTTGACTCGATCTTTATTTAATTTATTTAACGAATAAAATATAATAATTTGGTTAGTCATCATTTTTTATATTAAAATTATAAAAAAAATATATATTTTTAATTTAATTAACTTATTTGGCCGTGTCAACGTTTTTTTTTTAATATAAAATTATTTTATTATTTATTTAATTTTTTTAGTTTTGTTTGTAATCGAAGAGAATTTTAAGTATTTTAAATTAATATAGCAAAAATTTATATGTAATTATTTTACAACGTTAATTTTGTTTTTTCACACATATATATATATATATATATATATATATTTTGTGTCATTGTAATGTGTATTAAATATTTGATGCGATAAAATAAAGTTATTATGTTTGTTATCATGCACACTTCAAATATATGATACGGTGCACAATATTTATCTTATGCCTATCAAATATTTAATTCAGTTTTGTATAATACATCGTCTCTATCATATTTTATGTGTCAAAAAATTCATACAAGTAATTTGCAAGGGCCATTTCAAATGTTTTATTTAAGAAAATGATCAGTTTCGTTGATTTTAATAAATAAAATAATTTTTATTTATTCAAATACTTTTATAAATTGGAGTTAATTGAAAAGTTTGATAGTTAAAATACAATTAATAAAAATATATTAATGGAGAAAATAATTAATATTATACTGTTATTATAAAATAACAAATAATTTAAAATAAAAAATAATAAATAAGACATTTAAAATAATACGGTATAAATAACATTCACAATAATAAAGAAATATTTTTTCACTTCTTCTAAAAGCAAAACTAATTAAATGTACATTAGTAAAATCAATTTAAAAGATGTTCTCCGTATAATAAAAGTTAAAAAGAGAGATTTCTAACTATGACTAATGGTCTTTCCAGAGACTTTTCCCTAGGTTGGACCTAGCATGCTTCCACAATCAACTAATAAATTCTATTCATTTTGGTATGTAGATCAAACAGTACACAATTATAGATACTATATTTGAATTCAGAATATAATATTAATTGTAATAGTATTAAAAATTTATGATTTAATATTTAATATAATAATATTAACATTTATAAATTAAATTAAACTTACAAATAAACAAATTCTATTCTATTCACTCATTAAATAATATCTCTTAATTATGGAATTTAAATCATTAAATTATCCTCTATACCGACCAAAATTTAAATTCCAAAAAAAACAAAAAAGTGTAAAAGTTGGTATTGGTCATTCATGCAATTGAAGACCACGAGTAACAGCGTTGAATGAGACTTTCCATTTATTCAATTAAATCTTTTATATAATTAATGATCTTAATTAATTAATACTATAGTGAATTAAATTAATAATTAAAAATGTGTATATAATATAAGAATGAGAAGAAGAAAGAAAGAGCAGAAAGTGCTTTCACTTTCCTTGTCTCTTTTGAGTTTTGACTGTTACGAATCCCTTTCTCCTATAAGGTCATTCATTCATTCTCTTAATTCTTCTTATCCGAAATTCTTTCTTCAATTCAATTCATCTTTCTCTTCTTCTTTCTCATAATTTCATTTTTCCATTTACTACTTTTGCTTCATTGCTTCTACGTTTTTCTGGTTTGTAATTTTTTATTTTTCTGCTCAATTATTGTTTCGGAGCTTTTGTTTTGCTGATTTAATTGTTTCTTGTTAAAAATTTGAAGCAGCAGTGTTGAATTAAATTGACCCAGCTCTGCACAGATTCGACACTCAAATAACAAAGAAAGGTTTGATTTTGCGACCTTTATGTATGTGCTGGTTGAATATTCGTTATTGTTCTGCTGCTTAATTTTATTCGGTTATTGTTATTTATATTTGTTTGATTTTTTCATGTGGATGCCGTCGTTTTTTTTACTAGGTTAGTTCAAACTAGTTTCTAGGTAACGTTCAATTGTCAATTGTTCATATGGAACAAGGTTTTTTTTATTTTATTTTAAATGTTTACTTAATGTGAATTGTTTTGGGTATTAGAAAAAAAACAATTTTGGTAATTGAATCCATGCCAATCATGTTTTAATGTAATTCTGTTGGTATTGTGCAATAGGTATAGGTATTGGATAATAATGAGGCATGTCCAATTGAAGGTTTTACTATGTTGAGGGGGAAATGTTTTTAAGCAAAAGGCACTTTGTGATAACTTTGAGAATTTGTGGACTAACTAGTTTTTCTTTTTTCTTTTTGAAGGAGTTATAGGTTGGGATGGGTTGTAAGTTCTCTAAGTTCTCAGCATGCTGTTGGAGTACTGAGCAAGGTGGTGATCCGGTTCTGGAGGCTAACATTGATGGTAAGCTATTGAGTTGTCCCCATGTATATGTTCTTGCTGCTCTGAGAGTGATTGTTAATTATGTGACTATATTTTGTGTTTAGAAAATGAAGATAATAATATTGAGGGAAATGGGTTGCCGTTGTTTCGTGAATATACAATTGATCAGCTTAGGAAGGCTACTTCTGGGTTTGCAATAGAAAATATTGTTTCTGAGCATGGAGAAAAGGCTCCGAATGTTGTCTATAAAGGGAAACTTGAAAATCAAATGCGAATTGCTATCAAACGGTTCAACAAATCAGCATGGCCAGATGCTCATCAGTTTTTGGTGAGCATACAGAAACTAATGTGTCGAATTCAAGTAGTTGATCTTTTAATGTTTGTTATAAGTCTCAGTTGTGCACTTCTGTCATATGCTTCTATATTTTAATGCACAATTTCTAGTTTGTTACTACTGTATTTTTGTTGTTTTTAACGGCTGAGTTAATTGGTGTTTTGTTTTGTGAGTCTGTTCCACAGGTCACAAGAAATCATATGAGGGTCTGGAGAAAGACCAAATCAATCATTAGTTTGTTGTATACATGCATGTTTGTCGTTTTTACACATCTGTGATTCTTTATTTAGGATAAATAAATGTGACGGTTCACATGCAAGTGCTTTTTCATGTATGCCTACTAAATCACGTATGTGGCCTTTATGACGTCAATATTCATTTGTTTTCATTGCTGTGTTTCATGCATGCTTCGGCATTATAATGATGGTCCGCCTGTTGGATTTACCGTTCTTCGGTTGGTTTACGCTTTTGCGTTTCAATGATCGTGCAATCTCTTGTCGACTTACATACTTTTGTTGTTTTTTAACAGCTGTATTAATTGGTATTTTGTTTGATGCATGCAAGTCTATTTCTGCGAAGAACACACATAGGTTCTTTGGGGTCTGGGGAGCGACAGAATCAACTATTACTTTGTTTTGTACAAATGATTTGTGTCGCTGTATGTAAGATAAATGTATGATAGTCCAGTTCAAGTGTTTTACATGTTTTAATGTCTCCTAAGTCGTGTGTGGCATTAATGGCATCAACATTTTTTGTCTCATTCAATCTTTTATATTGGCATGCAACATTTTCGTGCGTCGAAGATATTTAATATGTGATGTGTGTGCAAGATCTATCAAAATAATGTGTGTGCAAGATCTATCAAAATAATTTACCTTGTTCAAATAATTATTGTGTGTATTTATGGCATTTTAGATCTCCTTTTACATATGTTGGCAGTTGAAAACTTTCCATGATTTTGAGAAAATTTCCAAATTTCTAAATCCCCCCCAACATGGTTAGTAGTGTGGTTTTCTTTTGCTTAAACTGCTTTTCATCATTAGCACGATAAGGAACCTTCTCCCACCACCCGTTTCAGGAAGAGGCCAGAGCTGTTGGTCTGCTAAGGAGCCAAAGATTGGCAAATCTGCTTGGATGTTGCTGTGAAGGTGATGAGAGGTTGCTCGTATCAGAATATATGTCCAATGATACTTTGGCAAAGCACTTGTTCCATTGTGAGTACATAACTACCTTGTCATGCTTAGCTTTGGTATCTATTTGTTTGAGTTCAAATACAACTCCTATTGAAGCAGTGACTGAAAGCTATCTATATTGATAGTCGCATTGCTATCGAGTTTGTTTTGAATTGAAGGAAATTCAATGCTCTCACTCTTTTGTACCATTTCAGTGCTACTTGGGTGAACTTTAGCTGTGATTATTTGTTGCCGTTACTTCTTCCTGTTATCCTTTTGAATACATGTTGATGACTTTTCTTTTAACAAATTTTTCCACAATTATTTAGGGGAAACTCAGCCGATGAAATGGGCAATGCGACTTAGAGTTGCTTTACACCTTGCCCAAGCTCTAGAGTACTGTACCAGCAAAGGGCGTGCTCTGTATCATGATCTAAATGCTTACAGAGTTCTTTTTGATGATGTAAGTTCATTTCTTGTATTTTCGGTGATATCTGTTTCTCACTGCGGCGAAGGGTGCAAAAAGTTTGTTATCTTGGAAAGCTTTATTACAATTAATTAATAAAGCTGTATTAAGTACACAGTTGAATTGCTTGCTTAAAATTAATGAATACCATAAAATATTCTTTCTTTTCTTGTCAAGTATGGTTATATTCTTTCTTTTCATGTCATTCAGGACTTTAATCCAAAACTTTCATGCTTCGGTTTGATGAAAAACAGTCGAGATGGGAAAAGTTATAGTACGAATTTGGCATTTACCCCACCTGAGTATCTCAGGACAGGTATTTCCTCAAACGAAATACAATTTCATCACAAAATTATGTTATCTGTTGTTCTATGTCTGTGCCTTGTATCAAACTTCTGTACGGTGATTTTAAATTTTAAGATACAGTTGTAAAATTTTCTTCTCATAAAAGTTGTTTCTGTATCATGTCTGTGGTTGGGGTATGGCTTTCTCATATGTTTTTTAAAGTCGCATAGTATTCTTCTTGCTCAGTACCTAATGTTTCTCGTGGATTAATAATGTCATGGACCTGTTTTTTTATCTTATCGTAATAAACAGGTTAACATAAATCGTTATGTTATTTCAAACTTATGTGATTGAAGTGGATTCGTATCCCCTCCTCCAAATTGAGAAAGACAATAATTCTCCTACATGATGATTTAGTCATTATATTCATTTTATATCTTATGTCATACTTATAAATGTATGATATATGATGGCAATGTTTCTGCTTTCCTTTTCCATGTTCACGCAGGTAGAGTTACTCCCGAGAGTGTAACTTATAGCTTTGGAACCCTTTTGCTCGACCTTCTCAGTGGAAAGCATATTCCTCCAAGCCATGTAAGTTTCTTTCCTTCGTGAAAAGTTTCTTTCCTTCAAGCCATGTAAGTTTCTTTCCTTATAGCTTAGTGTCCCCTGTTGGATAATGTTGTGAGTATGTACTCCCAAAAGACTGCTCAACCTATGCGAGGTGGCAAAGTGACAACAGCTGCCTTGAACATTCACATAACCAATAATTTATGCTTGCATTTCTTGTCATGTGAAAGATTAATACTACTTGTCTGTCTATCTTCTGACTGTAATTACTGTCTTTCTTCGCCTTCAAGTAGCCAAAATTATAGCCTGTTAATATTAAGTTGTCTCATTTTTTATTTATTTTCCTGGACAGACGTGGCTCTCATGAGTTGAATAGGGTGTTTTTTTCTTAAGAGCTAGACATTCTGTATTACAGTAACTTTGTTTATCCTATACATCTCACTTATATTTCATATTTTTTGCAGGCCCTTGACCTGATCAGGGACAGGAACCTTCAGAGTCTAACAGATTCTTGTTTAGAAGGACAATTTTCAGATGACGAGGGGACCGAATTGGTCCGTCTAGCCTCACGATGTTTACAATCTGAACCGCGAGAGCGTCCTAATCCAAAGTCACTGGTCACTGCTCTAATACCTTTACAGAAGGATTCTGAGGTTAGCTATCTTAGATGTGGTTCTGCATTTTCTCACACATGAATGAGGATAGCCTATTAAAGAATGCTTGAAGGCTGGTTTTTATAGGATTCTCGAGTTGTACACGATATTGTCTGTACTGATATTTTTCTATTCAATATAATTGTAATCATCTTATATTTGCAAGTCAGTGGCTTTTTTTGTCTGTGCTTAGAACTGCGACCATATTTCGGTAAGATGGAATGGACTGTGAATGTTTTTATTTTTATAGGTTCCTTCTCATGTTCTGATGGGTATACCTGATGGTAGTGCTGCTTTTCCCCTTACTCCACTTGGGGAAGCTTGTCTACGCATGGATCTGACTTCCCTTCACGAACTGCTGGAGAAAATTGGGTATAAAGATGATGAGGGCACAGCTACCGAGGTATAAAGTTTTGGTCTATATAAGATGTTTAATCTCTTATCACATATGTATTGCCATATACTTGTTTTCCATGTTGATCGGCTAATTGTGTTGTCCACTAATTTATTTATTTACATCTATCTCTATCAAGCAGCTTTCATTTCAAATGTGGACCAACCAGATGCAGGAAACATTAGACTCGAAGAAGAAGGGAGATGCCGCTTTTCGGCATAAGGACTTCAAAACCGCAATCGATGGCTATACACAGGTCAGTAATTTTCTTGGTTCTTAAGTCAGTCGGTTATGAAAAATATGTAAAATCACTTTCTGTGCTCTTCTGGAGCACAACTATGACTTGCTGCTGCTGACGGTTTTGCTCTGCAATTCCCAGTTTATTAACGTTGGAAGCATGGTGTCTCCAACAATTTATGCCCGTCGTAGTCTCTCTTATCTCATCAGCAATATGCCAACGGAAGCACTCAGTGACGCAATGCAGGCGCAAATGATATCCCCCATTTGGTACATTGCATTTTACTTACAAGCTATTGCTCTTTTGGCATTGGGTAAGGAGAATGATGCACAAGTGGCACTTAAAGAAGGTTCATCACTTGAAACTAAAAAGAACACAAATTAGTACATGAAGTGGTTAGCCAAATCTTGAAGATAACAACTTTTTTTTACATAGAAAAACAGCTGCTGGTTTCTCAATGTTTGGGCAAATGTACATGTTCCTTATTGGATAATTGTTAGGATGGTTTTTAAGGTTTATTATACTTGTGCATGCTTAGAAGCATTCTTTTGCAGTAGGATTATCTTTTTGTTGTTTATTTACCTATGTTAGTGGCAGCATAAAAGAAGTGAAATATATGATCATTTAGAAGAGAGGTGTGTTTGTAAAGGATTCACATGTCAGTTTATGATGGCATTTACTGGGAAAGTATCAAATGCTGTAGTTGTGCTTGTAATTTAATGTACAGAACAAATGGTTATGGCTACCATATGTCGACATGTTTTTTGTATGTTAAATATATTGATATATATTCATTTTCCTTCTAATAAATTCTTTTAATATTTTCTCTCTGTAATATCTGGATAGTTGTTCTCTTTGCCTAATAAAATCATTTACAAGAAATTCCTTGCTTCGAATAATCACTGGGTTTTCATTAATTTTCTGATGCAATCTCTGGAGAGTCTAGACTGTGGGCCTGTGGCTGTGCCCAAGGATGATTGCAGAGATAGAAAGTAACAGTGTAACACTGTGCATGTCGCTCGTACGTTTTTTTTTAATTAAAAAAATTGTTACTATTTAGTTGTCCTTTTGAAATTATAGTTACATTTAGCATTTTTTTCTTCAATTACACACTTATTATGTTATAGTTTTTTAAATTAAAGTAAAATGAGTAAATGGATCCTAAATAGATAACTTTATATTTAACTCTAACTCAGCTTTACTTAAAATTTATTTTTGCCACTGAAAACCAAATACCAATTCCTTCAAAGAGAGAGGCAATATGAATTGATTGGATAAATTTAACTAGAATTATAATGGATTGAATCCATCTATTGATCTATTTATAATTTTCTATTAACTTCAATATTTCAATTCATCCATAATCCATTTAAAAAAACAACCATTCATCATCCATTAACATTCTTTTAATGGGTATTCAATATCAGTATCCGTAAAATTATTTTTAAAAATCCGTCAAAAAAAATTATTTTAATTAAGTACTCTCTGTGGAGTAAATTAATATGCAATTCCAATATAAATTTAAGTCTATGGTCTAAATTACCATTCATGATCAATAATTTAAAATAAAAAAAATTAAATGAAGTGTATTTTAGATATATTATCATTTAATAAGAGATAGATGGTTGATTTTTGCTCATTTCGTTTTAAAAAACATAGGATAATTTAATTTATATTTTACTCTAAAAAAAGCGACTGTTTGGCCACACCAACCGCGGGAGCTCCACTTCACCCAAATTTGAGAAAATCCTCAAATTAGGATTGGATGCAATCTTTAATTACTGTAATCCGCACTTAGGATACTTTAATTCTAGCGTGGAAATTCTAACAAAAAAATTTAACAATGACAGGGCCCAACCGGGTTCGAACCGGTGACCTCTTGATCTGCAGTCAAATGCTCTACCACTGAGCTATGGACCCATCATGCCGATAATCATATGATATTTTAATATATATATTGTTATAGTTTATAAAGCGACAAAAACATGGCTTCAATTTGGATCTCAATCACATGCAATTTTGGTTTTCAATTAAAATAATTTAATTTTCAATTTGATGTCCATCTAGAAAATCTTAAAAAATCTATTATTTTAAAAAAATACATGAAAATAAAATATCCATTCCATCATCGACTATACAATTCATCATATCAACATTAATAAAATATAAAAATAAACAGAATCCAAAGTGTACGTACATTCACAAATAAACCCCCACAACTAAACTCTAAACCCCCCAAAAGAAAAACAAACAAACATACAATTCAATAATAAATCCACAAAAACAATACTCTCATATGTACCTTTCAACTTCCAACCCAACCCACAGCAATACTAATAATTATGTAACACATTTTTTTTCTGTGACTCAACTTCAAATGTTGTGTTGGTGTTCTGATATATGCAAGCAACAATTACAAATATATCTGTAACACACACATAACATAAATGACCCAAAAGGTACATTAATTAAAAATGTGTCAAGGTCATGAAACTAGGCAATTTCCTCTTCCTGTTCTTCATCATCAAATTCACCTTCTTCAACAGCAGCAGCATCTTGATATTGTTGATATTCAGCAACCAAATCATTCATATTACTCTCAGCCTCAGTAAACTCCATTTCATCCATACCTTCAGCAGTATACCAATGCAAAAAAGCCTTTCTCTTAAACATAACAGTGAACTGTTCCGAAACACGCCGGAACATTTCCTGAATAGAAGTAGAATTCCCCATGAATGTCGAACTCATCGACAAACCTGTAGGGGGAATATCACAAACACTCGATTTCACATTGTTGGGTATCCACTCGACGAAGTAAGACGAGTTTTTGTTCTGAACATTAATCATCTGTTGATCAACTTCTTTAGTGCTCATTTTTCCACGGAACATTGCCGATGCTGTTAAGTATCGGCCGTGTCGTGGATCTGCAGCACACATCATGTTTCTTGCATCCCACATTTGTTGTGTGAGTTCTGGAATTGTGAGGGAACTGTATTGTTGTGAACCTCTTGAAGTTAAAGGAGCAAAACCAACCATGAAAAAGTGGAGACGTGGGAAAGGAATGAGGTTAACAGCTAGTTTTCTAAGATCTGAGTTTAGTTGGCCAGGGAAACGTAGGCAACAAGTTACTCCACTCATTGTTGTTGATATCAAATGGTTCAAATCACCAACTACAAAATATTCATACAAACATATGTCAAATACAACTATGTGTTAATATATCATAGAGTGAAATGCATTTTTAATCAACTTTTAGTTCCCTTAATTTTAAAACTACTTTATTTTTCTTCTATTAATAAATTCTTGAATTTTTTTATCTCCCGCCAGTTTTTATTGTAGACACTTTTATTAATGATGTAATATTTTGGTGATATTTGTGACTTAGATAAGATAATAAAATAAAATTTTAAAATTTTAAATTATTTTTGGATAAAATAAATAAATATTTAATATTTTAATTTATAATTTTTTTAATATTTTAATATATAAATAAAATAAATATTAAATAATATTAAAAATTTAATAAATTTTAAATATGAAAAATAATATAAAAAAATTTAAAATAGAATTAATAAAATTATTATAAAAAGTGAAATAATTATAAATGTTTTTTTTGTTAATTTTTAATATTTTAATATATAAATAAAATAAATAAATTTTTAATATTTTAATATATAAATAAAATTAATAACAACAATAATGATATTAAAAGTATTTTATCCAACTCACAAATATCATCTAAATGTTACATCATTAATGGGAGTGTCATTTCATAAAAACTAGGAGGAAATAAAAAAATTTCAAAATTAATTAATAGAACCAAAATTATTTTTCTAACTACAAATTACTCTTTGTATAACTTTAAAGACATATATGATTAAAATTCAATATTTTTGTGATGAATGATTGTGATTTCCTTATAATGTAAAAAAATCGTTACAGTATCATTACATATAAATAAAATTCATATAGTAAATGAGTAGAGTTGTGTTTTAAGACTTCGGTGACAAAGAACACTTACAACTTGGATTAGTGAGCTTGAGTGTTCTGAAACAGATATCATAGAGTGCTTCATTATCAAGAACCATGCATTCATCTGCATTCTCAACTAGTTGATGAACAGAGAGAGTTGCATTATAAGGTTCCACCACAGTATCAGAGACCTTAGGAGAAGGGAAGACTGAGAAAGTCAACATCATCCTATCTGGATACTCTTCTCTGATCTTTGAGATCAGCAGGGTTCCCATTCCTGACCCAGTTCCACCTCCCAGTGAATGACAAATTTGGAAACCTGTCAAACACCAAATAATTTCTAGTCATAAAATTGTGCTGAAAAATATGAACATTATTTATGACCCGTTTCTAAATCATTGTTGTGTCACCATTTTTAATATTGCTGAGAGTTGCAGTTAAATGAAAACATAAAAACTTTGATGTTACTGCCTAAATCATGTCACATACCTTTTTAAAAATATTGCCTATGCAAGTTTCTATTTTGTGTTGAGATTTTTAATATTGCACAAAATTGCAGTTAAATATACAGATGTAGAGGGTTTTTAAAAAAAGATTCACCACCATGATCTAAAAGTTACTTAGGTCTACCCGACCACAATTGAGGTTGTATTAGCCGCATTTGACTGCAATTCTCTATAGTATTACAATGGTGATTGAATTGTAGTCGCAGAGGCATAAAAAACCTTAATATCACAATCTAGTTGATCATCTCACACCTTTTAAAAAACAAAAATACAATCTATACTTATGCAAAACACTAGTAATATGTCTAAATATACTAAGAACTAAGTGAAGTGATCTAATAAAAAATAAACAAAGTAGTACCTTGCAAGCAATCACAATTCTCAGCTTCTTTACGAACAACGTCAAGAACAGAATCAATAAGTTCAGCTCCTTCAGTATAATGTCCCTTAGCCCAATTATTACCAGCACCATTTTGTCCAAAAACAAAGTTATCAGGCCTAAATATTTTTCCATAAGGAGCAGAACGCAAACTGTCCATGGTACCTGGTTCAAGGTCCATTAAAACAGCTCTTGGAACATATCTTCCACCACTTGCTTCATTGTAATATACATTCACCCTCTCAAGTTGAAGATGAGAGTTTCCTATATAACTTCCTGTTGTATCTATCCCATGTTCATCACACATTACCTCCCAAAACTTTCCTCCTATTTGGTTTCCACATTGTCCTGCTTGTATGTGGAGGATTTCTCTCATTATTATGAGTAAGTTCTCTTGAACTTGATGATTTCAAGAATCACAAGATCAAGTACAAGTTGGAATGAATGGAAGTGGGGGAATGGATAGCCTTTTGTAGCTACAATTAAAGAAAGGATAGTATTATAATTTCTAAAAATATTTTTTATTTTAATTTTTTAAATTTTATGTTTATTTTAAATTAATAACAATGAGATCAAAGACTTATGTAATAAACAATTGTGACAGAGAATATGAAAAATGATATACCAAGAATGTATTTTTTTTAAATAATGAAAATGTGTTTTGATATTTTAAAGAATTTGAAAATGTTAGATTTGATTTTAGAAATTGTAAAAGAAAATTGTGAAGAAAATATTTGATTTATATTTTCTTATATTTATAAGTTGAAGTGAAAATAAAAACACGAAGTACACAAAATAAATGATCCTAAGATACTAATATAGTGTGACACAAGTGGTAGATGTTTGATCATTTAACTATTTGGTTGTAGGTTTGATCGCTGAATAGTGCATACAGAAAAACATATATATCAGGAGATATCAACCAATTAATGAATTTCAGTTACATCGAGTGATTAGTTTCGTAATTACACGCATGATATCTTTTTTTAAAAAAGGATCCTAAGATTGATAAAATTGGTATTTCAATTTCTGGTAAAATGGGAAGAAGAAAAAAGAAACAAATAAAATGAATAAGTTAATGTGGGTCTGTTGGGAGGGGGGCATGTCAATGTCCAATAGGAGTAATGAGCTGGATATGGAAGGTGACAAGAAGTTGCAAATTGCATTATTGTTTGTTCTAATCTAATCTCATGGCCTTGTGAATTATCAGTCCTTCCTACCACTTGATATCCCATCTGTCAATATATGATTCCAAATTGTCCATTTCCTCGTTTGGTCACCTTACTTTTCTTAGTAATTTTGACAGCAAATTTTCACCTCATTTGCTGGACAATCATGCTTATCATTACTATTTAATACTATATGATAGTGAGTTTTGACATTGATAAAAACAAAATTGTGTTATTTATTTACATGCATGTTATGGTATATACCCTTACCAAAATAGAATCAATCACATGGGTGGATTTGAAGCGTGTGAATATTACAAATTATGACTCATTGACTTAAATTTGTGTATATATGATCCATAGTGAGAATATGAAATCAATTATGATGGGGATCAGATCAGAGCTTCCTTTGCAATAATAATATGTATCCTTCTCAAGACAACTATACTCATTCATTACCCACTAAAGCAGTAGTTAGGTACAGGTGTGGTGTGGGAATTATTTGTCTTGTTTAGAGAAGTTATTAATTAGTAATTTAAAACATATTCGTTCTCATGTGATCCAGTGTATAAAGGAATCAAACCGAAGTATTGCCTTTTCATGCAGTCGACAGGTTTTTTTTTTTTTTTTTTTTTTTTGTGACGTTTATATATCAAAGCAAATAGCTGTATTTATAAATAGGAAAATCTTAATGAATAGCAAAGCAACTATATTAGATGTGAATTCAACTAGTTTTGTTAATATGTTTTAATGTGCAAGTTACATAGAAAAATTATAAATTACTACGTATTATTATATAAAAAGTGCAAATTTATAATATTTTAGATGTCTAATCCGTAAAAAAATCGAAATCTAATGAAAATAAAACGTTTTCTTCTTTGATCGATCAAAATGAATAATAAATGTTACTTTTATGACTCCGTGTATTAAATAACACATCAATTAAAATGTAAATTAATGATACAAACATGTGAAATAAAAAGAATAAAAAACTTCTGAAGATAGGATATCACTTTACACAGTTAAGATCTAATGGTGTTTTCCCAATATTTGCTACAAAATGAATAGTCGCACCGTACCATGATGGCAGCAAGTAAACAGAGTTTTCAGGAGGAAGAGATAAGCTGTTGGAGAAATGGTTTTCAATTATTATTATTGGACGAAGTAAATATGGTAGCCCATCAATCAAATCTAACTAGCTAAAATCAGGCATAAGATAGAACGTTTTATCAACGCCAACCAGTAACCACCAACCTCTCTTCATTCTCCAATCAGTTGCACTTTTGGATATTCATCTTCACTCTCTCAAAGTTGTTCCATGCTATTGGGAACACGGTGTGTTTTTAGTAGAACTGCTTGTAAAAGAGTACGCACTAAAGCTGAAATATCTATTGTTATATCATATATGCATGGTGACTTGTAATCAATTGTTACATAAGTGAACTTTATTTTTGGTTAATTAAGATGTATCTTTCTAATACAGAATAAATTAAGAGAAACATTGAAAATAATGTAAATAGTAATATTGCAAAAAAGACTTTAAACAACATTGTTATGGAAATTGATGAAAAATAGAATGTCTCTAGTCTGGAATTGGAGAGAGTGAAAATTCGTTCAAGCAACATTTACACCTACCACAAACCATTAATCACAACACTAATGTGAAAATGATTAAGCTGATGTGATGTTCAAACTTCCGACATGAATTAAATACCAGCCTGATCTGATCATGTTTCCAAGCATATAAGAAGCCTCGGGGAAAAAATTACACCACATTATTCCCTATTTCTAAAAGCAGCTCACAAGAGAGATGACCAAGACTAAAAAGTCCAAAGGTTTATTATGCACGATTCTACCCAAAAAAGGTGGTTTACCGAATACACCTTAATAAAGCAATTCCTCAAATACATGATCTACAGATTGCTCCCACTTTCCATTATACAATTCCAAAAGCCTTTCAGCTGGAGTGACACCTGTCACCACACAAAAAAATGTTAAGACACGTACCGAACATTAGTCAATTTGCATTCTACAAGAAGTTATTAAGACACGTACCGTACCAGGTGTCAACAAATCCTAACTCTCAAAAAATATTGTTTACCATAAAGATAAAAGGGCAAAAAATAATTGACCCATAAATCAACCGCAAAATCTCAACGTAATCAGTACTATTCAGAAAATTACATACTACAATTGATTGAACAAGCATAGAAGTAAAGAAAAAATATCTTCACAGTATTGCATTGGAAAAAAAATTGATTGGAATTAGTACGTGAAAAAAGAAGATTTCAAGTAGTTTCAATATGATGCTCAAAGAGAAAGATATACGAACTAACATGATAAGGCACTTGAATAAAGTGCTTCATATAATCACTAGAAGTTATCTCGGAACAAAGACTATGTAACAAAACACTAGAACTTAAGTCAAAAGAATGTTCAATGAGAAAGCAGAATATTGGTCAGTGCTTTGAAGACAGTCTCTAACTAAAATAAGGGCAAACTAGCTATAAATTATGAATGTTGACATTTAACTAAACTAAGTTGTTATGAAATGGAATAGGGCCATCTGAGGCATGACACGGTAATCAGAGATGCATCATTATATATATAATCTCAAAATCCATTACCTGTTCTGACCACCTCAGCTACCGCATTTAAAAAACTTGATTCCTTAAAGCCTCTTCTTTCCAAGCCATCCTGTAGATATATACCAATCCATGCCATTAGCAACATTGATGGTAATAGTTGTATCAAAAAAAAAAAATTGATGGTAATAGCAATAACAAACAATTACACCTTACCTTTGCCAACTTTAGAACCTCTTCAGCAACATGTTTCAGCAAGCCATCTCGAAATGGCGTCCTTAGACCAGTTACGGTAACCTACCAGAGAGACTCCAGTTGTCAGTGCTCAGTATAGAAATTAAGTGGAAAATGACTATTGCTGAAATATAAATTGTCTTATATAGTAAAATATTAACATATGACTACTGGATCAATGATATATTTTTTATGAAGAAACAAAAGGAACATCTCGAGTCTGAAATCCCAGTATGTGCATATGTAGATGTCTGTGTGTGTGTGTGTGTGAGAGAGAGAGAGAGAGAGAGCGCCCAAAAGAAGGGAGATACTTCCTCATCCAGGTTTCATATGATATTTATCCCTCTGAAGTTCAAGACCCTAACAAGTAAAACTTGAAATAGTTCTGCTTCATCCTTTTTTCAGTTTTGTAACTAACTTAAGCTTTAAGATGGATTTAAAGCCATTTTGGTCACGTGATCAAAGCAAGAGGTTTATCCCCAGTTAACCACTTCGCTTTTCCAAATTAAGTTTCATCACAAGGTACAGTACAGCAACGTACAGCATAAGCTGGTGCTTATGCTTCTGGGTTGAATAATATAAATGAAAAATATTGCAAGGAGGTTACCTTATTCCTTAGCATTTGTCTTTCTTCCAGAGTCCAATCTTCTGTTAAATCCAAAACACTTTGCAAAGAAATCTCATCGTACAAAATCCCTACCTGGCACAATCAGGAAAGTTACAGTGAGCTTACGTTACCATATTGAAGTAGTTCATAGAAGAACATGCAGAAAACGGACTTGAATATCAAAATAAAAACAAAAATATGGTTTCCACAAAATATTATTGAAAACATTATTCCTTTTGAATGGCCATCAGTTGTTATAAGATATATCTGACAGGAATAGGTTATGTGACTTTCTCAAGGACAAAGTGTGACTACAAATATCATGCACAAGTAGTAGAAGGCCACCACTCACCCAAAATGCTGGTAAAGCACATAACCTTCTCCAAGGCCCTCCGTCAGCACCTCTCATCTCCAAATACCTCTTTAGCCTGACCTGGAAAGAGTAATGTTTATGTTTTATAGTAACACGACTACAAAAAGTACTGCAAAATATTGGAAAAGCAACAGATACCAGTTAAAATGTGAAACCACTAAAAGCAAACCTCAGGAAATATAGTGGTCAAATGATTCTCCCAATCATTGAGAGTTGGTAATTCACCAGGAATACAAGGAAGCTTTCCTGCCAAGAAGTCCTGCAATGAAAAAAAGAGTCAATTATCTATGCAGAAGAAAGCAAGGCTATATGAATACTTGTGGTCAAGGAAAGTAAGTGTCACAGTAAAGAACGACAGGGATACATTAGATAGCCTAAGATTACAAGAATATTAAAGATAGATGGGAACCCTGAAGGTCATTCCAGTACAGTCGATGTACTTCTTTTTCCGATAGACAAAATACATTGGAACATCAAGAGCATAATCAACGTACTGCTCAAACCTGCAATCAGAGAGTTCGAAAACAAAATAAGTGGAAAAAGATAAACCAAATAGTTGCAAGAAATAATATTGATAAAACTTTGTTTTTAGAAACTACTACTATGCAACATAATTCATTATATAAGATGACAGTACTAATAGTATGTTTGAACTATTACAGAAAATAACACAATGTCGTCTAAATTTTGATTTCCAATGAATGACTTCCTAAAGGAAGATATAACATTATTTGCATATGTAAAACAATATATTCCTTATGTAGTCTTTAGGAATATCAAAAGCAGATATTGCCCATGCATTCAATGTGTATTTCCAAATACACGTTATATGAAGGATCACTGAATCAGAAGAAGGATGAAAAGATCTAAGAAAACTCATGAAGCCTAAGAAATAACTGTGAAAACAATCTCTTACCCGAAGGAGTCATCAAAAACAAAAGGCAGCATGCCTGTGCGGTCCTTATCAGTATCAGTCCAAATATGGCTGTTTCAAGTTTATGAAAAAGTGATAAGGCACCTTAATAAAGCAAAGTTAGAGGGGAAACAACTGCACAAGAACTCCCATGTACCTTCTCATACTAACAAATCCATTGGGCTTTCCATCTGTGAAGGGTGAATTTGCAAAAAGAGCTGTTGCAATCTGTTGTAAAGGTAACAATGATTACATCTTACAGCACTGAAAATAAATCCTTAATAAAAATAATTAAAAATATCAATGTTTCTTACAGGTTGCAAAGCTAGGCCAGCACGAAATTTCCTGATCATGTCAGCTTCAGAACTAAAGTCCAGATTGACCTGTAAATGTTTACCACAAGAGCTGATTACAAGCTTGTGCAAGAAGATATTTTTTTCATCGTGTTTAAATTATAAGGGGTTTGTTGATAATCAGCTCACAAATTATCAAACAACTCACTTGTACAGTGCATGTCCTGAACATCATGTCAAGCCCAAGAGAACCAACTTTGGGCATGTACTTTTTCATAATCTCATATCTTCCCTGAGCCACAACACAAAGTCAGATAGCATGTAATAGAATTGAACCACAAAAGGTCAAAAAAGAAGCACTGTCATTGTTCACTTACTAAGTGGAATAAAACCTACTACCAGACATGATTTTCTCCATTGATTAAAAAAGAAACTAAGAAAATTGCAAAGATCCTTGCTACACTATTAAAATGTGGCTTATGTTAGCATCACAATTTACAAAAGACTATCAGAATAGAATTAGAATGGTGAGTGTTAGAGAAGAATAAGAACAGAAGTGAGAAAATAATTGATTTGTATTACTGAGATGAGTGCAGGGTAAAGAAGAAAAATCACAAAGACCATTGCTACACTATTAGAAAGTGGGTTATATTAGGATCACAATTTACAAAAGCCTAGCAGAGCTCAATGGTGGTAGTGTAAGAAAGAATAACAACCGAAGTGGAAAATTAATTGATCTGTATTATTGAGATGAGTACAGGGTAAACACGAAAAGTCCTCTTACAAAGGCCAGCCCCTTTCCAACTGAGATTGACTCAAATCTGAGAAATGTCTTTCATGACCCCTTTCCTCACAACCCTCCCTTATTTGATTACTAACCTCCTAGGTGTCATTTTAAGTGCTTGTAACTAAACCACTGGCCTTCTATACATTTATTCCTTGTAGAGTATAACCTCATTACTTTGTTTTACCCGTTGTTAAGAATTGGCTTTCGCCTAACCATACCGCACATTGAAGAATCAACCTTGTCCTCAAGGTTGAAGTCTGAAATTTGGGCTCAAATGGTATAAACATGCTAAATGCTTGAGGGTTTGTCCTGACTAACAGGTTATAACTTATGAAGATGTAGAGCAATGAACACAGTTATAGCCATATTTATGGAGTAGCAGTACCATTAGCTGTAAAGTTAAGTCTACTATATGATCAGAAGTATGTATATCATTATCAAGCGTACGACACTAACCAAAATAACTTAAAAGTGTAAATTTAATTGAAAGCCGGTATGAGCAGATAAAATGACACCATTAATAATTGATACGTAACAAAAGGAAAAGGTATGTCTGGCATAAGTTGCTGAATCTACTCCCTCAAGAAAAAACCCAAAAGAAGGATAGTTGTTCATTCAAGGGCATAATAAACTACCAATCTTTGTAGACAAATTCTGTAGACCAAATATCACATTTTACACTAGTATCATCAAAATTCTACATGTCGTTCCCATGGAGCTCAAATGTGACAGAAAAGGTTGCTGCAATAACCTCAAATCACAGTGGTTAATGAATAGGTGGGCTGTGATATCTACAAATATTTAATCCTTTATTTGTTGAAACAACTATTTAATCGTGAAGTCAGGAATTCGAGCCAAAATCACGACAAATTGACTGAAAACAGAGTGCTTTTATCCATATTAAAAATAGGCAACGTTATAACCGCTACTGTTACCGTGCTAATATGTTCAACCAGTTCAAGGACTTGAAAAATGAGGGGAGAAAGAAAAACTACCTTTGGCATCATAGGTATGTCTTTGAGTTCCCATTTTGGCTGGAAACCAATTCCCAAAAATCCAATTCCCATTTCCTCAGCAACAGCTTTAACCTATAAATAGAAATATATAAATGGAAACAATTAACAGATTGTTAGATCTTTAATTAGGATGGCAATTAGCAATAATAATGGCCTTGTTGGTTAATATTAGTAGGCAGTTTTATTAGTAGTAGGCAGTTTTTATTAATAATAACTGTCATGTGTAACTGCTATGTGAAGTTAGAATGAGAATTAGTTAATTAGGAGAATAAGACATGTTGCCAATAAATAGAAGGGGTGATTGAGAGAGAGGTTATCTTGGCATTTGTATGAATTTGGGGGCCTATTAGGCATTGGGAGAGTTCTGGATCTCTCAAATATCCAGAGAACATAATTGTAATATTCATTTTACAGCAATATAGCGGTTGGTTTCTATCACAGATCTGAAAGAAATATCTAGGTTACAACTCAGATTACAAAAAAATCAAACATGGCAAGCTAGTAACAAAATTTAGCCATCTATCACTCAGAACTCACAACATACAAAGATTAAATTACTATAACTGTGATGATGATGCATAAATTTAATTATGAAGGGAATACGATTGAACGTAAAAATCCAAAATTCATTTCCCTAATGGAAAAAGAACAGATTCTTTATATTCAAAACAAGTATGCATGACTAACTTGATAGAGGTGCGAATTGACTTCAGCACAAGTCTGATGCAGAGTTTCAAGAGGGGCTCCACTAAGTTCAAACTGACCACCTGGCTCCAATGATATGCTTTGCTTCCCCTGGTTCACATAATATGCGAAAAAATTACACTTCAATTTTCCAACAATAATATGGCATTCCAATGAATGCTGAATCAGGAAGTACTTTATTGAATACATCAAATTGTAAATATCAAACAAAATGTTCGATTTTCGTGTTCACAAAAAAATTAGCTTACCTGTTTGAGTCCAATAATTTTATCACCTTCCATTACTTTATCCCAGTCAAATCTTTCAGCAATGCCATTCAGCAAATCTGATATTTGCTCATACTTCATAGGACGCAAGCTTCCCAACTCAAAACCAAACTTCTCATGTTCAGTACCTATTCTGCAAGAGAACATGAATAAATTAACTGCCTGGTAGACAAACGAGTTATGACACAGCATAAGAGACCGTTCAAATTTCATACCTCAAAGAAGCATAATGAGGTGCTACATAACTTACTTTAAATACAAACTTAACAACAAGACAAAAGGACTCTTCGTGAAAACTGAAAATTGAACACAAGAACCTAGGAAGATATTTCATCAGTCCACTTTTACCTACCACCTCATAAAAGTATTTTTGTCCCATTTTATTTGTCGCTTTAGAAAATCAACAAATCATTTATTTCTTCAACTTTACCCTCAGCATTGATAAGTAATATGAAGATTGCTACAGTGCAATCCTTCTTATAAGCAGTTTGAAGCACCTTTTTTTAAAAAAAAGTTGTTGAAATGAGACTCCCGCAACCAAAATCTATAAGAATTTACATGTTTTCAACAGATATGAACTTCAAGCGCACATGCAATTGAGCTACGCATTAGGTCTTTTTGTACTCAACCCCGTAACAAACTACTATTCATGTTCTCCTAATGATACTCTGAGACTATTGATAATCCAATCGAATGCAATTATTTGTGTTTACAATTCAACACTCTCTGCATGTGTTGAAACCTAAAACTAAATTGAT
The DNA here is from genome assembly GCA_037974755.1 of Cicer yamashitae. NCBI lineage: Eukaryota > Viridiplantae > Streptophyta > Magnoliopsida > Fabales > Fabaceae > Cicer > Cicer yamashitae. The sequence goes on from JBBPBQ010020323.1 coordinate 8,617,359, forward strand.
ATATTCAGGTAAAAAGTAACAATAATTAAAGAGAATGAAACTGGACGAAACATAAAAGAGAGAGAGAGAGAGAGAGAGAGAGAAGAAAGAGGAACCTCCATTTATCTTTGGTTTTACAACCAGAAGCGAGATAATCGATAAGATCCTGTTTGGTAAGTGGATGAGTAGCAACAACAGCATCTTCAGTTGGAGGACTAGCAGCAACAATCACCCTGCGGCCACCGGAAGCAACAATTCTCTTGACGGAATCGTTTGAAGAGAAAGATAAGTAGTTGGAAACGGAGGTTTTGCGAAGATGGAAGTTAAGTGGTGCTGCGTCGTGGCGAAGAGAGGGAGAGAAGGAAGCAATTCGGGAGATGATAGCCATGGTAGTGGTTGATAGGTTATTGTTAGTTGATTAATTTACTTAAGAAGAAAAAGAAGAAGAAGAATCGAAATTGGAATTGTGGAAGAGAATAAATGATTAGGGCTGAGGAATTGGTGAGGGAGGGAGGGAGGGAGGGAGGGAGGAGAAAGGGAAAATGGTATTCGCTTTCTTTCTTTCTTTCTTTCTCGTTAGTTTGGGATAGTTCACTCCCTCACACACACTCTCTCGGAAAGACACAGTCACCGCTTGTTCTGTTCTGTTATTGCAATTATATATTCGTATTTCAATTTATTTAAAAAGAAAAAAAACATTGGGAAAGAGAATTGACGCATAACTTCATCTCCCACTGCAAGTCCACCACCTCCTCTTTTTCATCCACTCTCTGCCATCCCTTTTTCTTTTCCCTTTATAAAATACTCTATTCCATTTCTCGATTACGTAAAACAATTTTGTTTTTTCTTCTACTACTTACGTAAAACAATTTTACTTTTTCCAACCATTTACTTTAATCTCCTTTTTTTTTTACTCAATTTCACTTTAATCTCTTTTTTTTTCTTTTTTCTATTTAGTCTTTTATCTATAAAATAAAATGTAATAATACTAGTATTTAAACTATTTTTAATTCATTATACAGAAAATTATAGTTTGAGAATTAAATTAATAGATTAAATTCTTACCTATAAAACTTAATGGATTAAAATTAGTTTAAACTTTACTCATTAAATTTTTTATGATTTAAAGATCATACAAAGAAAATACAAATTAATGAAATTTTTATGAACAATTTGTTAAAAGTATATACTAATTATTGTAATTAACTTGTATAACTTAATAATAAGAAATATTAATAATTTAAAGATCAAAATAAAGATTTATTCATTTTAATTATTTCTGTAATTATATTTTAACAAAATACCGTTTTTTTAAAAATTTTAACAAGTCGCCTCTAATTATATTAACTTATCATATCATGTTGGTTTTTCGAATACTAAATTCGGACAAAATATAATAACTTATTATTATCATATCTTTTATTATGTCCATCAACCAGTAAAATTTTGAAACAAATATTATATTTATGGACTCAAGTTGAATATTTTATTTATTTATTTTTGGAATTCACCCACTTATTTTTTAACACCAGAGTTAACCTTGTATCAAAAAAGAATATTTTTTATAACCACTATGCATACCATATATTATAATATAACAGGAATTATATTTCTTATAATAACTATGCATACAACATACAAGTTATTATTATAATTATATTAGACTTCATTTCATTTTGCTTGAGTGTGTTTGGTGTATTTGAAAATAAAAAACTAGATTTTTTAACAGCAAGAAAATAATGTTCCTCATATTTTAGATATGGTGAAAGATTGTTCATATGGTTATGAATTAAATCTAAAGAGTTGAACTTTAATTTTCTTACGATTTTCATCAGTAGAGCGAATTTTTTTTATTATGTTTATGTGTTGTTAACTTGTAACATGTTTTTAAGAGTTTCGGCGTAATGACTATTTTGAGGTGATTTTTGTCGTAAAATTTATGAGTGTCTTATACTATTATGATTCATAATACATTTTGAGAGATGGATATAATTTTATTAATTTATCTATTTTTGGCTTGTTAAAAAAATGAATTTTTTATATTGTGTTCAAATAGGATGATTCATGATTGAATGTGTGTACACGCACATTGTGTTAGGATAATTAATTTAATTTTTTTGGAAAGAGAATTATATTAAGAAAATAACTAGGGGTGATTAATTATTGAAAAAAAAATGACTTAACTTGGTTCGGTAATAGCTAGAGGAAGCACTGTAGGAAGATAGAGCAATTTTCTGGTATTGTTTAGCAATGTTTTTAGGTATTGTTTAATTCTCATGACATACTTTAGGTATTGTTTATTTCTCACGACATATATCACACTTTTTTTAAGTTAAGTAGTTGAATTTAAGTAATTAATAAATTTTAATTAAGTGAATTGTATTTTAAAGGTAAGGAATTAAGAAATATACTGTTTTTTAGATGACTAATTAATTAAACATATTATTTTTTTTTGGATCTGTTTAATCATATTAATTTAATCAGATAAATAATTAAACATATTAAATTTGCCAAACATATTAACATCAGGTAATGTCACCCCACATCCTCCCTCCGTATGTTTATCGTGTTTTTCTTTTGTGATATAATTTTAACATATGGATGCATAAACTCAAACATAAAATCAATGTACTTTATGAGCCACGAGTCATGGCACCAAAGTGTGTGAGGGTATACAATATCCTCGACCTAAAATTTAGAAGGCATAGCCAATTAACAAAATACGATAAATTATTTTGATAATTTAGAAATTACATATTATTTACAAAATAACAGTAATTTATTGTAATTTTATCAATTTTACAGTGAAATCAAACATAAACAAATGTTTTTTTATTATTATTTGTAGCATAGCTAGCTAGCTAGAGTCATAATCGAGTTTGAGTTTTTGGCTATTGATCTTCATGAAGAGGCTATGACATTGCGTCTTTATGGCTATTTAGCTTCTTAATGAGTCTCCAGACATGCGCCTTATGTATAATATCTCTCTATTTCCATTTCTATAAAAATGGAGATTTCATTACTATATAATTTATGCATTTATTAATAATATAAAGGAACATATTCTCAAAATTAGTGACAATTAGTGATACTAATTAAAATTTTATATACTAAAACTATCGTAATAGTGGTGTTTGTTGCTTTAAGGAACAAATGAATCTCAAATCAGACCATATATAACAATGATATATTAGAATAAGAAAATGCTAACAAATGTCTCAAAAATTTTGAAACACTTGTTAAACATCTAAAAATAAAAATAAAAATTACATTAAAAAATATATTAAAAATTATGTATTCATCTTTTAAATTGTTAAAATTTGTTATTTTTAAAATAAAATTTATACTTTTGTATGAGTACTTGTTAGCATGATGTATTAAAATATTGTTACTATTATGAACATGGAATCTTATTCTTAACCAATTGCAGAGTGATAGTGAAGAAAGGAACGTTGAATAGTTGATTATTGGCATTGCTGTGATGGTTCCTAATTGATGCCCGAAGCTTAATTAATAAATTTAGCAACCATGTATCTATATACTTCAAGTTAATGTCTATGTCACGGTTTATGAAAACCACACACCACCATCTATCTTTACTATATACACAAGTTACAACCATGCAAGTCACCATCAACCTATTCCATCTCAACCTATCGTGAATCTTTCCAAACCATCAATATGCCCACCATCGTCCGCAACTGAATGACGTTATTTGACATCATGTAGTAGACCATTGTAGTCCAGAGGAGATGAATTGCTAACTAGGAAGCATGCATTTTTAGAATTAATGAAAACAATTATTTGACACCTTTAGAAATAGAGATAATTATTCACTTTGTGAATTTTATTAACAAGTAAAATTAACACAAGTTTTAAAAATTGAAAATATAGTGAACTAATAAAGACAAGTGGTCGCTTGCAAGCATCTCATTATTTGGATTTGGATAGATAACACAAACTCTAAAACCTACTCTACTTTAGAAACGGGGAGACGGGAGAAGAAACTACAAAATAAACTTCATATGCAGTATAACCATGGAAAATAAAATTAAAAATCCCATCTGCTCATTAAATTGCAGTGATTCTAAACATGCACATGCAAACATCTTAATATGTAATCTTGTATCCTATTATATGCAGTAAACATAAAACTTAGTGTAGGTGGTGTATGTCAATGCATCCACTGCTCTACATTCAAACCGGGGCAACAATTGACTGTGCGTTTTAATGCTGCAAACATTTAATAAGGTGAGTCATTTGCACATTGATTAGTCCTTCCAAAGAAATTCATTTGCAGTCATTCGTTAAGTTTCCATGGCCAACATATCTCTATGACTCCTCCTCAGCTAGCATCATATATGAGGGACCTAGATTGGCTGCAGTCAGTCGCCTCTCACTGCAGTGCAGTCATGCACGTCTGGACCGTCCATTCAAGATCGGATGGTCCATATTTCAAGTTTGGATTTTAGGTTTATAAATAATTATAATCTGATTTTAAAATTTTGAGTTGACGGATCAGATGTGCTGAGTGCAGTGCAGAAAATCCAAATTCCACCATGAGCCGCCTTTCATACGGAGCTTCCCTAACCATAACCTAATTGTGCCTCTCCATAATTCACCCTCCTAATATTCAGATTCAAATCCTAATATTCAGATTCAAATCCGGATACTCAAAATCGCTGCTTACATTCATTCAAAAAACTCATAAAATTCTCAATAAGAAAAACATACAAGAGTTCATCGTCGCCATCTTTGTCTATCTTTGTCTACCCCATCAGGGGAACCCATTTCAAGCAACTGCCAAATCCTCCGTCGTTTGCCATAAAAGTTAAAACACATTGCTCCACCACCGCTCCTCCGCTTCCATCCTTCCTCTCCTCCAACCTTTCCATCGAATTATCTTCTTCAATGGCAACCTCATCCTCCTCGCAGCCTCCTCTAACCACAACCTCTCCCCTTCCTTTTGAACTTCAACTCCCTCCCCCTGTTGAAGTATGGGCAGCAAACGTCTACGCCGTGACAAACACACCGGGGAGAGAAAAAAGCAGGACTGTGCTCCTAAATAATTATAAACAAAATGAAATACAATGGTCCACCCACGGACCACCATATATGCCACCCTTCAAACAAGTGATCTATCAATTCTCCCAATTGACATCCCATTAAGCTCCTTTATTCCTAAATTCTGCTTAATATTTGGGCTTAGTATACTTCAATCTCCCACAAATATAGCAGTAATCATTCTATATTTTAAAGACTAAGGGGATAAACAGAGGAAGAATTATTTTAAATAGGGTCACTTATGAGGCACCTGTTATCGATATTTAGTTACATCGCCTTATTTAACGGGTTTGTTATTTTCCATGAGTTAATGGGTTATATTGTCACAGCATAAACTTTATGGATCACATATACAAACAAACTTAACTTCATAGAGGTATCTTGAATTTTACCTTATGGATGGAAAACACAAGCAAATCAAATCTGAAAATTCCATGCATGTATAAACAAAATATACAGTAGTAGTAACATCATTGTTCAATGCAGACCACTAATTTGACAATTATTTTTATTATTCTATTTAGTGTTACCATATACACATGTAACTAATCTGTAACTAATATCATCAAGAATCAGATGAAGTTCAATGGACTGTACATTTATAGGATTTACCAGAAACTGTCATCAACAGTTGTATCAGAATCTTCTTCCAACTCCATCTCGAACTCAAGCTCTGCAGATCCAAATTCAGCTGTTTCAATGTCTGCCAGATGCTTCAAATCAACCACTGAAAGCTCATCCAAGCGCCTAACAACCAAGTCAGCAGCCCCAAGCTCATACACAGGATGCTTGCTAGCAACGGCGACACACTTCATCCGTGCATCATGTGCAGCCTCCACAGTCAGATTCGAGTTTCCAAACACAATGCACCTCTCGGGTATGACGTTTAAAAGCTGTGCTGCATACTCAAACATTTCAGGATCAGGCTTTCCCCTGTGAACATCCTCAGCTCCAACAATAACACCGAAATTCTCTTCAATACCAATTTCCCCCACAGCAGACTCAATAACTTTCCTAGGCCGTGTGGAAACCAAAGCCATCGGTATCTTATAATGCATCAAAACACCAACAAACTCTTTCGACCCAGGCATGAGACTATATATCCCACCTTGTAAACCTTGATAGATTTCTTCCTTTCTATTAGCCATTCTACTCAGTTGCACCCGGTCCCTAGACCAACAAAGCACTTCAGAAATAGCCTGTTCATTCTTCATTCCTTCAATTCTCTTGATAATGAAAGCAGGAGGAGAAGGTTTTCCTTCTTCTTGAGATAGAGCAAGCCAAGCTTGCTTCTCAAGATCAGGATTATCTTCAATGAGAACCCCCTCCCACTCAAATATAGCACCCAACCAACCACATCCCATCCTCTCCTGTCGAAGCAACGGATTTTGAAGCGAAGGCTTATCGGCTCTATTTTCTGGAGGCCACAAACCAGGTTTTAGATCAAATCCGCCATCAATCTTACTATTACCTTTCTTAGGCAATTTGTCTTCCCTATAAGCATAAGCTTCTCTTGTGAGCTCCACAGCAAGAGCCTTAATCGATGACGACAAAAAGTACCGATCTTGTTTTAATTTAACCAAAGGCAGTGAAACAACAACCTTTCCACTAAGAAATTCAGGTGGTGGAAACCTACAAGTGTTCAAAGATTTCCTCTTTCCAGATACATCCCTAATCAAATTTCCACCACAAACAGGACGGTGGCTAAGTAGTGAAGTTGCAGCAATTGAATCAACCATTTTTACCTCAAACCCTAACCAAATTGAATATGGCACAGACCCTTCAAGGGTCACACTGAATTTTCCACAAAAGGAAAGACCAATTTCACTACAAAGAAACCTATTAAACGAGATTCAATATCGAACTTGAACCACGATTCCTATATTCTTGAAAACGACACCATCTTGGAACAAAACGACAGAGACAAGCAGAGTTTAACCGCAAAATCGAAACTTTATCGTCAATTAAATCCCCTTCACGAAAATAGAAGCAAACCCATCACTCAAAATCTCAAATAGCCAAAAGAAAACACAAACGACAGTTTAAAAAGGAAAAAAAAAGAAAATGAAAATAAATTAATAATTAGAGAATGAAGAGACGGAATCAACGAGAGTGTTGGAGAGTGATGAAAGAAAAACGAACCTGAAAGGGAAAGGAAGTGGAAAGAGGATCAGAAACTTGAAGAAAGGAAAAGAACAGCGATGAATCTCTCTTCTTTATTGGAGAAGCTTTTACAATACGTTTATTTGTTTTTATTTATTTATTTTTAGTTTTAAAATATGAATTTTTTAAGGCAAAGAAAAAAGTGTGGTTTATAAACGATGGAGAAAAAATGGGTAAAGAAGAGGGAGAGAACCAACACACGGCAAGTCGGCAACAACAAACTGTCCACGTTGGCCAAATGCAATCCGACCGCATCTTCGGTCACGGCCGGTGACATTATCATTGCTTTTTTCTCTATGTTTACATCACCGTCTATAAGAAATTACTATGTTGCCGTGTCATTCAATCAATTTTTAAATATTTTTGTCATTTTTGGAATACAAAATGTTCATTAAATATAAATATAAAATTATTTTATATTCATATTATATTTTTTTATTCTCTTTAATTTATATATATATAATAAAGGAGATATTAATTGACACTTAAATAGTTATACTCATTTAATAATATTATATTGGATGAATATTTTTAAAATTAATTTTTTGATTGAAAGCCACTATTATATAGATCATTTATATTCATCTATTTTAAATATATATTATCATATCATCAAGATGTGTTGAGATTTTAATTACACTGTTAATGTTAAAATGTTAATCTTAATAGTATAACTATATATATATATATATATATTAATTAGCAACTTTACATTAGTATGTCTCATGTTTTATTTGGATTTCTTTATATTATGTTTGGTGGAGATAAATGTTTTATACAATATCTATTTAATTCAATTTTTAAGAAAGAAAATGAGTAAAATTTCTAATAGTCGTATTATTTTTTAAATTTTTTAGGAGAATTAAAAAGGATTGAAGGGGAGAAAATCAAAATTACATGTAAATCATTTAAAAAGGAATAGAGATGAAAGAATCAATTTTTTTTTTCTTTTTTCAAATGTACATTTACCAAAAGTGACAGTGTTTTTGTTTAGATAATTTACTGACAGATAATATCTAAACAACAATTTTGATCAAACAACACAATAGCACACAATATGCATCCACATGCTCTTATACAAATTGATGAAATTTAGTGGTAGTATTGTTAGATAATCGAGAACGACATATCTTTAGGATTTAATAAATAATTAAATGAGATAATGAATATGAGTGGTGAATTATTCCCATTGTCGTATATAATTTTAAGGTTAAATTAACCGTTTAATAGAATAACGATTAAATAATTCTACGATTGAGAGCACATACCTCTCGTTAAGTTCAACATAATAGTTTAGTCGTTCAGAGTCAATTAAGAAACACAACACAACATATATTCGTCAATAAACTAGTGCTTAATAACAATAGAACCTATTTTATATTTAATAATAATTTATAATAATTAATTATTGTCGATCCATAATTAAATAATTTATCCAACACCATTCTCTCTATCCTTTTCTTATAAAATGAAATATTAATTTAATTTCCAAAGTATTTCTCTAATCTAATATCTAAACTATATTAAAATAATAAGTAGTTCATAAAATATTTGAAATTTCTCAATTTAATTTTTTAAATATATAAAAGTTCATCATGTTAATTCTATATTACATGTTCAAATTTGAGATCTCGCAATTATATACAAATTTATTTACCATTTCATTTATAGATCTCGCAATTATATACAAATTTATTTATCATTTTATTTATAGAAATTTTTGTTTGAACAATTTCATATATATACTTTAAGAACCGTTTAAATTTCTTATATATTTTAAGGACTAAATTAAATAAAAAAAGACCATTGAGACTAACTTCTAACTTGGTTAAAATTGTCTCTTTTAGACGGGATAACATTAAATTGGAACAAAGATTGAATAAAGAAAAGTTTAAAACTTGGCAACTAAAAAATGTATTTATACTTAATATGAACACATACAATGTTCTAAACAAGAACAAGTAAGGTATCTAAAAATGCAAGTGATGCTGTCAAGCACAAAATAGAATGATAGCAAAGGTAACGGGCAATACATACATTTGATATTATAAAAATTATGCGTGGTTCCGGTGAGAATTGTGAAGATTCTGTCCTTTGTCCAATTTCTAGAATAGTAACCAATATTCTTCTCCACAAATCTAAAGGTGAATCCAGTGGCCAAGTCGACAACTATTCAATCACATGTTGTTTTTTGAGTTGGTCACAAACAAATTCGAAGTGATCTATTTATTTATATTTTGAAATTTTTAAAAATACAAACCGTTTTAGATTGAACTTTTGAGTTGGACCAAACTTAATATGGTCTTTTTCAAATTTTATAGGTCATTCTTTGTTATCATGTCTCTCAACGACCTCAATTTTATATTGATTTTAATGTTAGAGTGATATTAGATACAACAACTAGAATCTTATATCTCTCGCCAGCTTTAATTATATGATTGTAGATATATTTTTATTAAATGATATTTTAATCTTATATATATTTTAATTTTATCTCTATCTTGATTGTCGATTTTGACAAAATTTGTCTTAATTGATCGATCTAAATGTTATTTATATAAACGTTAATTTTTAATATTTATGCATTTATTTAAACTCAAAATCATTCTTAAATCTGATAAATCTGTTGATTTTTCTAAAACTTCACATTTCGCACATTTATAATGTTAGATTAATTGTTTTAATTTATTGATCTTTCACTTAAATGGTAATAATTAATAGTAGAATATGAATTTTAATATTAAAAATGAGATATTGAAAAAACATACACAAATATAAAAACAGCTTCAAATAAAAAGTATTTTTAATGGTTTGTCAATAATTTTTTTTATAACTATGTTTTTCGAAAAAAGAAAGATGATTTTTATTATGGTTAACAAATACATAACATATTCTATTTCTTT
>JBBPBQ010020323.1:8628158-8687323 GCA_037974755.1 Cicer yamashitae
TATAAATTATTTTAGGATGAAAATATAAGTAAAATTGATAATAAAAAAATTTATCCATCTAGTTAAAATTTAATTTAAATATGTCAACTTTTAATAATTCTTTTGTTAATATTTTATTTTGAAATAGTAAACGTGTTTTTTTTACTTTGACAAAAGTCAATTATATTTAAGTCAATTAATTTCATACTAAGTAGTATTTAATTTTTTTAATCAGCATTAGGAAAACAAATTTAGTCAATAAAGTATGTATTATGTGTCAATGGAGTTGAATATTGTTGAGATTAAACTCCCCGACAATATAATAAATTCAAATTCAAATATCTATTACAATAAATAATCCAACTAACAAATGCCCTAATGTTTCATGTTAAATATTTTAAAAAATATAAACATAACCATTAAAAATAACAAAATTTGAACATTCTAAAATTGGATGTAGAATTTTTTTATATTTGTGAAAATAATATTTTTATATTTAGATATTTAACAAGTGTTCTTCATAGTCTTAAAGATAGCATTTTACTAAAAGAAATAACTAGGTTTAATCTCAATATGCCTCATATATTAAAAAAATAATTCATTCATCTAAATGTCTCATTTGAGTTTTATGCAATTCTTAAAAAAATAATTAGTCATATTAATTTTAATAATAAAATGAATTTTATTTACCAAAATACTTCCATTAATTACAGTTAACAAATAAACTTGATATAAAAAAAACAATACATAAAATATATTAATAAAAAATATAATTAATATGATATTAATATGAAAAATAGACACATTTAAAATCAAGTGAGAAGTGCGTCATAAAAATCATGGTAAGAGGAATATATTCCTGTTACCATAAATGGAGTCAGTGAGGAAGGCGGTGCGCTACAGTTTCTGCGTATATAAGTAGCAAAAATCCGAAACAATCGCTACACTTTCTGTAACCGCTGTGAAGTGAGTTAGTGAGTGTGTAACTGTTTCCATTCTCTCAACAGAAATGGTGAATCGACGCTTCACTCATGTACCAACCAGTGATGATGAAGAAGACGATTCTCCGCCCCTTTCCAACCACCAATCCACTTTCCAACATAACCAACCCAAAAGGAAGAGGATGAAGCTCCAACAAGAAGATGATGATGAAGAAGAAGAGGACTTAAACGACAACTTCAACAATAGAAAGAGTAAGCCGAACGACAACGAAGAGGAACCTTCCAGCGACGAAGAGGAATCGCCACAGGAAGACGCTAATCCCGTTGGTGAACCAGTTAGGGTTTCAGGAAAAGGAAGAGGCAGAAAAAAACACTTCCGTTCCTTCGAATACGATGGAAGCCAATACACACTCGTATATCATCATCTCTTTCCTTTTCCATTAACATAAATGTCGCTTCGAATTCAAGAACTATAACGCATGAATTTCGTTTTTATTACAATTATTTACTATTTATTCTTCTTCTTCTTCTTCTTATTATTATTATTATTAATTATTATTGTTATAATAATATATCATATAATTTAAGTTTGTTAATGGAATGCTTAGTAGTGTCAAAATGTGACTATGAGGGTTTGGATTGGACATTGTTTGTGAGGATGACGGTTGTTTTGTTTGTGAATTTGGGTTCTAAAACTTTCTAGTATGGGAGATTTTGTTGTATTTTTGTGCGTGTATGAAGTGATTTTGTAACTTACTACTATTCATGGCGTCACCGTTTATGCAGGAGGATCCTGTGCTTCTTGTGCCTGAGGATAAAGATCAAAAGCCGTATGTGGCAATTATTAAGGTGGATACATTTTTAAATATTTAATTCTGCGTTGTTTTTGGAGATATGTTAAATTGAAGTTCTATGACACTTGATATCTGCTTAGATATTTTACAATGTGTAATGAATTTGGTGTTCATCTGTGTATGCTGTTATGCGTTGGCAAATAAGTAGTAAATTCTACCAGAAGTACATCGAGTACAATACAAGTGAAATATTCCCTTTGATGATAATTCATACATTTTTTATTTCACAGTTTTACGCGTTTAATTTTTTTGGAGTTTAGTTTTGATTCATTGTGAGTGCAAAGATTTTTATTTTATTTTTTGCATTTTCAATTAATCATAAATGTCGCATCATTAAAAATGTTGACTTTATTCTAACTACCTTAAATGTACACATATGATGATTTGTGATTGATCTACACTTTACATTGTCAATGAAAGTGCAAGCTAATTAAATTATTTTTTTAAGATTTGCATTCTTGTTGTGTTTTGTTATTAGAAAAATCCTGTGCACGTGCTGGATATATGTGGCGTTGTCCTCATTTTTTTACTTTTGATAACAAGGTCTCCATATTTTGTCGTGTTGTTATGCAATGCATCATAAATTGTAAAGCAGATTTATCTGCATTGACATTATGGACTTATAATGGGTTTGGTAACCCCCTTTCTCTTTTCCCCTTCATTCACAGGGTGTCATTCCTTCTTCTTTTACAAAATGTAGAGTTATACACCTTTCCATTTTCTGATTTCCGGTGATGTTTCTATGTCAGGACATTACACAAACCCTAAATGGTAGCTTGATGATCACAGGACAATGGTTTTACCGTCCCGAAGAAGCAGAAAAAAAGGGAGGTGGTAGCTGGCAATCACATGACACAAGAGAGCTGTTTTATAGCTTCCACCAAGATGAGGTTCCTGCAGAATCTGTTATGCATAAGTGTGTGGTGCATTTCATTCCCAGACATAAACAGCTTCCAAATCGTAAGCAGCACCCTGGGTTTATTGTGCAAAAGGTGTACGACACAGACGAAATGAAATTATGGAAGCTAACTGATAAGGACTATAAGGACAATACCCAGCAAGAAATTGATGAGTTTGTTCAGAAAACTATTCAACGTTTGGGTGAACTACCTGACATTGAGACTAATGAAGCTTCTGCTGATCAGGAAGATCTGATGAAAAATAAAAGAATCTTAAAGAAAAGGAGTATTTCACCTCTCGATGTTTCAAGGGAGGAGGAAACATCTCGAAAGAGTGCCCAAGATCTGAAACCTGAAACACCAAGGAGTCGTGTAGCTAATACCTCAGAGCATTATCGCATATTAGTCAATTTTAATGCACTAACAGGAGATACCCATCGTGACAAAGGTTTGGTGATGTTGCTTCAAAATGTTCAATACTTGTTTGATACCGAAGACAGCAGAAAGAAAAAAGACAAATATAGTGACAATTCTATTGCAATAAACAAGGGAGGCAATAACAAAAGTATAGAAATAGCAAATGAATGTAAAGACAAAGTTCTGAAGGTACTTGAAATAACCATCTGTGGTTGTGATCTCGTGTGGGTTTATTTATATTATATTCTATTTGTTTGCCTTTTCCTTGGGGGTTATAATGAATATAGCATTTACCTTTTTCACTCTACAGAGTTCCGAGTCTTTTGCCTGGCCAGATGTTGCTATTCCTGCCATAGTTGCGCTGGAGAAAGCTTCACATGATGCATTTTCATCAGATTATCAGAAGTACAGCCAAAAGCTACGACAATTAGCCTTTAATCTCAAGGTCGGGAGTTACTTTTTTAATAAAGATATTTAACCTTAAATAGTTATAAGCTATGAAGCACGATTATTGACATGACACTGACACGTTGACATTGGTAATAATTTGAGAAAATGAATTAATTGAATATAGTCAATGTCTCAGTGTTGTGTCAGACATCCGAATACGCCTTCGAACGGAAGTGTTACTGCTACAACGATAAAAAACCACTTATCACTGCCACATTTTTTTAGATAAGGTGGGACAGTAGGACTTTTTTGTTCTTGTAGCTTTGTGTGTATATATATTTTATTATATTATTTATTAAAAGTTAACGGCCAGGAGATTAAATGTCTTATTAAATTGTGTCAATATTAACTGAATATGTATAGTATAGGTCACGTGACTACTGATGACTTATTGATTTCTTTTCTATTTCTGTTGTAATTAGTATTATTGCATATTTGTGTTATGTGCATATGTGCTATGGGATTCTTTTTATTACATTTGTGCCTGTTTGTATTATAACGTTTTTCTTTGAGCTTCAAACAGGCGTAAGTTTAGTAAATTTTGAGCATTCAGGATGATGCTGTCAACTTACGGTGGATGATTTAAGTTCAGTGATGAGTTCAAAATGCGTTGGTTTTTTGGCCACATGATACACATGATCTGTGGTGTTATCCAAAGTTGTTAGATGAATTATAGTTTTTTTGGTAAAACCAGAAGGAAGGTTTTGTGGGTGTGGTTTCTTGTGGCTTTGCAGATTGTTGTTTAGTTTATTTTTACCAAGACCATTCAGGTTGATGGTTTCTTATTTTTGTTTTCTAAACTTATTTTGCAGAACAATGCATTTCTGCTACGCCGTCTATTAAATGGAGAGCTGCAACCTTCAAAAATATTGAATATGACACCCACTGAATTAAAGGTATTTTATGAATGCTATCTTTTCAGCCTTTTGTTTTAAATATTGAACTTTGAACTTCTTCTCTCATATACTGTTTTTTCTTGTAAATTTTATGCTATTAATTTCTGATTTGACAGCTTCTTGTAATTATTTTGTTCAGTCAATATAATTAGTTCAACCTTTATAATTTTCAACATATTTCTCTATGTAACACATTTGAAATGCTAGTTAAATAAAATAGTATACTTTTGCTTGGATTTCATTGACAGCATTGAACCTATGGTTATTGATGACTCATTACTACACTCTAAGAAAAAGTTTGTATTCTGTTAAAACGTTTCAACTTTTCTTTGGGGTGGGGAGTTAGAAGGGATCTAAAAACATGTTTAACCTCTAATTGGATCCTAGTGAAAGATCTTAAAACTCTTACCTTATGTTCTTCAGCAATGAATTGTTGAGCACCCTCCTTTTTTTTACCTGTTGATTTGTTTTTCTTGTATTTTCATGGAGGCACCTTTCGTGGATCCTTCTTTGGTTAAATCAGTACTATAATTCATTGCCGGTATGTGATCAATTGGTGATAAAATAGTACTATATTCATTGGAAATGAACTGCTTCAGTTGTAAATCTTGGTCGTGGCTGTGTTTATTATTTTCTGTGATGATGCTATGTTCTAATTAAAAGCTGTGGAGTTGGTAAATGGATAATTGGTACATCTTAAAATGATTTAAGTGTTGGATAAATTTCTCAGGATGCACTTTTGAAAATAAATGCTAGGAGTGTTGTTTTTGAAAGCCTCCTGTGCTGTTTGGTTTTTAACTGAAGCATCACGAAAATAACTGTAGCTTCTTAAACCAAGTTCTTACTAGTAACTTCAGAAAGATTAATCTGGTTGTTGATTCTGTCATTATTTACTGAATATTTTTGAACACCAGGAGGGTCTGACTGCTGAGGAAATATCCAAGAATGAGCCCGATGAGCCACAGCACATGCAGGTCACTTTTTGCTCTGTACCAACAATCTTATGTTATCTGTTAAATTATGTGAATACTATATACTGACTGTTAGCTTTTCTACTGGTGAAACAGATGACCGATGCTCGCTGCAAACTTTGTGCAGAGCGTAAGGTGGGCGTGAGGGATATTATCCGTGCAGGACACGTTGACCGATATATGGTTTGTACTTTAAGACTTTACTGATATCTAAAATATGACATTCGCCTCCCTCACTTCTTATGACTCGGTTTAATTGCTGCTCTGCTTGTTCAGCTGGAATGTACTGCATGTGGTCATTCCTGGTCCGCCTCTCGTGATGCAGTGTCTGTGCTGACATTAGATGCATCAAATCCAGAAAGAAATGTAGGCACGGCCCCATGGGCGACTGCAAAATTTGAAGATGTTGAGAAGAAGCGGGTGAGTCCCCGTGAATCTGAAAAGTCGACCAATGACATCTTTAAGAAAACTAGTGAAGCATATATGCCTGTTTTGGAAGCCCAGAAATCATTTGGCAAGTCAAGGAAAGATGAAAACATAGAAGCTTCAAGACATGCTGACTAGGAGGAATATTCTGTCTTTTGGATATCGTTTTTTGTTTGGAATGATGATAGCAGTAGCAAAATGTTGTGTATAGTTCTCTTCTAGTTTTGAATATGTGAATGTGAATACAGTTAACTAATTGATGTTAACTTGACAAGAATTTATACTTAACGTAGAATGTTACTGTGATGCGAGCTTCCCTCAAAGAGCTAATTATGGGTATTGCGCTGTGATGTTGATGTTTCAGGTACATATATATATATTTTTTAAAACATTAATATTATTACAATGATAACTAAAATGGCAATTTCGGGATTTTTTTTTGTGATACTCATTGTAGCCTAGAGGAAGTATAATGTGTACTATAAATTTTTATTTTTTCTTTTGTAATTACTATTTAAAGAACTTAATTACGTACATACTTTTTACTGTATAAACATATTATCTATGTTTAACTTTCTAAATACGTTTATTTCTGTGTTTTGTCTTTATCCTTAGCTCGACAACAACCTTATTTTTTTTTTCTTCCGGTTGATACTTATGTTTATTGTTTCACATAAATTAATTTATTTGTTTCTTCAATGCATAGTTCCTTCTAAGTGTCAAATACCTTGATTTGGTGGTGGATTGTGATTTGCTAATGGATTTGAATAAACGATAACATGAAATTAGAATGCGACAATCTCAAAAAACAAAAAGAAAAAAAGGAAGTGGCCGTGGCGTGAGTCCAAGATTCCGTTCCGTGGGTTTGATATGAGGCAATGCCATAATTAGTGGGGTTGATTTTGGGTGTCCCATGCTGTCCCTCCAAATCCATTCATTCAACATACAAATTTCGTTTTTGAACGTTGCCTTTGAGTTTGACTGTTTGACCCAAAAATGATTATTTTTTTTCTTGTCCTTTTCCTCACCTTAGGCAATTTAACACCTCTACTCTCGGAATGCCAAAAAAAGCACTTCAATTTGACTTGGTCAAATCATCTCTTGGACAACTCCGAGTCCTTTGATGGTATTCCATTTGAGGTATAAGTCATTAAAAAAAAAAAAATTCAATTTTGGTTGTCTAAAATATTTTTTTAAGGCAAAAAGGTAGTCTAAATGTGAACAAATATAATCAAAATTCATCACATTTAATAATATTATTCTTAAAATATATTATTCTAATTAATTTAAAATTTTAACAATCTTTTATTTTCATAAAACAATTAAAATAACTATTCCAATAAATGATATTTTTTATAGACCAATATTAATATATTAATTACTATTTCAATATTTTCTCATTTATCATAAATTGAATTATAATTCTTTAACTTTTAATTTAAATCAATTGACTTACCTAATTACTCTCCAATGAAGGATAGTTTTTAGAAATACAATTATCTTTTTTATTATAAGAAGAAAATTAAATAATACTACTATATACTAATTTTCTTAAATGATGTGAAGTACTAGTTTTTTTTACATATATTTGAATTAAAAGGGAGTATAACGATATATCTTGCTTGCCTTGTCCTATTAGTGAATAACATAAGGCCATTCACCAAAGGAACACTGTTCAGATCTGATTCTGAATTCGACAAAACTGATATGGCACTTAAATATCTTATTACTATAGTGTTATTGTATAAATATTTTTCAGTCACTTAATTGTAATTTAATTATGGGATTCCGTTCTTAATTATTTAGCATGCAATATCGGCCCTTCCCGGAGCCATATAATAATAAGATAATAATTTGTTTTTCCCCAAAACAATTTTTTTTTACTCAAATGTACACAAAATAACTTGTCTTGCAGTGGAACATCACATGACTCCAATTCCACAATTACCCTCCAACTGTCTCCTATGTAACATGATCAAAGGTTGTAACTCTATGGTGTTAATTGTCTTTTTATAAACTGCACTGTCTCTTTTTTCTCTCGATTCTTTCTCGGGTTCCTCGCTTACTTTGCTCAGATCGCTGGTCTCATGCTGACTAGTGCTCAATGTGACACAAATTAAAATTAAATAAAAATATATATTTTTTAATATTGAAATTGCGATCATATATTAAATTTACGAAATAGTAAATTGTTTATTAAATTATTCAATATTAATCTAAATTTTTCTTATTTTTTTTAAATATGTATAAAAAAATTCTTTAAAATACTCAACGGAATCAAATTGAAATCAACATTTTGACTCACTTTAAATAATTTAAATAAATAATTTAATATTTTATAAATTTTAAATTTTAAATTTTAAATTAATGGACATTTGTGGTTTCAAAACTCAAAATGATAATTTATTTATTTTTATAAAATAAAATAAATAAAATAAAGAAAACCATGATGATATGATTATGATGGTGTTTGAAGAACATGGCATGACTAAGTAGGGACATCATGTGCATGAGCATAATTGCAAAACAAAACTTGTTGTCTCTTCCTTCTCTTGTTTGCTTACTATTCTCTCTCTTAATGTAGTTTCTGTTTCTAACATCACTGTTTGGAACCATTTACTGCTTCTTCTGTAGTGGTGATTAAACCCAGCTTGCTTCTTCTTTTGGATTAGGATTTTTTGAGTTACAACACAACATGTATAATAAGTACTTCACTCTTTTCTTAAATGGGTTGGTTTCATAAATTATTCTCCTTCACTCTTTATGATCAAGTTTGGAAATTTATGATTGTTCATTGAAGTTTGCTTCTTGGGGTTCTCTTTTTCTTCACCAAGATCTACTCCAGTATGTCCTTTTCCTTTTTCTACTTTTTTTTTCTTCTGCATTTTCCATTGTTTTGGTTTGGTATCAAAATCATAATGCACTTTATTATTTCTTTTAAATTAAAGATTTATTATAAACAATTCATTAGTGTCACTTTAAACAAATCACATTTGGGCATTTTAAAGATCATATAGCATTCTTTCCAACCTTGTTTTTCTTTTGCAAATAATTTATTATAACTTGGATCAAAGATATTCTTTTCAAGTTTGTTTATTTTTCCCTTGTAATTTGTTAATGTATAATTTGTTAGGTCACTTGTGATACTCTCTTTACAATAATAATTGGTATTTCAAAATTACATGTTTTTTTAGGAGAGTTTAGACTTTAGATGATTGTTCTACAATGCAGGTATCATTTCCTATTTGCAATCAACAATTTCTTCTTTTTGAGTATTATTTCTTGTACCAATTGTGATAATTATGGCCCAAGTTTTTTATACCATTTGTATGGATTGTTGAATGTGATGTTATTGCTTATGTTTTTGAGTCTAACAAAAATTCTTCTATGGAAGGTTTCCCATGTCTTCTTCCTATAATGAAGCACATACACGAACAACGACACTTACACTTAAACACCTGTAATAATTTGAGAAATAAGTGATTGAATCTATTCACATTGTTGGTGTTGTGTATGTGTTTGACACCAACACGTGTCAAACATCGGACACACCTTAAATTTGAAATGTCGGAGCTAAATATCTTCTGACTACTTCTTAGATTAGTTTGCAACTTCACTTGTAGCCATCATAAATAAATTTTGTTAGATAGTGACTAACATTTTGCCACAAACTAATTTATGTGCTTTTCTTTTTCTGTTTAAATAAATAATGGTGTTGCAGGCCTCTGGATTCATCAATGGGGAAAGAGCTGGAGTTGGACCTCAATGACAAATCTTCTGAAGGTCTGAGTCCAAATACCGTTCTTCCACCTCAGCAATATTGTGTGAATGTTAAGAAGAGATCCAAAAAAGGAAAACTTACAGGAAAAGACGAAGTGTTTACCATAAAGGAGGACTTTGCAGAGATTAAATTTGCACGATTCCGAAGTTCTTCGTGTAAGAGCCGTCTTTCTAGACCTCATGGATTGGAAGGTGATCCAGAAACAAGGAGGGTTTCCATGTATCAGATTTCAGAGGAAGTAAAAAACATACAGAAAATGGGGGGAAGGAAAAAGATAGAGTTTTCTAGGAGGAGTGACATCTCTTTCTCAAGTAGCATTGTTGATTCTTTATGTGGTTCAGATGATGAAGATTCCAGGCAGAGACCTTCAAATATATCTCAGCATTCGAGTTCAGGTTCACCGTATGTTTCCAGGTCCTCGGCTTGCCAAGAACCGGATAATTCAAATGGATTTATTGAGATTTGCATGCATTCAGATGTTAAGAATAAAAAATCTACCTCAGTAGAACGGAGAGGTTCCGTAAATTTCAAGTCCAAAAGTGATGAAGTTGCTGATTCTATAATGAATGGCAACTTTCTTCTTCAAAAGGACAAAGTTCACTCACTGCAGAAGTCACTCTCTGCTAAGGTGAAATCCTCTCACTTGCTGCCTCCTTTGGAAAACGATTTCTCATCGAGAGCGAGCGCTAAAGTGCGAATCAACCCAATTGCGAAAAGGATGAATCATTTCACGAAGTCAAAATCTTTGAGAAGTCCACTGAGTCATATCGTGGAAACTAATGAGGAAAAATCAAATGAGACAGCAAACATGATAAGCAACAGGACTTATCAGAAATATTTGCTGAATGACTTATCTAACACCGGAAAGCATTCTGACATTATTTCTGAGTTTATCAACCGAGAAATTCAGTATTCAGGTATAGCATCTTCACCGGTTCACCTGCACGGTAATCTCAAGGTGGAAAACAAACATGGAATGCCTTTTTTTGAGTTCAAGGTAAAATGTCCTGAAGATGTTTTTCTGGCCAAGACATGTAGAGTAGGTAATGGTTTCAATTGGGTATATAACTTTCATTCCATTGATAATAATAGAAAAAAGAGCAATGCCACTGTGTTGGAATCTCATGATCTTGACAAAGATTGTTCCATAGTAGCAAAGATGTTAGTTTCTAGTAATTTATGTTCTGAACAAGAAGACAAAGTATTTGACAACTCTATGGTGACAGAATTTGTATTGTATGATCTTTCACACTCGAGACATAGTGTTTCTTCCGAAAAGAAGTCATTTTGTGAACAAGATGCTTTCAAAACTCGAAAAGCTTCGCGTGTTGGATCGAAGGAAGAAACTTTCGAGATAGTTGAAGACAAGCCTCTATCAGGCAATGTTGAGTCTGGTGATTCACATTCTTTTCCTTTGTTGCCTACTGAATCCTGTTCAAACCTCGAAATTGCTGCCATTGTCATGGAAATTCCGTTTTCCAAGAGAGAAAGCTTGAAGTACAAGAGAGGGGATAGAGTATATGGTAAAGAATGTTCCAACATAAGCAATCTTTGTGCAGTGGTTGATCAGAGAAGAAAGAGTCTTCATGACAGAAAAATCCATGAACAGTTGAAGGTGGTAATACCAACTGGATACCATGGTTTGCCAAATGCTGAATGTCGAGGTCCCTCATCGTTACTTGATCGGTTGAGACACGGCGGAGGTTGTGACTGTGGTGGCTGGGACATGGCTTGTCCCCTTGTACTTTTAGGCAATCCTAGTATTCAATTTGCTGAAGACCATTCACTTATAGAGGAATATCAACCATTGGAACTTTTTGTTCAGGTACAACTTGAATTTCACAGCAACTGTTTCTTCAAGCAACTTATAATAGATCATAGATGAAACACTAGTATATTAATTTTGAGTTAATTGGAATACACATACATCTTCCTGCACTTTTGCATTTCATTTCCGAAATAGGTTCATATTTCTTCTGGAGCTATAACTTATATATGAGAAATGATATTGACACAAAATCGACATAAAAAAATATGTGGCTAATTACGTTGAGTGCATGATTAATGGATATTATAGGTGTCGAAATTCATTAACCATCTATTGAACATGATTAACCACGATTTTTAGGTGTTTAAATCTTACATGTAATTGAACACTCTGAACTCATGGTTAATTGTGTTCGAATTCTTGAGTTAATCACGTTCAATAAATGGTTAATGAGTTTCAACATTTGTTTTTTGTCAATTTTTGTGTCAACATATCATAACTCTATATACCGAGCACAGGATTGGACAATGCATTAGTTCCATGAGACATGTATCTATATTGTCTTTTGAGTAGAAGTATTTCTTGTAGCCCTCTCTATTTTGTTCAGTATTGCAGGTTTACCTTGTGTTTATTTATGAGTTTGTTATTGTTTTTACCGATACTTATCTGAACTTTTGGTGCACAGGGAGCAAAAGAAAGTAGTCCAACTTTCAGCATGAAAATGATTGAAGAGGGTCATTATGCTGTTGATTTTCATGCAAAGTTATCCACATTACAAGCATTCTCCATCTGTATTGCCATTTTGCATGGAACTTCATCCTCCAGAGGTGCAAGGCACGAGAAAAACCAGAAGTTATCTCAATGCAGTTCATTGAAAATGCTTCTTGAGGAGGATGTAGAGTGTTTTTTCAAATCGATTGCATCCGAGAAGAAGACTGTGCTCAAGACTCCAAAAGGAATTCCTAGATCCTATGTGACGAACCCGCCTTTTTCTCCTATTGCACGGGTATAAATAGTGTTGACTAGGACATAGAGCTGTTGTGATTACATGGAAAATATTGCTTGTTGAAGCTATACAACAACACCCTTAGAATGCCTAGAGAAAATGTGAAGGGGCTGCTGATAAAGTTGTTGATAAAGGGTGACTGATAGGGATAGCATGTTAGTCATTATTAGGGCTGAATCTCACTGGATCATCGCGGCAAGGTTTGGTAGTCATTATTAGTTAGAGGTGTCAATCATTCTTTGTAACAAGTTCTTGAAAGTATATGGGACAGAAACCACAAATTGTTCATATTGTAATAAAACTATATTCTGAAATGATAATGATGGGAAATGGATTGGAATAAAATATACTAGTATATATATTTTTCTTTTACTTTAGATAAGATTTTATGAATCTCACCAACCTGAATTTATGGACTTCTAAGGAGATAATATATTTGTGTACTATTATCACTATATATATATATATATATATATATGAGTATTTTTTTCCTTTTCCTTTTCCTTCTGTACTTTTCCTTTTCCTTTTCTTTCTGTCTCCCTTTCAATTTTAAAGGAAGGTGAGAGAACATAAGAACTTTTTTGAGTTCCAAGATGTAAGAATATACAATTACTCTCACCCCATCAACAACATATCATGCTCCTTTCTTTTGATATGAGATCTTTTCCCGACTATTATTATTATTCTCTTTTCTCATTGTTTCTTATTGCATGGATATTAAAAGAGATTAGAAGTTTGTTGAATTGATTTTTAATACACAAAAAAAAATGAACAAGTAGTTGAGTAATTTCAGGTATGAATTGATGAAGTAATAAGATGCCATTTGTAAATTTTTAATATGGTACAAAATCATAGACTAATTCCTCAAAAGAAAAACAAATTCCTTTAGATGAACACCAAAATTATGCCCAGTCAAAGAAACACAGTAAAAAACTCTTGTCTGCGTCTTACAATTTTATCGTATCATCCAAATGGTGGAGGTAACATTCAAAGATAATACTTGCAATGCAAATATATCCTTGTCAACTTGGGGAAGCATGATTTCTCCAATGGTTGATTGCTGTGGATCTTTTGCATCTGCACTATAGATGTTCTTAGTATACATGTACATACATCAAATATACAGTTTATGAACTTGCTTGCAGCTTGTGGCACCATTAAACATTCCTTCCAAGTACTATCTAATCGATAATGCAAAGTATCAAGACTCGATGCTGCTGCTGGTACTCCCGACAATGGTCTTGCTAATTCTAAGGTTTTATGTCTTCAGCATTCTTGTTGTCAACGTGAGATTATAAACCAGTGGGAAGTGATGCATCCAAAGAAAATGCACTCTTGAAAAATTCATATGAAGCAAAGAACAACGATCCTTGAGACATGTACATAATCAACCTTGGAGTCAACCCCCTGAAGACATACATAAAAAACACAAATCCGAAAACATATGTAATCATGCAAATTATATCTGAATCAAGCTCGCCACACAGAATCTATAGTGGATCTTGTTTCTGCTATCAGATATTTTCTTCTAATCTAAATGTAAATGTTAATGGCCAGATTCAGATAATAATACCTGTATAGGCCCTTCAAACCTTCAGTCTTGCTAATTTTGTAAAGGGCATGGAACACACTATCATATTGATTTCTTGATCCAGGAATCTGCAGTACACTCACTTTCATCAGAAGCATAAAGTACAAATAAAAATATAAATCAACAAAAAAATGTTTATTATAATTTTTTTAAATTATAATTTGGAAATAACTATCATCAAATTAAAAAAATGTTAAGGATAAGAAGATAATTGATATCAAACATCATACTTTTATAAGGAACAGTTGCAGAAACTGTGTGGTAATCGTCGACTGCCTTACTATTCACTAGTAGTAATAACAAATTTAAATAATTGATGGACTTACTAATTACAAACCTGTGTCTGTAATCTTGTCTTGATCACATCAAACGGAGTTGTGAATAAAGCAGCAGTAGATCCAGCTAATCCTCCACACACTAACTACAGAAATTTGTTAAGTTGTCTTATTTTACATCCATTGAGGCAAGAAGAAAAAATGGTAGTTCAAAAGCAGCAAGAAACAAGCACCAACTCACAGTCTGAAATGTGTGGGATTGAATACTAGAAGATGGCATCACTTGCTTCAAGCTTTCATATGTATAAAACTAAAATGGGTCACAGACAACAGTCACAAATCAAACCTTGGTTTCTGAAGAACTTAGAAAAAGCAATCACAGAAGAATATATGGAGTAATATGAACCAAAGTTGGCAAACTACATTGAAAATAGTAAATCATTAGGGTGAGGGACTTTTGGGCATACAAATCCTCATGTGAACCTCCCCCTCCCACCTTTGTGACAAAATCTGCTGGTGTCAGCTACTTCAATAAGCACATGCATTGAATGTTGTAAACACCTACTAACCTTGATAACTGAATGAGGAATGTTTCGGCACAGTACAGCTCTCCAACCTGCATAAAGGGAGTAAAGACCACCGCTTCTGATAATTGCAACCAATACATCCCTGCATTGAGATGTATCCATAAAGATGCATGTCAAAGAAAAATGCATACAATTACACAGGTCTTGCATGGGAAAACATTCCAGCGAAAGTTGGAAACCACTAGCTTACACAGACATAATAAGGATCTTCAACATGATGTAAATATTTAAGACTACCAAATTCAAACTGAAAATTTACAAGATTTTCACAAAGAGTGAATGCAAATTACAATAATAGAATATAATTCATGAGACACATAAATCCAGGGATGCTTAAAGCGAGTAATTTTATGTCATGACAGGTAGAAACGATGTAAAGAAGGAAGTATACCAGCAGTTACGATAATGAGACCCAACTTGCATCTGCTGCTTTATTCGCTCACTAGGAGTAAAAATGAAAGATGTGGCAATGCTTGCACAACCACCTCCCACACAATGTGCAAAAGAGTAATACTCCTGCACAAAAGATGGTTTAAATCTGATCTACGCTAACAAGCATTAAAATTATGGTAAGACCTAGGCTAATCCTAGATATAATGCTACCATGTTGACAGTGAGGTTAACTTGCATAGTTTTTCTTACATAGATGGTTCCACTTGTAGATATGAAAAAAATTGGAGAAAAGATAAACACGAGACAGAAAGATAACTGATTTTGAATGACTCCATTTACGAATCGAATAAAGAGAAAGATGAGCTACCTTTGGAAGATAAGGAAGCAAAGCTGCTTTAACTGATTCATACGTGAATGTATAAACTGCAGAAGTTGGAGCGGAACATGCAATGTTTGTAGTAAGTCCACGATATAGTCCAGGGAAACCTGAAACCCATTCACAAACTCTTTGTAGAAGCTATCTAGTGGAAGACTTAATTTAAAAGGAAAAGTAATCTAAATGAAACAAGACATATAAGTTACACCAATATCTAGCAAGAATGTGTTTTCTCTTTAAAACCAAACCTCTATCAGAAACAATTGATTTGCCAGTGTAAAAGATGGACCTCTGTTCTGCACGACACGACTGAATGACTGTCTTGATCGTGTCAACAGGATGCAGACAAAAGCTGACACAAATTCCAGCCAACGCCCCAGAAAAAGCATGTTCTTGCTTGGCTAGGGAATGACAAGGTTTCTGATGGATTGCAGAGAAGATCTGAGCCTTAGGTTCATCATGACTTATATCTGATAAATGTTTTCTTTGGATTTCCATTAATTCATTATCATCAATCTTACATTGGCCCTGCACAGTAGCACTGTCACAGGTAGCTAAAGAGTTAATATGATAGTCTGCAAAGATACTAGAAGAAAGGGTATGACAAACACCAACATCCATTTGACTATCCGGCACAGCTTGAAGAAAATAGTCTGAACCAAGAGGATTTACTTCTTTTGTGTTCCGAACCGCATCATTAGGTATTGATGGAACCGCATCATTAGGAATTGATGGAGCTTCACGTATGATTACATCGGAATTGCATACATCACTTTCATTAGCTGATGCAGTGGTGTCTACTGAAATGCAGTCCTTGGCAACCAGAGAATTAGTTTTCAGGTTCTCAGGCTCAGTAACCTTTGCATGACATTTTAGCTCACTAGGAGCATTCCTATTCATCCAACAATATACATTTTCACTCACAAGTTCCATTTCATTAAAATATGCATTTGAATTTTTATCACTTGCATGCAAAAATCTTTGGTATAAAGAATGAATATCATCTTGACTTCCAAAAGAAGATTCAAGTATTAACATCTTCTGTCTTACCGTAGGGAAATCCAATTTTTCCTGTACAATTTGTGAACTGAAGCAAGTAGCCTTCGGATTAACAGAATAGTAATCGGTGTTATTTGAAGTAACCACGCCATTTCTTTTCTCATGAATGTGACCCAGAATTTTCTCATTTGGGATTCCTTTATCATCTTGTTTCACATTTTCCTTTGGAAGCGAAAATGAAAGCGGGCGACTAGCAGAATCCCATAACTGGCCTATTGCAGAGATGAGCTGAGGCGTGCTCAGTATCTCAGCGGACTTTAGTCGAGAACTTCTATAGCATTGCTTATTCTCGTTATTGGATAGAGAAGGCGAATAATCGATGCGAGAAAGATCAGTAGTCTTAGAGGATTTCCCTCCATGTTGAATCCACCAATATTTGATTGATTGTTGCTCATTTTTAGGTGATTTATTGCATCCAGACATATCTCAAATATTTTTGGTATCTCCTTCAAGAAGCAGATACCCTGAAAATGAAACAGACTGCATCATGAGTTGCAAAGTAATTAACTGTTCAATCCATAAATATTTAATTAAGAGCCTGTCTGGTTTGATAATTCTTTTTTTCTGTTTTTATTTTTAATTGCAAAGTTGCCCTGTGTGTCACTATTTCCCTAACTTTTTTTGTTTACCATTATTTTATTCCAAAAACCTAACACGGACATTGTTAATTAAGCATATGAATCTATGATACACATGGAAGTAGAAAGAGTACTAACCAATGTTAAATCCTTATCACCTTGAAGCGAGCGAAAGTTGAAGAGAAGCTCTGAAAATCATGTTTTGGGGGGGAAAACGGTAACTGACGATGAAGTCAAGAGATTAAACGAAGAGGGTTTAACTCAGCCGCTTTCTCTCACTCTCAATTCACTTCCTTCTCACCATTACTCTTTTTTGACAAAAAAAAAAAAAAAACCATAAAATAATCAAAAATATTATGTCTGAGCCCGGGTTCGAACCGGGGACCTCTAGTGTGTGAGACTAGCGTGATAACCGACTACACCACCCAGACAGCCATGCTATGTCTATCATGAGAAGTTATATAACCTATGCTATTTCAATATACTTAGCTTCATAAACTTGACCGATTATTATTATAAATTAATAATTTTGATGCAAAATCTTGGGACGATGGTAACCTTATTTCGAGGATCTCTATATATGATTTACGAACACGGGGGTAAATTAGAAAAGACCAAGCTTATTTATTGATCCCAATTCAATTCAAGATTGTGACTTTTGATATTCTTTGACAAAAAGGATTTGAATTATCCATCTTTTTATATAGCTGGAAAGTTTAGAAATATACTCTCACGTCTTCCTGTTAAAAATAACTATACAGTTAAT
Source organism: Cicer yamashitae (assembly GCA_037974755.1). Lineage (NCBI taxonomy): Eukaryota > Viridiplantae > Streptophyta > Magnoliopsida > Fabales > Fabaceae > Cicer > Cicer yamashitae. The sequence continues at coordinate 8,646,172 of JBBPBQ010020323.1, forward strand.
TTTTTGGATTTAAGATAAAATATAATTTAAATTTATTAAATTATTCTTTTGAATTTAAACATTCAACTACTAATATTAAATGTTCTTATTAAAGTAAGAATATATTAGGAATATTAACATTAAATGAATATAAAATAGTTAACTTTTGCTTATAAGAGTGAATACAATTACAGACCACTCTTTTGCTTATGAAAATATTTTATATATGAAATAATTTGTAGTTGACATATTATAATTTTTTATGCAACTCTTTAGAATGTATGAATCTGTTCAACAAAATTGTTATATAATGTGAAGTTGTTTCCTCTTTTATTAAGTAGCGGATAGGTTGCAAACTGTTAAAAATATTTATATTTCAAATAATAATTTAGTTTTAGTTGTATATTGTCGTTTATTTTTCATGAATTTCATATTATACAACTCCATCTTCTATGATGTTGCATTTCAAATATAATATATACAATATTTTTTTAAAAGAAGGAATTAAATTCAGTACCACGAAATTTTCAACATTCATACACAATGCACCAACTACTTGCTCTAACCTCGATCCATTTAACAAACAAAAATATGTCTTTAATCTCATTACAGACCAAACATACATGAATTTTATACATTGGGAAATAATCTTATTTTCAAAGACCAAACCCTATGAGATATGGCATTAAGTTTGATAAATTTTTATCATTTTCTTTCTTTCATTCAGAACAACTATTGATTTTAGAAATATCTTTTTAAGACGAAATTTTTTATCCTCTATTCAAATAATATCCCAAGTTTCAAATGTAGGGTTTAAATGCTTGATGAATTGTGATATTTCTTCCCTCAGCTAAGTATACAATATCACAGAAAACATTATCTGAAAGGAAATTTATAAATACAACTGATTCAGTAATCAGTAACAAGACCACATGAAGCTTACATTAAAACTAGTTACAAAGCTAGAGTTTGCAATTGCCTCATTCAATAATAGATTGAAGCTGAAATCAGCTGTAACCCTTGAGCCTTGAGTACAGTATAATAATAGAATGAGCACCTAACGTGGATAGAAAGTTCCTATAGGCTATACAACATCCAAGTGGTATCTAACTATTGCCATCGTTTCGAGGGCCTCACCGAAGACGAGCTACCGACTGTGGGTTTTTTAACACCTGCATGTAAGACAATAAATGAGAAGCAGAACAACCAAAGGGTGTACTGTTGGGTAATAGATCAATTTAAAATGGGAACAGATGTGAGTACAAATTAGATGTTTAATTTGGAGACATAACAAAATAAAAGGGGTGAAAGCTAATTGGATATACATACTTGACGAAACCTTCGAGGTGCTTCTGTTCAATGATAGCCTAGAAGTTCTTGTCTGCAGTTTTGGCTGGATTTGTGGAGCTTTGGGAATTTTTGATGGCATAATGGGCCTGCATTAATGAAACATAAATTGATATCAGGTCTATTTCAATGATGGCTTGGTAAAAACCCTATGCAAATCATTAGGATTTGACTTGAAAGAGCACACATTGTACCAGTAATCACGAATTCAATACTAATACATTAACATTATATGCTAGGATAAATAGAATGGCCTTGAAAAATTTATTTGAAAGAGAGAACTCACTTTTCCGTGCTCTGAGCTGGAAGGTTGTCAGATGTTGTATCCCTAGCTGGTGTAGTTTCAGCTGCCTTCTCAAGATCAGGGAAAAGAGTGTACTCCACAATACTGCAGATTGAACCCTCAGTTTCTGTTCCCATTGAAAGACCACCGTCAGATATGTCACTTAATCTCTCCTCCGAATCTGCATCTCCAAATCTTAAGAGGTCAATGTCCTCATTGAAATTTTGATCAACGTCTTCTCGAGCTAATTTCACCCGAAGGGAACTGGACTTGTTCCTGAAATCATCCATTGATAGATGAGAACCAGATTCCGAATGCTTATCACTGTACTCTGAGCTGTTATCCATGTCAGATGCTACTTTTTCATCGACTCCCAAGCTCTTTGCTCCAGAAAGTCTCAAGCTATTGCGGGGCCGTGGAGTCCCTATGGAATGTCTCCTTGGGGATGATGACCTTGGGGATGATGAAGCATGCTTTAGTGAGATCATTCCAAGTTTTGCACCATTATTATTAGCCTTGAGCAACTGCAACCGCTCAATCTCTTCATCCTTCCTTGCCATAGCGTCCTTGAGAGATGCCATCTGCAAGAACATACAAGTCAGTATGCACTTGTAAATGCAATTCCAGTTTAAGCCAACTGTTTTTATTTTACAAGTATTATGCATAACTAGGCCACACAAAATTCAACTGGCTACAAGATGATGACAGTCCAATATTTTTTCCCACTGACTGGAGTTGGCTGCATAGATAAAAAAAACTATGTCATAATGTCCTGCAATGAATCTTATCTAAAGATTGGACTATCCTCCATTCTGTCTACCCTCCTTACGAGTGCTTCTCCGATCTTTTTCACACATGCTCAAACCCCTTAAGACGAGATTCTATCATTTTTTCTACAACAGGAGCCACTTCTACTTTTTCTCTCCTGTTGTATGACCATTCATCTGTTGTAGCATTCTCATATCAGCAACATCAATCTTATTTTCTTGTTGGCTTTTAACAGCCCCACATCTACTTCCATACAACATCACATGCCTTATAATTGCTCATAATAATTTTTCTTTAAATTTGAACGGTAATTTTGTGTTACAAATAACTGCAGGTTAGAAGATAAAATTAAAATAAATTGTATGTTAACACTATTTGCTGTGGTTAAGCCAATATCAACACTGTTAGCTTCCCAAGCAGTAAATGAACCGATTAATCGGAATTTGTTAAATTTTTTCCAGTTATATTTTCCCTGCAAAACTTCCTGATCTGAACAATCTAACAAAGAGCAATTGGATTTAGTGTTTCATTAACTATACATATGCACCAAACTTCCCAATCAAAATAAGGCGCATGTTTGAATTCAGCACTTCATGATCCATATGTGCGGATGCATTATACATGTAAAATGCAAACAAAAATAAAAATAACCTGCTCCATAAGTTCTCTCACATCCCTTCCCTCTTTGTTGCTACGAGCTGCGCCTAACTCAACACCAGAAACCCTTTCAGCAAACTTCAAGGTGCTTATAGTTTCAGAGTATGAAGCAACATCAGGATTAAGCTGTACAAACATAAGAGTTTTCGCTTGGCCACCTGTAAAATACGAGAAATAAAGCTACTGAAGTTTAATAAAGCATCACTACAATATGCGGCCTAAAATCAAAACACAAACTAATGAAACCAAATATAACAGAATGGCAAGTTGATTTCAATAATAGCAGTTAGCAACAATTACCTAACGAACTCTGTAGAAGTTGAGTCAATTTACTATTTCTGTATGGCACATGTGGACTCTTTTGAGCCAGAGCAAATATAACATCTCCAAGTGCGGATAGTGATTTGTTTATATGCTGAGCCTCCTTAAGCCTATCTCCAGTTGCTTCAGAACGATCCACTCTTTCACTTCCCGCAAGGTCCACAAGATGCAGACATCCACGCAACAGAGAGTTGGTCTTCACTTCCGTTCCTCGAACATGAATAGAGAGAACACTATCATATGATCACAAAATAAAATATAAGTGAGTTTTGTCTCCATAATTGGAAAATTGTCATTGAAGAAAATCTTAAAACAGTGAATGTAACCTGTGTGATCTACTACTTCTTTCATTTAAGGCTGTGGCACTAGTTGCCCGATTCATCAACCCAGTGTTCATCAACTCAAGGACATCTTTCATTGAATTCACAGAATGCATACTTGCATCAGGAACAGCCAACCCATTTGGTTGAGTAGTATTCCAAATTCCAAGTGTGTGCAAGTCAAGGAAACAAAACTTCATATATAAATTTTTTAAAACAAAAGTAAATGAATAGTAAAAACTGCGGCATCTAAACACAACGAATCAATGATGCGAACATGATAGCAAAAACATATGCATGAAGCATATAGATCAACAATATTGTATGTCAAGTCTTTGATACATGTGGGTGTATATGCATAGTTTTAGGCCAATAACATATATGAATAAGAATGCCAGCTTAAGTATGAATAAAGAGTTGCATAACTTTTGATAAAAAGGGAAGTCAAGTGCACAAGGCTCTGAGAATTGTGGGTGGGGTCTAGGAATAAAAATGGAAAAGGATATCTCTTCTGAGGACCATTGCTCGATAGTAAATCACGAACTTGTTCATTATAAATTTCAACCATTTGAACTCCAACTTCGTAAACAATAGAATTTCTCCTACTCTGGGAGATATGGAAAAGATCATGAAGTGCCCGATAGTTGACTCCCCAATCTGATTTTGATGATAAGCTAGGTCCACTCTAGTAGAGAAACAATTGTTCAGTAAACATTTTGAACCACATATCCACTCGCAATGTAAACAAAGTATTAAATACACAAAATGTATACCATGGTATAAGTCTTTCCAGAGCCAGTTTGACCATACGCAAATATACAAACATTGTACCCATCCAGAACAGAACGAATTAGTGGCCGAGTGTCCATGAATACTTCCTCTACAAAAAAAAAAAGTGCATAAGTTGAACATTACTATTACTATTAATTACAAACAATCCATAAAATGTAATAATAATAATAATAAAAGAGAAGAGGAAAAAAAAGAAGTACCTTGACTCGTGGCTTGACCGAAAACCTTATTAAATTTAAAAAGCTTGCGGCTTTCTTTTCCTTGTTTAAGAGGATTGCTAATAATTAGTTCTCCATCATCACCAATAAACTCAACTGTTGTATGGTTCTGACTTTGCCCCGAAAGAAATGGTCTAACTCGACAATATACCCTGATATTTCCTATTCATAAATGGTTCAGAATGAAAGGAGAGAATAAATAAGGATAGCAAGCAAGAAAAAGGATCACATTTAACATTACTATAATAATGTGTACCTTTCAAATCTTGAACTTCATTATATAATTTCCTATTTTCTGTTAGAAGTACATGATAATTATCAGCGGCCTCGGCTAGACCTTTGAGCTTGATTCCTACATATGAAAAGTTTGTAAATACATCAAATCCATTATAAAATAAACAATAGATGTTAAATCATGAAAATTTCAAATATTGTATCGTACCAAAGTACTTGTATTCCTCTAAGTAGCTTCTTTTTGTTTTTATCACTTCATCTTTGACAGATTTCATGACAGATTTCAATTCCTATAAAGCATCAAACTATATGGTATGAAGCACAACATAAAATTAGCAACCATAAAACAAACAGTAAAACAAAGAAACAAACCTTGAAAGCTCCAAATTGTTGATTTAAGAAACTTTGATAGGTATGCTCTTTATTCCTCCAATTCAAATATCTGGATTCCGAAAATGTCTCTAGTTCCTTCACTTGCTTCCTCGCATCAGCAAGATGACATTTAAGTTCCTGTATCCTTCTCTCATATTCAGATTTAGATTCAGAAGCTTGCAATTCTAACTGTAAAACATGTTCTTCATGTAATCTTTTTGCCAATTCCAAATCTTGCTTCAATGCAGAAATTTCAATTTCACTTTGAACTTTATCTTTCTTTAATCGAGAAAAGTCTTGCTCTTCAAGTTTCTTCTTCTCCTCAAATTTAGTTTGTTCATGCTGCAAAGAAAACTAAAGATAGAAATGATTGTAGCAAGTTAGTTATCAGCAATCACATCGAAAATAAGAAAAACTACAAGTTTGTAATTTTTAAAATCTAAAGTACACTTAAAAATAAATCAAGTGATTTTGAATAAAAAATTAGACTATGTTAAAAAGGAACACCTCTTCAACTGACAAGAATTTCATTATATTTTAAGGTCATAATCTCTCATAACATTTTAAGTTGAATAAAATATTGGTAGAAGAGTTCACATAAAACTAGTTTTGTGCCAATGGACTCCCTATGCTGCACAGGACCCATGCAATAGAAGTGGCTTCTTATCATTTTAAATTATTTAGTCACAATATTATTAGTTATTCATCCAAATCAAGAACATTACTCTAAGATGCAACACAAAAAAGCAATGACAATGAAAATAACAAGAGTATAAACAGAACTAAGGGTCTGTGTTGGTAATTTCATCCATATTCTTGAACAAAAAAGATAGGGTTTGAGATTAGTTTGCACCTTCAACTGCTGAACCCAACCCGTCACAACCTGTAGAAAGTGAAGAGAACTTTTTAAAATTAAATTAGCAGACAATAATAATAATATAAAAAGACAGTAATGCATGCCTCCAGATGCATCAACAAATAAAATACCTCATTCTCTTCAGTTGTCCCTACCGCCAGGGTTTCAAGTGCATTTATTTTTGTTTGATACTTTCCCTCACGAGCCTTGAAAAGATTGTTTTGCTTCAGGTATGCAACACAAAAATAATAATTATTCAATGTAATTTCTAAAACAGTTTTTTGACAAAAAAAAAATGCATAGAGAATGTTAAATTTACATTTTTCATGCTTTCTGCTTGATTTGAAAAGCGTGACTCCATTACTTGCAGAATTTTCCTCAACAGGCATGCTGCACGCTGAGCCTAGAAACATATAAATAAATGGGAAACTGAACAACTGTTCGGTGACATGATCAAATTTACTTTTGCTAGACAAAGAAAAGTAGTAAAGTTGTACAGTATTTATCATAAGAGTATTTAGCCCACTTACTTGAGGTATGTCTCCATTCTTCCTTTCAAATATATCACTTAGGATCCTATTTACTATGTTAAAAAGAAATCGAGTTGAGACACTCTGCATAAAATATTTGGGTTATAAATGAATTAATGACAATAACTCAAATGCATATACATATAAAAGTCAAAAAAATTATCTAATGGCAAGAGCATTAACGAAAGGAACATTGATAGAGACAAACAAATTAAGTATCTTATTACTTACATCCAAATTGTTTGATTTTAATAATTTATTAAGTTTAGCATCTGAAAGATCCACGTGCAGTCCTTGCTTCAACTCGAACAGTTCATTAGACTTGAATCCCATCTGATCAATGGAAGCAATTCCATCTGGATATAAAAAAACAAAGGTATAATGTAACAAATAACATAAAAATGTTTGGATAGGAATGGAAACAGCAACATCAACTAAGTCTTATCATATTAGGTGGGATCAGATACATCAATCTTCTTCAGACTCGAACAAATAAAAAATTTCAATAAATCAATTTAAATTGTGGTATTTTTTAATGGATCATAATACCTGATACAGCGGAGTCATCAACAACATGTTGGAATTCTGAAGCATCCTTGAGGCAACTATCAGTTTCTGCTAGGGATGTTCGGTCTGGCTGGTCCCACCTCTTCCTTGAACAACTTTGGATATTTTCTCGTGCAGTATTGTATGCAAAGTGAGCTTTCAGATTCTCAAGGCACTGCAACACAGGCACCATTGATCCCTGCATAATTAAATAATTAGTATAGAACTTACAAAGTCTAGTAAAGAAAAATAGAATTCCAGTGTCATGTTTGGACAGAGCCATTCAATTTCTTTTATTAGTAACAGTACAGTACACCCAGCCTAAGCTCGTATAAAGCTGAGTACTATCTTCGCAATCCACAACAAAAATCCAACTAAAGTAAATATTAACCTCACAAGTCACAACAATAAAATACTAAACATCTCAATCAGTTTATACAGTGGTTCTCCTTCATTGTGTGACAAAAGGTGAAGCTAACCATCCATTTCCGAAGTACAGACAAATGGGGTATTTATCTAGCCAACCCTTTAATCAAGAACAACCACGACTAAAGAAAGCCAAAGACATGGTAACTCGGTATGTTTTCAAATTGCATTGCACATAAGAAACTTCTCGTACCTGATCCAGGTCTGACAATTCAAATCCTGACAGCCCCAGTTCATCCAAGGCCACAAGAAACCTTTGAACACACACCGGCTCATTCAAAGAATCACTTCCCTGAAGTTAAAAATACATTCTTTAGAACAAAATAGGACAAAAATAATTATAACGAAAAAATACCTAACTTAATTTCAGCTCAATTAGAAAACAATGAATGTTAATGTATACATAATTGCAAGATAAAAAGAAGAAGCAGAGTATATGAGCATATAACATAATGAAAGATATTCCTACTACCTCCAGTGACCCAGGAACCAGCGTGTCCAAAACCCTGCATAATACTGATCCATCCCTCAAGCAAGCCCTCAATTCCTCCTCTGAAGTTTCTAAAGGTAGGTTAAAGTAAGGAAGCACAGCATTTATCCATTTTATCACAGGGGCAAGCTGGCTACCTAAAACCATATAAAAATCCAGGAAGTGTCATTGAAAAGGAGTTTAAGGAACGCAAAATGTACCATTTTCAGAGACAGAATCCAGTTGTTACCTTCTTCTATTTGATTAACACTTCCCCAAGGAAACACATTTAAGTTGTCAGTTCCCCCTTTTGCCCCTCCCTCCTGTTCCCACTGCATGCTCGTTTCAGATACCCTTTTCTCCTTTGATTAACTATGTCTACACTGTCACAACAAGACAAAAAAATTCAACAAGCACAACCTTAATCCAAACTGGCGGGACTTGGTATCCAAAATATGCTTAACAACAATTTATCCACACAAAATTACTATAATAATGGGGCACTTCTAACTTCTTCTAGGTAAAATTTAAAAAAATAGATTAATTTGAAATAAGCTTCATTAAATAATATATTATAAGTCTATAAGAATGTTGGTGGCATTGCTGGAAATAAAAGGTGTTATGGTTCAAACAATTTTCTCAGAAACTGCAATTTGAGGGAAGCAAATCGATCTCAGAAAAATAAAATAAAAATGAAAAGAAAACTTCAAATAGCAGCTACATTATAAGCTCACCGGAATTAATATTCATGAATTAAATATATATGAATTAATAACGCAACGAAAGAACCAAAAGAAAGAGAAGGGTGAGCAGATCGGAACGAACCTGTAGCGGGGAAGAAATGTGGGAAGAAAGTGAGGGATGAGAAGGCGAAGTTTGAAAAGGCAGAGATGAAATCGAAGTTTGAAAAGGAAAACGTTGGAATTGCGAGGGGAACGGAAGAACGCGGTTGTGGATCGAACAGAATGACAGTGGAATTTAGGTTATGGGGGAAATGGAGAACGGAAATTAGGTGCGAGATTTGAGATTGAGAGTGATAAATGAAAGAAGGAAGAAAAAGGTGGAGTTTGAGCGTTGCGATTTTCTTTGTTTGTTACGTAGTTTTTAGTTTTGAAATGAACAAGCGACAGGACCTGGAATTTTGGAAATTATATTAAAAGGTAGGGTCCAACTGGATTAGATTAGAGGAATTAGAAGCTAGATTAAAGAATTTGAATCTTTAAGCTTTTAAAATGCTTTTTCGTTATTTTAAATTTAAATTTAAATTTAAATAAAACTAAATAGCATCCCTTCCATTCCATTTCTTAAGTCTTACTCCTTCACCCTCCTACATCTATGATTTCTTTTTTCTACTCTAACAGTTATTCTTGTTTAAAAGATCTAAATATGTCAGATACGTAGATGTGGATGTTTAAAATTTAATAACACATGAAAATATTATCGATATTAAATATGATTAATTCTTTTAACTAAAATTTAAACCATGATTCCTGACATGTGAGAGACTATTTTCTTTTTTAAAAGGATTTAAAAAAAATTTATCAACGTTCAATTTCAAATCATTTATTTAATAGTTTTTTTAATTATGTTAATTTAATTATTTAGAGAAATGATAAAATCAATGGTTTTTTATTTATTGTCAATGTAAAATCAGTTTACATTATATGATTCATTTTTTCTTTTCTATATAAAATTTGTTTAATGTATATTTTTAGTTTTAGTAATGGTAAAAAAACATAATTATAGTCTATACATAAATAATTAAATATTCATTTATGGTGATTTTAACGGTAGCCATTTCTCGAATGACATTCCCGCCGGCCTCGTTTCTTAATTCTCAACAATTGGCCGGTGCAGTTTGCAACTAGCCGAAAGCTCGAAGGAATACATGCTTTATTATTATTAATTTATTATTTACGGATTTTTAGTTAATTTTATTTGAGGTGTGCATTATTCAAAGATTGAAATTTGAGTTTATTGATGGACGTTTAGCATATTTCGTTAAATCCAGCATTCATCGTAGTGAAAGAAAAATATGAATACATCAAACAATTACATAACTTTTTTTTTATTCTTTATGGTAGTGTATTCTAATTAGTTATAGGTGAAAATAACTTTATATTAATTATAGTCTTTCAACTCAAAATATATATATATATATATATATATATATATATATATATATATAAAATTAGGAAATTGTTATCAACCAATATTTTTGTGGATGTTTAACTTCTATTCCTTTTGGTGTTCCACATTTTAATATGAATTACTCCTTAGTAAATAATTTTTTGGTTTGAGTGGTTTTAAATTAATATTGATATTGATGTAGTCTACTAAATTAAATAAATGAACATAATTTTAATGGACATTTCAAAATTAAATTTAAACACAAGAACTAAATCGGAAGAGAACATTATTATCTTATCCAAATTTTGTGGGTTAGACAAATACTTTTTATTTTATGAAAACATTTTGACAAATATTGAGATAGAATGATTTTCATATTATTATAAAATTAATTTTTAAAACATGTTTATGCAATTGGTAAAGAATTAGCTGAGTCATCACTGATGTATCATTAGGGTGTGAGTTTATGGTTAATGACTTTGAAGGATTAAATAAAATAAAAAGTGTGATAGTTTAGGACCAAATTCACAATTGAGAGAGGAAGAGAAAATGGGAGACACAGTGGAAGAAGACAATTACAGAGAGGATCCTCCCAATCCTAATCCTAATCCTAATCCTAATCTAGAATCAGAAACCGAAACCCTAATAATAGATGACACCTCTTTCAATAATAATAATCAGAGTGAAGTATTCAAAGCCATTGAAGTTGTAGAGCGAGATTCATTCGCCATTGCTCAGAGCTTCACTTCTCTCTTCGCTTCTCTCCGCTTATCCCTCTCTCATTCCACCGCCACCTCACTTCATCACATTCAATGTTTCACCGACGCCACCGGTCACCTCCAGGAATCTGGTACACATTCCATTTTCCTCAATCCCTAAACAATCCTAATTTATCGTATTTATTTATTGATTGATTGATTTCTTTATTTGTGGTTTGATTACAGTGCTTGATGCAGCAACTAAAGGGAATCGCTATATAAATTCGTGTCTCAAGTAAGTCTTTTCTTCTTATTTTATGCTGATTTATATTTTTCTGATAAACTTCATCAAAATTGATGAAGGTTGATGTTAAATGGTGCAGATTGAATGAGGAAATGAAGAGCGTTGATAATTTAGCATCCCAACTGTATCCAATCACTTTGTTGTTTACTAATTGCTAACTAATCTCTTTTACCTTTTTCTTTTTGTGCAACTTGAAAGGCTAAACATTCATCTCACTTACAAAGTTACAGAAATGCTATTTGATTGTAGACCTAGAAAAACTATAAGAGAAACAAGTAGGATAGACCTAGAAATTAATGTGTTGGAAAGAGATATGTTATATAATAGAAAATCATGGCGTCGTTTAATTCATGTAACCAACCCTACTTAGTGGGATAAGGCTGGTTGTTGTTGTTATATTTCAATTACTGTTAGGTTTGTTGTTTATTGATATATACACTGTATGTATGAGCCAAACTTGTTCAATATCCTACTGAAACAATTTTTTTTGAAGTATTGGAATTAGAGTCTTTGATCCCTGGTAGGCGTCTCAAGGTATCTCATGGCTTAGGCCCTTTGGACCGGCTATGAGACTAATTCTCGAATCTGTTGCGGGACATCTAGTACTATACACGGAGATGGGCTACCTCCAAACCCAAATGGGCAACTGCAAGAATCAAACTCAGGTTTTTTTTCTCAAGGGAGAGTCATGTTACCAACTCTTCCATCACCATCTTGGTTGCTGAAATGAATATTAGATTAGGAACAATTTGATGTTTTACATAATCCTTCCTTTTAATCTTAGTTTTCAATTGGAATCCTTAATGATTTGAAGAAAAATCCTGCGAAGGCATGTTGATTATCTGGACTCGGCTGTTAACAAGCTTCTTCATGTCTCTTGACACATGGGATTCAGTCCTCTACAAGGTTTCTTTCTCTAACCCATAACAATCTCCTAAATGAAGATATTGAAAAGTTTATGTATCTATTTGTCATTTCGTGGATTGTGCTGGGTTAGTGATGTACAAACAGAACATATATTTTCCTTATTTGGGCGGGTAATGTAAGGGTAGAAAACCGGTGTAGTTGAATTATGCTTTCAAGTTTCAAGTATCGTGTGAGATAAATTGTTTGGTCACTGTTCCTCAAATTACTGTTATTGTTACTGTTCCTCAAATTACTGTTATTGTCACTGTTCCTCAAATTACTATTATTTTGTCCTGGAACGAGTGTCATGAATGTAATGGTTGTATAATGGCATCTTGCTGCAGACAAACCATTTTTTAACAGTAATTAGTATGATTCTTATTAAGAAAACCTATGCCCATCTTGCTTAAAAAGACGGGGAATACATTCCCTACCTGCTGTTACCATCTCAATCATCGATAAAGACAGGACGGTTGAGATTGATTTACTTTGTATTTAATGGTTTGGATTAGCTTCTTCCAGGCAATCCTGTTCCAAAACTATGGGGGTGTGATAACTAAGGGAAAAGGGAAAAAGGTAAAAGTAAAGCCAAAAGAAAGAAAGACGGTAATGCCTGACATTGAAATGGACAACACATCTTGACCAACTTGTCCTAGATGTCTTGTGTGTGCTTTTTCACAGGCAAACATGAAAACGATAATTTCAGGCTTGTGAAAATTTATGGAGTAAAAGAGAAGCATGATTGTTAGCTTATCATATCTATCATTTCTCATTTATTTATTTCAGTTAGAGTATGTTATTAAAATAGTTTAGAGTTAATTACTTTTGTTACCCTTTTCCCTTATTTTTAGCTTTAATTTGTTTCATTCCCTCTATATAAATAGGATCCTTCTTTCATTTGTTGGGATCTAAGAAGAATTGTACACAACATTTTTCTTCATTGTTATTGAATAAGATCAAGAGATATTTCAGTTTAATATGGTATTAGAGTAAATACTCTGATTTTTTATCTTGATTTTTTTTCTTTTTCTTTCTCTTTCCTTTTTCTTTCTTTTGCCTTTTTTCTTTTTTCTTTTCTCCATCGATCTTTACGGATTTCGATTCTGAAAATGTTATATCGCCCATTATGGCTTCTGAAACTCCGATCCTTTCTCCTCCGCCTCCGATAACAGCCAATCACACCTACCAACATGATAAGCTTGATCCATACTTCATGCATCCAAGTGATAATCCTTGTGTCGCATTGGTTTCTCTGCCTCGAACTACCATTTGTGGTCGTGTTCAATGATCATTGCCCTCCGTTCAAAGAACAAATTAGGGTTTGTAAATGGTTCTCTTCCTCGCCCTTCTGATATTGATCGTCTTTCTATTGCGTGGGATCGCTGTAATACTATGTTGATGTCTTGGATGACGAATTCTTTGAAGTCGGATATTGCTCAAAGTGTGATGTGGATGGATTATGTGGCTGAAATTTGGTTCGAACTGCTCGAACGATATCATCAAAGAGATGTGTTTCGTATCTTAGATTTACAAGAAGAGATTTATGGACACAGTCAAGGTGATTCTTCGATTACATCTTATTAAGTTTAATAATGATTGCTGATGTGCCTAACTAGAAAATCAATTAAATGAAAAAATATATGGTATGTATGATGTAAAGAACATATTGATATAAGAGTAATGTTATTGAAATGCAAAATTTGACATAAAATAGAACATAAATACAATATTGACATTTTATGAAAAACAAAACACGATTCCCATTGTATTTTATACGGTATTGTATTTGTTTCTCATTTAGTGTCAAAATTTGTGATTCAATATAATTACTCTAAGTAAAATGGGTGAAAACAAATGAAAAAAAAAATCATCAATTTTTATTCTGTATTTTTAAATTAACTAAAATGCATCTTAGCCAAATGAAATCTATTGTGAAACTACAAAGACTTATACTATACATGAATATTGATTAGTGATTTGATCTTTAAACATGAAAACTTAGTTTATAATAATTAAATCTAAATAAAGAACTCAAAGAATCAGTGAGTGATATGGTCCAATTAGGGATGATAACTGACTCAGATCTATTGGACACCTGAAAAAAAAAAACTGCAATGTGTAAATTAAAAATTCACACTATGGGTATAGGCATGGGTAGGTCTGTCTATTGTCATCTTATCCATAGATTCGAATGGTAGTTCGCCTAAGTTTTATCCATAGATTCTTGTATGATTAGTTAATTAATAAATTTAGATTCATTCAATCACTTAATCACCTTTATTTAGAGTTTACAAATTATTTCATTAAAAATCTCTAAAAATGATTTTATGGATTTTACTTTTTTTAAAAAAAATTAGAATCTTAAAACTTGATTTTTATAATTAAATGATAAGCTGTTTTAATAATCTTGTGGTACATGAAAGAGAATATAAAGAAAATGATTTTCATTATTGTAAACAAATACTACTACAAATTAATTTATACTCTACAAACAAACCTTTATTTTTTTTTAACTTATTTTATGTCGATCATATTTTATTAATCTTAAACAAACTAGCAAGAAACTCGGGTGCCGCATTATTAATATTTTATATACGTTTTATTTAGATTTCAAAAAATATATTAGTAATAAATATTCATTTTTTATATTTTATTAATGATAATTATTTATTTCTTGTTATTATATATATCGGTGAAAAAATTTATTTTGTTGTTTTTAATATTTACAAGTGGGAAATATTTAATCTTAAACAAACTAGCCTTTATTTTGTCAACTACAAACTGGCCCTTACTCACAATCAAACATCATACTTCTAAAGTTTTTTTATTAACTTCGGAGGTCCAACCCTCGTTAAACTTTCTTCTTCTTTTTTATCGTGTAATGTTTTTTTGTGAGTTTCTTTTCTCATTTTAATTTTTTTCAATAACCTCAAATTTTTGTTTGATTAGTTAATTCAAATGTGTGTTTAAACTACATAAAAATCGAGAAAAGAAAGACTCGTGTTATTTTTTAACTTAATGTACATTCAGCAATGTTAGTCTCAGTCATACACAAATGAACTTATAGAACTTGGGCCGGATTGAATTTATGAAAAGTGACAATACTTCTAAGAAATATTTACCTATACCTCCACTTTTATACTTATATCCCCACAAATTTATGAAAATGTAAAATATATTCTTGAATATTTTTTTTTTACTATTTTACTAATTCAAAATCACTTTTTATTTTAACCATTTCATCATTTTCAGAGCAAGTAAAAAAATTTCCGGTAGGTAAAAGTTTTCCGGTAATTTCCGGAAAATTATTTAGAAGATTTCCGGTACATAAGGTTTCTACCGGAAAACTTTAAAAGAGTTTTCCAGTACAAAAGGTTAAAAATGTGTACTACCGAAAAACATTCTTCAACTTTTCTGATACAGAAGGGGTTATCAGAAAACTTCATAGACAAGATTTTCAGTACACACCATTTTTTTTTAATTTTATTAATTTTTATAAATATTAACAGATATGGATAAACCGCTACTATTATTGGATAAAACATACGTCGAGACTACCAACATTTTTGACATAAATCAGGTATGAATAATTATAATTATAATTATAATTAATATTAATATTGTAAAAATATATTATTGTGATTAATTATAATTTATTTTATATTTTATTTCAGATATTTGATACAAGGGAGGCTGTTGTAAATTGGTTAAAGAAATCGTTATAAAAAATAAAGTAATTGTTATCATCAGAAGATCAGATATAGAGACAAGAGAGAGATGGAGGAGAAAGAAATTAATATTAGATTGTGACAAAGGAGGAAAATACAAGTGTGTTGATAGTTCAACTCGAAGTTCAACAAAAAAGTGTGGCTGTCCTTTCAAACTTAGATCAAAACCATTAAAATATGGTTCAGGATGGACAATTAAAGTAATTTGTGGAGTTCACAACCATGAATTACCTGATACTTTGGATGGACATGCATTTATTGGACGCTTAGATGTAGAAGAAAAAAAATATTTTCATGACTTATCAAAATATAATGTTGCACTGAGACACATATTACTCTCATTGCAAGATCGAGATAAGAACAATGTTACTAAGATCTCGCAAATATATAAACAGAAGAGTATGATTCGATTGCACGTGAGAGGTAATAGGATAAAGATGCAACATTTATTCAAGTTAATTGAAGATACAAAATATGTGTGTTGGAATAGAAAGCGTGAAGACTCAGATCTTATGAGAGATATTTTTTAGGCGCATCCAGATTTAGTGAAGTTGTTGAATTTGTTTCTGATTATGTTGATTATGGAGAGCACCTACAAAACCAATAAATATAGAATGTCATTACTTGAAATTGTTGGTATGACATCAACAAAGATGACATTTGTAGTTGGATTTGCTTATTTGGAATGTGAGAAGAAAGAAAACTTTTGTTGGGCATTAGAGAGGCTAAGAGAATTGTTTGTTACACAAAATAAATTTCCTCATGTAATTGTGACAGACAGAGATCTTGCGTAAATGAAAGCAGTTGGTATTATATCTCCACATGCTGTTAATTTGCTTTGTCGATGTCGATTTCATATCGACAAAAATGTTGGAGCAAAATGCAAGCAATATGTCTTAAAGGATAGACAAGAGTTAGTATTGAATATGTGGAAAGACATTATGTATTGCAGTGATGAAAAACAGTATATCATGTGCTTGCACATGTTTGAGCAATCATGTGTCGATAATAAAGTATTTGTTGACTATGTGAAAGAAACTTGATTAACTCATCATAAGCAAAGATTTGTTGAAGCATGGACAAAACGAGTGATGCATTTGGGGAACATAACGACTAACAAGTATGTCATGTGACTCTAAAACTTCGATTTTGTAATTTTATTATATATTGTTGGAATGCTCCATGGTGACAATTTACATGTAATGATATGGTTGAGTCAGCTCATTGTAAACTGAAATTAATGTTGGAACACAGCATGGGTGACATGTGTAAATGTTGGGAGGCTATGAACAACATGATAAGGTTACAACATAAAAAAAATCAGGGATGATGAAGAGCATGAACACAAAAATTCATTTTATCAGAGATTGAATACATTTGTATCAAGAGAAGCTCAAAGATGTATTGTTGAAGAATACGAGAAAGTTGATTTAGTGGGTACTGACAAATCTGTATGTGGATGCTCTCTCAGAAGAACATACGGGTTACCTTATGCTTATGAATATGCACAATATAAATTAATGGGTGAACCAATTCGTCTAGATTCTGTGCATATTCAATGGAGAAAATTAAGCATGGTATGTGAACTCTCCCAAGACACAGAAGATAGATCAGAGTTGGATATGTCCACTGAGATGAATCCCTTATGGAAACGCTTTCGATCACTTGATGTTATAGGAAAAAGAGTGTTGAAGAGTAAGATGCGTGAACGTGTTTTTCCAACTACAAATTCAATGTGTCCACCACCTGAAAAAGTTAAAACAAATGACGCGTGAAGAAGAGTAAGGGTAAGAAGCCGGATGGATATGATGTATATCGAGACCCTTCTTACTTTGAGCATGTTAATGCAACATATTGTGAAGATCTTGGTTCCCAACCATCTCAGTCATCAAAGAAGAGACATTATCTTTCATCAAAGAAACAACTCTCTCAATCATCTAAATCCTCAAAGCATTTGTTATGGAGATAATTTCTTGATATTATTCAACTATACATTGATGACATATTTGATGTGATAGCAGATGGAAATTGTGGTTATCGCGCTATTGCATCATTGCTTGGACACGGTGAGGAGTCTTTGGTCCGCAATAGTTTGGACCAGGAGATTGTTTCTCATATAAGTCCATATGATAGACTGTTTCCAGGACGCATTAGAGAAGTAAGAGATTCGTTGAAGATAAAAAGCTTAGGTCTTCAACCCATAGATAAATGGATGTCCATACTTGATATGGGCTACGTGATAGCGACAACATATAATATTATTTTCGTCACGTTTGGTCAGACATTTTCTATGACTTTCCTTCCTATGAGGGGTTCACATTCAGGATCGACAAAAAATGATCGTATCATATGTTTTGGTTTTGTTGATGCAAGTCACTAGGTTTCGGTAAAATTATCTTATTTTCTTAAGTAATATTTAATTTTTTTTAAATAATCAAATTATCTTATTTTGCAGTTAAAGATGAAAGATGGATTTTCAATGTCAGACATTGCACCAGGTTGGATGCAATATCGCACTGATGAAGCAACTTTTTCGGCGATAGCATATACAGGGCGTCTACAACACTGGAGTATTTATTAGGCCATTTGCCACGTGTTACACAAAATCCTCTTAAAGAACTCGTAGATGCAATGTCATTAGATGAAGATTAAATTTGTATGGACTTCAATGCTTTAAAACTTTTATAAAATCACTTGTTATTAGTTCATTTTAGTTTAGTGTCGTTATATTTCATCTTGTATTTTATTTATTTTATTTTCGTTGTAGGTCATCACAAATAATATAAAAGTAAACGACATAACAATAATGTTAAAACATATATGGATATGAAAACAAACTAACATTAAAATTTACAAAAACAATGTTTATAAAAGTAACTACTAACTAGTGTGACGACGCGTTAAATACAAAGCTTTATAAAAGTGAATATACAAGTCAGCATCTAGATTAGCTTCATGTACATCCAAGCCCTGCTGTATAAGATCACCGATCTGCTGTAGGATAGATGGTTGTGAACTAGAACCATCTGCAGCGGTGGTCGGGACACCAAAATCTAGGACCTGGGGTACACCATCTTATCGCACTAGTAGTGGATGAGATGTCTGGTAGAACCACTCCAAATATCCCTCCTAACACTCATATGGATACTTAGTTAGATGGATCTTGTGAAATATCTCGGTGACAGGGGTCACATATCCCAGCCATTCCACATCTGTATCAGATAATCTAGAAAGAGCTAGAGGTGGCGGTGGTAGAATATGTTGGATATATCCAAATTGTCTCAAACACCTCTCTGGTAGATATGCCACTACTGTGCTGCATAGTCGGTAGTGACCAGTGTATAACATGATATCATTAAATCATCAAAGAGAACGACATCCCTATGATTCTCCCATGGTCTCCATATGACTTTAGCAAGTGTCAGTGCATCAATCATTTGTTTATACTCAGTGATCTTGTGTTTGCCTTGGTTGTAGCTCTATCTATTCATTCGGGCAATGCACTAAACGTGAGAGTATTTTGGTATTTTCCTTTACTTTGTGGGGTACATGGATAATTAAAGGGGTACACGGTAAAATTTTCTACTTATTATATAATATTTTTAACACACTATCTAATATATAATACTTTTGCGAGTTTTTCACCATAATATCCTTTTTTTTGAAAAACTTTACCAAATTGCCACCTTTTCAAAAAGCTTTACAAAAATGTCCTACTCTGCAGGTCGCTACGGGGGGGTGCGACCTCCTAAAGAGGTTTTTATCCAGGCCCAGTGGGAGGTC
Organism: Cicer yamashitae; assembly: GCA_037974755.1. NCBI lineage: Eukaryota > Viridiplantae > Streptophyta > Magnoliopsida > Fabales > Fabaceae > Cicer > Cicer yamashitae. Next base: position 8,665,839 of record JBBPBQ010020323.1, read on the forward strand.
GCTGGCTGGGGGTGCGACCTCCTACTGGAGTTTTTTTTTTTTTTTTTTTTCTTTCTGTTTTTTTTAAGTTTTTTAATAATTAATTAATTATAATAATAAAAATAATACATTAATAATAATAATTAATAAATAATAATAATAATACATTAATAAATAATAATAATAATAATTAATAAATAAATAACAATACATTAATAAATAATAATAATACATTAAAAAATAATAATAATAATTATTATTATTAATTAATTATAAATAATAATAATAATAATAGTTATTTTTATTATAAATAATACATTAATAATAATAAATAATAATAATAATAATAATTTCGAAATGAAAACCTTTGATGATTTCATTGAATCCCAATTTTTCGAAGCATAAATTTCGAACCTTTCGAGTAAGGCCAAAATTTCGAAATGCAACATTGGAAACTTTTCGAAATGAAAATTATGAAACTTTTCCATTAAATGAAATTTTCGAAACTTTCCCATTTCGAAACTTTTCATTAAATGAAATTTTTAAAACTTTCCATTTCGAAACTTTCCCATTTCGAAAAGTTCCATTAAATGAAATTTTTAAAACTTTTCATTTCGAAACTTTCCCATTATTATTATTATTATTATTATTATTATTATTATTATTATTATTATTATTATTATTATTATTATTATTATTATTATTATTATTATTATTATTATTATTATTATTATTATTATTATTATTATTATTATTATTATTATTATTATTTATTATTTATTATTAATGAAATAATAATAATAATAATACATTAATAAATAATAATAATAATTAATTAATTAATAAATAAATAACAATACATTAATAAATAATAATAATAATAATACATTAAAAAATTATTATTATTATTATTATTAATTAATTATAAATAATAATAATAATAGTTATTTTTATTATAAATAATACATTAATAATAATAATAATAATAAATAATAATAAATAATAATAATAATAATAATAATAATAATAATAATAATAATAATAATTTCGAAATGAAAACCTTTGAAGATTTCATTGAATCCCAATTTTTCGAAGCATAAATTTCGAACCTTTCGAGTAAGGCCAAAATTTCGAAATGCAACATTCGAAACTTTCATTTAATCTGAAAGTTTTCGAAACTTTCCTATTTCGAAACTTTCCATTAAATGAAATTTTTAAAACTTTCCATTTCGAAACTTTCCCATTATTATTATTATTATTTATTTTTTATTATTAATGTATTATTTATAATAAAAATAACTATTATTATTATTATTTATAATTAATTAATAATATTAATAATAATAATAATAATTATTATTATTATTATTATTATTATTTTTTAATGTATTATTATTATTTATTAATGTATTGTTATTTATTTATTAATTATTATTATTATTATTTATTAATGTATTATTATTATTATTTATTAATTATTATTATTAATGTATTATTTTTATTATTATTATTATAATTAATTAATTATTAAAAAACTTAAAAAAAAATAGAAAAAGTCAAAAAAAAAAAAAAAAAAAAAAAACCCAGTAGGAGGTCGCACCCCCAGCCAGCGACCTCCCAATAGGCCTGAAAAAAAACCTCTTTAGGAGGTCGCACCACCCCGTAGCGACCTGCAGCCTGACCCAAAAAGTATAGCATTTTGGTAAAGTTTTTTAAAAAGATAGCAATTTGATAAAGTTTTTTAAAAAAAGAGATATTATGGTAAAAAAACTCTACTTTTGTCAAAAAAAAATTAACTTTTGCTTGCATATTTTTCGAATATATATATTCATCATCTAACTTGCAATAAATACCGCAAGTATAAAGTCTTATTAAGAAATAATTGACAACATTAATTATATAAAAATAAGTCTTTTGACGAAAAATTGAAAAGTCATCTTGTTAATGACGTATTAATTTCAAGAAAAACAACTTCAACAAATTTACGACATCACATATTATAAAAAAATGATTTTGACATTCTTTTACGGCAAAAAAAAAAAAGTCTTTTAACTTAAAAATAAAATTCAGACAAGTCATCGTGTTAATGACCTATTAATTGAAGAAAAACATGAACGAATTTATGACATCTTTGTCACAAATTATAACAAATTTTTTTGATATTTTTTACGACAAAAATGATTTTGAAATTTAAGGTCCATTTGTTGGTTTTTGAAAAAATAATTCTTAAAGTATTTTAATTTTTCTTATAATTTTTAAAAAAATATTGAAAATAAAACTTCAAATGATACATTGATTTAAATAATTTATAATAAAATGTCATTTTAAATGTCCTTAAGCACCGATATTATTAGGTTGGATGTCTTGTTTTAGATTTGAATCCAGACTTATAGGTGTGTGAGTTAATTATGATTGAATTTACCATCTATTTTAACTTAAAAAAAATATGTATTTTTAAATATTTTATCTATGTAGTATAATTTTTTTATGATTAAATTTCAAAAACTAATTAAAATGAGAAGCTTCTCATAAAAATCATTTTTGAGATATATCATGTTTAAAAATAATAATATAATTTTTATCATGTTAAAATCTCTAATAATGAATGTCTAAGTTATTGAATGACAAAATTACTTTTTTTATCTTTAAAAGTTATTTTTGAGTAAATTTTCATAAAAACATTTTAAGATATATAAAAATAAAATCACTTTTTAAAAATCTATAACAAGTGGGTTCAATGTAAATCTTATTTTTTAGAGAATTTTCTAAAAAAAGTATCTATCAAATATTACTTCATCCGTTTTTAAATATTTCATTTATCATTTTTATTTGTCTCAAATTATTTATTATTTTACAATATTATTTACTTTTGTTTTCACTAATATGTTTTTATTTATTATATTCTAACTCATCAAACTTCTCAACAAACTAAAATTATTAAAAGTAATTAGAAAAAAAAAAACTTATTTTACTATTGAAATAAACATAATTAATTATTTTATTAAAATCTGTAAAAAAGATCAAACCATTAAAATAAAATAAAACGGAAGAAGTATAATCCAGTGAACTGTAATACTCATTTAAATCTTTGGTACGGACACTCACAATAATGTGTTCTAGATAAGAGAACCATTACAATTATTTTAGTGATATTTTGGAAGCAACGTCTTGTTTCTTGGTTGGTCACTCACAACTGAAAATTTATTTATTTATTTATTTTCAAACATTCATGGTTAAATTATTTGTCGTTTGTTATGAAGTATAAATAATTTTAATATATAAAATATATGTATTGATACTTGTACCATGATATTATGTTTTTTTTATATTATTTTATTGTAGATGAATTAATAATTTTCTTAAATATTAATATATTATTATTTATATATTTAAATTAATTTATTATTATAAACAAAAACAATTGATAATTTTTTAAATTTTTATTATAATTTTATATTATAAATTGAACAATTTAACTTTTATAATTAATTATATAAATTATTTTTTTGTTTTTTATAAACGTATATATATCTTAATATTTTTTTATAAAATATCATATTTCATACTCCCGATATCATATCTGTACCTATCCATGATTTGTCACTTGTCATACAATATGTTGTACTGCACGTATCTATCAATATTCATATACAGTATATTCCCCCAAAAAAATTATATACAGTATTTAACTCTTTACAGTATTTTTATATGAAAAATATAACTTTGGATCATTCAGAACTGTACAACCTGTAATTTTTTTGCTGGCTTCCAAGTGGGTGTCACGTTTTTATTTTAGGTTAGGTTAGTTAGCTATATGAAGTAAATATGTTGTTAATAAATCCTCTTAAGAAACTTAAGATATTTGTCTTAAAATAATTAATAAAATACTCCATTTAGGTGTATATGTATTTGTGAATCTTTTGTGCTTTTTCTTTGCACATTTTGTACTTTAAATTAAGAGCGGTTTGTTATTAATATATATGAAAAAATTACAAAAACAAATAAGTTTATTTTATCTTTAAAATAAATTATTCAAAACATTTCATTAATAATAATATTGTGTATACAATCAATAATATTAATTAAAATATGAAGATTAACTATTGATGTAGTTATTCTCACTAATTTATAAATTATCTCATTTGTCTGTCTCATAATAAAATAATAATCACTATTGTAATGTAGTCTTCTTGGTTGATGTGAAATTTTTCCATTTCAAAATCCACATATTGTGATTGTAAATATATGACCCACCTAAAAATAAAGAAGTTTATGTAATATTATAAAATTGTAATGTTATTTTAATTATATCCATAAAATTAAATATTTCATTTCTACTATATCTGACTTTTTTGTAAACATACATCTCATATTAATTAAATAAAGATATAAAAAAATTATTGCATATAGTAATATACTTTTTTTTATAATAAGAACAAAAAAAAGTACAATTTTTTTGTTATAATAAAAACTGGAACTTATACTTATACTTTTGCTGCCTAAAGAAACAGGTATTCCATTTTTATTTCACACAACTTATTTACTACTACCACCAATACTTTTAATTGAAATTCTGATAGATACCCGACATGTGTTACTTTCCAATGTGATCCAACATTTAACATTTGTATTTATATTTAATTATTTTTACTTTTTTAAATTACATAAAAATACATTTATACTTTTAAAGTTTAACTTAATTTTTATTTAAATTTTTAAATTTATTTTATCTCGATTTAATTTTTAAGTTATATTTTATTGACAGTGTTAGTTATTTATTTTAATTTCCAGAGTAATTAATTTAATTAAAAACTTCTGATAATTAAAAACTCTATCAAATGTTTCGACGATATGTCGCTCATACTAATTATTCAAAAAACATTAATCAAATTTTATAAATTGTCTATATTTCTTGTTTTTAACTACAATAATTAAAACACAAGTTAAAAACAAGATAATAAAGAATATTCACATAATAAATGTCTTTAATTTTATTTACGTGCAAAGTAACTTGAACAATCAACTTGTTGAACGTTTCGATTAGATCTACATATTTCATTATAATAATTGAAAAAAAATTTTAAACTTAAAATATCACATATTAATTTAATATATCGCTAATAATGTAAATTGAATATAATATAAATGACCAAATTAATAAAAATAAATTTAAATGTTCAAAATAAAATTTGAGTTAAACATAAAAGATCAAAGATATATTTTGCCATTAAATTATTACATATGTTTATGTATTATAATCAAGTCGGTATAGTTGTTTTGATTAACCTCTGCATATTATTATATAATACATTTCTTTGAAAAATTTGTTATATAATATATACTTGTACCAACCGTCTTATCAGAAAAAAGGAGTACCATTATTGCAAAATTTGCAATCATCCCTAGCTCTTTAAGTCAACATCTAAATCTACACAACATTTTTAAGCCATAGAAATTTTTTTTGATTCCGAATCTAGTTACTAAACAAAAGCACTTTTGAGCTTACTTCATTAGTTTGTAACATTCTGCAATCAAAGAAACAAGAATCTTTCTTTCTTTCCCAAGTAGTAAATGAATCCAAAAATAGTAGAGACAATAAAAGTGTGTGTCTAATAATAGCTTGTGTTGTTGTTGTTGTTGCTACTTCAATTCATATAACACAAGAAAATGGTGTCTGAAAACATGAAGGAACAACTTGCTTTGGCAGTTAGAAGTATTCAATGGAGCTATGCGATCTTCTGGTCTGAATCTGTTAACCAACCTGGGTAGGGTACTAATTAACCGTTTCATTCATTGTAACTTCAAAAATGTGTTTATTCTATTCCTTTTCTTGCTAATGTGGTTTTGCTTATATTAATAATCAACTACTCTGACCAATTATTTCTTATCTTAGATGAAAAGTAAATTTTTTTATTTGAATCTAGTGTTAGATTTTCTGGTACTACTTGAATCTTGATTACAAAATTCTGGATCAGCTTGGCAGAATCACAGTGTGACACAGTGACTTTATCGGTGAGTTTGACATGATCACGGTGTGACACAGTGATTTTTGCAAAAGTTACTCTCCAAAGCTTCAACCAAATCACGATGCTAATGTAATTTTGTAAAATTCACTGAATTGATTTTTTTTTCGTTGACCATTTTGAAGGATGTTGAATTGGGGAGAAGGATATTACAATGGAGACATTAAGACAAGGAAAACAAGTCAAGGAGTGGAACTTAGTTCAGACCAAATAGGTTTGCAGAGGAATGAACAGCTGAGAGAGCTGTTCAGGTCTCTCAAAACTACAGAAACCAGTCCTCAAACAAAAAGGCCTTCTGCAGCACTTTCACCTGAAGATCTAACCGATACTGAGTGGTATTATTTGGTTTGCATGTCCTTTGTATTCAAGATTGGCCAAGGGTAAATCTCAATTATTCTTCCTTTTTGCTTTTCTGGTTTTGTTTTCTGTTTTTAAAGTGTGTGTTTAATCTTTGTTAGAAGTTAGAATAGCAACCCTGGTTCAAAAGAAAACAGATGCAAAAAAGTAAACAGATAACACACGAGATTTGTCTATGTCTCTGACTGCATAGTGTCTGCAATACCTTCCTATTATTTACGCTTAGAATTATAGATTACAACTTGTGTTTAAATAGTATAGTTTACAAGATTACCCTTGAACTGTACCACTGGGGAATTTGCCCCATGACCCCCCTAGTCGCAGCCTAACAAACATTTAGGCCAACTCCAAAGGGCAGTTGCTCTCGCCCCAAGCTATTCACTTATCAGTAAACTATGAACCATCCCCAGTAGTCTTATTTATCCTCAAATATGTGTCTTTTTAGGTTACCAGGAAGAGCTCTAGCAAATGGCCAACCAATTTGGCTGATCAATGCCTATTCTACTGATTGCAAAGTGTTTAGTCGCGCTCTCTTGGCTAAGGTGTGTTTCGGTGTCTTAATTCGCCTTGTTCTTTCTTCTGCTTTTGATTAAACCATAATTTTATTGTACTCTAACCGTGATTAAAATGATACAAGCTCTAAAATTTATCCTCTTTCTTTGGTTTTGTTCCGTAAACAACACTTGTGACACTTGTCTTCTCTCATGCTCAGAGTGCATCTATTCAGGTACCATTCTATTTTTTTCTTTTCTTAATAGTCCTTGTATTATAAACTCCAATAATTATTAATAGTTAGCTTAGAGTGCTATCAAATATAATGCAAAGAAATTTACATGTATTAGGACTTAGGACAGATTTTGCTTTTGAAACCACTCTATAGTGCTTAGTCTAAAAAATGCTGCAACAGTATGCATCATTATTAGTATTTAGAATCCTGTAGTTTCTGCTATGATGGATTTTTAGCTTAGCCAATACTTATAGTTTGTTTCCAAATCTAAGATTGATTATCATTCAAGTTTAGAAAACAAAATCTAATCAATGTACTGTGTAATTTGTTTCCTTCCTCTCAACTTTTCAGACAGTGGTGTGCTTTCCTTTTATGAAAGGCGTTATTGAGCTAGGTACAACTGATCTGGTAAACTTTCGGTTTTTGCATTGGTTTTTCAACATTAATACTACTATTCTGTTATTGCCTCCTTCCCTTCTTGTAATCATGCTACTGACTTCTTCCCCCCTTTGTTTGAAGGTATTGGAAGATCTCAGTCTCATTCAACAGATCAGAACTTCTTTCTTGAATATTCTAAATGTCGATGATCCTAGTAACACTGAAACTATACCGAACTCGAGAAATAACGAAGACGTTGCTTGTGAAGCATTTGATCATAATGATTTTAATGTTGAATTAATTCCAGAAGTTGAATATGAGATAATCAACAACACAACAACCTCTCCTAATGGAAGTTCAAATGCACTAGACATCAATCAACTACTAGATGAAACATTCATGGTTGAAAGTATAAACCATGGAACCTCTCAAGTCCAAAGCTGGCAAGTTATAGATGATGATTTGAGCAACTGTGTTCATAATAACTCCATGAATTCAAGTGACTGTATATCACAAACTTTTGTCAGTCCTCAGAAGATTAATGCTTCTGCTGATCCTAAAGGTGGAGAAGATTGCAATAACCAAAAAATGACCTTAGTTGATCCTCTAACTGATGATTGGCATTATCAGGGAATTCTTTCTACACTTTTGAAAAGCGCTGACCAGTTAACTATGGGGGTGCATTTTCAAAACTTTCATCACGAATCAAGCTTTTGTGTTTGGAACAAAGGAGGGACAGTGGATTGTCATAGGCCAAGACAAGGAACCTCACAAAAGTTATTGAAGAAGATCTTGTTTGAAGTTCCTAGGATGCACATGGATGGATTGCTTGAATCTCAAGAAGAGAATGACTATAGAGAAGGAACAAGATTAGAGGCTGATGAAGGCATGAACCATGTTATGTCAGAAAGAAGGAGAAGAGCAAAACTAAATGAAAGGTTTTTAACCCTTAGATCAATGGTCCCTTCAAATAGTAAGGTAATTTATTTATATTTTAGTCCATGGAATAGGCAAATTAGTCCTCAAAGTTGTAAGCATCGGTCAAATATTCCCCCATTTTTTGAAATTGACAAATACATCATTGAGATTGTAAAGTGTCAATCACAAGTTCTTATGTTAACTTTTATCGGAAGAGACTATGACTTCGCATGTTAACCAAATATGCGGCTATTTCACGTTAACCTAAATAAGAATTTAAGCCTTTATTGAGCTGACATTAATGTAAAATCAACATAGAATGTCCACATATTCAATTAATGTGCGACGTCATTGTCTCTAACGTTATAAGATAAATGAAGGACCGTTTTGAATGACATCTTACAATTTCTGAATTGCATTTGCCAATTCACAAAAATGAAAGACTATTATAACCGATGCTTACAATTTCAAGGACTATTCTACCTATTCACTCTATTTTAGTCATCATATTTGTTAGCTTGATCATAAGTCATCACTACTCAAACTAATTAAATGCATCATTCCTGTAGGATGACAAAGTTTCTATACTAGATGATGCAATTGAATACCTTAGAAAGCTTGAGAAAAGGATAAAAGAGTTAGAAGCTCAAAGAGATCCAATAGATATAGAGTCTAGAAGTAAAAAATCAACTCATGATATGGTGGAGAGGACTTCTGATCAATATTATAACAAAACTAACAATTGCAAGAAACCAATGGTAAAAAAGAGGAAAATTGGTGACATAGAGGAGACAAGGAGAGAGGTTTGTTTAAAAGGAAGTTCTACTAGTGATGTTAGTGTCAATATGAGTGACAATGGAGTTGTGATTGAAATGAAGTGTCCTTCTAGATCAGGAAGGATATTGGAAATTATGGAAGTAGTTAACAAACTCAACATAGATTTTGATTCAGTTCAATCAACAGAAGCTGATGGAAGTATTCATCTGATCATTAAATCTAAGGTGAGCTCTTAGATATGCCTTTTTATCATTTTACTTCATGTATCACTAGTTACACTTTTGGAGGAGGCAAAATTGATTTTATTGGTATAGAATTGATCTTGACATGCTTGGTTTTGCCTCGAAATTAAATCTTACACGAAGCTAAGAATTGTTTTTTAGTTGCAAATTTATTATTCAACTCATTTTTGCATATACATGTTCAAACATAAATCACTTTTAACCAGAATCAATTATTTCGAAATCAATTTTTTTCTTTGCAGAATAAAACACATACTTCTACGTTTTGTATTCAACAGAACATGACTTACAAGTGATGTTCTCATGTTTTTCATTTCACCCTCACTAGGGTGACCATAGGCATTTCCCACTTTCTAGCATGATCCTGATTTTATCTCAAAAGATAAAATAGAATCAAGCTGTTTATGTACAAGGTATAAATTGTTTTCATAAGCAATTGTGGAGAGCTTATGGAAAAGCTGAAAAGTATTTTTATAAGCTCTCTCAAACAGTTTCGATATTTATGATAATAATAAATTTAAATAAGTCAATCTAAAATACCCTTAATACTATAGCCTTTTATCAAAATTTATTCACCTTATTATTTATTTATTTATTATTATTATTTGCAGTTGACAGGATCATCTAATGCAACAACAAAAAAGATCAAACAAGCCCTCCAAAAAGTGGTTTCAAAGTCTTGAATCTTTGTATTTCCAAAATAATAAAACCATGGAGATGTTCATTATATTGATTTAGTCACAAGTGAAAATTATTGGACAAAAACTCTTGGTGATGTAACATGGACATTTGTTTCTGCACTTGTAAATGGGTTAGATAGACATTATACTGAATTAAATTAACCAATGATTTTACACGAATCTTTAATTTTCAATTTATTTATGAATTTCTCCCTCACGGATATTTATAATATAATTCTTAGTAATACTAAAAAGTCGAGTCCTTTAAATATATTATCGAAAGACTATAGTGTATTTTACGCTATTGAAAGCAAGAATTTGATAAAAAAGTCAAATAATTAGGGGGTTTGAATGAACATTTTTACAAAAAAAATGCAATTTGATATTCAATAGTATCTTCTTTACTCACTTCTAAATCTTTATTTTTTAAAAAGATTTAAATTTGTCATAAATATTTATAAAATTAAATGATTTACTCATAATTATTTTATGAGTAAATCTCCATTTTAGATCTTGAAATTATAAGTGTGAATTAATTTGAGATATTAAATGTACAAAATATCTGCTTCTTCAAATCGTCTAATATTACTCAAAATATTTCTAGAACATTTTAATTTGTATGAAAAAATTTCCTATAACAATAAACTAAATGAAAGGACCAAATTCACCCACACTTATAATTTTAAAATCTAAATTAATTTCAAAATCTAAATTAATAGATTATTTGTGGACCACCTTCACTATCGTGGACCACCTAGGCTAGGAGCATCCCTGACAAAATAGTGGGAGGACCGGAGGGATGTAGACTTTCTCATCCTTTTTATAAAATAATACATGATATTATAATAACCAATACAAACGTGCAACATAATAGTAGTACTAATTTTTATTACCGGTATGTATTCTTTGACTTGTTCATACTACCACCAACTACTCCAGTCATGGTCAAATTAAGTCTAAAGTATTATTATTATTATTATTATTATTATTCAGATATCAAAGCCACCACTATGCTGGCTTTTGACGTATCAAATAACGAGCCGAGCCATTAGATTAAATCTAAACTAGCTTTCAAGAGATAGTATGGTCAAAGTATTTTAATTTAATATATAGTTTAAATATTTGCATCTCTACCGCATGGCATTTTCTATAATTTTCTTTCACTTCATTTCTTTCTCTCTCATCTTTTTTTAATTTAATTTTAATATTATTTATCTTTTTATAATCATACAATTCTACTGTAAAAGTAATATTACGGCAGGAGATCTAATATAATAGCTTAAATGATGTAAATATTGCAGCTTGCAGGAGATGATAGTATTTAGAGTAAAATGTTATCTCATACCATTGAAAAAAAAAAATCATATATTTTTCTCTTTTCATAAAAAGTATCATACTTTACTCCTTAGTGTAAATTGTAATTTACAATCCACTCCCTAGTGTTTGGTAAATTAATTTAATATATTTTTAATAATGTAAATAGCAATGTTTTTGTTTGATGTGAGTATACCGTTCACTAGCCGCCGTCTCCTTTCATCATCCTCCTTTTGTTATTTTCTTCTTTTCATCCAAGAGTAATAGTTTAAGGTCAATTTTTTATCCAAAACAAATTTTTTTAAATTGTTATTCTCTTCATTTTAATGTTTTTTTTTGTCTTACCTTATTTTACTTTTTCATTACACTTGTTACCTCTCATTTATCAATAAAAAAACTACTGAATTATACTAAAAAAATCAAAATTGTCACCGTCTATCACACTTCAAAGACTACAGTCACCACGAATATGTCTACCTCGAATATGTCTACCTCAGATCAAATAATCTTTATGAAATATTTTAAAAAAATGTTTGACTTTAATGTACAGCAAATAAAAAATTACAATATGAACCACGACCTACCATGAATAAATACTTGGAAAATATGTAAAACTCTAATGACTATAGAAGTCGTATTTTAGAAGTAGACGTTAATGATTATCTTTATTTTCATGACTGAAATAGTAACTTAAATGAAATTTGCTCAAAAAAATAAAGGAAAATAATTATGTATATCATATTGAATTGTTATCAATCAGACTATCGTCTTATCTATAAATATGAGAAGATTCGTGAACTATTACTTCTAAATAATATCATCGACAGTCATTAGAATCTCTTATGATTTTTTCGTATTGATCCATGATTGGTCAATTATGAAGGTGGTTCACCTTACAATTTACGGGTTATAAATGTATGTCATATATTACATTGTTTATTTATCATAAATCACATATCAATCAAATTCACTAGAAATTACGGCTTCTAGCCTTAAATATAAACAACTTTTAGTTAACAAAATTTAATATATTTGATATAAATTTTAAATTAAAATACATCAATTTTTGTTGATCAATAGTTATGTAAAGCTAGAGGAAGTACTCATTAAGCAAAATGTTGCTTGTTCATAGCTTCTAATTACTAAATAATGTAACAAAGTGATTTTGTTTTTACAATTACAATTGATTGGAAATTTCATTCTGGGATGTATTTATTCCATGTCAATATAATGTAGAGCACAACAACTTACTCACATATAGCTATCCTAAAATGGCAGGTTTATATTAAAAACAGGCACAAATATTCATAATAAATTATAGGGATTACAATGAAGTTTGTTAAAATAATTTTTAATCGGAAATAATTCGTCACCAGAATCATACACTTCTTACTTTACAGAATTTGCAATAATCAATTTTACCAAGGATTTTTTTGATTCATATCGCAACATTATTTAAAAAAATACATTAGACTCCAGACTAATTCAACTACTTTTTGTTTTATCCATTTGACACAACCAATTAGAGAATTCAGTTACAGACTCTCATACATCAACAAGTGTCATCGTTTATGTGGACAAATCTGACAGCAGCTTCTTGTCTTTAAGAAAGAATTCTCAACACTAGAAAAAGAGACAACTTGCTTAATAAAGGAAGAAAAAACAGACAAAAATGAAAGACACCGCCAAAGCATAAAGACAAAGACAATAAATAAGAGTGATAATTTAGCAACCAATACGAAAGCAACTTACAGCAATAAGGGGTCCATGTATACCAATTTCAAAAAGTTGTTCAAATTACAAATAATAAATTAAAATAAAATACATTAATAAATATTAATTATAATTATAATTAAAAATAATTATAATTAAAAATAGTAAATTATATTATAAATTTCAAAGAAAATACATTGAAAAAAACACATTAAATTTGAGTAGACGTGCCCGCAGCGTTTGGACAATGTTTTCTAGTATGACCAGAGACCCAACATAATCTGCACTTTTTTTGTACTCTCTCTGTAATGTCCATTTATGTTCTAATGTGTTTGCTCTTTGGGCGACCTTTCTTGACTCTCCACATTAGAGGATTGTGACACACCTTAGCACCTTCATATTCTGGCCAATATCCTTTGTTTGGTATAGGTTTGAACATTTCGTCGTAGACTTTTAGTACCGTTTCCACCTTGTAGACATCAGGTATAAGGCTCCAATAATCAAATTTGATGCTAGAACATGTTGTTATCACATGTGAACAAGACATGTGTATAGTTTGATATTTCCCACAGTCGCACCACTTGTTAGGAAGGTTTACACTGAAATGACCAATTGGATGGACATCATTAATATAAATTTGATGTTTTTTTCTCAAATGTGGTGTATTTTTTTTCGTTAATTCGATGTATTTTATTTCATGTTATTGATATAATTTTCTTTTTTTTTTAATTATTATTATTATTATTATTATTATTATTTAGTATTTTTTTCTTTCATTTTAATGTATTTTCTTTGAAATTTATAACATAATTTACTATTTTTATTTATAATTATTTTTAAATATAATCATTTTTAATTATAATTATAATTATTATTATTTATTATTAATATTATTATTATTTATTAATGTATAATATTTTATTATTAGTATTTTTATTTTTTAAATAATTTAATTATTTTTAATTTATTAAATAATTTATAACAATTGTTAAAATGAGACAAAAAAAAAAAAAGAAAATGCTAGTAAGAGGTCGCCCTGTGACTTCCAACTAGGAGGAAAAATGAAATATAGTTGATATGGTGTCTTGATTGGTGGAGGTATAACAAAAATAAGGATAAACAAATACAAGTTGGGGTAGGAGATGCAAATATTTGCTCTCTTGTTGTCAAACTAACACTAATCACTATTTCATAATATAATGTATCTCATAATATAGAGGCGTAAAATTCTGCTTCTTTCAAATACTAGTCCTCAGTGAAGCAAGTAAAAAGTGGTTACCCTAAAACTTGTCATTAGGAATATATGAAGTATGAACTACTATTTTTTAACTAAAAAAATGACGTAGACGACAAAATACTGTAATACCTCGTGGGCTTTGTTAGACGCATTCCAGAAGTGTACCAAAATTCTCAAATCTTAGCTGCGAAAAATGATGAACTTAACCTATTTTAACGTGTACATGAGATGTTGAAGTTATCTTTTGATCTTTGAGGAACAAATATAGCAATTTAATTGATTCAAGAGGGGCAAAAATCATTACAATAACTTTGGTTACTGTAATTTCAATTGTAGCTATTCCAATCTCAAGAATCATAGCAATCCTTATAAATTATAAATTCCCGCCGCAATCTCTTCCCTCCAAGCCCTAGGCGTGGGGGAAAATAATAACTCAAACAAATAAAAAGCCAGTACCTTATCGCATATACAACTTTATAGCACCCCCACAAACATTTAAAAAAAAACGTAAAACTACTAAATATGATATTATTCCCACTCAATTGTTGATGGAGGCTTTGACGTAATGTCTTGCACAACGCGATTCACACCACGGACAGCATTACAGATTTTGCGTGAAACATCATCAAGGAACTTGTGCCCAAAGTAATACCTGGAATTCAATTCAAAATTACAGTTAAAGTGCTATAAAGATGATAAGCAACTGTATTTGAAGCTCGAGAGGTTAAATATAAAAAGGCCATTGAGAACCATTTAACTAAAAGAACTAGCATCACAGTGCAACAGCAATACCCTGAAGCTGATATGTTATTAAGGAGCATAATACATTAATACCCCTAGTATTTAATTAGGATCATGATAGAACTTGATCGTGATAATACCCCTAGTAGGTCAGAGTATGCACAAATATTGAAGTATACTTCAGGACTGTATCCATTATGTATGCAACAATATCAAAACGCAGAAAATCCTGCCATATGATGAAAACTGCAGTGAATGCTTCCTAAACTTAATTTGTTTCATTCAATAGTTTGCTAGAGACATGTTTTATAACCTAATCGAGGTAATTTGGTACCATTTAAAAAAGAAATAAGAAAACATAAGTTTGTGCAGAAGCAGCTTAACCAGAAGAGTTATCCAGCATCACAAACATGCATACTTCAGTTGAAATCTTACCAGTCTGCTGTCATTCCATCTTGACTTGTAACAGCTCTGAGTGCAACAACATGAGAGTGTGTTCTTTGATCACCTTGAACTCCAACAGATCTTATTGGTAAGAAAACTGCAAATGCTTGCCAAATTACGTCATAAAGGCCAGCATCTTTGATTGACTGAATGAAAATCTCATCAACCTGAAAAACAATGATCTCAAAACATTGAAGGTACCAAATCAATATTGCAGACAAACACAAGCACAAAAGCTCAATGTACCTGTCGGAGAATTTCCAAGGCATTTCCTTCAGTCACATCACCCAAAACTCGAACAGCAAGACCCGGTCCAGGGAAGGGATGGCGTTTTAGGAATCCCTCAGGAACATCCATGATCTTCCCTAATTGACGAACCTTTGTACAAGGGAATGAAAATAACAACATTAACAAATTAATGCATAACATGACAAACACAAAGGTGGAAACAATCAGAGAATACAAATCCAAGCACAAGTGAACAAGTCAATAGATCAAAAGTAAAACCTCGTCCTTGAAAAGTAGTTTAAGTGGTTCAATAAGTTTCAATTTCATGTCCTTAGGAAGACCCCCAACATTATGATGGCTCTTGATGGTATGGGAATGGGTTCTCCCACTTCCAGGTGGTGGGCATGATTCAATTACATCAGGGTACAAGGTTCCTTGAACCAAGTAAGAAGGTTTGCTTCCCAGTTTCTTCTCTAGCTCCTGAGCAAAAGCATCAAAGATGCAGATAAATTCTTTACCGATGATTTTTCGCTTTACTTCAGGATCCGTTACACCTTTTAGCTTTGTAAGAAATTGATCTGCAGCATCAACACACACAACCGGTAAATGAAGATCCTTCTCAAAGGTTTCCATTACACGTTCCCTCTCCTTATACCTGTGCACACAAAAACAACAACAATAATAATCAAAACAAAACCAAAAAACTCCCCTTTCAAAATCCAATATCTTAACATGGAAAAAACCAGACTTATAGTAACCTTAGCAATCCATTGTCAACAAAAACACAATGAAGCCTATTCCCGATGGCTTTATGAACAATGGTAGCAGCAACGGTGGAATCAACACCACCAGATAAGGCACAAATAACATGCTCCTCAGGTCCCACTGTATCATTGATCACTTTGATTTCTTCCTCCAAAACATCCTCCATCTTCCACCCCGCTGCAACTCCACAAACATCAAACAGAAAATGCCTCAGTGTTTCCATTCCCTCGGGCGTATGAGTCACCTACCAAAAACCACAAAGCAATAAACAAATTGATTCAATTGCAATAACAATAGGTTTATTTAGGCCATGTTTGGATAAGAAGCTCATTGCATGTTTGGTAGCACTTTGAGATAAGCAAAATCACGGTACACCGTGATAACTCTCTCGGCTAACTTCTAATTTTGCACGGTCATACTTTGAAAAAGGCAATTTCCAAACACACACTTAATTGAGCGCTTATAGTATAAGCACCTATCATTAAAGTACTTTATTTATAAGCTATTTCTATAACAAAAGATAAAATAAATTCAAACTCTTTTCATATGTTAATATTCGCGGTAATGATTTGAAAAAGGCAATTTCCAAACGCAAACCTAATGAAGTGTTTATAGTATAAGCACTTATCATATAATTGCTTATGTATAAACTATTTCAATAACCAGAGATAAAATTAAGTCAAACTATATTCATACAATCATATAGGCTTTTTTCATTAGCTATATTGTATAGCTTCTAGAAAAAAGCTTATAGACATAAGCTCTCCCAAGCGGTGTCAGAAGTGCTCACGTCAGTAAATAAATATACCAATCCAAACATGCTGTTAAACTTTAAATTGAGAAATTAAATATAGTAATAAACCTCAGGGTGATACTGAAGGCCATAGAACTTGGAAGAGGGATTCTCAATGGCAGCAACAGCCCCCTGTTGGCTTCGCGCGACAACATTGAAACCCGAAGGAAGAGTAACAGCTTCATCACCATGACTCATCCAGACGATTTGATTATGTCCAACTTTAGCAGAGGGAAAAAGAGCGGATTGATTCTCGACATGAATCTCCATACGGCCATATTCCTGTGTGTTTCCGACGCGGACTTCACCGCCGAGACGGTGAACAAGAAGCTGAAGACCATAACAAATGCCGAGAACAGGAACGGCATTAGACTGAGCCCACTGGATGAAGCCGTCGGGGAAGGAAGGGGAGTCAGGAGTGTGAACGGAGTGGGGACCACCGGAGAGAATGACGACGGAGGGGTTTAGGTCGGTGATGGTTTGGAGAGAGGAAGTGCCGTTGAGGCAGAGAGAGAAAACGGAGAGGCTTCGGATTCGGCGAGTGATGAGGTGAGTGTATTGGGAACCGAAATCGAGGATGAGAACTAGGTCTGATTTCACGCGTTTGGGATCCATTGCCATGGCTTCTGCTGCTGCTGCAATTTGCTAGGGTTTATGGTGATGCTGCTATCTTCTGAAAACTTCAAAGAGTAGGGTTTATGCAACCGTGAAAACCAAATATGGTAGTATTAAATATTTATAAATAAAAAAATCAGAACCCGTTAATTACTCGTTTTTTTTTTTATAATAAATACATTTAGAGGGGCGCGAGTCCAAAATCTGAAAGAAAAAAAAAATAGTCGGGCTTACTCATTTCTTGTTACATTTATCTCCGTATGGTACTATCGTAATTAAAGGATTATTATTATTATCTTTCCTTTTTTAAACTTACTATTACTTTTTTATTAATAAAAATTTAGGTTGAAATAAAAGAGTTTCAAAATAGAAAAGAGATTATAACTCATTTAACATTTTAAAATTTATCTATATTTATCTTTTGATGTCAACAGAAATCAAATTTACAATATGTCAAATTAAATACATATATTTTTATCATTAAATCAAATCATTTGAAGAATTACTCACTATTAATGTGTATCTCATTACATTTGTAATTGTAAAATTTGAAATCCCTTCTCCTTCTATTCCTCTCTTTGTATTATTAAAAAATATAATTAATTTTTTTAATATATTTATGTTATTGCATATATCTCAGTTCATTTAACAACTTTTCATCATCTATTAATAACAATATTTTAATAAATAAAATCCATTTTATAATTAAAATCAATATAATTATATATTTTTTTCAAAATTTTCTATAACTCAAATAAATCACTTATTCTATGCGCTCCAATACCTCAAAAATATTTACAATTTTGATCTCATCAATAGCTCCATATAATTATATTTTAACAATAATAGTTTATTTTAATACTACTTTTTAACTCAATTATAAGAAAAATTATTAAATCCACATATTTTAAGAATATATAATGATTGAAAAAGAAATTATGGGTAAGTAAAAGAACAATAATTTGTAACAAAAGTAAAACAACTTTTTTTATTATACTAGTATGTAGCTCGTGCCAAGCACGGGACATCATATCGTCAATATAAAAATATTCATCTTTTTTATTATAATTTAAAATCAAATTATGATTGATTCATAATGTTTCTTTATAATTATATAATAATTTATTATTTTTAATAATATATCATTTGTAAATACCAATAGTTAAAATAATGCGTATATAATTTTTTTTTGTACGTACTATGAAATATATTAGTTGTAGGTAATATTTTTTGTTTTTTATATATTTTTTTTTTACAAAAAATAATTATATTTGAGATACTAATATTCATTAAAGACTTTTTTACACTAATATCCTACTTTTTTTTCCAAAAATACCAAATTTCCCCACTGCCAAATTTAAATACATAAATGCCCTATTTTTTAAATCCAGTTGTTGGTCGCAACCTGGGGATGAGACGTGCTGAAGGAATTTTTTTTGTTGTAGCAAGAGGTCGCATCTTGGGGATGCGACCATGTATTATCCATTTTATTTATTAGTATAATTATTATTTAATTAATTATAAATAATTAAAATATTTAAAAAATCAAAATAATGATAATAAAATAAAATACATTATTAAATAATTATTATAATAATTTTAATACATCAAATTCATATTTTATTATTATTTTAATTAATTTGTATTTATTAGGAGGAAGTTGTTATAATAATGTGAAAAAAAAAGAGGAAATTGTTATAACAATGTGCAAAGAAAAAGGAGGAAGTTGTTATAATAATGTGCCACAAAACAAATAAGAGGAAGTTGTTATAATAATGGGACAAAATAAATAATGTGTCCCTGATATTTGGTCATAAAATAACAACTTATTTTCTTAACAACTCCCTTTTATTTAACTTCTTTTTTTATTTCCTAAATATTGTTAATGTAATTAAATAATAATAATAATTAAATATGGTTAATGTGTTTGAGTAATAATTAAATATGGTTAATGTAATTAAATAGTTAAAAAATATAAAATTTTAATGATAAATCAAACAAAATATCAAAGTTAACATGTTTGATTAGATGTGCGAAATAAATAACATGTTACATTATTTTGAAAACTCAATCATATTTTGCAGTTAAATTAACACTTAATATTATTTTGTTAACAATTGTGTTATTGATTTTTAATAAATTAAAAATAAGTAAAAAATCAAAATACTATTAATAAAACAAAATAAACACATTAATTTGGAGAGAAAAAAAAAACAGTTAAATGAGAGGGAGTTGAGTTGTTAAAGACAAAAATATAGGGAGACGTTATTTATTTTGCACGTTAATATAACAATTTTCCCTATTATAACAACTTACTCCTATTTCTTTTGGCATTATTATTATAACAACTTCCTCCTTTTTCGCACATTATTATAACAACTTCTTACTATTTTGTTTGTTTAATAAATAAAAATTAATGAAAATAATAATAATAATAATAATAAAATATGAATTTGATGTTTTTTTTTCAATTTGTAGTATTTTTTCTTTAATTTAACGTGTTTTGTTTGTTCAATTTAATTAATTTTATTTTATTAATATAATTTATTTTATTATTATTATTATTAAAATTTATAATATTATTATTATTATTAATGTATTTTATTTATTATTATTTTTATTATCCAATAATAATAATTTTAATAATAATACATTATTAGTGACTTATTTAAATACATTATTAGTGAATTATTATTATTAAAATTATAATTATTATTTAATAATGTATTTTATTTTATTATTATTATTTTGGTTTTTTAAATATTTTAACTATTTATAATTAATTTAAATTAACAATAAGTCACTAATATTAATAATATTATTAAAATTATTATTAGTATTATTATTATTTAATAATGTATTTTATTTTATTATTTTTATTTTTATTTTTTAAATATTTTAATTATTTATAATTAATTAAATAATAATTATAGCAATAAATAAAATGAAACAAAAAAATGTATATTACATGGTCGCATCCCAGGATATGACTTCTTGCTACAACAAAAAAAAAAATTAAATATTAGTGTAAAAAAATCTTCATTAAACATGGACATCTCTTTCGAATAGGATATTCGAATACGTGGAAACGTATCCTTGTTTGTTAGACCCAAATCTTCCTTAGAAACGTATCCTTGTTTGTTAGACCCAAATCTTCCTTGGATATTAATTTTAAATTTATTAATGTAAATGTACATTAATAACATATATTGTCAAATTGTAATTAAACATTAGTCCCTCGTGTTAAAAATAAGTAAACATGAATCTATAAAAGAAATATTAATATTTTATTTTTTTTTCAAAATAAATAAATAAGTACAATGTTAGATATAACTAATTAGATAAAAATCATGAATTAAGTGAAAATTGTGATTTTAAATTTAATATAATTTTGATTAGATTTTATGAAATATAATTACATTTAAATTAATTACAAAAAAAAATTTAAATTTATGTATGTAACAAATGATTTAAAAAATTTATTCGATAATAATAAAGTAAAATAATTAAAATTTTAAAAAGATGCTTAACTTGTCACAAATTATAATTTTTAT
>JBBPBQ010020323.1:8693846-8725056 GCA_037974755.1 Cicer yamashitae
AAAAATACAGGCCATTTAGCTCAATTCCAACATATGTCATTTAAGTTTCTTTTTTCCTTTTTAATTATATTTTGTTTGTATATATATGATAGTCTTAAATATTTTGAAAGTTTTTATTTTAGTCTTAAAAATTCTTAAATATTTTGAATTCTAATCTTAAAAATTCTTAAATATTTTGAAACTTTTATTCTAATCTTAAAATTTAAATTTCTATTAAAAAATGAAAATTTTAATAATTAAAAAACCGAAAG
This sequence comes from Cicer yamashitae, assembly GCA_037974755.1. Lineage (NCBI taxonomy): Eukaryota > Viridiplantae > Streptophyta > Magnoliopsida > Fabales > Fabaceae > Cicer > Cicer yamashitae. Next base: position 8,694,098 of record JBBPBQ010020323.1, read on the forward strand.
ATAAATTTTTAGTTCTATAAAATTTCAAAATTTTATTTTTGGTATTTAAAAAAATTCTCAACATTTTACTCCCTATAATGTTTTTTATTCACTTTTTTGAAAAGTTTTTGTTAAAAATTGATATTTTTAATTTCATAAAAAAATGTGTATACCCCTTAAAATGTAAAAATATATCTTAATTTTTTATCTTGAAAGTTCATAATTTTTTAGGGACTAAAAATATATTCAGCCCAAAAAAAATTCACCCCCTCCCTAAAGGCCGCGATGTTCCGGCTATGGACACTTGCAGAAAATTGGATTTTGTACCGTACAATTAGACTTATACCCCTTAGGATGTAAAAAAATCTAATTTTGTCCTTTTTATTTTCATTCGTACAAAGGTAAAAAAAAAATTACTCTAAAATCTTATCCATTCATCAAAATTTCCGGTAATTAAATTGTTTCAACAAAAATCCGGTACCAAATTAACACTATCGGAAACAAAACACAAACTTTTCAATAGTATTAATTGTCTACCCGAAATTTCGCCAACAAAATTTCCGCTACACTATTTATTCTACCGAAAATTTTGTGCCTTGAAATTTTCGGTAGTTACTTTTATTCTACCGAAAATTTGTGTCTTGAAATTTACGGTAGTTAATTTTATTAAATCGGAAAATTTCAAATTTTGTACATATTTTATTTTCTGATTTTTTTAAACTTTTCTCTTTTGAAATAGGGATGGAGAAAACACCATTATGTATAAATTTGATTGAAGTATTCACAACTGATCAAATTTTTGTCACGAGAAGTTATCATATTATGGACAAGAGAGGTTGGCCGACAAAATCGAGTAATTGTTATAATTACTCACTTTGACATAGAGACCAGAAAGAGAGGAATGAAGAAATGTATTATTAGTTTAATGTGTCGACTTCACAACCAATGAGCTACTCTTTCTTCTTTTTTCAACGGTGACTCTCCTGTTAGATTGTGTAGGAGGTTGGACTCGAGAATGTTCCATAGTGTTTTTTCACTCTTCTAGTCCTCACTAAAAAAATGAATGAAAAGTTGTAAACAAAAAAAAGAATTTAAATGTTGTACTAGAAATTTCATTACTACCGAAATTTTCGTTCCTGAAATTTCCGATAAGAGAATTTTAAAGAAAACAAAAATTACTTTTTTTCCGAATTTGTTTTAGTTTTTATTGTATACTCAAGGGTATTTTAGTAAGTTGAGGGATATATTTTTTAAATGGGAGGTATAAGTGAAGGTGCAAACACAGGAAGGGGGTTGAATTGTGTTTGCCAAAGTTGACAACTTTTTGATAATTTATAAATAAATTAAAAAACTAGTTTGGTTTTGGTGACTTACTTGGCGTAGAAGCAATCGGATTCAGAGATAACAATCAATGAAAGCATAAATAATTTGACACGTAGATTTATCCTGGTTCACCACTAACTTGGCTACATCCAGTCCCCTTATTCAGAAGGCTTTAATCCACTAATTCAAATAACTTGAATTACAAAGCATCTGACCCTCTCAGTCTTCCCAAACAGCCTTACAACCCCAGACTTTTGAGGAACTAACCACCTTGACCCTACAAGTCAAGTCTTCTCCTATATTGAAGAAGGAACTAAACCACTATCGGGTTGGATACAAGAGATTGAAACTTGAGTATTTGCTTCTAACAAAACTAATAATAATAATAATAATAATAATAATAATAATAATAATAATAATAATAATAACTCTCACACTATAAGAAAAGAATACTCAAAAAACATTTATAACCTGAACAAGTGTTTCTCTCTTTGAACTCTAAGATGAATTGAGAACTTTGAGCTTGAGTTACTCTTTTATGTTTTTCGATGCTTTTCTCCTTCAACCTTAAGTGTCTATTTATAGTGAAAATTTGGGATTCAATTTAGTCCTTGTTTAATTTTGAATTGTATCTTGTTCAGATTGAGTTTGTAAATTCTTCAGATTGATTATGTTACTGTTTTATGTAGATTGAGTTTGTAAATCAAATATTCTTCAAATCTTCATTAAATGTTGATCAAATCTTCTTCAAATCTTCATTAAATGTTGATCAAATATTATTCAAATCTTCTTCAAATCTTGACCATATATTCTTTTCAACTTGGTCAAATATTTTCTTCAATTATAAATATAAATCAAATCTTATTTTAGATTTTCATCAAAGACATGAATCTTCTTTCATACTCTTTGAAGTCAAATATAGTTTTCATAAAATATTTTTGTTAACATCAAAACTCTAAATGTAAAACCAACTTGGTTCTAACAATAAGTTCAATTGTGGGGTACAAAATCCAATTTTCACGCTTGCAAGTTAGACATTAGTCTTTTGTCTCACTTTCAACAATGATTAATGCAATTGAAAATATTTAATCATTATAAATTTTATCAAATGATGCAACAACATGTCATTATATTATTTTTTTCATAAAACATTCATCAAATCTTATAAATGATCGTATTTTTTAAATTTTTCTACAACAATTTAAACAAATATATATCTTTAAAAACTTATGTCTATCTACTTAATCAATGTCATTCATTTTTTCTACTTGCCAAGTAACTTAGAAAGTTAACTTCGATTAAACTTTAACATTTTATAACAATAACTTCGAAAAAATTATCAAACTTAAAAATTAAATTTGCAAACTGAATATATCTTAAATGTCAAATCGTAGGAAAAAAAAATTAAAAAATTTAAGCGTGAATAAAATTAAATTTAAAATATCATAGATATATTTTACTTTGTTTTTTAAATAATACACGTAAATTGTAAAATAAATAATAAACAGTTATAAGTAGTTAAGGAAAGCTTTGAACTGAAGTGAAGTGATTAGGATTCCTTTGCTTTCTCTAATCTCTACTCTACCATTTCCCCGTTTAACCAAAATATACGAAACGTTGTCGTTTTGAGTAGGGAATCTTCGATCTTCTTAAAGCCTGTGTCGCTAAGCGGCTCCTTTTGCCTGATAAAACGTTTTCCTTTCGATTTAATTCACGATGCCCACAATTGTTACGTACCAAACCAAAGATAGATATATCATTCATGAATCATGGCTTCTTCTACACTCAACAATCAAAATGCTTATCTCGCTATTAATCTCACCTGAATTTTTGTTGACATCGTTATCGTTATCGTTATTCTGTTGTTATCATCGTTATCGTTATCAATGTGGCCAACGTTACTACACAACTGCATTTTTTTTTTCATCTTCAGTCAATCCCACAAATTCTCTATACCAATGTACAGTTTGTTTTCTGCTCTATATATATAATTTATAAAAAGAATTAATTCATATGCATAGTATAATTAATTTTTAACTGTCACTTATAGCATCTATATTGGAGAATAATTTTCCTATTTAGCACCAAGAATCCTTTGATTTTGACTTATTGTATGTATTTTTATTTTTCTCATATCTATTGTGAAGGGAATTACTGGTTATTAACATTCAAAAATGTTTATCAAATACTAACATTAAAAAATTATAAATAAATAAATGATATATATATATATATATATATATATATATATATATATATATATATATATATATATATATATATATATAGTGAGTTTGAGCAGCCAAAAATGAAGTTTGTTCTGTTCTGGATGGTAGTCAATCAATTGAAACTATATTGTCATGTTTCTCCTAACCCAATGAAAGGGTTGACGAATACACCAAAACAATACATGTTCGTCATTAGTTATATACATTTCATCTATACTAACTTGTGGTTGGCCTTAATGGCAAATACTTGGATATCATAAACAAATTGTCAAAGGTTCCAACTTTACACTTGTGCAGGAACAAAATCTAGTTGGATGAAGAATTCAACTTATGTGCTTAACAAATTTCTCAACGAAGAACACTCAATACTAAACTTTGGTAAATGAATGCTTGGTACCCACGATTGAGAAAAAAAACACATTATCTGAATACATTGAATTGAATGAAGCCCAAATTCCAACCAAAAGATGAAAAGGCAGAGCGGTCTTGAGGGTGTGCGAAGCGGCCTCACATAGCTCCAAAATTTTAGGGTGCAAAAATTATTTTTTTATTAATTTTATATATATATATATATATATAGAATCGACCGAACAAAAGAAGATTGAAATATACTATTGAACATTGATAATAGAATTGAATAGATGATTATTCATTTTCTCATTGTTAGTATTCTTACCATCAATACAATAAAAGAAAAGCAGAGAAGTAAAAAAAATTCAACAAATAATCAAGAATACTAAAAAAAAAATCATCATGGATTCAAGTATGTTTACTTACTTTCTTATAGAAAATTCATGGTTTAGTTTGAATCATAATATCAAAATCTTTAAATTGAATTTTCTAACATATTGAGTGCTTTTTATTGTTGGATCTTTAACTTGTGATGTTTGATAAAAGATAAATTTAATTGCAGTTTTAGTATATCTATTTTCATTTATTCGTGACATTGGTCATTCTATTTTAAAATCAAACGAATTTGTTCTCTCCCTCGTATTTTTTTAACTAAAAAATAATGATATGACATTTTTTAAACTATATAACATATGATACGATAATGTTGAATGATTAATACTCATGAAATTGCAATAAAATCATCTGAAAACTTTAGTTTCAATTTTTATAATTTTATTAATAACATATAAATAGTTAATGTATTTATATGGTTTTACATCATTATATCTTATGTCACATTATTTAAAATATGTTAAATTATTATTTTTTTGTTAAAAAAATCTAAAAGATAAATCAAAATTGTCACATTTTAAAATAAAATAAATCAATTATGTGAATCGGTTAAAAACAGAAATCAAAACCACAATTGAACTTAAAACTTTTTCACTCTCACTCACTATCCCTTTTCAGTTTTCATTACACAACACTCTCGTTCACACCCAATAAATCTATTGGATTGCTTTGGAATCTGTTACTCTTCCAAACTTTGTTTATTGTCCTATTACTAAACCTAATTCCATCACGAGAGTAAAACTCAAACACTTTCTTCTTCTTTTGAACAACGCTTTTAAGATGATTTGTTTGGCAAAATTGACAAAACTATCGCTCTCAAACACAATTTATTTTACTTATCTTGATTAAAAATTATTTTTTTATCACTAGGCTCGAATTCATGTAACATTAAAACTACAATTTAAATAAGAGTTAATAGCAAAAATTAATCTTCAAAATTTTATTTGTAAAATTCGTAATTTCAATATTATATGTTTTCTAACTATATATTATTTATTGTTAATTAAATATTATTTATATCTCTAATTATAAATACTATCTAAAAAAAATAGTTTATTTTTAAATATAAGAATCATCTTAATTTATTATTATTTTTTAAAATATACTATTAATTAATACTTCTATTTTTTTAAAATATAAAAAGTTAAATTAAACACATTCAAATACAAATAAAAAAATGTTAAAGAAAGATTAACCCATGCAGTATAATAAAAGCACGCATAATTAAGTGCAATTGAAATAGATCTGTGTAGAGAAGTCTTCCGCTAGTAAAGATAAGTAGAACTAAAACCCCAAACAAACCCCTTACTTCACTCACTCACTCTTCCTTTCCGGTTTCTATAATCAGAAATCCATTCCACACCTTATCAACCTCTTTAATGGCTTTGCCATTTCTCACTCTTCCAAACTTTGTTTATTCTCCTAAATTTAAACCCAATTCTATCGTAACCGCAAAGCCCAAGCATTTCCTTATTCCTTCTACAACTTTCTTTCGTCCATTTTCTTACCCGTTACTTCCTCTTCGACCTCCAGCCGCTATTGGAGCCGATGGCAAATTCTATCCAAACCCAGCCGACGACGACCCACCCGAAGTAGCCGAAGATTCTGCTCACGGCTTCTCCAAATACCAACAAATTCAGCTCCAAGCCGACCGCGCACGCCAACGCGAAGAAGAAGATTTCAAAAACAACCAAGCCACTTATTTAGCCGCCATCGCCGACGCCGAAGATGCTCCGGATAACGCTTCCTCTATCGATTCCGCCGAAGACGATTTGTTCGGCGAAATTGATAAAGCTATCGCTCTCAAACGGAAAGAGTTCGTTAAACAAGGACTTCTTAACCCTAATCCATCGAAAAAGGAAATTGAAGTGGTCGTTGAAGATGAGCTTCAACCCGATGAAGCAATCGATGTTGAAGAAATCGAACGACTCCGAGGGCTCACTGTGAATTCCGATGAATCTTCGGGAGATTTTGAAGACGGTAATTTATCTTCGGAATCTTCGTTTGATTTAGATTTAGAGACTTTAGGGAAAAGTAAAACTAGAATAGTTGAACCTAAGTTTAAGATGAGTTTAGCTGAACTTTTGGATGAGAGCAAAGTTGTTCCTGTTTCCGTTTATGGAAATTTGGAAGTTGAAATAAGCGGAATTCAACACGATTCGAGGCTTGTAACTTCTGGTAATTTGTTTGTGTGTTGTGTTGGTAGAAAAAATGATGGACACATGTTTTTGAGTGAAGCTGATAAGAGAGGTGCCATTGCGGTTGTAGCGAGTAAAGAGATTGATATTGAAGACACTTTGGGTTGTAAAGCTTTGGTTATTGTGGAAGATACTAATGCTGTTCTTCCTACGTTGGCTGCTTCATTTTACAAGTACCCTTCGAAAAACATGGCTCTTATTGGGATAACTGGGACTTATGGTAAAACGACTACTACGTATTTGATAAAAAGTATGTATGAAGCGATGGGTTTACGCACCGGGATGTTGAACTCTATTGCTAGTTATGTTCATGGGGATAATCAGTTGGATTCGCAATACGCGATGTTGGATGCTGTTTTGGTTCAGAATTTGATGGCTAAGATGCTTCATAATGGAACTGAAGCTGTGGTTTTTGAGGCTTCTTCTCGTGGATTGGCTCAGGGAAAATATGATGAGGTTGATTTTGATGTTGCTGTATTTACTAATTTGATGGGCGAGGAAGAGGGGGAGGAGGATAGAGATGCAAAGGCTAAGGTGTTTTCGAGGATGGTGGATCCTGAGCGGCATAGGAAAGTTGTTAACATTGATGATCCGAATGCGGCTTTGTTTGTTTCAATGGGGAGTCCTGAAGTTCCTGTTGTGACATTTGCTTTGGAGAATAAAAATGCAGATGTTCATCCCTTGAAGTTTGAACTTTCCCTGTTTGAGACACAGGTGTTGGTGAATACACCTGCTGGGATACTGGAAATTTCGTCGGGTTTACTAGGAAGGCACAATGTTTACAACATACTTGCTGCTGTGGCGGTTGGCATTGCTGTTGGGGCACCTTTGGAGGATATTGTTAGAGGTATTGAAGAAGTTGATGCAGTTCCTGGGAGGTGTGAGTTAATCGATGAGGAACAAGCATTTGGGGTAATAGTGGACTATGCTCGTACTCCTGATGCTTTGTCTAGATTACTTGATTCTGTAAGAGAGCTTCAACCTCGCAGGATTATAACTGGTAAGTCTGTGTTTCTCTTAATTGCTGTCGAAGAAATTAAAACAAAGCATTTTCTGCTTAAGCTTGAAACTGCATAATTATTCACATGCCTGAATTTTGAAGATTTATATTGTTTGGCTGGAATCTACTTTCATTATTTTGCATGTCACATTGTATTTTTCCTTTTGAAGTGATCGGTTGTTGTGGCGAGGACGAAAGGGGGAAGAGACCCCTGATGACCAAGATAGCAACAGATAAAAGTGAAGTGACCATGCTGACATCTGACAATCCCAAGAGTGAAGATCCATGTATGTATTTTTTACCATGGAAAATAAGCCATTGCCTTGTTAAGAGCAATATACCAATGTGTATGCAATGTTTAACTAGCAGGGTTTGTGAATCCTAATTCTGGCATGTTTTTTTTTACTTTTTATCCAGTGGATATTTTGGATGATATGTTGGCTGGGGTAGGATGGACAATGCAAGAGTACCTGAAATATGGAGAGAATGACTACTATCCTCCTCTTCCAAATGGTCATAGACTTTTTCTCCATGACATTAGGAGGGTAGCTGTGCGTGCTGCAGTTGCAATGGGGGAGGAGGGTGATGTTGTTGTAAGTTTTGAAGCTTCTTTCTACATTGCATCTTATAATATGGAAATGAGCTTAGTTAACATGATGCAGAAGTCGTTTAATTGAAAACATTTTGGTACTTGTTATTGCTTCTGGAAAAATTGAACAATATTAAAAGGATGTGTAACAAAGTAGTATTTCAACTAAGGAGATTTCCCAGAAGAGATTGCAAAGGAAACAAACAACTATATTCAAAGATGTTCATTAAGAGACAAATTTGGAAGAAGCTTAAATTTAAATGCGTTGAGCAAACATAGAATAACTATTGGCCATGATCCACAATTTTAGTTCCTATTCACGTGGATGAGTTCTCCACCAACATTCAGTTTCATGCATGGTATTTTAGTGATCCTATGAAGTCACGACTTGGATGCCATGATGTGCTGACTTCTCTCTACCCCTCGATTGTGGGAATCCTAATCTTTGTCTCATTTAAGCAGCCTTGCTTCCTAATGAAGCTTTAACTAGTCCTTTCGACGTTTTTTACAAAAATTCTTACTGGTGATTGATGCAACAGCATCCTCTTAGTGAATGGCCAAACTCATTTTATTTGAGGAAACTTCATATGACTGTTAGTCTACTCTTGACATTGTCTTCTAAGCTTTAGAGTGACTGCTTGAAACAAAAAAAAAAAAATACTGAAGCCATTACAAATGGAGTTTATTGACTTCCTCTCTTCTTCTGGACATATTTTTAGATAGTCATTTCAGAATGATGCGCCAAAATATTAATATGCAAGAAGGAATTGTTAATTTGTGGATTATGGTCTGTGAATAAGGGTACACTTTTATATGCATGGTGCAGGTGATTGCTGGCAAAGGACACGAAACAAGTCAAATAGAAGGTGATAAGAAGGATTTCTTTGATGACCGAGAAGAGTGCCGGGAAGCATTGCAGTACGTGGACGAGCTTCACCAAGCTGGAATAGATACAAGTGAATTTCCATGGCGGTAATGTCAAATGTTTTCTGCTTTTAATGTCTCTTTGTAACTGCCATGGCTGGCTACTGGCATAATTGTAACGGAATAAATGTATTTTGTGTATAATTTCGTTTTTTGTCTCTTATTGTCTCAGGTTACCAGAGAGTCACTGATACCAAAGGTTGCTGTGCTAACAATGGATCAGCATCACTTGTTTACCTGAGTACACAAATGAAGCAGGTTCAGTGAAGCAGGCCTATCAGTTATTATAATGGCCTTTCTTTGCAGGAGCTTGGGAATCAACCAGGTAAAAATGGGCTTTAAAGTTTGAATGGCTACCACGTCTTCCAGAATCAAGCTCCAAATTGCAACTTGGGCACAGTACAGTTCTATTCAATCTCTTATTTTTGTCTATATTGGCCAATCCTAATTTATTTTTTCCTTATTGCCCTGGCCTCCATGCCACTGTAATTGTAATTCTATGTGTTGTAGAGGGACACAACAGTCCTGCTTCCTCGTTGGCAAATATACGATTATCATCAAATTGAACTTCTTGTCCAATCAATCAGCCTAAATTATCCAACACCAGGTATGACTGTATGAGAAAAAGACAGTACTCGGAGCATTCACATGCAGAGCCTAAGTATTGTGGGAACAGTCAAACTTTGGTCCCCATTTTCTTGCTCACTAAGGCCGAATAGAATAGATGGGGAGTCCATGTTTAAGTTGACCCAATGTTGTCAATCTAGTCTCACTAAGTAAAAAGGGAGAAACTTTCTCCATTCCAATATGACTAAGGATGTACTTATCAAAAAAACTCAATCTTATCGTATGTTGTTTAAAAGTACATTTTTTTAAACTTTGTGTTTTGAAAGACCTCAAACAACTTCTACATTCCGGTACATGGTCAAAACAAATGAAGGGGGCCAAGGAACAGCATAAAGGCCCATACAATACAAGGTGGTTGATCTATTGTGCACATATACATGTTTATTTTAGGTTTTGGACTTCCACTTACTCTTAAGTTTTAGTTGAGTCAATAAAGGTTGGTGTATTTGGTTCAAATTTTGGATTAAATACATCAATTTTAATTGATCCAACTTTCTCTTATATATAAGACTAAAGGTAGTATTATTTAGTTAGATGGCCGATAGGTTCAAGCATTAATACCGGGAGTTCTAACAATAGGGTAAAAGAAGAAGACAAGAGGAAAGCCAGAAATACCATGTTGATACATCACACTCCAACACAGAAGATTGCACCCTTGAAGTTGAAGGATAATGTACTATGTACTATATATATTCGTGGTGGGATCTATTTTTTCTTTTTCTTTTTTGTTTAAAAAAACGTAATATACATAGCTGATCTTTTGGAATAATCCTGTTTGTCAACACTCTTAGCATTTATTAGAAACAAAATGCTGTGTGAACACATACTCCCAATTTTCTTTCATGCAGAGATATGCTTTGCTGTTATGTTACTGCAATGCAAAATATAGATTTCATCAACGTTTTGATATTGGCACCGTCATTTATAGTTCTTTTAAGGGCCGAATAACATTTTAGTCGTCATAAGATTTTAAAATTTTGTTTAGTCACCGCAAAAAAGAAATTACATTTTTTTAATTCTATAATATTATTTTATAAGTAATTTTAATTTCTATTGAAATGAAATACTTTTAACTGTATTTTAATTTTTAAGTGATTTTTGTTAGTATGTTTAAAAATTATAAAAAATTCTTCTACAAAAATTTAGAATTTTTTAATCATGATAAATTAAATATCAAATTTTTAAATGTCATAAATTGAAAAAAAGTGGCAAATGTCTTTAAGTTTTAATTCAATCGATAAATGTTGATATTGTTAGGTTGAACGTTTTGTCTGGGTTTAAATTTGGATTTTGCGGTCGTACGAATTAATTATGGTAATATTTAATACTTCCTCTAAGACAAAAAATGAACATTAAAATTTGAAATCCTTTTTTGTAATTTCTTTTATAACGTTGTAAATATGTATGAAAAAAATCTATTTAAAAATACAATATCTTTACAAAATATATGAATTTAAATGGACTTAGATTGATTTAGGTGATCAGATTCGATTGAGTCGAACTGTGAGTTGTGACTTGAAGAATTATTCTCTACTACAACAATAGCAATTGTTTCTTTATTATTCTCTCTATACATGCATATATGTTGGCCTTGAAATAAACAAAGAAAAATTTAGATTTAAAAGAGTATATTAATTAAAATAATATAAAAAATAATTAAAATTATATTAATAATAATATTTAATTTAAAATAGTTTAATTTTTTTGTTAAAGTAATATTTATTGTGACTTAATAGAATACAAGAAGTTTATTGTGAGACAATAGAATACTGATTTTAAATTTGCACTTCATCTTCATGTGAAACCCAACAATAACAACAGGATGTTGTACAAAAAACACGATATCCCATATGATCATGAGCTGTCTTGCACAATACAAAAGGAAAGTCCTCTGACACTCCCACACTTCTTTTTGTATGCATCAGTACAGTACTGCATATGAGTATATCATGACATCACATATGTGAACATATGAATAGTAAATAATTAATTTTTTTTCTGGATACAAGAATTTGAACCTATTGTTTGAATACACACAAAAAAATTATATTTTATTTTTTTATGTGCTTAATTAAATAATGTGTGTAAATTTTTATAACCACACAAAAAATTATTCATAATAAAGATAACACAAATGCCACTGTAATAATAAATTAGTGTAAAAAAAATGTATTAATTTAAAATTCAAATCAAAGTTAATCAAATTATGGCAATAATAGTAGATCTATTAATTTATAGTACTCTAAATATTAATTAAAAAAATTATACTTTTAAAAAGTATTTGAGATCTTCATTAAAATTTTATTTAATTTTTATATACTAATTCTCACTTAAAAATGAGACAAATTTGATTAATGAAAGTTGTAAGAGTTTCAACAGGCTTTGGTATATCTGGTACACTTGTATGACTTTCAACATGGCTTTGGTATATCTCGTACATATGACTTTATGATGAGATTCATAAAGAAAAATGTTATTTGAGCATAAATTGTAGATATAATATTTAATACATATGTATTGTTTATCATATTTATATGTTAAATAATTATTATTACTTTTTATTATCGAAACATTTTTTATGATACATATACAAATTTCTACGATTAAACACTTTAAATATTTTATTAACTATTAAAATAAAAATTATTAACTACTTATATATTTTATTAATTACTAAAATAAAAGACATTAACTACTTTAGAGTATTACAAAATTTAAAATTAAAAAAATACTTTAAAGTAATTAATGTCATATATTTTAACAATTAATAATATATATATATATATTTAAAAAGTGGTTAATAGTTTATATTTTAATTGTTAATGAAATATTCAAATTTATTAATCGTAAAAATTTACACGTTGTGTTAGAAAAATGTTTTTAATTTTTTTAAAAAGTTTTTTTTAACTAAAAAATGTTTTTTTAAACCAAAATTATTTTTATATAAAAAAATAATACACTATATATACATATATAATTATATACAATATAACTGTTAATAAAATCACATAAATCACCGTAATTTAATTTTCACCATAAAATCAAAGATACATTCAACTCGTAACTTTGCAAGTGCAACAATAACAATCTTTAACAAAGCGCGAACTGTAGCAACAGAGACAAATAAGTAGAGTTTGATTAGAACAGAAGAAAACAAAATTAGTTGCCCATGTCCATGTGCTTGGAAAAACCTACTTGCCTGTTCCTTTCGGTTCTCAACGGTCATTCTAACGGCCATTTCTTCTACCCAATTCGATTCCGTGGCTGTGATTTTCTTACCGTTAACGTGATTTGATGATATGATCACGACTTTATTTTCAAAGTCACGGAAAGTTGAACCGGCCTTCAATCATATGATACGACTGAGACACAGTAATTCAAATAATATTCATCTCATACAAAATATAAAATGTCTGTAATTAGTATCTGATCCACAATATAAAGATAATGAAAGTTTTAAATTATTACTTTTAAAAAATATTGTTTAGAAATTTTTATAATTTTTAAATATTCTTCACATTGGAACATTTATAAAATATTCATTTATAAATTAATCAATACCCACACATTGATATTATACATTATACCATAATAAACTATACAGTAATCACACAAATATTTTTGTGACTTAATTTACTTTTTTTTAATGAGAAAAATGGGGTTGACCCCAACAAAAAAAATAAAATTGAAACTTCTAAAAAATGCATGGAATCTCAATATACATTGTAGCGATAATCCATGCGATTGCTGCCACAATTTAAAATCATCCACTATTATTTATGAAAATAAAACAATACACCTAATAAATTCAGCTTAATATTAGTTTGAATTATACTCATACAGAATATTCACGCGAACAATTGCATCTATGGAGTAAATTTATTCTTAGGCAAAAGTTAAAGAATGAAAAAAAAATTAATTAATACTAGAAAAGATTAAACTTAAAATCTCCTAAATATAACTTATTTTGATGTCGACGCCAAACCAGTAATATGCTGCGGGCTCATTGACCTATATGGAAATGCGCACGACTGTAAGTATCTTTTTTTTTTTTAATGTAAAGAAAGTTCCATTAAAAAGACAAACGAATAGAAAAATGTATGTAAGAGGACAACCTGAAATCTGCGGCGGATAACAACAACACAAGGGGGAAACCACCACCATGATCACCTCAAATCTGCGGAAGATTTCTGTTTTTAATTTGCTTACACTTTTTCAATTAATCCCAATCTTACTCATTATTTAATTCTAATCAAAACAAAACAGAAACAAAATCGTACCAGTATAGCTTTTCTAGAAAGCAACAAAATAAAAGCCACCCTTGACATGCTGTTTCCACTTTCAAGCATTTTATATATTATTATTTTTTTTAATAATGTAACAATAAATTTTAGGGTACAATTGAAAATAAAGTGTGTAACGGTATTATAAATTTTTTGAAAAATAATTTTTTTAATTTGTCCATGTATGTATTACTATATTATCTATTAAAATTGATTAACTTAAGAGTTTTGATATATAGATAATATGTCATTCAATTATTGATAAATTAATTTTGATAGTATCCGAACATTTTAATTTTTCATATACCATAATAGATACTAAAGAGTAATGGCAATTTAACAATAACAGATTTTCATGGGGGGGATTTGTAAGTGTATTCTCCCTTTATCAATTAACCACTGCAAAAGTTAAAGATGGAACATCTTACCACTTACATTTGAGTTACTCTGTACATGTTTGGTTCTACGCAAATGTTAAAGATTGAACATGTGACCATTTGGATCTGTCACTATATCCATTTGGATCTGTCACTATATTAGCATACGAGTCACTATGTGCATGCTTGTTTAATTTTAAATTAATTTTGTGATGTTTGAATGATATCAAGTAAAATTAATTTTGTTTCAAGAATTAATTTTACTTTAAAGTTATGATTTATAGTTTTTAAATTTAAATTAATTTTTATATTTAAAATTTATTATTTAATCCACTTTTATTTAAATATATCTAAACATATTAACTTTATAACAACTAAATCAATTTTATAAAATTAAATCACTCAAAATCAATTTTAATCACCAGATAATCAAACACACAGTTCGATATTATATTATAAATAATAATAATGATAATAATAATAAACAAAATGTATTTTAATTTATTATTGTATCAAATACTAGTAATTGACATGTATGTGTTGAGTTTCCTGTTTCCACTATATAATAATATTGAGCCTCTTCTCATTCTAGCAAATATTATTACATTTGTATTTCAAAAAGTGAGAGCAAAGAAAAAAAGAAGAGAGTTAATTATTTCCTGTTAGAGTGAGAATGGAGAAGGAAGAAGATGTGAAGGTTGGAGCAAACAAATTCTCAGAGAGGCAGCCATTAGGAACAGCGGCTCAAAGTGACAAAGACTACAAAGAGCCACCAGCAGCTCCATTGTTTGAGCCTGGTGAGCTCAAGTCATGGTCTTTTTACAGAGCTGGAATTGCTGAGTTCATAGCCACTTTCTTGTTCCTCTACATCACCATTTTGACTGTAATGGGTGTCAATAGATCAACCTCCAAATGTTCCTCTGTTGGCATTCAAGGTATTGCTTGGTCTTTTGGGGGTATGATCTTTGCCCTTGTCTACTGCACTGCTGGAATTTCAGGTAGCTATCTTGCATTTTTATTTTTCCATATGCTGATTTTCCTTTTCTTTCACATTAATTTCTTGTTAAAATAACAAGGTCTCCTTGAGAATGTAAATAGAAAGATCTTGAAAAAAATTGTTATTTTAACTTAATTTTCTTGTTAAATAAAATAAAAGGGTGGTTTATTTAACTTTAAGAATGTTAATAGATCTGTGTGTTGGTTGTGATAGGTGGACACATAAACCCTGCTGTGACATTTGGACTATTTTTGGCAAGGAAGCTATCTCTTACAAGAGCTATATTCTACATTGTGATGCAATGTCTTGGTGCTATTTGTGGTGCTGGTGTGGTGAAGGGTTTTGAAGGTAATGCTAGGTATGAGTTGTTCAAAGGTGGAGCAAATTTTGTGAATGCTGGTTACACTAAAGGTGATGGCCTTGGAGCTGAGATTGTTGGTACTTTTGTTCTTGTCTACACTGTTTTCTCTGCCACTGATGCCAAGAGAAATGCTAGAGACTCTCATGTTCCTGTATGTCTTCCTTTCCTTTTTAATTTGTGAATTAATTTATCAATATTTAAGTAACTTGAATTCTAATGTGGTTATTATTTTTTGGGGGATATACAAAATTGTAGCTTTTGGCTCCTCTTCCAATTGGGTTTGCTGTGTTCTTGGTCCACTTGGCTACTATTCCCATCACAGGAACTGGCATTAACCCAGCTAGGAGTCTTGGAGCTGCTATCATCTTTAACAGGGACTTTGCATGGGATGACCATGTATGTTTTTCTATTTTCTTATTTTTTTTATGAAACAAATTTAGTGCATATTTAGTGTCATTTTTTTTGTTGTATTTCCATTTGCATAGGTTAAATAAATAATAACAATTATGCAATTCTTTTATGGTTTGCAGTGGATATTCTGGGTTGGACCATTCATTGGAGCTGCTCTTGCTGCTATGTATCACCAGATTGTTATTAGAGCCATTCCTTTCAAGACAAGGGCTTGATGTTCTTATCTGTTCTTGTTTGTAATCTTCTTGTGTTAGGGGGACATTTTTTGAATCTTTTTGTGCTAGTCCATGATTTGGATGTAAAATTTGTTTCCTTCATTGATCTTAGAAGAATGTGGATTATTCTTTTTATGTTCTATTAGTTAATTTTGTTATTTTATTTATGCCCTATTAGGTTTCCTCTACATGGTTAAGAATTTTAATTGAAAGGTGCTACACTAAACCAGAAAGGCTCATATTCACTGGAAGGACCTCATTTTTCTCTATAGTGGCCAATAAATACCCTGCTGTATTTTTCTTCTAACTTTGTTTCTTTATTAATATCAAAGGTAATTAGAATTTTACTGGACATTAAATTGCTATTGGTAAAAGTTTTGAGGTTTAAAAGTTTAATTGAAGTCGAATTGAGGTCGGACTGGTATTAAAAACAAAAAAAATTGAATTTTTTAATGTATGTATACGAGGTATAATAACTAAAAATTAATTAAATCTTTATAATTTTTTTTAATGTATAACTTCAAACAATTAAAAATTAAACTCTATTCTTTTACATATATAAATTAGTTATATTTTTATTGCTTAATGGTAATTAGAAAAATGTAAAATCAGTAATAAATAAACACTCATCAAACTTATATTATAAATTATTTATGTAATTAAAAGAGAAAAAGGATAAGCTTTACTTATATTTTTTATGAGATGTTTTCATCAACTGGTTGCAAAAGTTTATATAGAGATTATTTCCTCATCTTAAATTTTTATAAAAAAATTTATATACAGAGTATTAATATTATTTTAAAATTATTTTCCTTCATGTGCATGTGTGAATGGTGAAAAATTGATTCTGATAAGTTTTGGAACTTTTGTTACTGTTTTGAATGCCCACATTGGTCGGTTTACAGCAAATACATGTGGACATGACACATAAAATCGTAACACAAGCCATTCATTCCGTTTTTTTTTTACTGAGCATTCATTCCGTTTATTGATTTATTCATACATATATTAAAATATACTTTTTTGACAAATATATTAATAAAATATATAAATGTCATTAATTAATTAATTGAAAACAAAATGAAGCAATTTTCATTTAATCAAACTAATCCATTTGATATTTCTAGAGAGCTTACATGAGGGGACTTTATCTCGTCTTATTTCTTTATGCTAAGGGCTATGGAGATATTGAACCGTATAATTAAATATTATATTACAAATAGCCAATGACTATTTTTTATTTTATTTTGGTAGGAGTGGAAATCCTTCCTCTCACATATTATTTGTTGGTGATATTGTTTTGCTTGTTGAGGTTAATTTCAGCTCATTAAATCCATTTTGTTAAACTTTTGCTGCATTTCAAACCAAAAGATTAACATCCAAAAATATAAGGTTTTTTTCTCTAAAAATAATTCAACTACATAAGCGGTTTCTTTAAGTCAAAGTTTGGGGATTGACCTAAGTACAAACTTTGGAGCATACCTTGACATTCCTCTAATTTGAGTCTCAAAAGATTCATTCTCCTTTATCTTGGATAGACTAAGATCTAAACTCACAAATTAGAAAGTTAACTCTATTTCATTTTAGGTAGACTCACTCTTGCTCAATTATCTCTATCGAACATTTCTGTTTATGTGATGTAAACTATGTCAATTCTTAGTTCTATTTATGGCGAAACTGAGAGATTATATTGCAAATTCATCTGGGGTAGTACAATTGAACAGAGAGTATTTCATTTGATCTCTTGGGAAATAATTTGCAAGCCAAAGTAGGAAGATGGACTTGACTTCAAGAATCTCAAAGTCCTTAATCAAGAATATATGACCAAACTTGTTTGGCAACTGGTTGCAGAAAGAAACATATTTTGAGTTCAACTAGCATGAAGCAAGTATAAATGTGGTATTATGAGCATCCCTGTTATCCAACCATGCAACATTGCTTCAAATACTTGGACGAATATTTGTAAAGTGTGGCCCAATACCGAACGTAATGTGCGATTGGTAATTCGTGATGGTCATTCTACAAAATTTTGGAAGGACCATTGGATACCAGAATATGGAAAGCTTGTTGACTCAATACCTCAAGTTATTCCACCCAAATAATCTGAATTTTCTATATCGAGCTACATCAATTATACAAATTGGAATGGAAGTAAACTACAACAAATTATGTCTGAGTCAATCCGTGAGAAAATTTGATGCTTCTCTATATTTCCCCACACCAACCACTAACGACCAGTTTACCCTTAAGTCAGCCTATAATAAACTCACAAACCATGAGACTAACGTTGACTCAATAATATTGTTCAAGGATGTGAACTACTTTGAAATAAAGTTATTAAGCTTGAATTTTGGAGTTAATTATTTAGCTTGAGTACTTATGCTTCGCTCTTGCTAACTCCTTATTTTCTGAAATGTGGGTTTTTCGTAGTGGTATTTTATTTGCTCGTGATAAAAGTATTTGTAATATTATTTTTTAAATTGACTTTTTGACTTTTCTTTCCATGATCAAAAAATATTATACTCAGTTTATTCTCTTTCTTATCTTTCTCAAAGAGATTATCTCTATATTACATTAGAGCTATTGGTCATTTTCTTTAGTTATTTTCCAAGAAAAACAAAAAGATGTATTCATTTTTTAACTCAGTTACAATACCCTTTTTTTTTTTGTATCCACATTTTTTTTATTGGATTTTTTTATGATGAATAACGTTGGAAGTTATTATTTTCAGCTTTCGTTTTAGTTAATATAATTCAATTTTTGAAAAAGAAAAAAATATTTATTTAGTCACACAAACCATTAACATTAGTGGAGGAAGAAAAAAAAGCATTAACGATCGTGCGCACTAAATAGTTGATGATTTTATAGCATCTAACTACTAGCTAGTGGAGAGCATCCATTAAAATTCTTTAAATGAGAACCACATGATTCAAAATAGGAAATACTTTATTCCAAAAAAAAGAAATATACGATCATCAAAATATCAGATCATACAAATTTTAATTTAATTATAATAATCATAAAATCTTCACTCTGTTTTGAGGTTTGACTACTATTCAGTAAAAAAATGTGGATTTTTGGTTGGAAAGGACCATCAGGATTCTCAGCTTCCTCAACCGCCGATGAAGTCACTCAAGGAATCGATGGAACCGGTCTCACTGCGATCGTCACAGGTTTTTTCTCTTTTTTTCTTTTTCTAATTTGTGATTTTTAGGTGCTGAAAATTTGGGATAGATTATTTCAAAAATTTAGGGTTGAAGTTTTTGTGATCTGCAATATTATTATTATTGAGTAGTTGAATATTTTCAGGAGCATCAAGTGGTCTTGGTTTGGAAACAACCAGAGTTCTTGCTTTGCGTGGTGTTCATGTTGTTATGGCAGTTAGGAATGTGAACAATGGAATGAATATCAGAGAAACTATACTTAAGGAAATTCCTGCCGCTAAAATTGATGTTATGGAATTAGATCTTAGCTCTATGGCATCTGTCAGGAAATTTGCAGCTGATTTTAACTCCTCTGGGCTTCCACTTAACATTCTAATGTAAGAAATTCTATGTTAGTTCTAACCTTACTTTTTTCAGATGTATATGGACTAATCTTGTTATTTAAATTTCAGATTGAGTATAAAAAAAATGTCTTATATGTCTTTATGTATGAATATATATGCTATGAAATACTAACACAGCAACAATTACGGAATCGGCCTCGACGGTTCTTGAATCAGAAAACCCTTAAAGAAATCTACACACTGACACATAGTCACTAGTAATAAATTGAAAAATGGAAGTGAATAAATGTAACTACCTATGTTGGTTTCAGACATGGACACGCCTTCAATATGAAGTGTCAGTGCTACATAATTGATGTATAGATTGCACATTTGAAAGTTGAGATATAGTTACATGTGTTCGTTTAGTGTCACCATTAGACACGGAACATGTTTTCAATTTGAAGTATTGATGCTATATAATATATGTATAGATTTCACATTTGAAAGTTGAAACAAATAATATTCTCTTTTCTTTTCTTTTCAAGTAACAATGCAGGGATTATGGCTACTCCATTCATGCTTTCCCAAGACAATATTGAATTGCAGTTTGCAACCAATCATTTAGGTAATATATATTGCATGGTATCCTCACATTATAACATATATATGTCTCTGAAAGAAAGTTGTTATTTACTCTCTTGTTGTCATTTTCAAAACAAAAAATTGAAGGTAATACTTGATACTATTTTGTAGGCCATTTTCTGTTGACAAACCTTTTATTAGAGACTATGAAAAAAACTGTAAGAGAGTGCAGCCGGGAAGGCAGGATAGTTATTGTATCATCAGAGGCTCACAGATTTGCATATAGTGAAGGGATTCGTTTCGATAAGATCAACAATGAATCAGTGTAATCATCTGGTTGCAATGGTTAATTTACAAGCATCCTTTTCTCTATACAAGGCTCATAATATAATTTTTTATATAAAATGTTAACCTTTCATGTTCAGTATTTTAAGTTCCCAGAGTTATATAATTTCACCCTTCCTTGTCTGCTTTTTTACAGATATAGCAGTTATTCTGCTTATGGACAATCAAAGCTTGCGAATATTTTACATGCCGATGAGCTTGCAAGGCGCTTGAAGGTATTATAGTCACAAAAAATTGTTTATGCAATTTCATATGATTCAACTTTATTAAATGGTGTGAACTTATTGGTTGAGTTTGATGTTGAACCTTGCATATACCTTTGTTTGACAGGAAGAAGGAATGCAAATAACTGTTAACTCCCTTCATCCTGGTACAATTATAACAAATATTCTACGGTACCATGGTTATTTTAATGGTTAGTATCTATATCTTTTAATTATTTCCTAAGCATGTTCATTAAGTATCCTTGTTTTCTGAAATAGGTCTGATATTCTATTCAATTGAGGTTGATCATATTGGTTAACATTGACATAATCCATATTAATATGCTTGTCATTCTGTGTATAATGTTGTCAAAGGACTTAAAGAGAAGCTAAAGGAGTTATACTAGCTGGTTGTTCTTATACACAATTAATCACATGTTGGTTTGAATTTTTGTTCATGTGTCTACTACTTGGTTTTTGCAGCCGTAGCTAATATGGTGGGCAAGTACTTCCTTAAAAATGTGCAACAGGTATTTTCTCACAGACTCAAAAAGATATTATAGAGTTGAATTTTACTAATTGAACTGTGGTGCCGTGTTTTTTGTAGGGAGCTGCAACCCAATGTTACGTCGCATTGCATCCGCAGGTGAAGGGAATATCTGGTGAATACTTTGTGGATAGCAACAAGGGAAGCCCAACTTCTTTAGCTAAAGATAAAGAACTGGCGCAAAAACTTTGGGAATTAAGTGTAAGTTTGTCTAATACAAAGTAGCTTTGAGGTTTGTTTGACTCAATTCTTGCTACTCTAAGCTAGAGCAAACTTCATGTGCAAAACAACTATTTGTATTAGAAAAAATTTCAGAGATTTAGAAATGCATAGTAGTTATTAAACTTTTACATCTTGAAGCTTTTTAGTAATCAATAGCATAGACTATCCATTTACTTGTTTAAGATGGTTATAGTTTACTTTTACATCTTCAACCTTTTTAATATCAATAGCTCAGACTAACCCATTACTTGTTTGAAATGGTTATTGTTCACATCAAGCAGTATATAATTCGTTTTAGACTGGATCCATTGCATTGTATACTCTTAGAGTTGACGCAACAAACTCTGGGAATCAAATCCCTTTCAATCTTTGACGAATTATTTTGGATTCAAAAGCCAAAATATGCAATTACTGGAGGAAACTAATCAACTGTGATTGAGTTTGTAACCATTTTTACACTACATTTGTATCTATATTGGCACTACTACCCTTTGCAGCTAGAATAAAAAAAATACAAAACAGCACAAAGTTAGTAATGTACATTTGCCTAAAAATCTAAAAACATGTTTTAAATAGGAGGACAGAGACTGGATGCTACATGTGCAGTATCCACTTTGTAAATTAAAAAAATTAAAAAATTGGTTTGTTTGCCACTGCTATAATCATAAGCCATTCATGCGATCACGCACTGGGGCACTGGACTTATGATCTAGGGATGCATTTGGCCGCACATTATCCCTCACCCACTGTTGTTGAGGCACACGATCAGCCAAACACGACTTCCCATTTCGAAATTCTCTTGGGACTTCATCAATGACCTTTCTCCTATTATAGTTTTCAGA
Organism: Cicer yamashitae; assembly: GCA_037974755.1. Classification (NCBI taxonomy): domain Eukaryota; kingdom Viridiplantae; phylum Streptophyta; class Magnoliopsida; order Fabales; family Fabaceae; genus Cicer; species Cicer yamashitae. Next base: position 8,716,585 of record JBBPBQ010020323.1, read on the forward strand.
TGGAATTATATCCTGGCGGCAAGCATCACGAAATTCTATTGGGACTCCCTCAATGGCCCTCCTGTTATAGTTAGTAAGAGCATTATTTTCAGATGAAATTATGTCTTGGTGGCAAGCATGTCTAGCTTGCATATTTCTCTGAAACTGACCATGCTGTTGACTCTGATAAGCAGTGCTTCCATTTGACTGAAAACCATTCGGAGACTTTTGGATCATACCCAGAGCTTCATGTGGGAATATAGGTTGCTTTGTTTGCGGTGTAGATGGGCCAGATGCGGTATGGGACCTACATGTTGGAGAGGATATCCTTCCACTCAGATTCACTGATCTAGAAGGCAAACGTTGGCTCCCAGATGGCGAAACAGGACATGAGACGATCTTTGGTTTATGTGCATTACTGAAAACAAGGGGACAAAAAAATTGAGTGCATCTCCTTTCATGTGAAAGAACTTTCAACAAAACTTGAAAACAAAATACATAGCATAATTTTTCTACACGGCCATGACATCGGTGCCTTAATCATCACTTTTCCAAATTACCAAGTAGAAGCTTAACCATGTAGCTATTTCTAGCTTTTAAATATTCAAAAGCACAACTGAGAACTTAAAAATTTCAGATTCAAAAGTGAACCATTGCATTTCTTTTTCATGTGGCCTTTCTCGTGCTTAAGTGTGTGTATTTGAGTTGGAGTTTGAGAGAGAGAGAGACCTTGATCCATAACCAACTCTGAAGCTTCTATTTGGAGGGATACCAGCTACTTCGGAGTCTAAACATACATTATGTTTAGCCGGTCCAATGGCCTAAAAGAACAATTGAAGTGATCAATAAAGAACACATGCAATCTGTGAAAATCCAAACACGAACCAAGAAAGAAACACTTTATGGATACCGAATATATTACTATATTTTATTTCTTCGGAACATACAACACAACTCAGAACAGATTTACCTAAACAACATAATAGATATGATCCAGCACAGAAAAACAATGCCGCTGTGCCAAGGATGATTGATTAAATGAAGGAATTGAATGCACAAGTGATAAAACAAATTTCAATTGCATTTACCAGAGATCTCACTGCATTTATAACGGCAGATGGGGCTTCTGAAGGATCAGCATTCAGAATGAGTCTTTCTAACAAAGCACTTCTAACAAATGGGTGCTTTAGAAGTTGACCAGCCGAAGGACGATGAAGTGGATTCCTTTGCAAACAAAGCCTGACAAAATCTTTTCCTTCTTCTGATAAATGATCTGGAATTGTAGGAAGTTCCTTGCTGTTCCCAATCTTAAACATAGCAGCAACCTTGAAACATTTAGTGTGAAATAGCAGAAACAGGTTAATCAATCAATGAATCCATACAAGCATGTGCTCCAACTAAGATTATATACTTGTATCAGAAAATAGATTTGAAATGGACATGCAACCATATTCAAAATGACTTTAATAGTTCTTCAAAATTCACTTACCCCTTCATACTGGCTCCAAGGAGGTTTTGCTGTTGCCATCTCCAAAACAGTGCAGCCCAGACTCCATATATCAACAGCAAGATTACATCCATTTGAGTTTTTTATAACCTATATAATCGAGGGAGTGACTCAAATAAGATTACTTTGTAAAAAGAATCGCTGACAAAAATAGTTAAGGGGACACAAAAATCATACTGACCTCAGGTGCCATCCAATAAGGACTTCCTTTGAAAGAAAATGGAAGAGATTGCCCTGTTATCTGCAAATTATCCCGAATAGGCAATATTAGACACCACAGCTTAATAGTTTGAGCAGAGATATTTAATTCAAGTCAAATTATCCAATTCCAAAAAGGTTGCATAGTATACACATGAAGCCGTCTTATAAATGCTCTTACATGCTTTGCCATCCCAAAATCTGCCAGTTTTATCTGTCCATTAGGGTCCACCAATATGTTTGCTCCTTTGATGTCCCTGATCAGAACCGGACCAACAAAAAATGTTTCACAAATTACAACATCAAGAAAAGATGCTAAGTGAATCATATTATCAATAAAACTCACCTGTGAACAGTGTTCTTTGCATGCAAATATGCAAGTCCTGAAAGAATTTGCCGAGTGTAATTCCGAATTGCAATTTCACCTAGTTGGCCATATTCTTGAAGCAGTTTATAGATTGAGCCACCAGAGACGTATTCCAAGTATATATAAAGTTTGTCATCAACCTATTAGGTATAAAATTTTATAATGCCGTTAACACAGTCTGAACTTTTAAATCTTGATTGCAAGCAAGCAAACTTGAAAGTGAAATCATTCACCGAATGAAAGCAATAACTCAATAAGTACCGTCTCCGACCCATAATACTGGACTATGTTTGGATGCCGCAATTGACTTAGCAGCGCAATTTCCTGCAAATGCCATCGCATATAAATTAATATTCATTATTAGGCGCGCACACGCACAATCAGTCCAAAATTATCCTTGGGTTTTTCTCAAAGAAAAGTAATTGAAAAAGTAAAAGGGTTTTTTCTTATTTGTAAATGAGACATGTAATTTGGACTTCCCAAGGAAAAGCAAGAGTGTGATACACATAAAATGAATGACGTGTGTTCCACAGTTTACACCAGCAAGCTTACTTGGCCAAGTTGCTGTGCGCATTCCCGTGATTTAGGGTCATCAGAAAAAAGGGTTACCTCCTTCATTGCACACATCTCACCACTTTCTCTACAAAGATCAAAAGTTCAACAAGTCAAGCTCAAAAGTTAAGAGAACTTAATGCAAAAAAAAAATAAAAAAAAAGTGGATAAATAAAAAGACTTTGAAAAGCATTAAATATCAATTTTGAATCAGGGCCAGAGTTGACATAACAGATAAAGGATAAAATGTGGACATGCAAATTCAAATGCTATTTGCTTGGTAAGAATTCCAAAATCATGCGCACAGAAATGGGTATGGCTATCAACAATAACAGCATAATACATATATGTGTGTGTCTGGAACCCACTTGATACAGACCTGCTGAAACCAAGATAAACATGTCCAAATGTTCCCCTTCCAAGCAAATTCCCTTTTGTCCAGCGTGAACCTGGACTCGTTGCATTTTCTGCTCTGGCAGGACTTCGAGGGCCCGAAGGAGTTGAAGACACGGAATAGGTTGGAGAAAACGGACAAGATTTAGTCACTTTTATTGGAGGAAGCGGTAACCGATGAGTTTGTTGTTTACTGACATCGGGACGTCTTGTAGGACACTCTGTTGCGGCACCTCCAGCCTTTTGATGCCGAGGGCTGACTGTACTGCTCTGTATCCTGGAACTGGGACTGGGGCTTGCAATTCTGGGACTAGGTATTGGCGAACACTCAGAGTTGTGTGCCCTTAATGCTGATGGATCCCCACCAACTGAATTATTACTTGAATTGTGACCTGAACCTGGACTGGAGCAAAGCCCAGAAGCTATATCTTGATAAGGCTTTCCTGTCCATAATCCTGAGCTCAACACTTGCTCTTGACCAAATGCCCGCATTGGACTTCTAGAAGGACTAGACATTGAACTATCTGGAGCACTGCAAAAACCACCCGGACGACCTATTTGCAGATGCAAAGGAACCCCTTTTGGCGAGGTAGACAAAAGCTTTTTGTTGCACAATTGATGAGCTGGTTTTGAGGATGCTCTTGATTTTCTTTGGACAGTAATAGGTGATTGATCACTGTGCACCACACTTTACAAACATAGAAATAATTTTAGTAATTGAATGAACCGAAAATAAGGCAACCACATTAAGAGCATTTATAAATATGTATCTAGATGTAAGCAAACCTCCTGAAAGAATTGTTAATGGTGGTTCTGTTTCTATTTTCACAGTCAGATGCCAGAGGACTAACAAGATGTGAATCAGATGAGTCACCACTATCAATAGAGCTGTCGCAGGAAATAGATGCAGTGGCAATATCTCCTTCCACATCTGTAACTTCTCCCCTTTTAGTTAGATAACCAGGTTCTGGCAGGGGGAAATATAGAGATGGTTTAGATGTAGGACCTCCTGAGGCTCTTTCCAGTTTTGACGTTACAATAATTCCAGAATTGACGTTGTTAACAGTAGGAAGGGGCAAGCCTGGCACTGGGAGTGGCTGAGAATAATGACTTTCTGCAAAACTTAGACAGCGGGACACGTGTGGAGAGGGTGATGGTGATCTTCTTCTTGAAGGTCCGGAGGATCTAGATCCCTTCTTTGAGATAGTGCTACTACGATGTTTCCTAGATCCTTCCGATTTGTAGCTGCTCTTCTCTTCTGAAACATTCTTTAATTTTCGCTGTATTATTTCAAAAATACTTTCCCGGTTTGTCTTCCTCTTCACTTCCTTGGACGAAGATTTTCCCCACCACGGCATGTCTCGGGAAAAGCTTGCACCAAACACACAGAGAAAGAGAGAACAAGAAATACCAACAAAATGTGGGTGTAAATTCACATTCAATGCTGCAGCAAAGTCTATGATGCAAATGTTTGTAACACTGAATTTTGTATATGGTGTCTATCTAAATTCCACTGAAGCACTGTAATCTGTTCTTATAAAATATATAAATCATAGATGAGGCATCCGTCACACAATAATAACCTGTAAAGAATATTCCAGTGTCAGTTCATTCCTTCCAAAAATAAACAGTTAATAAACAAAGTATCCACACAAATGTACAAAGTCGTTTGAAAGTAGCAGATATCATATAGGTTTATTTAAGTCTTTGAGTCATTTTGTAGACTACGGCAATTATTAATCTCGCTACATGACAGATACAGATATCATATAATGAACCATCCATACGGAAATTGTTCAATCCCGCTACACGACAAATTCATACATCATGTAACGGATCATCTATACGAAAATGATTGACTCCCGCTACACGACAAATACAGATATCTTATAATGGATCATCTATATGGAAATTATTGAATCCCGCTACATGACAGATACAGATAACGTATAACGGATCATCTATATGGAAATTATTGAATCCCGCTACACGACAGATACAAAAATCATATAATGGATCGTCTATGTTTAAAAAATCTTTGATTATGTCGTAAGCTACAGCAATTATTGAATCCGCTACACAACAGACATCATATAACAGATCATCTATGTTTAAATAAGTCATTGATTTATGTTGTAGACTGCGGCAATTATTGGATCGCACTACACAACAACGTACATTACAGATGCTTTCAAAACCTAAACAAAAATCTAACTAACCATGTTAATTCTCTGATTAAAAATTAGAAAGCATGCAGATAACATCATGGTTTTAAAACGTAAAAGACGACTTAAACATGCCAACCATTAATGTTAATTGATTAAGAAATTCGGTCAGACATTTAATTCTAAAGTTTCCCTTGATAACATGGAAATCATGGCTCAAACTTGTTCTTGGAACCACGTACCCAGTTTTACATTCAGAACAACAAAAGAGCGAACCACTAACAAAGAAGTGATGAAGATAACTTAGGAACAAAGTTTTTTCAAAATCAATAACTAGGCAAAGCTTACTTACACATGATTCACATCCCAACATGAAATGAAAGTAAACACACCCCCACACACAGATACACACACCTAAAGTTGGATGCATCAAAAGATACCTTGGCATTTGGAACATTTGAGTATTTTACTCACAGCACTATGTTTTCTGCCAATTCAGTCAGAAGAGTGACAATCAAAATGGAATATACATTTGTCAAAAACCTTTATGGTGCTTGCTTTATTATTATTATTGTACTTTAAATGCAAAAATTATACAGAATCATAACTAATTAATATTCATCCCTTTCTTAAGAACAAATTTGCCAACTCAAAAAAAAAAAAAAACTTAGGTCTTTCTTCCATTTGTGAGCCAGATAGTATCTATCTCAGAATTTGGACAAATGGCACACAAAATTACACAACACAAAATCAGATCTAATTGTTTAACAAACTCAATAGAACTAAAATGACAACATAAGCAACGAAATTAACAAACAAATTGACTCAAAATCACAAACTCCGGCAACTTCAAAACACCATAATCAGGAAATGTAGACGCGAATAAACACAGAAGCTACAATTCTTTCTCACAAATCAATAGCATAAATATTCAAATTCCGAAATGAAAAACATGCAAAGATTATTAACGACAATAGGTTTTAAAAATCACAGTGTGTTCAACTTCAAACCATTACAAAAAAAAAAAATTCAAACGAGGAAAAAAAAAACGCACACATAGCACACTACGTAACCCTATATATACTCACAGCGAGTTTCTTCGAAATCAAAAGCTTTGGTTATACGAAGTAACGAATAGAAGTTGAAAAGACGAAGAATAGAGAAAAATAATGAAATGAAGAAGATGAGAATGAGAAATGAGAAAAATGCAGAAAGCCCAAAACACACTTCAGTTTAGTGTGTGAAGCGTTAAATTTAGTGGGAAATTATTAAAAAAAAAAATTGGTGATTAAAATTAAAAAATTTAAAGAAAAATAAGAGACTCCGTGCGACGCGTGAGTTTTCTCGCGGTTATGATCTGACCGTTGGATGGATAGACTTTGGGTTGTTTCACAAGATGTGTGTTGTGGTTATGTAAATCAGGTGGCGGATGCAGTGGATCCTAAAACAGGGAATGTTTTTCTTATCTTTAACGGAAACTTACTCAACTATCAGTATCTCAATATTCTCTAAAATAATATTAAAATTGTGCATATTTATTATTATTATTTTATTATGTATTATTATATAATTAGAATTAGGATAATTGGAATTAGAATTGGGATCAGGATCAAGATCATTTATTCTGCTTATGAATTTTTTTATTCCTTTTTAATTTTCTTTTTGGTTATTTATTTCCTTTTCATTGGTTAATAATATTAGTAATAATTTATGAGTTTTTTTTTTTTTGATGTCGTGAGCATTTTTATATTAAGAAAAATTCAAAATAGGATTACTACAAAGAATATTAATATTATAGAAATCAGATATAGTATTTGTGGAATTTTGAAAAGAATAAAATATTTTTTTTGTAAAATATAAAATTATACATGAAAGTCACGATTCATTTCTGTCAAACAGTTTTTTCAAACAGTTTTTTGTATCTTTTCTCCTTTTTTTAATGCTATTTTTCCTATAAAAAGATAAAATTGTTTTCCATAGCAGGTTCATACAATATTTTTCACTAAATAGCATAATTTTTATTTTTGTTAAAAAACAAGTATAACTTTTATTTAAAGACAATAATAATTGTATGGTGATTTTGTTAGGTACATTAGTTATAATCGTAATGTGTGTCTTAAATTTAAATTAGTTTTGCAAATAGGGGTCCTAAACTCCTAATAGGCTGAACTAGGTAATGGTTTGTTTAAATGAACTTGATCACCAAAAAAATTAGGACTCATTATAAATCTTCCATGAAATTGGTGATCCTCTCTGCTGGTATGTCCCCCGTAATCTTAATTTTATTCATAAAATAATAGACTTTTATTACAAATATTCAAGACTCTAGTGTGAATTTTACATGTCATATTTTGAATGTTTGATTTTGCATGTTAGCCAACTTATGAGTTTATTCAAGGTGGTCGAATTGAGTTTTGTAAAATCTGATTATAATTTGTTTAAATTTCTTATATAATTATAATACCTGTTTATATTATTTAAACATTTAAAAGATATAACTCAATCTTTTGAAGAAAAAAAATCTGACTAACATGATACTATATTTTGTAACGAGACATTTAAATTGACCATGGCTAAATATTCATGTGTATTAATATGGTTAAATTATTGAAAATCTCAAAAAGCATATGATTTTAATCAAAATATATAACAATTATTTGCTCTATTCCAAATTATATGTCCCTTTACAAACAAAAAAAAAAATTGTCTCAAATTATCATTTTACAATATCAATAAAATATTAATGTTTACTCTTTATTATTTATTACTCTTTTTTTTTTAAATTTATTGATTTCTCTTTCATATACCATTAATAAATAATAAATTTATAAAATAACTCGTAATTTTACGTTTTCATATAAAATTAATTAAATTTTTTTATTTGTGTGGAATAATCCTAAAATAATTTAGGATTTAAGACGGAGGGAGTATTATATAGTAATATAATAATAGACAAAATTAATTAATGTTGGTCTATTTCTACTTTTATTTGCAAATATATATATAAAACTTAATTTAAGGTGAATTAAAATCTCATTTGTTTTTTCCAATGGTGTGTCTCTCGTGCTTTGTTTGGATTTGAAAGAGAAAGGAGAGGAAATAAAGTTAAAAGAAATAGTAATATTAAGAAAATAAAATTGATAGAAAGTGAGACAATATTTTAGTTGTTTGAATATATTCTTTATAATTTTTTTTGACTGATTATAAATATTATTTTATAAAAATGAACATGCAAATTATGTTTGTTGGTATAATTTTACAATTTCCTTTGTATTCAATATTATGTAACGTAATTTCCTTATGTACTCTAA
>JBBPBQ010020323.1:8725731-8741300 GCA_037974755.1 Cicer yamashitae
TATTTGATTCACTTCTCTTTATTTTATTTTTTTATCTTTCTATAATAATTGTATCTATTTATAAAAATATCTTTCAAACATTATATAATATAGATTAGTGATCGAATTATACTAATGTAATATTACATTAATATTATACCCATCAATAATATTTTATACGATTAATATTTTACAAATTTGGTTGTTGGATTAAAATATTATATTATATTATATAAATAATATATATAATTTTTATATAAATATAAAATCATTTGATACATTATTGAAGTGCATCCAAATTAACGTCATATAATAAAAGTGCCTAAGATCTTAATTTTGGCATAATAGCATATCAAACGGTTTTAGATTTAACTAAAATTTATATAAATTGTCTATAAGATATAAATTTTTAATATAATGGTGGATTTTGTAAAATTTGTACCGATTATAATGTTATTGAACGGTGTAACATTACATTTGTGTTATTTGATCCCTCATATCTCTCTTTATATGTGTGTGAGAGAGAGATAAGGGAACAAATTACGTCGATGTAATTTTACACAATTGTTACATCATTTAATAATATTTTACTTATACATATTTACAAATTTGACCGTTGGATTAAAATATTATATCTTATAGATCATTCATGTAAATTTTTTGCACAAATCTAAAATCATTTGATTGATGATTGAGACTCATAAACATTAATGACGTTTAATAAAAACATATAAGACATTAATTTCGATGTATCTCATGTCAATAACATACAAAAAGATTTTAAATTTTTATAAAATTTTACATTAGTGATTTATATGATATAGAATTTCAATCAAACAGTAGATTTTATAAAATTTATATTGATTAAAATATTATTGACGATAACATTACATCAATATAATTTAATTCATCCCTATATATTTATATATATAATATTATTGTTTAACTTTTTATTTAATTATTTTTTAAAATTTCAACTTTTTTCTTCGTTTTCATTTACCTTTTTCTTAACAAAAGTTTTGAACTCTATTAATTATTAATTTACTTAAAATAATTCTCACTTTTAACTAAATTTGAATTTAATGGTTATTTCTGCATGGATTATTTTATGCTCTTTTTTTAACTAATGAATTTTTTGTATAATTTTATAGAAAAATTAATTATTAATTTTTTATACTTATTAGTTGAAGATTGAATCTTGGACTACAAAATTAAAAAGCATGTCTAGTTGTATGTTAACAAGTATTTTATGATACTTATTAACAAGACTTTTAAATTAAAATAAACAACAATTTTCAATCTTAGTAATTAGGTTTGAATACAATTTAATGCAACTTGATAACTCAATCCAATCCATGTTACTTGAAAAAAGTTTGAAATCGTTACAAAAATAAAAAGGGTCATTGTCACAAAATTTGAATTAACAATATGATCGGTTAAATGTTATATTATCTTCTCATTTATTTTTATAATTAAATTATCTTCTTCTTCCCCACACACATAAACATAAATGTGTAGTCCGAACTCCTCTAATATCCATAAAAACACAAAATGTTAAATGACTAGTAATATATGTTGTTTATGTCGAGACATGGATATTTAAGTTGAAACTCTTCAGATGAGTTTGATTTGTGGAAAACAAATGCTAAACAGCAAAAAATCAGTTTTTTGTGTTTGATTTAAAAAACTGATGATGGCATTGGACAAAACAATAACCAATGGACAGCCCAAAAATTGTCCCTCAACATGTTATGTAAAAAAAACCAAAATAAAGAAAAACAATATGTATTTCAAATTCAAATGATAAAAATATTCATTTTTTATGTTATATATATATATATATATATATATATATATATATATATATATATATACTCACTTTTAATTTTGTTTGTATGTAATAAGTACTTCCTCTCATAAATACTCCATCTTAAGAAAAAGAAGTACTTCAGAACATCTACGTAGTAAAAATATATTATATAGTAATTTATAATATTATATAAAGTGTATAATTTTGTAGATATAAAATATACAGAATATCATATTATTACATTATATTATACAGATTTAATTCTACTTTTGATTTTATATTAATAGAAATAGGTTTTTTGTAAAATTTACTTTTTAGTCCATCAAATATCAAATTTAATCTCAATCTATATTTCAGCCTCAAAAGTGGTGATGTGATAAATTTTCAAACGACATAACATGAAACATGTTGGCTTGGCAAAATACATGTTAATTTAAATTTAATCACCTTGTTAAATATTAAAATAATAAATTTAAAAATAACAAAAACATATTTTAAAATTAAAATTAAAGTACAAAAAGACATTGTAATGAAGTTTCAAAAATAAATAATCGTTTTTTAAATTAATTTTAGTTTTTGAAAATATTTTTTGTTATTTTTAAATATATCATATTTTAATATCCGACAACGTATATAGTATAAACCTACTTTTATTTTCTCACATCAACACGTCTAATACTATGTCAATAAAAATATGTCACATTTTTATTTTTTGAACAAAAAATATAAGTTGAATCTAAAATTTCAATAAATGTGATATTTGGAGGATCAAAAGATTTATTTATTTTTTAAAAAATGATTATTTTCGTGAGCGTGATAAAATAAGAAGAATAAAATGCAGTTAAATCTATTATATAAATATTCTCTATATCGTTATATACGTTAAATTTATTTGTTTGAGAAATAATTGCTAACATAAAACAATATAGAGAATATTATACGATACTTTGTATATTTTATAAATAAAGTGTTATATTTCGTATGTTTTACCAAATAGGGTGACTTAGTTGATTAAGCATCAATGAGTTCTTTGAAAAATAATACAATTTGATTCTTGTATAACACATTCTTTATAGAGGGCAAAGAGATTTAAGTTGTGTAAGCAAGAATTAATTTCATAGTCATTTTAAAGGTTTTCTTTACTACTCATGTTGTATTATATGTTATAAATTGTTTAAGGGTCTAGTACATGAACTATGAAATACAATAAATATAATAAGTTTTACAATTAAAGTCATTGTATACTTTATCAAACTATCATTTACTATCTCATGTTAATAATAAGATATTTTCTAGGAAATATTAACAACAAAAATTGAAAATGAGACAGTAATAATGATTAGAAGATATAGTATAGTATTAAAAGTAGGTTAATATTTGATTTATATGAGAAAATGACACGAGATATGACATTTATTTATTTTTACAAAAATGACTTGTAAAAAGAAAAGACTAAAGTATCTGTTACGGTATGCATCAAACACACCCTCGGATGCAAGAAGCGGTCTCATGTCCTAAATCTTTGGAATCCAATGACAAAGTCCAAGGATACAGTAAGAATTTTAATTTATACCCTCCATTTTAAAATTTTATCAGTTAACTTACTAAAATATTTTTAAGTATATTGTAAAAACTAAAACGAATCTAGAAAAAGTAATTTTTTTTTTCTCTAAAATTCTCTTATCGAAAATTTTAGAAAAAAAATTTTCGATAGTTATTTTTCATTATCGGGAATTTTATTTTTGAAATTTCCAGTATTGAAAAAATAACTATCGAAAATTTCAAATACCCAGTTGAAACTCCCATAAATTTAAAAAATGAAATTTTCAGTACAACATTTTCTTTTTACATTTTTTCATTCAATTTTTTTTCCAGTGACGACTAGAGGAGTGAAAAATACTGTGGAACATTATCAAGTTCGACATCCTACACAATCTAATAAGATAGTCGCCGTTAAAAAAAGAAAGAAAGAATAACTCATGATTATGAAGTCCACACATAATGGTGTTTTTCTATTTCTACTTCAAAAAAAAAAAGTTAAAAAAAGTTTTAAAAAATTAGAAAAAAAAAATTACCTACAAATTTTAAAATTTCCGGTACAATAAAATTAACTACCGAAAATTTTAAGACACAAATTTTTGGTAGAATAAAAGTAACTAATGGGAATTTCAAGGCACAAAATTTTCGGTAAAATAAATAGTGTACTAGAAATTTTGTATTTTGACATTTCCAGTAGTGTTAGTTTGTGTACCGTATTTTTTAGAGAAACAATTTAATTACCGAAAATTTTGGTGAGGAGTAAGTTTTTGGAATAAATTTTTTTTACCTTTGATTGAATGAAAATAAAAGAGACAAAATTGAGTTAGCAATTTGAGATTAAAAATCCAATTTTCTGCTTTGGATAGTAAATATTCAAATTAACTCCTGAAATAGTAAGAATTGTATTAATCTAGTCTCTCATGTTATCATTAATATTTTCAAATGGTCTATGAATTTACAAAATTTCAATCAAATTTACTCATCCAATTGTATTTATAGGTACTAGAATGAGATTAATTTAATAATATAAGAGATTAATTTGAAACAAAACGAATTATATCACGTTGCATTTGATAAAAAATTCGAATAGTAAAAAAAGTTTGATTTAATATTTTACAATTCTATAAATATTTTTAAAATATCGATAATATAATGTATAGATTGATACAACCTTACTCAATACTGCATATGTCATGTATTGCTAATGATGTTTGCGACAAAATAATTAACCTAGCCCACTTATTGGGCCAATCCGAAACAAAGTTTGTATGCAACGTCCTGTGTTACAATTTTTGGAAAATTATATCCAATAGTCCCACATTTATACCCCTATCTCCACTTTTTTTTTTAACTCAACCCCCCACTTTTTTCTTAAATCACTCATTCTGCCCTTTTTTTTTATATATAAAAAAGACAAATAAATAAATATAAAAACCTGAAACATTGAGAAAGAATTCCAGTATAGTGCATGAGAATAAGTTTAATTTCTATTTTTTAGAATACATTTGTGTTTAGAAAATTTTAAATTTTGAGGTTTTGAAACATATTTTTATTTTAAAAAACTTAAAGTTTGAATTTTCTATAACACAATTGAACTGGTGGAGTAGAAATTTTTTGAATTTTAAAGAAAAAAATAAAATGGATAATTTAGGTAAAATGTGGGATAAGAATATAATTAAAGGGTATAGAGTAAAAAAATTCAATTCTTTTTCAATTTAACATTACAAAATGAATTTAATTTATATATATTATAAATATAAAAAGTTTTTATATTATAAGTCAATCATATCCATTAAATTATTAAAATATTTAATTTTTAAAAAAAAATCTCTAAAATTATTCTCATAATTAATTATGATATTCTAATAGTGTAATTTTTTTTTTTTGTATATAGCAATTAAACTCTTACAAAATTTCTTTGTATGAAAATACCTGACATTGTACACTGTCACGTTACTCGACAAATAAACTACTCCAAAAACAAATCCCAAGTCATCCTCAATTTATATTAAAAAATTTCATTCTGAATCAACAGGTCAAATAAAATATCAGACTACTTTTATTAGAGAAACTATTCCCTAATTAATTAATATTTCGATATATTTTATAGTTTAGTAGCGTCACTTGTTTTGGACTAACCATCTAGTTATAGAAGGATTTATTTCTGCTTTATGCGTTGTACACATTTATCATAAAAGTTTGCACCGTGTTTTGGATAATCATAATTATACCTTACTTAATTGAGTTAAACTGTATCGACCATGCTTCATGATAATTTTTGTTACATATTATATGATCATGTCAGAATCATAAAATTCGTCAATATGTGATTCCATTGAAGATTTCAATTAAACCTGATCTAGTTCCTGTATTTAGCTTTTCTTGGTTTAGCAAAGTTGGAGATGTTAATGTGTCACAGTCAATATAATCAAAATTTGATGTATGTCCAGTCCAAGTGGCTTGAAAATCACCATATGTGCAATGAAATGAGACAAATTATTGAACCATTTTTTTCTTTTTTTTTAACAAACGGGACCAAAAAGGGGAAAATCGATGGACCCGAAACCGGCCCAAATGGTACCACACTGACAAGGACCAATGATTGAAACTTGACTCTCATTAGTAATTAGCATCTAGGAATATCCAAACAAGTTGGAATTTAGGAGAAAAATGATGTCGCTCGCTTCCTTCTATATCTTTCATTGTTTTAGTTTTTTATTTTATTTTTGTTAGATTTTAGAAGTTCAATATATAATTTGGTTAGAGTTTCTTCTCTCACCTCCTATATTTTAAAAAGCCTTAAAAATACATATCATGATTGATCAATCAGGAGAACATTGAAGATGGGAGAAGAAACTCTCAATTTATTTTGATTTGGACTTTAGGGTTGGCTCAAGTCCAATATTATATCATTCAAGTTATATAAACTTCACACTATGTTCTATCAATGTGGAAAGACAAGAAGCTTTCTAAATTTAACTCTATCACCACCCCACCTTAATTGTACAATGACTCGAGTTCAAAGTGTATGCACATACACCCTATCAACAGATATTATTTATGTCATGAAGAGTGCCATAAACACTTCTTTTCGACACTCGCTATAATACTTATTTTTTTATTGGATGAAATCGATGTGAGTCCATATAAACGGTCCCACCATTTTTTGTGGGATCAATTTTCAAAGTGTGAGACCTACATTAATTTTATCGAATAAAAGAGTGAATTTAAAAAGAAAGTGTTCCTATCACTCTCTTTTTCATTAATTCTAATGAAAAACCTACATCCATAAAGTAATTAATCTTCCATTGATCCACTTTCACTATAGAACTTTCTATCTTTCTTAATAAATTTAAGTTCCCAAGAAAACATAATTAATATTGTTTTGGATATAGTTAAGCTTTGTTGTTTTTATGATATTGTTTATAATGCAATATTTATATTATTATTTTCATTGAAAAAAGTGAATTTGTAACAAATTAATAGTAAAACTAAATATTTTGGTGCAAATTTACAGCAATTAAATAATGATAAATATTAACAAGTGGCTTGACTGATTTGTTAGTGACTAAAAAATAGAAAGTGTAGTATTGAAAGTGTATTCAAAGTTTTGTGTTCAAGTTTTGTTGTTTTTCAATGTAAAGTTTTGTTAGCAAGACCTCTAAAGGATTCATTAATAATATGTATGTAAAAATTTAAAGGTTCTCTTCAAGAGTTTAGAAAGAAAGGAAGGAGATGATTTTGAAAAGAAGGGAGAAGAGGAAAAGAGAGATAAATTTTCCAATATATTTGAGAGAGTGTTTTGCAGAGGATGAGACGCATATGATTAATATATTTTAATTTTGAAATTATTATAAAGATATGAAATAGATTAAAAGAATTTATCAAAGTCCTCTAAAATTCTCCTTCAATATGTTTTTTTGGTATTATCAATTTAAAGAAATTTTGTATTATGAAGAAAATTATAACCTTGATTTAAATTGCAAGACTATCATTCCTTCATTTTCCTTTTCTTCGAAGTCTTTTACTCATAAATTCTCAAAGAAACCCTAAATTACTAATTTAAGTTTTGAAATGGATGTAACACCTCCATTAGTAGACTCAAATCGAGTTTGATTAAATGAAGCTCACATAGCCACACAACTTTAAAGTAATTTTTTTTTCTTTAGTTAATGATTACGAGAC
Source organism: Cicer yamashitae (assembly GCA_037974755.1). Lineage (NCBI taxonomy): Eukaryota > Viridiplantae > Streptophyta > Magnoliopsida > Fabales > Fabaceae > Cicer > Cicer yamashitae. The sequence continues at coordinate 8,733,245 of JBBPBQ010020323.1, forward strand.
CTACAATATGAATCTCACAATTTACCTTACTTCTCACTCTACAACAAATCTTTAGTAATTTTAACATTTTTTATTTGTGTTTTAAAACAATGAGTGTTTTAGAAAGTCCAATATATAATTGGCCTTTAATTTTCAATTATATCCTTCAAGTATTTATGCTATTTGCATTAAAAAGTGATTATTTATAAAATAATTAATGATAAAGTTGAGGAAATATGATACAAATGTCCATTCATTAAATAACTTTTTAATGGGTATAGAAAATATTAAACTACTAAAAAATTATATGGAAGAGTTAGCGCACTGTTTTTTAATGATTATAAATCGGATTCGGAAATCTCGAAGCTAACAACATTTATTTACTTTGTGCACCAACCATTTGTATTAGATGTAGATAGTAGATAGAATACCAATTAAATCAATTATATCCATATCATACATTAATAAAAAGCAATTATATACAAATTCATGTTCATAATAAAATCATATGGTTTACAAACATCACAAAGAGGTAGTCGGATTTAAATCATATGGCGTACAAACATGACGAAGAAGGTAGTCGTACTCACCTACACATCTACATGTAGCCCCAAACTCAGTAATCAATTTAAAAAATGTAAATGTTAATGAGTGCGTTTAACAACATTGACGACGAAGTCTTAAAAAGTAGGTTTTCATAGAAACTTGTGTATTTATATATATATATATAGAAAACTGTTTAAAAATTACAATTTATGTCACCGAATATATTATTGAATTAGTCGCGGACTAGGTCGCTCTCTTTAAGACGTTTCGCGATACTGTCTAAATTGTGCAAGACAGACTATCAACCACGAAGTCTCTAGGATAAAACAACTCAGATTTATTGTATCGGAGTTTCCCTATTTTAAAAGTCGACAGTTTTGGTCTCTCCTTTTAATTTTTTTACTAAAAACTGATGACGTGAGATGTTTTAAGTAACATGGTATATGATAGGACAAAGTAAAATGATAACACCCATAAAATTGGAATAAAACGCAGTAAAAACTTAACTTTCAACTTCAGAAATTTTTTATAGTTTTAATTTAATTAATGACATATGAATAATTAATACATCTAAATGGTTCCATATCATAGAATTATATGTCAAGTCATTAAAAATATGTCAAATCCGCATTTTTTTAGTTAAAAAATTTGACAGAGGGACCAAAACTGTCGACTTTTAAAATAGGGGGACTATTTCAGTGAATTGGTAATAATAGAGAGACTAAAACTGCAATTAAGTCTAAATTTTCATATCGCTATAATCACATGTTATAACTGAACATCCTTTGCATGTTCTTAATCAATTAGTTGTTAATGATCGTACTTCAGTTAATTGGTAAATCTATAGGATAATTGAAAATATAAATTATTGCACGATCAAACTTAATTTTAGTCTTCTAATCATTCAACGTTTTTATGTTTTAAGTTTTTCTTTGATTTAGACTCTTTCCATGAGAAAACAATTAGTTAATTCACAAAAAAAAAAAAAAAAATCACAATGATCAAACATGTTAATAGTTTTAGTAAAGGTATTGATTATTAAATCAAAAGAAAGTAATCCGAATAAAACTAGAATCGAGGATAATCAAAGTTACAAGTAAAACCGTGACCCTAAACTTCTCTATATTGATCTCTAACCTTATATTTTTATTCTTAACTTTTTTTTACTTACTATTTCGCTACACTCAACCATTATCGTTAACCTAAATAATAAATAATCTTAATTAGTTTGATTATTGTTAATTAATTCACGTGGATATCATAATTTTTTATATTACTTCTACAATAAAGTACAATTACTCTATGTGTTTTTAACGCACCATTATTTTATATATGAAGTAATTAAAAAAAATTATTACCATATGAATATTACATTTTTTATTTAAATGATTGATTTTTTTTAACAGAAAATTGATGATGTATCTGTTTTATTTACTCACTATTGGAGTTTACTCCTTACGAGAGAACCCTTGTTAATTAGCTATCTTTTGTAGCATTGGGGCAAGATCCCTTGAGTGCACATTCACCTTAAGTCCGTACTTCATGAAAAGCGTCAACGACATCTTCTGCTCGACGCGGTGTCCTGGTACCACTGCCAGGCGATGGCGCAACAACACTGCAGCAGCAATTGACTTCATTTGCAGATATGCCAAGTCCTTTCCTAAACAAATCCTTGGCCCTGCATTGAAGGACACAAACTTGTAAGAGCCCTGCATCTTTTCACCGTCGGTTGAGAACCATCGCTCAGGTTTAAACTCAAGACAATCCTCTCCCCAAATGAATTTCATCCTTCCAACGGAGTAAATGGAATAAGTAATTGTGGAACCCGCCGGAACAAAAGTTCCGCTAGGCAAAACGTCGTCGTTCACCACATGTTTTGAATCCTCCGGCACAGAAGGGTAAAGTCGCAATGTCTCTGATAGTGCGGCCTTTAAGTAGACCAAACGGTCAACCTCCTCAAAAGCGAGAGGCTCATCCGTCCACTTCGATATATCATTGCCACGTGTCTCCATCAGAACGGTGCATAACTCAAGCAATATTTTTTCCTCTACTTGGGGATTTTTTATGCAGAGCCAAAAGAACCAACTTAGAGCAACTGATGACGTGTCACGTCCAGCGAGGATGAAGTTGAGTGCCACGTGTTGGAGAAACTCTTCCGAATAGGATTCTTTTTTCTTCATGAAACGGGAAAGTAAGTCATCGTGGAGGGCCCCACTTCCACACTGTAGCTCTAGCTTGCGGTTTTGAATGATGTTTGAGAGATATTTGTCGATGAGTTTGAGGCTTCTTCCTAGGCTCACTTCCATTCCTAAGCGAAGCCATTTCTTCAACTTCCACGCGATCTCCGGTAAAATGAATCGTTGGAGTGTGGCTTCAGTGGCTCGATCGAAAGAAAGCGCGAAGTCGTTTTCTGGAAGCCCCACTGCTAATGTTTGAGGGTCTTGACCGAAAGCCAAGCCGCATATGTTGTCGAAAGTGAGCCGAAGAAGGAGGTCTTGGAGATCCACTGGATTGTTTTCTTCCTGCGCCGCGGCTAAAATTGGACAGAATCGATTCTTGATGGCTCGGTTAACCCAACGACCCATGGCTTGACGTAGTGTACGGGTGGTGAATTCCAATGCGGCTGTCTTACGTTGGAAAAGCCACGTGTCGCCATCTGAGTTGAAGATGCCTTCACCGAGCAAGTCATGAAACGCTGCCTGCCACATAGGACCTTTCGGGTAATTGTCGAAACGGAGTTTGAGGATGTGCTCCAAGTTCTTGGGATCGCACGTGACTGTCACGAGACACTGTTTTCTGGCAAGAAAAGGAACGGCGCAGATGCAGGTTTGGTACGTGCCGCCACACGCGCGGAGATTATCAGCGATCCAATCGTGCATGCGGTTAGCATGCTGGACGAGACCAGGTAAACTACCCAATAACGGCCAGACACGTGGACCCTTAAGTGACCGCGTGATGAATGAAAACCATATTAAATAAGCCGCTATTGCTGATAAGATCATAAAAGCCGTTGATGCATCCATGTGCTTGTGGGCCCAATAACTCAATTACAACTTTATTAGTTACACCTTTCAACACCAAAAAAAAAAAAAAGAAAAAAAAATGCTGTTCTCACACTTTCACCGGAGAATATGGCTGTAGTAGGTGTCGGCAACAAAAATTGTGGTTTCAAGTTTGAATGTACTAATGGAAAAGAGTTATCAAATCAAATGAAAAAAAAAACAAAAACTGAGGAATAGTTTCCTATGGTTAAAAGGTTGGGGTACGTATATACTCTGTGAGCGAAAAGGAAGTGAGGAAATGTGATATATTTATAGAAGAAAGGTGCACCGTAAAGCAGAGGAGTTAATGAAGAGTGGAGATGCTAAGCGTTGTTCAAATTGAGTTGATATAAGCTGTATTTTCTTAGTAAATAATTGGTTGGGTAGGCTTCGGTGAGTTGCGTTATCAGTCCTCCCTCATCAATATCCGCCAAGGTAGTTGTTGGGTTTATAAAAGTATAACCTAACACATAAGTATCGTGCATTCTCTAATGTAAAAGTGTTTCTCGATTGGGTAACAATTGACATTGGTTTCTAAAAGAAATGTACACCTATTCACCTTTGTTGACAAAGAAATAAGTATAGAGGAAAAAAAAATGTCGTGTTTAATGAGTGGAGAGAAAATATTATTGTTCATGTATTATTATTATTTTTAAAAGTATTATTTATTCACTCGATTGTATAATATTTATTGGGTGCGTTTATTTTAGATTTTTTCAAGAAAAAATCTATTTTTTTAAATTAAAAATCATTTATATCGAACGGTATTTGTTTCAGATTTTTTCAAGAAAAAATCTATTTTTTTAATTTAAAAATCATTTATATTGAACGGTGTTTATTTCAAATTTTTAAAAAATCATTTTGTTATAAAAAATTATTTTTTGGCTAAAAATGAAAAGGTAAAAATGCGATAGATGAAAGAGAAAGATGTCAAAATTTTAAAAAACACTGAGAAAATAATGTAATTACCCTTACCTTTTTTGGAAAATCCAAAATTGCCCTCCATCAATTTTTACAAGGGTTTTCTCCATTCACGCATTTGTCTGTGAGACTTTGATATAGGTTTTCATCAAGTAAGTTTTCTTCTCCTTTTATTTTTTCACATTGGTTTTTCGTTGTTTCTATGCCTTTTATTTTATTTCAAACATTTTATTTTTTTGATTTTATGTGTTTATTTGTTTCTTTTTTATGAGTAATTAAGGTATATTAATCAATTTTGAAATGTGTCTAATAAATGGATTAAATTTAACGTGTCCAATTTAAAATATTTCAATTGTTCTATTATAGTTAGATATCGACGATAAAGAAAAAGAGAGATTAATGTATTTAGAAAAATCATGTCCTTTATGATAATTTTGTAGTTTAAAAAATCATTTTTATAAAATTGTATACAAACAGATTAAAAATCATTTTTTAAAAAATCATTTTCGTGATAGTAAATAAACGGAAATCAAAAAATGATTTTTAAAAAAATCTCTACAAAAATATCTCTAAATTTTTTAAAATAAAAATCATTTTTATTTAAGTTCAAACAAACGCACCCATTACATCGTCTCATGTTCTTTTTTTATTTAAAGAACTTCAATTTCTTATGGTTATCAAGTATTTGGTATGTAGTTGTTCATGTACCATTGAATTTTCTAACAAGTGATATTATAGTACTTGGTTCAGTTCAGTGAAGGACGAAAGTGAATTTTAATGTATTGGATTTTTGTTTTAAAAGTCTTTATAGAGATATAGTAAAGTGGTGTGTTATGTTGATTATAACGGCGATGCATGTATACGATGTTAGAGACTCACACTTGAGATGAATATTGATGAGTTAAAACATATATGTGGTTAGTCTCATATTAACAATAAACAAACTAAATGTTAGATATATAAAAGAGATGATATATATATATCTTCTTAAAGTTTTTAGTGAGGTGCAGATGTGGTGCCAAATTTCTTATTATCTTGAAATATTTGTTTCATTGTTGCTCTTGAACTCCTCGATACTAACAACTCACTAGTTGATTCGACGATGCATATTTTTGAAATTTATGTTTTTATTTATTTATTTATGGTTTTACATATTTTTTTTTTCATTTTATGTTTCATTTTTTAAAGAATACTTTAATGATATTAAAACAAAATAATAAGATTTGATACATATATTTATTGGCACAATACTCTATGATTGTGCAACTTGTTGAATTTGACACATCTAAAAAATAAGCCCAACAATTTTCTGATGGAATTTTAAAAAAAATTAAAAATTGAGGGACTATATTTTGATATTTAATACATGGGGGATTAAAATCGTGAATTAACAATAATAAGGGATAAAAATACATTTAAGAATTAATTTTATTATTAAAAAAATAATTCCTAAATATTGTGAAAAAATTATAATTGTAATTAGTATTAACTATTATCCAGAAAACTTTTTTTGTGTGCATATAATTGAGTTTGGAGGAAGTATAAGAGGATTAGCAATATTTATTTCTAAAATAAAATATTTCTAAACAAAAATGCCAAGTCTAATTAATAGAAAATAAGATTAATTACAATTTTGGTCCCATTATTTTCACCCGTTCATGAAATTGGTCTTTCTTTTTTAAAATTCCACAATTGTTGTACATCTCTCAAACTTTTAGACTACAAAATGGTGATGTGACATATTTTAAATTATATGATACATAATTATATGATGTGGAATGATCAACACATTTGATATTGCAAGAAAACTCCTTAAAAGCTTCATTTCTAACTTCAGAAGTTATTCTTTTTATAATTTAATCAATGACATGTATTTTGTGATTCTAGAAATTTTAAATATATCGCCATCAATTTTGCATCTAGAAATTTAAGAGATAGACCAAAACAAAGTGATTTTTTAAAAGGGGGACCAATCCGTAAACAGTGAAAATAAAAGCACTAAAATTACAATTAAACCTAAAAAATAAAATAAAATATTGCTCTTTCCGTTTCATAATGAGTGAGTCATTTGATGATTTCACACATATTAAGAAAAATGTATACATAAAAGAGAGATAATATTAGTTTTAGCATATTATCATTGAGAAGTATTTATGTATGATCAATATCATAAACGCATGATGGAAGATATTACAGTTGAAGTGATGCAAATAATATTAATTAAATGGTACAATTAGAAGAAAAAAAGTGCATTGAAAATTGAAAAATTCATTCTATATGGGATAATTTTTTTTTGCAAATTGATCACTTATTGTGGAACGAAAGGAGTATTAAATACTTAATACTTCATATGTCCTTATACTTTAGTCCTTTAGGGTCCGCTTGATGGTTAGGATATGTCAAACATTAGTCCAATTTTTGATGAGCTAATATAATATGATAAGTTAATTATATCACCTAATTCTATCATACATCTCTAGTTAAAATATTTATCCTCAATTATATTTGAGTAACGAATTATTAAGATATATAAGATAAGGAAATTGACCTAATTACCATTTAGTCTCCGTATCTTATTTTTTAAATTCAAATTAGTCTCATAACTTTAAAAAATATCTCTCTGATCCTTTAACATTACAACGCTAATTGCCAAAAACTTGTAAATAATGTTAGTAAAAATGATATGACATCTGATGTGGTTCTCACCATAAGTAAACTAGCATTTGGAATGCATGGTGAAAGCCTTCTTTTCCCTAAAACTTATTCTTTATATAAATATTTTCATCTTTCCCATATCCTAGGTTTTTGGTAAAAGAAAAATTATTTCATAAACATCAATACACCCACACAATGCGCAGAGAGAAAGAAATAAAGAGTGGTGTAATAAACGTAGTGTATTGGTGATATGATGATAAAAGATAAATAAAGAGAAAATGAAATATTGAATAAGTATAAAAACATTAGAGATGTACAAGTATCACAATTGTTTATAAAATCATTATTCTTCTCCAAATTTGCTATGAGTTTATGCAACTAAATCAAAGTAGCCGACAATAGTCCTTAATCTTCATCTTCCTGTCCATAAATTTTGAGGAACCAAGGCTCCACTATATATCAAGTCACCCATTCATTGGTTGGAGGTTGAAAGATAACTATGGGAGGAGGGTAATATGTCGATCTCATGGAAGACATTATTTGAACTATTTTCATTAATTAACAAGTGCTTCAACGATCAATATCGTTCTTTGCTTTAGTCGTTAAAAAATTTGTGAAGTAGATAAGGATAAAGAGGGAGACCGACTTGAAGGAGTGTCATGGACGAGTCTCTCAATTTGTTAATCTTTAATAGGCTACCATCTTACGAACATGGTTGCATGTTAATAAGTTATGTTTTGAATAATATATTTGTTGTCTTTTATAAAATTTGCAATATATTTTCTACTTGCAATAGAGAGTTAGGGTGAGTTGGTTTAATGGTTTGGATAAAATTGATCACTATGAGTTAACAAAGTAAAGTTTAAGAAGCAAAGTAACTTCTTCTTTTTTTTTTTTTTAATATTTTTTTTTTA
>JBBPBQ010020323.1:8741492-8758010 GCA_037974755.1 Cicer yamashitae
TTTCCCTTTAAATGGATTAATATAATGGTAGTTAGCATTATATTAATTTTTATTTTAATTACAATATTATTATTATTATTATTTTTATTATTATTATTTTATGTATATTGTTAAATTTCACTATTATATGATTGAAACATATTGTTGAATATATTTTAAAATAAAATTTTAGCAAATAAATAATAATTTTATAATAGTAAATAAAATTAAAATATATCAAATTAATAAAATTTAAATTATTAAATTCAAAATATTTTAAATATTAATTAATATAAATTTTTATTATTAGTTGAGAATCTCTTTTTATGTTATTTTATATTTATTAGTTCGTTGAATATATAATTCTACCAAACACTTCAATTAACTTATCAATTATAAATTATATATCACCGGCTAGTTTATCAACTATCAGTTATAAATTCGCTATCAACTAACTTATCAACTATATATTTAAACGCTTAATTATAATTTTAGTCATCTTATTTTTACCAATTCGCAAAGTTGATTCTTCTATTTTAAAATTTGAAAGTTTTGGTCCATCATCATAATTTTTTAACTAAAAAATGACGATGCAACATATTTTAAATAATATGACATATGGTATAGTGATGTTGAATGATTAATACCCATAAAATTGCAACAAAACTTTCTAAAAACTTCACTTTCATCTTCAGAAATAATTCATTTTTGTAATTTAATTAATGATATATAAATAACTAATACATCTAAATGATTTTAAATTACGAAATTGTATGTCACGTCATTTAAAATAAATAAAATAATTATTTTTTAATTAAAATATTTGAAAAAAAATCAAAATTATCAAATTTTATAAATAAAGAGGATACAATTAAGTCACCTTTAAAAGACCAAAGAGTAGAGATGGACTAAGTAGCCATTAGCACTATTTTCTGAACGAGTATTGAAAAGCTTGTCGAAAGTAACGGCATTAGTTAACGTAAAGTATTTGTCGCCGATAATACGGTTAGGTTACCACTAGTTCGATTCACTGTCGTATGCTTAACTGACAATCTCCGAATCAATGAATTACGGTGGTTATTAGTAGTAATGCAGCTAGCATTAATTTGTAGCCGAAAATGACGTTAATTAGAGCTTGATATTATTGGTTACTTACTATATAGGGTATGAAAACTTTTTCTCAAAGCGGGCCCAATGTTTGTAGCTATTTTTGTAGGGAGGTGGGGTACCTGTCGTTTAGAAAAGTAGTTAATGGATTGTACTTTGTACCTTGAAACAAATCAAAAATAGAAAAACGTTTGATTCCACCGAAAGAAAGAAAACAATTTTTTTTTAAAGCTATAGGATAAATTACTTCAACACCTACTTATATACGATTTTCTAAAAATTTAAAATAATTTTTTTTATTCATTTATAAGATAAAATATTATTCCAACATTTAGTTTAAAAAATCTTTCGTATTATTTAACATCACTCTAAAAAATAATAGGGGTAAAAATGGGATATAAGCCGATTTAGAGTTGCAATGATACCATAGATTATCGGTAGGAGTTAAACTAATGGAATCCTACACTGTTTGCTTTGTTGTTTTTTACAATCCTGGCTATATATATATACCATTTTTGTTTAATGTGATTTCTATTGTTTATGCATTAAACTTTGTGACATTAATCTAACGAAAGTAATATTGCAAGTACCACATAATTGTTTTTATGATGTGACATGATATAATTAACTTAATAATTTAACAATTAAATTTTTAATTAACATTTATTTTTTTATTGATTTATCTATAATCTCAAATTAAATAAATAAAAAAAAGTTGTATATTAATTAATATTTAATTTCCATTTAATTTTTCTTTAAGTTTTATTTTTGATTTGGTATAAGTTTTTTTTAAGTTTGAGTCTGACGTTCATTTTGTGATAGCTCGCTATGACATATTAACATATTTAAAAGATTATTTTATATAATATTTTTAAATAAATAATCAAACATAAATTTTAATAGATTAACAAACTAATAGTTCAATTAAATTAAGTAATTTTTTTTAAAATTTAATATAATATTTTAAACAATTTGATTTTATATGATATCATATTTCAATTATATTATATGTTTTATGTTTAAATTACTAAAATGTTAGCAAATTTACAATTTAAAATAAAGTTTACAATCTAATATATAAAAATAATAGTAATAAAAAGATTATTTATATTTACTTAAGTAAGTTGGTCGAGTAGGTCTAAGATTATTTTCTATGGCTTATAGCATGACCTTTTAAGTTAAATAGACTTTTTATAAAACTATGACCTTATTTATTATAAAAAAAAATGCTTAATTGCAATTTGAGTCCTCCTATTTTTACTGATTCACAAAATTGGTTCTCTTATTTTAAAAGTCGACAATTTTGGTTTCTCTTTATGATTTTTTAACTAAAAAATGGCGTCGTGACATGCTTTAAGTAACATGTTATATGATACTATAATGTAAAATAATTAACACTCATAAAATCAAAATAAAACACTGTAACAACTTAACTTTCAATTTCAATGGTTCTATATCATGGAATTGTATATCACTTTATTTTTTAGATCAAAAATAAGAGAGAGCAATCAAAACTGTTGCCTTTTAAAATAGATTGACTAACTTCGTGAATTAATAAAAATAGAGGGACCAAAACTATAATTAAGTCGTTAAAAAAAAGTCTAACATGAGCCAAAATAGGTTGAATCAAGCGGATTGGCCCAATCAGTAGCAATTTTAATTTGGATTGAGTTGTAAAAAAAAAACAATTTAAAACAAATTAAATTTTTTTTTGTCTATAAATGAGATGATATAATTACTATTAAAAAATTCACACAATAAACAGATCTTTTTAATTCAATCTATTTAGTTCAATTTAAAAATGAAGTCATGTGAACTCACCTTCCCGACTTCAAATATTTTAAGAAGAAAAAACGAAATATTTTTTTTCCAAAATCAAAATAAATTTCTTCATCTTTTTACTCTTTATCCACTTTAATTTCTTGTAGTAAAAAAAATCCACTTTAATTTCTTAATTCAATCAATTCATTTACAAAATAAACAAAATTAAAAAACATAAACTCACTAAATAAAAAAGAAGACTTAATAACTAAAAACTTAAGGCATCGTTAACTTATTGTGTTATATACACCCATAGTTTATGTATGTGAGAACTGATTTTATTATTTTACAAATTTTAAGTTTTGAAATGTTTTTTAAAAGTTTAATTATATTTTTGATTTCTCTATTTTTATTTTTATAAAAATATCCCCCATTTTGCTTTAAAAAGGGTGAAGTGACACTTTTTTTATAAGGTGACATGCAAAATTATAATGACATAATTAATGTGAAAATATCATCAACTTATAATTAAACAATCACAAAAATTATAAAATATTAAATATAAATAATTTTTTTAAAAAAATATTTACTCTCAATGCATAACTTAGTTCAGTTCCACTGAAAAATACTAAGAAGAAGTTTTTTTAATCATCTAATTTATAGAGAAATAAAACTCTAAAAATTCATTGTTCGACCAAAAATAATTAAGTAAAATCTTGTGAATAGTTGTTATAGTAAAAAATCAAACGTCATTTTTTCGAACAATTCATTTTTAAAAAAAACTATTAACTATTTGAGTTCAATTACATAATTACTTAAAAAAAAAAGCTTTATCACCGATAATCAAAATCTAGTTAATGTAATTAATTTTTTGTTGATAATTGAGTCCGCATAGAATACTTGTCTTATGAAAAATATTTCAAGTTATTATTCTCTGATTAAATTAAAACTAATGTAATATTTTACAACCTATAATATATTTTATAAAAATATATATTTTGTTTCAAGTTATTGTTAATTATTATACATTCTATTATTTTTTATAAAAAAGTAAATACTATGATGCAGAGTATGTCTATATGTTGGTTAAGAACATATTGTTAATAAAAAGGAAAAGGAATATCACCGCTTATTAGTATTTTGACTGCAAACTGACTGTGTGAGACTAAATTCCTCAATTATTTCTAGTTAATAAATTAAGCTTTTTTATATATAAAAAAAAGGGAAAAGAAAAGGTGGGCGAACATAAACCAACCCAAATCATAAAATATGTAATGACATGGTAACTTTTTTTTTGACAAAGAACGAAGTGGATAACTTGAAAAGAATATATATATATATATTAACGAAAAAATTTCTCTTAATAATCAGAGGTAAAGAATTCCACCTGATAAATTTCATAAATTTAATAATTAATATAAATGAAATATTAGTAATATATATTTAAGTTTTTATAATATTATTTTCCTGATTAAAATACTATATTAGACAGAAATAATAATTTATAAATAAAATAAATTTTATGAATGCTTTACTACAATGATTTACCTATCGATAATATTTTAAACTATTATTACATATTATATAAATGTACAATTTTTTTAATTAAAAAAATGGATAATTTTTTTAAAAGGGATAATATAATAGTATTAGTTATAACATTTTTTGCATGAACACCCTCACATTAAAGAGGATATCACATTAAAAAAATGTTTATAAGTGAGAGAAATCTCCAATATTAATCAATTATGCAGGAGTTTCTAGGATGTTTTTGTGTGGGGATTAGCCTTTTTGTTCAAAAAAATTTTAGCGGTACAAAAATTAGTTAATACTCGTCTAATCCTCTAATATTTCGATTTTTTTAGTGGATTTTAGTTTTCAGGAGCGTAATTTTTACACTATTAAAAGTGTATTTGAGAGTGAATAAACAAAATGAGAAGGCGTAAATATCAATCTAATTTCCTTTACTGGACAGGAAAATTCTGTTATCCAAGCTCCCATATACAACCCAAGATCTCAGGCCTGGCTATGGTGGGCTTTTATTTGTCTAAAGTAAACGAAAACGAGCTTGCTTTAAGAAGCCACTGGAGACAACCTAGTCTTCACGTACACATCTCATGATGTTGGATTTGTGGTACCAACTTTCCACATTTGCTGGTTATTTTGTATGAAAGTAAAGGAGTTATGAATTGGAAAATAAGGAAAATAAGTAGGAGATATTTTTTGAGGTTTATTGTCACGTCGCTTATGTGCTTAAATATATTATTAAATTAATTTAGACGTATAAAATATATTTTTGATCGATCAATTCAGATAACAATTGCAAGCTTTTGAAAAAATATAAGAAAAAAAGTTCATTAGTTTTTACTCAAACCTATAGTACTTTAAGGTTTTTTATTTTTGTTCTAAAGCTTCAATTCTTTTACATGTGTACTTTATCGTGAATACGGAAGCTAAAAATATGAATATATGATTCTTTATTTATAAAACATGTTACCGACAAAAGTACACATAATTAGGAAAATAAGGATGAATGGACGACGCAAAAAATACATATTCATTGTTGTTTTATCAGTTTTAGCTAATGTAGGTACACATTGAATATATTGGATATGACAAGAGTTGCTTCTTTTGAACACTTGGTTAGTCACAGTGACTCTGTTCAATCTTCTCACCTCCAACTTTGTACCATCAAGTTATTGACGAAAGGACATCAACTACCGAACTGAGTTTACAAGATCTAACAAGTCTTCTCAACTTTCAGCTTTGTGTCGTCAAGTCGTTGAGAAACACAATCAGCCACTATTGGACTTGGTTATAATAGAATAAGTGTAAGACAAGCTCTTAGATTTTTCTTTCTCAACACTTAGATAAATTTGACAATTTTCCTAACTTAGTGTTTGCTTGCTGATTTGAGATTGTTTCACTTTGAAAGAATGTTGTAAGCTGTTGTGTCTTGTTCTATCTTTTGAACTCATAATTAGGTGCCATTTATAGAAACACTTACAACATTGCCTTTGTCCTTCAAGGTATGGCTGAGTGTCTTTCATGGAATGGCCTTGTTTCCTTCATGGTATGGTCGTGTGTCCTTAAGTATGGTGCTTCATTGTATTCAAAAAATAGATCTGTTTAGATAATTCTAACCGTTGATCATAAAATTGAAATTCAAAATATTTCTAAGTGTTTTTTGATTCAGTTTTTTAGATGAAATATTTTGTACTTCATTAGAGACAAAGAACAACCAAAAACATGATTTATGATTTATTGACCAGAGGCAAGAACACCAGAATCATAATTTCTTGACTAGAGGCAAGAAAATCAGAAGCATGATTTCTTGATCAGAGGCATGAACACCTAGAGGCACAATTACTGGACCAGAGGCATGATTTCTTGACCAGAGGCAGGAACACTAAAGACATGATTTCTTGACTAAAGGCAATGACCAGAAGCAGTATCAATTGACTAGAGGCATGGAGCAACCAGAGGCAGAATTACTAGACCAGAAACAATGATAAGAGGTAGGTTTACTGGACGAAAAACAATAACCAAACGTAGAAGTAAATGACCAGAGGCAAACTACCAAAGGTAGTGATTTTGTTAGAACGTTGACTTTTACAAGAGGTGTTGACTCTTTCCAGTGTTGACTTTTCACCAAAGGCGTTGACATTTCTCTGGGCGTTACCTTTTGCAAATCGTTGAAATTCATAAAAGGATACTTATCAGAGGCAAAGGAAGTCAGACATTTGCTTCATCTCCAGAGGTAACTTATCAGAAGTAGAGGAAGTCAGACATGTGCTTCATCTCCAAAGGCAACTTATCAGAGGTAGAGGAAGTCAAACACTTAATTCATCTCTTAGAGGCAATTTATTAGAGGCAATTGGTTAAAGGCAATTTGACCAGAAGCTTGATTACTTCATCAGAGGCAGATCCAATCTAATGCTTGTATCATCACAAACAATATATCAGAGGCGTTTTTTCACCAGTTTTGAATGCAGAAATTTCCATGTATTTGCGACTATTTATCAGAGGATATATTCTAATATCCTTCATAGTTTTGTGGTCTTGGAACTGCACACTTTAAATAAAATATTAGTACCTAAAATTGTTCCCACAAAATGATTTTCTTATCATCAAAACAAGTAGGATCTTTTGTATTTTAAACCAAATTTGTTCTCCAAATCTCCTTCTTTTTTTTTTTTTTTTTTTTTTTTTTATGATGACAAACATCCATTTTTGTGAACAATTTTTTTGATTTTAAAAACATAACAGTTCAACAAGCTCTAATTTTTCTGACAGTTAAAAAAACAATCTTCAAAAATATAACTTCTCCCACTTTTGTCATCAGACACAAAGTAAAGAAAAGTAGTAAAAATATAGCGAAAACTGTCAAAAAAATGACATTCTGCCAAACTATTACATTCAATTTTATTAGAGGCATAACAAACAAAAATTTAACTAGTCATTTTGTTTTTATCAAAAGTAAACATTCAGAGGCAACATTATTCTTTAATAAACATAATCTTTAGATGATTCTTTATAACCTCAAATATGTCCATAACAAGGGGATTTGTAAAAATGTTAACCCACTGATGATCAACGTCTATAAATTTAATATCTAAAATACCTTTTTGAACATAATTTCTTATGAAAGGATGTTTAATCTCTGTATGTTTTCCTCTTGAATGTAAAATAGGATTTTTTTTGGTTAAACATATAGTAGAAGTATTATCAAAGAAGATAGGAATGTTACTCTCATTAATGTGGAAATCTGCAAGTTGGTGCTTCATCCACAACACTTGAGTACTGCAACTTGCTTTTGATATATATATATATATATTCTGCTTTTGTTGTTGACAGTGCAATGGTTCCTTATCTTTTTCTCAACCAGGAGATCAAATTCTCACCAAGGAAAGTGAAATTTCCACTGGTGCTCTTTCTTTCTAGCTTATCTCCAGCATAGTAAGCATCACATAAACCAACTAACATGTACTCAGATGAAGGCTTATAGCATAAACCAAGGTTAGTTGTGTCTTTCAAATATCTAAAGATCCTCTTAACAGCTGTTAAGTAGGATTCTTTAGGATCAGATTGAAATCTGGCACACACACACTAAACAAAATGTCAAGTCTAGTGGCAATGATAACTCTTCATCATATGCATATTTTCAGTGTTTTGAGTTTTATTTATCTTTAATCATTAGTTTATTTAATGAGTTATTTGATATATTTTGTTGATTCTAGTTCTTGGATTTAATAAAATGCTTATGTTCTAATTTCCTAGATTAAGTAGAGATTTTTCGTAGTTTTGCGTTGTTTCTTTGTTTTAGTGTAGTGCTAAATTTTGGTGAGAAATCAACATGACCTATGTGGAGTATTTAAGCCATATCTGGAGTTGTAGATTTTCAATTGGAGTCAAACCAAGTGAAAATGAAAGCTAAGATCCATAGCTACAACTTTCATGCAGACACCAGATCCAAACTCGAACTCAAAAAAGGAGAAAAATGCAGTAAATGTCAGACAAAGATGTTGTGTGCTTGAAGCGCAAATCCCGCGCTTGGGGAGCATTTCTGCATTCCTGAATTTGTCCAGGCGCGCCTGGAGCACAAATGTTACGCCTAGGATGCGTGGCGCGCTGCAGAATGCATAAAAACGCATTTTTCTCACTTTCTAAGGATCTTTTTGGCTATTGGGAAATTTGAAAACTTGTGCCCTAATAGAGAAACTTTCTTGTAACTCTTATTTAATCTCTCTTTTGTATCTATTTCCTGAGTAACTAAACCCTATTTGTTAGGGATGAGTGAAACAAGATGAAATCCTTATTTGTCTGATTTGATTTTTAGTTATATAAATGGGTTTATTGAATTATTTTTCTCATCTCTGTGCTTAATGTCTTTTATTGCTTGATCAACTTTAAACTATTTTACGATTCGATTTTTTTAACGACAATGGACTTTACGAATGCTTGAGATGAGAAATTCATGATATTGTAATCTTGGGATGGATGCATGTCATGAAATCAGTTGAATTATTTGCAGAGACAATAATTTAATAAGAGAATTCTTGTACTGTAAAGCTTAATTCTAATCTTAAATTCACTAAGGAATTAAGGGTTACTTTGAAATTAAAGGAAATATCTAAGCGCAAAACTGACTATTTTGACCGACACTTAGAATTTCAAGATCAATTTGTCTATTCATTCATTTTTTCTCTTCTCCAAACGCCCACATAGTTTTATTTCTATTGGAGATCGAACATTTTATCATAGTTAAACCTAAGAACAAGAATTCAAGCGATAAAATAAAAGGAAAAAACTTAGGTGCATTTTTTTAATATATTTTTCATATGGTTTTTAACATAAAACATATCTTTTATGGTTATAACAAACTTTAAGAAAATTATGAATTTGATAAAATTATAGTTAGTTAAGTTAAAAACCATACAAAAAGTCCATAAATAAATGCGACAATGTGTTTTCCAATATGAAAACCATATTTGATTTGTCTCACAAAACTAACCATCCATACATTGCAAGATGACATTGAAAAAAAGATTAAAACAATTTCAAATTTAAAACCCTCCAAACAACAAAATGTACAATGTTTTCCTTTACATGATATGTAACTTAGTGTACATAAAGATTAAAAATAAAGAATAAGATAACAATTCAAATCAAAGTTCCCTAGAAGAACTCTGCCAAACCTCAACACATTGCATATCTTTTCTAGTCAAGAACATCCTACTCCCTCCAAATGCCAAATTGGTAATCCTAGGACTTCCCATATCTTGCACCCTACCCATCAAATTCTTCTTGAAAATCCTATTATTAGAATTATTAGTAGAAGAACCCATTATAATCTCTGACCAAAGTTCCACATCCCCACCCTTAGTGCAAAACACTTGATTCCCTTGTGTTTCAATTTTGCAACCAAACCCTTCTTTTTTCGCATTCAACAATTTTCTCTTATCACCTAAACAAACCCAAGAACTCTTCTCATAACTCAAATTCCTCAAATCAACGTAAAATGTTTCACCAGAATTAACACCAATTTTAAACATACTCGACAATGCATCAGAAACTGCCACGTCAGCAAAACAATCAACTTTCTCTGAGATCTCCCAAACAACGTTGCCGGAACGAACGTCCCATAACCTAACGTTACCGGAAACACCGGAAGGACCGCTGTGGGACCCAGACGCCATTAAAAGATTGTAACCTTCAATCCACTGCAATTTCGTCGCCGGAATCGCGGAATCGATGTCGGCGCCGTAGATCTCGTTGTGGCCGATTTCGGTAATAGGTCTCAAGCTATGCAAATCGTAAACGACGATGGAATTGGAGTTTCTCCGGGAAGATTCGAAGCTGACGAACATTTGCTCCGGCGAAGATCCGATTGCTTGAACGGTCGAACCTGATTTCGTTACGTTTTCCCAATTCAATGTTTCCTTCACGTGTCCTTTTTCCAGATCGAGAATCTGGAGGCCGGAGAAGTCGTTAGCGCCGGCGGCGGCTAACTCAGACGATAAAGCAAGGAGAGAATCAACGGCGGTGAAGTGTGTAAGAATGGTAGATTTCCGACGAAGAGACCAATCAAACGTTGTAATCTTGCTACCGTGAGCAACATGAACGGAGCCGTAAGGGGTGGTTGCGACGGCGGAGGGAGAGTCTCTTCCGTTCAAGGGTAACTGAAGAGATTTTTGAAGATTAAAAGGTTCTAATTGAGAGAAAGAATTGATTAAAAGATTTTCGATGCCGTAAAATTTGGATTCAATAATAAGGTCTTGAAGATCGAATGATTTGGCTTTGGAAGGAAGGTTACCGGTACGAAGGAGAGAGAGGAGAAGAGAGAAAAGTTCAGGGTCTCGGTCAACGAAAGGTGTGTAAGGTGAAGCAGCTTGAGCGATTCTTGAGAAGAAGGTTTTTGGACCTGACGAGGTTAATGTTTGTTTTGTGGTTTGGAACATTTGTCCACCAACGTCGATGGTGACTATGTTTGAATCTGGTCTTGGTTGGGAATCAATAGAACCTACAAAGGGTGGCATATTGTTGTTTTGGTGTGAAATTGGGATTGAGATGAATGGAAAAGGAGTTGGAGGGGTTGTTGGTTATATATGAAAGGTGAGGTGTTTGGGAGGTAGTTAGCATATGGAGGGTAAAATCTAGAAGGTCCAATAATAAATAAAAAAATGTCTGTAATTTGGTCAATGTAGCGTTGGGTCTAGTCTAGTGTGTGAGCCTCAGCCTCATTTCACAACGTGATATATTCCCTCTTTCTTCTCTTTCTCTTTCCCAAATTATAGTGGCCGCCCGAATTTGACTATCTGTAAATTTTTTTATTATTATTTATCGGACGTAGCAGCCTCTCTCAGAACTTTATAAAATATTCCTAAAAAACAAGCATAGTCAGACCAATGCGGCTGGGTATAGTTCAGTTCTTTCAACTTTCAAAGTCAAATTTGGTGCCAACTTTTTTTTTCTTTTTTAATTTGGTAACAAGTTCTAGTACTTTTTTTTTTAATTAATGAGGAATAAAATGAACCAGAGTCGTAGACTGGCTTCTCATTGCTTTTTTTCCTCCTAGAAATGACTTCTAACTGTCATTAGTATGGATGAAAAAAATATCAAAAAATTTTAACTCAATTAATAAATATTAAAATTATTTAAATATTTTTATTTGAATTTAAATTTATAATTTTATAGTTTTATTCATAATTTTTAAGTAAAATTTATTACATCTATCAATAAAAAAATAAAAATTTTATTTTTTATTTTATACTAACTCAACATAAACGAGTCTTAATTTATAAAAAAATATTGTATATTTGATCTTTTGAAAACATATTATAGTTTTTCTTTTCATTTTAATTGTAAGTAAAAATACCTATTTTTAAGGATATTAGAGAGTATTTTCTTCACCTAAAAAGAGTAATTTAGTACAATTAATTTTTTTATTTTATTTTAATAAAATGTAATTACTAATTTATCTCTATTAACTATGATTACTTTACATTAAAGAAATTAATGCAATGATATTATTGGAACATCGTCATTAAATATAGATACACTAGTTTTTTTTAACAGGCAAATAGATATTAACGACAATACAAGGAATACTCCAATTATTTTACAAGTTAGTCAAAAGAGTCAACACACACTAATGAGTTAATACATCCGTCCGAAAAACAAAAGTTGAGTCTGTCTATTTTGTTAGCAGCAATCCAACACCATGATCCAAATTTAATGAGACAAAGTACCTCAACATAATTTACTACTCCAGTGTTGAATATGATCTTATTAAGACACAATGAGAGACACTACAATGAAGTCAACTAAATGAGATACCTTAATCTTTTAGATTTTTTCTTCCTATATAATGCACCAAATTGCAGCATATGCACACTACCAACTACCGAGATGCATATGCTTGCTGCTAGTACCATGATCCATCCCCTGCAAATTCAACCACCCCCATATGCCATGCCAATTCCTGTCTGAAAACGTACAGTTGAAGAACAAGCGATGGACGTTTAAACTAAAGCAAAACATGCAACATGAGTCCAAGACAAATTGGGTGCAACATGTTGTTCTAGTTAATGTTGGTGAAGCTATTAGACTCTTTGTTATTATGAGTTTCAATAAGTTGTATTTTATATGGATTCAAAGATAGTAATAAATGATTGTGAGTCTAATTGTATCTGATTTGGCTTATAGAACTTAAGTTAGACTCTAGGTCATTCGTAATTGGGTTTGGCGATCAAGTGAGACTATGTGCACCAGCGTATGTCATAGTAGTAACTTGGGAGCAATGTTGTGTGCGAGTTTACGATGGTATTTATTATCATTTCTACGGAAAAAAAAATGTTATAATGACAAATGAAATGAATGAATCACAATTATTGATCAAATCATGAAGTGATAAAATTAAAACAAAAGATCGTATAACTTTTTTAAGTGATTATATGTAATTTAAATAAAAAAGTGTATAACTTTCAATAAAAAAATTTCATGTATGGTTATATGATCCAAATTTAACTTTCCTACCTCTCATTATAAAAAGTGTATTATAAATTAAAAACCTCACCACAAGTAAATAAAGATATACACTTAAATTTTGTTCATTTTTTATTTGAATTGTCTAAATTAAACGTGGTGAACTATTTTTTTAATATGTAATTTGATCTATTTTTGTGTTTATAATTCATTCCAAATCCAATATTCAATTGAATAAAGTTATGGAGGACAAAAATCACTACTATCTCATATTCCCACGTTTTTGTAACAGCTAATTTGTGGTAAGTTGAATAATTCACATGTTTAAATATTTGTAGTATGGGAAACGGCTAAAATAGCTTGAACGAATGTGGTATATATACACACACAACCATCCAACGAACATATCATAACATAGGTGTATTGATGATATGTTTATTTTTAAATGGAGTATGATACTCTGGCATGAACTACCGAACTAATAGTTTAATAAATTTAAATACAAAATGTAATGGTCAAGCACTCAAGCTCAAGCATGCACATATATATTTATTATAAAAAATTTGAAACTTTTTTTTTTTCTTTCAAAAAATTAAATACATTTCACAACCTTATTTTAGAAAGGAAGATGTTCTTCTAGTCCCTAAAATTATCGAAATTTTATCATCTCTCAAAATTTAATGGTGTAAATCTCCAACTCAATAATAAAAAATGGGATTGTTGATATTACATAGAATTCCAATCCAATAATATTTTTTATTTTAAATAAATATAGAGAGTGCATCAACAACCATCTTTTGGAAATTGGAATGGAGGAGGTACTTGGAAGTTGGTTGTACTGGGTCTGAAGTAGTTGATATTGTGATCCCCAAGTGAGGTGAGCGCTGTGCATGGTTGGCATGGTATGTATTTTTTGGGGCCTTTTTCTTACTTTTGTGAGTATAAGTCTTAATTTAATATGTTGTATTAATTATTGATCTCAACCTATATATTAGAGAGTTTAAAAATTTCATAGTCTATAATATTATAAGATTTAATAGAGAATTTTTTATGATGAACTTTAAACTTTGAGACTTAATTGACAGCTCTATTTATGAAACATACCACTACAATCGTTAGAAACCCCAAAACCGAGCTCTTCTCTATGTCAACTATACCTTATTTTTCCATCCTTGTATTACCACATATATACAACACAACTATATCTTAGTCTTAGTATATAATAGTAATCTAAAACCATATATTTTTCAAGGACTATTTTAATGATTTGATGACTAATTTGATTTTTGTTGAGTCAATGATCAAAATGACGACACTAATACATTCAAGAATAAAATGTTGGTTTACCCTAAAAAAAAATTAGAAGAAACTATGAAAAAAAATTTAAAGTTTAATAATTTGGTTAAATGTAGGGGTATAACGGGTTGGTTTGGTTTGATTTTATGCAAAAAATGAATCCAAATCAATGAAATTTGCACGGGTTGGTTTGGTTTTACTTAATTTTTATAACTGGATCCGAAACAAACTTAACCGGTGATATACGGGTTGATTCGGTTCGGGTGATTGGATTTAAAAAAAAAACAAAACGATAAACATTTCAATTTTTTGGCAAAATAAAAAAGAATATACAAGTGCAGCAGTCATTTTAATTTTTTCCTCTAAAATAGAATTTGGAATAACTACAAACTCATAATTTAATTTTCTAATACAAGTGCAGTAACATTCATAATTTGGTTCTGAAATTTGCTCATTGTTGTGTTGCAATTGGTTCCGGAACTGAAACTGGAGTGTAAGCGGTTGCCACATTCTCACTTTGTGAATTACTTCCTATGTAACTTCCACTTCCACTTCCAGTTCCACTTGCCATTTGTTCAATTTAAAATTACCTAAAAACCCAAAACAAGATGTTAGTTTAGTGAATTTTTTTTGTTCTAAAGAGTTTAGCGGTAAAACTAACTTACACTAAATGTGGAGACAACAATCAAAATAGGAAACCATCAAAACAGAACAAAGGAAACAGTAATCAAAATAGACAACAATCAAAGTACAACAAAATAGGAAATACCAATCAAAACTTTATTGAATGTACAACACAATCGAAAATAGTAATTAAAATAGAAAAAAGAAACAACAAAAAAGAATAAACTTTGTTATCTCAATGGAGAGAAAAAAATTGTGATAGAAAAAAACTGAGACAAAGAAACGAAGAGGAGGTCACGACGGTCAGAACGGTCGAGATAGGAAAAACGAAGGAGTTGTGAAAGAAATAGAGAGCGAGGAGAGAAACGATCGTGGGTTGTGGCGCGCGAGGAGAGAAACAAAAAGCGAGGTGAAAGACGGCGAGACGGGTAGCGCAATTTCAACGAGTGGGTTGTGGGCGGCAAGGTGAGAACTGAGGAGAATGATACGATAATGTCGATACCAATGAGCGTGAGTGAATGAGTGGTTGTTGCAACACATTGAGTGGCTGTGTGTGGATATCACTAGGATTTAGAATTAGGCTCAACGGATGATGGGTTTGATTCTTGTATAAAAAAAAAGTTGTCTTATTGGGCCAGATTTTTATATAAAAAATAAATATATATAAAAAAAATGAATAGTGCTGGTTTGATTTAGTTCAGTTTTTATTAGTTTTTAAAATTAAAATCTAATACTCGAACCAATAATCTTTGGTTTACATTATTAGTTTGGTTTGATTTTTTATCCGAATAAAAAATAACCGATAATTTTTAAATGAATTTGATTTGAATGTTTGATTGAATTTATTTTCTCAACTTAAATCCCTAATTAAATGTGTGATTTAAGATAAAACATTATGAAATCGTTTAGTTGGTTAGCACAATATAATATTTCTTGGACTCGGCCATTAAAGAGCGGTTCCCAAGGAAATCCAACGCGTTCCAATCATAGATGGACAAAATATATACATAAAGAAAATCCATTTAGGCTTTGAAGCTTTGTTTGTTTTGAGAGAAACAGCTGAGAGAGAAAGAGAAGAGATTTGTATCATTTCTCTTGCTTGGTATGTAAAGAAATAGCGAAGACAGAGATCAATATGGTGGGTTCAAACAACGTTTCTTTTCTTCCTTCGTGTGGGAAAGAGTCTCTAGAAATGTTTAATATTATTTTCAGTTTTCACCAAATACCCTTGTCTTTCTCTTCTATTTTCTACTAGCAATTTTTTTTTATTATCTCATATTTTTGTTCTACGGAAAATCAACGGTTTTTTTTTGCTTTTACATAAAATGAATGTTATTTTTTTATCTTTCACACATAAATTGTATGTAGGTCCTAACAATTTGTATCATCTATGTTTGTGGTTTTATGATATCGTAGCTATCCTAATTAATTATTTAATTTTAAACAAAAAATAAATTAACTAACAGTAGAGTTTAAATAACTAAATTAAATTAATGATCGATTATATTTTAGATTACTAAATCAAATAAACAGAAAATAATAAATTAACTGAAAATACATAGAAGAAGATGAAGATTATTAGAGCTTATATATTTTTTTAAAAGTCATAATTAGATTTTAGAAAAATTGGTGGAAAAATAAATAAATAAAATATGAAATTGCTAATATGTAAAGGACACGTAATATTTTTATTAAAAAGTGAAAAAATTTTATTAACTTGTACTATTTTTAAAGATAAAAGATCTATATGAATACAGAATAAAG
>JBBPBQ010020323.1:8758243-8791342 GCA_037974755.1 Cicer yamashitae
TATATTTTATTTTTCAGATAAACTCAAAAAAATATGATATATATTTTATATGCAAAAAAAAAAAATATTATTATAAAAAATTATATTTGTTTTAAAAATTTAAATTAATATTCAAAATTTATAATTTTAAATAATAATTTATTAGATTATAGAAAATGACAAAATACTCTTGTAATAAATAATACATGTTTTTAAAATTATTTTTTTATATTATATATATTTATATTTTAATTTTATATATTTAAAATAATACTTAAAATTATGAATATCAAATTATTGTTTTTATCTCATATAGTTGGTTTCTAACTAACCTAACTCATTTAGGATGAAAACTATAACTACAAGAATATGATAATTGAGATAAAATCCCAAATCAAGTGTTTTGAAGATAAATAAATAAGTTAATTAATCTCCAATCACGATTTTGATTGTGTTGCTATTTAAGTTGTGTTTTTGAGTGAATTATTTAAAGATAGGTGATCAAGTACACTCATACAACAATCAATGATCACATCATGATATAAATCAAAGAAAATCATGCCTTAACAGAACTGCAAATTGATAATAAGATCATTCTAGTAATCAAGAACATTCTGGTTTATAATAAGATTGATATACTCAAGAGCACAAGTCACGTCAGAAATAATAAAAACTTTCACAATTGTAGTGGCTTGTCTTACAAGTCAAGCACATCACCTTTTTACTCATTTTCCTATGTACGGGGATGAATAGAGAATGGAAGTTCATCCTCTGTTTTGTGATATTTATCCTCTTGACATTTGTACAAGTCTTTTTTATCAGTATTTTTTCTCAATTGGTTGTCCTTTTTGTTATTAGGATTGTTTTGAATGTTTAAGCTAAAAGTAGCATTGTCCTCTTGTAAGAGGACAAATACATATGTGTAAAAACTTCATTTGATCAAGAATGTAAACGACATGTTTTATAAAATTGATACACTCAAGAACACAAATTAGATGACACAAATAATAAGAATCTTTAAAATAATTTTGTTATCATTAAAACATTTGAGAGAGATTTTATCTCGACAAGAAGAACTTATCCAATTTGAAAAAAAATCAAGTCTGGACTCTTGTCCCAAATCCACAAAATCAAACAATTATTGGCACAAGATGAGTATTTAGAAACAAACTAGATGAAAAAGGAAAAGTAATAAGGAACAAAGAAAGACAAGTGGCTCAAGGGTATAGCCAACAAAAAGGTATTGATTATGATGAAACTTTTGCTCCAGTAGCAAGGTTAGAAGCTGTCAAAATCCTTCTTGCATATGCATATCATAAACTTATTAAACTTTTTCAAATGGATGTTAAAAGTGCATTTTTAAATGGTTTTCTAAATGAACAAGTATATATTCATTAGCCTCCTGAGTTCAAAGATCAAAAGAAACCAAACCATGTGTTTAAACTTACTAAAGCTCTATATGGACTAAAACAAGCCCCTAGAGCCTGATATGAAAGACTAAGTTCATTCTTAATCAAAAATGGTTTTTCCAGAGGCAAAATTGATATTACACTTTTTAGAAAAATAGATAAAACTGATTTGTTAATTGTTCAAGTATATGTTGATGACATCATCTTTGGATCAACAAATGAAAAAATGAGTATGATGGGAGAATTGAAATATTTTATTGGCTTGCAAATCAAACAATATGAAAATGGAATCTTTATATATCAAGAAAAATATATCAAAGATCTTATAAAGAAATACAAAATGAATGAAGCTAAAACAATGACAACTCTCATTCATCCATCCTCAAGTTTGGACAAAGATAAACATGGAAAATCCATCTTCAAAAAGGAATAAAGAGGAATGATAGGATCATTGCTATACTTAACTGCAAGTAGGCCATATATTGTTTTGCAGTAGGATTATGTGCTAGATTTTAATCTTTCCCTAAAGAATCTCATTTATCTGTCGTATGAAATGTACATACAAGACATCAATTTATTTATTTATTTAATTACCATTGTTAGTTAACCTATATTCTCAAATTTAATTAAATATGAATTTTAAAGCATTAAAATTTAGAAAGTGTATTTGCAAAGTGTTGTAGCATTCCGACAATATCTCAATTTATTTAGTCTATTACAAAAATTACATATAAAATCAAGAGAAGGTAGAGTACAATTACAAACACTAAAATATGTACATACATCTATTTCTAACCCAAACTTGGTAAGAACTACAAAACACAAATTATGCAAACTCACTATTGCTCTAAGGGCTATTGTGTTCAAAAAACAAACCCCATATCATCACATCACTGTGTTAGAATTCCCAATCTTTAATTCACCACAATTTCAATTTAGTATGTGTTGCTAAATTAATAGTAGCACAACACAAAATTCAAAACCAGTGTGAAATTGTGTGAACAAAAAGCCACTTTATATATATATGTTAATTCTTTAGTTGCTAGCTAACACCAGGTTGAATAATTGGAAAGAAAGACCAATCTTTTGAGGCCTCTCTCTCTTTCCCTGCAACTTTCTCATTAGCCCACCAATCAGCAACTATATTTGGTGCTTGAGAATAATCTCCACCATCTGCATTATCAAAGTTGAATTCTTTAGTTGAAGAAGAACAAAGGGTTAACGACCGATGATCCTTTTCATCAACTGTTTGCTTCGGTGCGTCAATTAGAGTTTCTGTAACAACTTGTTTCTCATCACATTGACTCTCTCTTGAATTCTCTTCTTTGTTTGTTTTTGTTGTGGTTGTTGCTGTGTCGTTTTTAGATTTCGACAGAGCTTTAGTCCATGTTGATGCTGTTGGCTTGTTTTCGACAGATGATGACAATGTGTCCTTTTGGGCCGATAATTCAAACGAGACTCGATGATTTATGCTAATCTCATTTCGGCGATATTTGCTTGGACAAGAGGAAATTTTGATATCAGAAATCCAATGATGATTTGGAAGAAAACCAGGTTGAGTAGTGGACTTTACAGTAGTATCTGGTGTTATAGACCCCGAATTTTGATTCGACTTGTGTTTTTCGTAAGTCGAGAGTTTATCCAATTTAAGAAACTTGGCAGTGTCAGCTGTTTGAAAATCAAGGATATGAGAGCCACCAGTAGTAGTAGTAGTGAATTCATCGGGCAAAGGAGACGAGGTGCCAGAGGCTGAGATCGCTGATCTTGGCGATATCAGTTGACCAACCGGGCTTCCGGGATGAAACTGATAATTTTGGAAGTCATAGTGAGATATTTGTAACCTCTTGTAAGTCTCAGAATTTCTATTGTTGGAGTCGAATAGTTGAGCGAATGGAACCTCGGGCGATGAAGGCGTAGTCAAGTGGACAGATTCAGGTGGTGGAGTGAAAGGAGCGGTTGATGAAGCCGAGAAAACAGGCGGCGAGACTAATTGTGTTTCGTGGGCGTAAGGACCAATGGCAAAGATTGAAGCAGGGCCACCAGGAGAGTACATGCTTGCAGACACGGAAGTTATCGATACTAAACCGACCGGTGATTGTGCAGTTGAAGGAGGTTCGGATTGAAAGAAAGACGCCGGAGATGAAGGAGGAGCAATGAAGGGAAGTGTTATACTAGGTGGTGCTTGAGCTGTTGAATTAACAGCTGTAGCAGCAGCATCTGTTCCAGAAGGTGTTGTTTCTGGAACAAGAACAGCGTGTCCGATGCGCTTTCGATTCTTTTGATGTCCGAAACACCCGGATATGTTCAACCAGCTTCCCCATTTTTTCTTCTGCAAGCACATATAGATGAATTCATTTTCAGTCATAGAAGACAATGTTATGTAAGTGACATTTACTCGTAGATGTATTGTATTATACACAAATGAAATTAACTATGACCTTCATTTTATTATTGATAGACACAAGTTTGAGTAAAAAATATAAACAATTGTTACTCCTAGAAAATCCACTCTTGCAAGAGTTTCTGATTGTTTTCAAAGTGAAATAAGGAATCAATTAATTGTCACACATGGCAGGAATTTATAGTCATAAGATAAAAATCACTTTATGCAATCTTCCACTTAGTTTTGGTATTAATCAATCTGATTAACATAAAGTGAGAATTCAATTAGTACAAAAATAATAATGAGAAAAGCCCAATAAATTGACAATTTCCTTTATTAATTTCACTAATTAAACTCCATCTTGCAGTGATTCTGCCTCCACAGAGACGATTTATATATATTTTTTTCACAAAAATATTCTATTACTAGTAAAAGACTAAGCAATGAAAAATCCTAACATGATTTAATTATTATTATATTTAATGAATTTATCATATCTTGAAGATGAAAAGTTAGGTCCTTTATTTGTCAATGATGTTACCGCACACATACAAGGAAAAGGGGAAAAGAAAACGTTTAATCAAAAAAAGAAAAAGATCTCTTCTTTTTGGAAAAGAGATCAATTATAGAAACCCAGACAACCAAAAAGGCTAAAAGTCTATAACATTAAAACAATAATAATAATAATAATAATAATAATAATAATAATAATAATAATAATAATAATAATAATAATAATAATAATAATAATAATAATAATAATAATAATAACAACTAAATGCTACCTGCATCCTCATAAAACAAATTAATAACACTTTATAACTTGTTGAGAAGAAAAATTACTTTAAAAAAAAAAATCCAAAAAGTGGTGTGAATGGATTATACCTGGTTATGAGGTTGAGAAACGCGATTCTGGGAAGAAGCTATAGCAAAAGCAGCAGCGTTTATAGTATCAAAAGTGTTGTTGGCATCTCTTCCGTTACCAGCATCATTATTCCTATTAACTCTTCTCATCTTAATAAATTTGAGCGATCGAAAGAGCAAAGAGATCGATGAGCATAGAAAAAGAAAAAAGGAAAATGGAGAGTTGAGAAGTGAAATCTGAGTTTAAGGAAAAGAGTGTGTTATGCAAGGAGATTCGCTGCCGTGTAAAATGTGTCGTGTTTGAGAGTATAAGCCAACGTTGTGTGTTCAGGTCAAACACGGCAATGACTTTGCTCCTCGTGTGATTTAACAAAGACTTTGCCCACTTTCATTATTATTAATGTAATTATCAGATCATCATGTTACCAATGTCGTGGATTTACCCAACTAACCTTCATGCTCCCACTTTCTTCTTTATCAGTTTAAAGCCAACACCGTTACTAAAATCCTTTTACACGGAAATAAAATATACATTTAAATGCATTTTTAATTTTATATTTATTGATTTATAAAATTGATTTTTATTTTATTTTTAAATTTAATAAATAATGAGATATGATACGAAAATAATTAATACATAAAATTGTAACAAAATTTTCTAAAGATTTAATTTTCAACTTTAAATTTTTTTATATTGGTAATTTAATTAATAAAATATTAATAGTTAATATATTTATATGGTTCTATATCACGTAATCGTAATAATGCGTCAAATTATTATTTTTTTAGTTCAAAAATATAAGGGAGAAACAAAAATTGTCGATTTATAAAATAAAAGGATCAATTCTATAAATTAATGAAAATAAAAAAACTAAAACTGTAATTAAACTTAAAATATAAATAATAGTAAAAAAATTGATATATTTAATTAAAAATTTAATCTAAATATATTAACTTTTAACTATTATTGTTATCTATATTTTATTTTAAATGGATTACTATTATTTTTCAATGTTTCACTATTAGTTTTAAAAATAATCAGTATATAAATGTGAAATAATATGGTAAATTATTGAATTCTCTTATCTAATGTAAAAATATTTTACTGAACATGGTATATTGACTAGTATGAGAACATGACAGAGTATTGTTTTTTTGTCATATAATAGAACACGGCATGTTGACTATTATGAGAAAGTATGTTAAACCTTGATGAATTGATTAAAGGAGTAGGTATTAATATGTTTACTTATTACTTCTAATCTAGTTTTATAAATAAAATAAAAATATAATATGCTTTTAATTTGAAAATGATAGTGTTTAGTATCAATTTATTTGGTACACTCGAACAATTTTAAAGGTCTATGTCTTTCGACCTTAATTTTTAGGAGTTTGTTTGATATCAATATATTAGATCATTGTACCGACTTATCTAGGGAGATATGGTGGACCCACATATGTCTATGAACATGGTTGAGATGCAATATTAGCTAGCAAGAGAGGTAACTGATCGAATAGGCTTACAAATATTTATCTTGAGTGATCTTGAGGGACAAGACCATGACGCACATGCGATTCTATTGTGTACTATTGAAACAATAGCATATACATGAATATTCAATAGAGATCACACACACACCCAAATTAGGGTTATGTTCGAGACAAATGCTAGAAGCTCAATCCTAATTATAAGATCACTATATAAGCTAAAGGGCGAAAAAATATTAGACATAGTTTTACTCCATTATTCCAAATACTAGGATAAGTGTAACTTGGACTTTTTAAACTTTAGATATTTCGGTGACCTAGATCTTGTGTTCTTTCACATAATATATAGTATGTTAGGAAATTAGTAAGAGGTTTAACACAAGTACTCAGTCCATAATGTGTGGGAATATGATAAAATTTTAAGATATTAAATTAAAATTTTACTCATAAAAAAAGAAAATAAACTAGCGAGTTTGATTAATTAATAGAATTTGATCTTCAATAATGGATCTCTTAACTTATTTTAATCATTAGTTTCTATAATATTCGATGACACACCACATTGAAGTCACAGTGCTCACTTGCACCCCTTCAACTTTTTAAATTTACTTTTATATTTTTTTTTTCTCTTTTTTTGTTTGACCACATGACATTTAAGTGTAGTACTATAAAGTTCAATACGTATGATTTTAATTTGAAAATAAATAAAAAAAATCACTAAATAGCTTTTTGTTGAATCTAATTTTGTTTAACAAGATACTCAAAGGTAAATTGTCATTGAGTTAATGGATTCAACATAGTATTATATATAATTAAAACTTGTAAATATTTTGGATATATAATGTAAAATTTATAAATTTTAACATATAAAGAATTTATATTGAAAAAATTGTAAGAAATTCCATTTTTTATTAAATATTATATCATAAAAAATGTTATATTTTTATCTTTGTATTATTATAATTTTAAAATAATTTACACTCGCTGGTTCAATGTCTTTGATTCTCCACTGCGCTATTTTTTTTTATCAGATGTATATTTAAGACAAATTTAAATTCATAATCTTTATGGCTAGATGTGGTATTATTTGTTTAGCTTTCTATTTTCCAAACAAATAAAATTATTGTTGTGTATAGAATCTCAACCATTCAAGTCCATTTTGTCAGTCCATTTGGTTGAATTTTTTTATTAAAATTTATACATAGTGCATGCCAAACGGGCTTTTCAACTATGTTTTGACTTCACAATCCATTGCTAAATATAGAGTTATATATAAACTGATTGATTTGGGCAGATATTTACTCATATTTAGTCTGCTACAGGCACTTACAACCAAATCCATAAATTAAACTAATGTGAAAAATAAAAAATGTATAAATTATGCTGTACTTGCAAATACCAACATGTATCCTCTTATATATTTTATGCAAATCATTTAGTAATGTCATAATATTTTGTGATTTTTTTTTTAAATACTCCAAATTGTACCCACATATTTTTATTTATTTTTCTATTGGTTTATGTAGTATCAAATATTAAATATGAATATTTCTTTCAATTTAGATTTAAATTTGAATTTGTCACTATAAACGAATTTAACTTTTTCTACTAAACTCAATTCAAATTTAAATTTGCTACTGTATGCGAATTTAACTTATTCTAAATCCAACTTCATTTAATAATTGCAAGCACACTGATATTTAACATGTATAAATACCTATTTTTTATCCTATAAAAAATGTATATTTTTGTACATACGGTTCTTTAGTTAAAGTATAGTTGATATCTATTTTGATCTCTAAAAAAATCACGAAACTTATATTGGTTTTTTGGAGAAACAATATATGAAAAAATATATAACCAATTAATTTATACAAAACTTAAATTGAAACAATTAAATAAGTTAGGACTCGTTTGGAGTGATTTTTATATTTATGTTTTTAAATTTTAAGAAATTAAAATACCTACATTTTTAATTTTGTTTGGTTTTAGATTGAGATATCAGCTTAGATTCAACGCAAATTTAATCAAAGAATTTAACGTTTTCAACGTTATAGTTCTGAAGACATGAGTATTTCATACACTTCAATTTTGTCATATTTGTAGATATTTTGTCATTTTATACTATTAATTTGAATGTTGTGAGTTTGTTCGCAAATTAATTTTTTTTATTTTTAACGGCTCTAAATTATATTATTGATTGATGTATTATCTAATGGTTTTGAATTATATTATTAATTGATGTAATCTCTACCAATTTAAACAAATAAATTCTGTTTTTAGTAAAAAATAATTCTATCACTCTTAACTAACACTAACTCATATTCTCAGTATCATATATAATAATTAATTTAATTCAAATGTTCACATCATTTTACTATCTAATTAAAATGAAATATATATTTTAAAAACTAAAAATAAAATATTTTTACAAAATTTTTATTTTTAACTCTTTAGTTTTTAAATTATTCAGATTCAATTAAAAAATAAATAAAGCCTCGCTCAAAATTCTTTCAAACATTGGTAAAGTGATTATCCACTTAAACGTAATCATTTAGTTGAGAAATAATATTGTTGAGAAGAAACATCGAGGTACGTGTATAGATTGATTGTTTTGGTTGTTTGAAATGAGAGGAGTAATGATTTACGTTAGCGGCAGTGCACGTGTGCACAGCCATTTCTGAACGGCTTTCGTGCGCATCATCATCATCCCACTTATGAACCTTGGATGGGACCCACCGCCATCTATATCTATCACTCTCCAAACTTCTTCACTTTTATTTACCTTTTCCACCCCCCACTTTTTCAAATTATAATTTGCACGAGACTACTAGAGTACTCTCCAAAGTTCTTTGTTAATCACTGTCGTCTTCACAATATATAAAAACAAAAATCACACACGCCAAATAGACTTATTTAATGTGTTATTTTTAAAAGTTTATTTTTAAAATTACATTGATTTAAATTTTTTTAAACTAACTCATGAAAATTAAATGTACTTTTAGTAAATGTAAAAAAATATAAAAGTCATTTGTATAATACATGTAGTTTAAAATAAGTATCGTTATATAATACGAAACACATTTTCAAAAACAATTACGAAGATTAATTTTAAGTTGAAAAAATTAATTATACACAAAATTAGTGATTTGAAAAATTAAACCAATTAAAAAATGATATATATACTTTTTTTTTATCTTTCGTTGATATTTTTCATAGCAACATTTAATATTTTTCTTTTAAAATTTGTAATTTTTTCTTTTATTTAAGACCAAATAAATCTCCAAAAAACTTCTTATATATGGAACTAGATGAGATTGTACCTCTTTATTATCATCAAGATTTCTCACTCATTATTTAAGTTATAAATTATTATACACCTTTTATTTTCATATTCTGAATTATCAAGTTTTCTCACTCATTATTTACGTTATAAATTATTATTCACTTTTTATTTTTATACTCTTAATTATAAATATGGTTCCGAATTCTAAGTTTCTCTCAAATAACATTTGTTTTTTAAAATACATTTAAAATATTGAAATCAGTAATCTTAATAAGCTCGTAAAAATATACAAATAATAATAATAATTTCGTAAAATCACTATTATTTTTATTTTATTTATCATTTTTTTATTAATTTGTATAAAACAGTCAAATGTGATTATTATTTTGGGATAGAATGAAGAATAAAAGTCACAAATTATTTTTCTTTTTTGCTTATTTCTATCTTGGACCAACCAGCCAGAATTCTTCGTCCATAATGCATTATATTTCACCCATCTTACAATGAGTGTCGTTTAAGATTTATGCACATATATTAAAAATGCAATAATTAAAAAAAATAACTTTTTTTTTATCTTAACAGATATGGTAAATTTTATCATAATTAACTTAACCAATTGTAAGGTTCTGAATTCGAACTCAAAATAAAACGTTCAACCTAATAATATCATATTTGTCAGTTAAGTTATGATTTAAAAATAATAGAAGAATCATTTTAATAGATGCAAACACATTAAAAAAAAAATATATTGTCTAAATTACTCTAATGACTAACTAATTTAGTCATTAGAAATACAAAAACTTATGTTAAATATATATTACTAAGCATTAAACCGGTCACTTTTGAGACGATAACTCATCTTAGGTTTAAATAGACTGTACGTTGAAGCACCTTTTCCATCATTTGAACGGGCTCACTAATGTTACACCAAGTTTTAGATAATTAATGATTTTGAGTCCTTGTCACAAACATAAATTAAGCAGGTAGGACCTAACTTGGTCATCTAACCAAATTTTTAATTGCTAATTATAATTTATGGCTACAACAGTCTTATACTACACTAAAACCAAAAAAATAGTTAATCTACAAAGTTAAGTGTCTAACTGATTTGAAAGGACATTTTTTTTAAAAAAAATCGCTAATTTTTGTAATTATAATAAACCTAAAAATTATATTTTTTAAATTTATTTTAAAGAGCTTGTCAAAAAAATTATATTAAAGAGAAATAATGGTTTCACTACTTTATGTGTTGTTTTTTAAATTTAATATACAATTTTAAAAAAAAGTAATTATAATATGACTTTTAAATTAAAAGTGATAAAAAAAATAAAATATTTCTCATATTAAATGGACCTTAAGTTGTACGAGAATAGGAAGTAAAAAGCAATCTAAGGTATTAAAAAGTGGAAAAGACAATTTTTATTTTTATTTTTGTTGAAAGTGGAAAGAAAGTTGGAAAACCTATCCGCTATATTAAATTTAATATTTTTATTTCTAAATATCTTAGGTCGTATAACGAGATACAATTAGATACTAGTTGTAGTTAATTAGTGGTTACGCTGTTAGCTTATATAAATGTTTCATCTTACTGTTTTCTTGTAATCACTTTTGCTCATTCTAAATCCTGTTTGTATATTTTTGTTTTACAAAAATACAATATATATTTTATTTTCTACATTTTTCTCTTATCTATAACTTCAATTCAAAGTTGTAACAGGTAGATCTGCCAAATTGATTTTATTTTATTAAAGTCAAATTGAGTTTATTCACATACATAAGGAAATTTATTATTTATTATAAATGTTCAAAATGAAAAAAAATATATAATACATGAAATATGAAGAGCATAGAGATCCATTATAGTTTGTTGATGTTGAGACATCTTTAATTTTTTTTAGATATATAACGGTATGATTTTGTAATTTTCAAAGTGTTATTTGATTAATAAAATTATAATGATGTTATCATTTTATCGCTTATATATTAATTAATTTATTTATTTATTAATCACAGACTCACAAATTACAATGTTTATATAAAAATGAATGCCAGACTATAGAATGGTAACAAAAAAAATGATGTTGCATAGCCTTGTAAAGAAAATTGAAATATCCTTGTAGTAGAGCAAACAATAGGATCCATGTTAGATATGATGTGAGTTGGACCATACGACAACTATAGTGGTTGATTAGATATATAGAGAACTCTTCTACATATGTGTAATGTATCTGCAAATACTTTAACATTAAAGTTAATATTTGAGTAAAATAAGTGAGATATATTTTTTGTTGTCATAATAGTGTGTGTCCTTTCACCCAGGACAATAGACCTTTTATTGTGAGCCTTTTAGGATAGAGTAGTGTTATTCAGTAGGAATAGCAACAGCAAGAAACATGTGAATAAAAAAATATATATCTCCATATTGCTTTTAAGAAAAACAAAAAGTCTCTGATTGTGATCATGGTCAGGTAATGTTATAATAAAACGCCAAAAAATCTTATTTCCATTCTTTTGTAGAGTTCATGTTCGGGTAACTGTTATAATAAAAACACTTGTGCCTTTTGAGTTTGTTGTGACATTAAACATTTTTCTCTAGGGTAATAAAGTGAAAAATGTGTTCGGATAGTTGATTAATTTACGTCGCGATAGATTACCATATGATCTTGATCACATAGTATTTGATTGAGGAATTGTATGATCAAGATGGTTTAACATTTACAAAAAAAGTTATTATCAGAATTGACAAACGGGGTAGAATAAATGAAAAATAGCGACAATTTAATATTCACTATGAAAGTTAATATTAGATATATAGATAATTGAGTTTTTTAAATATATAGTCATAAGTTTGATCTCCGACCAACGTGTCTAAAAGATCATTTTATGAGAGATGTTAATTGTCAACCTTTAAATGAATCTTCATATTTCAAATGATTAGTCTACTATTTTCAACTAGAGGATACCTTGAAAAAATAACAGTCGAATGATATATAGAGTAAAAAAAAGTAGTGGATAAATAATATTTGTCTTTTCCATTGAAAAAAAAAATGTTTTTTAAAAAAAGTGACGAGTGGACCAAATTATAAGAGTTAAAAACTTCGGGGGATCAAAATCACATATGACTTAATGACTTAAAGTAAATGAATCAAAATTACAACTAAATCTTCTTTAATATCTTACAAGATATTTTTAGGACTCAAGCAGAGTTATTACTAGTTGCTTCTCGAAATATTTGGGTGTTGTCATATTGTTTCATGTCAAACATTCTATTGCTATGTATGCTATTGAGATCGTCCACTCTAAAACTTGTTTTGGCCTTTGGATAGAGGGTGACTCTTTGTTGGTCGTTCATTCTTTCACTAATTCAGCATCTTTAAAGCTAAAAGTTAGATGATTGAATTGTATATCTCTTACAAGACCAATGTGAAGTAGCAATGTCAATCACAAGAAAGAGAGAGTTTGAACTGTGACTCTTTTAAATTTTTTATTCTTGTGCTTAATATAAATTAACTTAAGATCAATCTTGGTTGAAACAAAATGTCCATAATGTTCTGGATATGTTAGAAGTAAATAAAATAGATTAGTTTATAGTAAAGTGTGATTTGTGTGTGCAAATTATTAAAGATAATGGATAGAAATATCACACACAAAAAGTATATTGGTTCACTCAACTATGTACCTCACATCCATAATGTTCTCTTTCACACATTTTCTCTTGGTTACACCTTGAGATTTATTTTTAAAGAATTTATTTAGAAAAAAATTACAATTTTTGTTTTCAGAAAGTTTTTTTCCAAAAAATCGAGATTTCTTTTTATAAACAATTTCTTTAAAGAAAACTTCAATATCTTTTTCAGTAAAAATTTTTTTCTAAAAAATCGAGATCGAGATATTTTTTATTAAACTTTGTTTAGAAAAAAACTCAGAATTATCTTTCTCTCAGAATTATCCATAATATATATATATATATATATATATATATATATATATATATATATATATAAACATTCAAATTAAAAACCAATTCAAGAAATGAACAATTATATAAAAATATATATAAATTAATAATCTAAATATTTGATTTTTTAAAATAAATTGGTTTAGAGTGAAAAATAGTTATTTTGTGCAACTTAGTCACATCTCAAAAAAAACCTGGCATGCACTCTAACAAACCGCACGACACAACATTGAGAAAGTTCAAAGGAGGTTCAACTCTACTCCTTGTGATGTCAGTATGTTACTCAGTGGCGGTTTCTCGGTCGCCGGAAATAATGCATTCTTTTGATCAAAGAGGTGTATATGTCAATGGGTAGATATGAAAGTGAAGATCATCTATTAAGGGCATGATGTGTGAAGTTGTGACATTTTTTCAATGTTACTAAGGGTTGATTATCATTAAGTAAACAGAAGAACTTAATTAAAAATAAATGTTTTTTTAAAGATTATCTTTGTATTGTTATGGATAATTTATCCATCATCCGATAGAAATTAACCACATAAATAAATTTGTATGTAGGATAACAATTTATTGACTACAATATAATTAAGAGTTTAATATATTGTTATCATATCACTACATTTATGTGTATGGTTTTAGAGATATTTTTAATAAAAGTCAAACATCTTTAATGATTTAATGGTTGTAATTGATTAACAGCTTAAAAACTTTTTGTACATACGAATAAAATTCTATAATTTAACCTAAAATATAATAACTTGAAATGATACCCCACTCTATTTATTTTAAAATAAATTTGGGAAGAAAAGTTAATGTTGCTTTGAAAAAACAAAATCACAGTTAATATTATTTTTATTTCCTAAATTGACAAAAAAAAAATATATAAAATATAGATAGTCCAGCAGGCAGCTGCCCTTAATAATGCAATAGGGTCTATTTGTTTAATTTATCTGAAAAATATAATACTATAGGATCAAATGTAGGTAGGCTTGACTTATTGGCAGTGAGAGTCACACATCCAGCAGCCCCTTATAAATTGTACGGCAAACTTTGTACTTTAATTTGTAGAGATAATTTTACCTTTTTAATAATTTATAATAAGTTTTAAAATTGATAGTTTTGAAAGTTTTAAATTTTTAAAATAAGGATTACATTTTAAAAATTTAAAAAGTTTTGAAATTTTTCAAATATAAAAAATTTCAAAATTTTTCTATTTCGAAAGTTTTGAAAATTATAGAAATTACCATTTCAAAACTTTCAAATATTTTGAAAATTTGCCAAATTAAAAGAACAAAATTGTATTTTCATATGAATTGAAAGTGACAGATTTAAGTGGATGGTGCGTGGCAGAAAACTCAAAATATTATACTATTATTTTTGTTGGCATAAGGTCTAAAAGCCCGACAAAACAATTACTATATTCTTGTAAAAAGATTGTTTCTTTTGGTTTTGCCTGGAATAATAGTAAATACCGATGAACATATGATAGTGCACACATTAATGAATATTTTACATAAAAATATACGATTTATTCCTCTTAAAAATTACTTAACATTTAGATAAATTAATACAAAAATATATCAAAACAAATTTAAATATTTTTCATGAAAGAAAATTACGTATTCAAGTTATTATGGATAAGCATTTTTTCCCTAATATATGGATAATCATTTTTAATAGAAAATACAAATATTAAAGTAACTTCTCATTCTTATTCTTAGTGCCTATATATTCCTTTTAAGTTGACAATTTTAGATTATTTACACATACTGATTAAACTAATAATTTTTTTTATTTTTCATAAAATTATTTATCTTTTATCTATAATGTCATTAATTATTTATTATCTTATTTCATTTTTTCTGTCTTTATAATAAATAATTAGAGATAATTTTATCAAATTAATAATTAATATTATTTTAAATTTTGAAAGTAACAAATAAAAAAGAACACAAAATTTCTAAAAATGCAATAACTAAAAATGAAGGAGCAAGTATTTCTAATGCACACATTTACAACTTGATCACATGTACCAAATACACTATATTATATTTTGAGTCAAAAACAGAACACACTAGTGTATTTTGTTTTTGTTGCCAATATTAAGTCGCGGTCTCATAATAAATTACTAATAGTTGTAATATTGATTTCTATTTTTATATTTTAATAACTATTAACTTGTGAGTATCTCTTTGAAGACGAGCGAAGTGAGACAATCAACCATTGTTTTGAACGAATGTAGAATTTATTATGATGTAATATTGCAATATCTAAGTGTATTATAGAGTTTGGAGCGGTGATACCAATATTAACTCTAACATTACTCTCATATTAAATATCAAAAGTAGAAATAAAATATTAAAAAATATGTAATTTAAAATTATAAAAAAGTAAAAATTTTCACTCAAAATCTATTTATTTTTTTAGTTTTTTAATAAATGTCCCTTATTAATATCACCATTGAAAAAATAATAATAAATGTATTTAGAAAAATTTGCCTTTTTTATAATATAATTAGGGAGAGTGAATAATTTTTAAAATGAAAAGAGTATTTACTCGATAGTTTTTATACGAGATGATTCAGATCTCTTTCAATTTAACTAGAAATCTTGCATTTGAATTCAATCTCAAAAATATAACATTGTTAAAAAATTTAAAAAAGAATTTTGTCGATCATTGTGATTCTTCTACTATAGAAATTTGTCTACGCAATTACACGAACTGTAAGTCCGATTTTAGAAAAAAATCTAAAGAGTATTTTATAAGTTAAAAAAAAAGAATGGAAAGAGTATTTTAAAGTTTTTTTTTTTTGACAAGGAGTATTTCACAAGCTAAGATATGTAATTGTAAAAGAAAAAAAAAACGCGAGGTATGTGTGATAAAAGAACGTAAGATATGTAGCATAGGACACGTTGCAATGCCAATTCCAATTCCTAGTAATGTAATGGTTGTTGTGATTGGTGAAAGACAAAAACAAAGTAACAACACAACACAATTGTGATCCGCAAAGGAGTAATGGAGTCGTTTGAGGAACACTCGCATCAACCTTACGACGACGATGATGACGACAATAACAACAACAACAACATGGAATATTACGATTACGGTTCTCATAATCCCGACCACGATCACCTCCCTCACCTCAACGTCGATAACAACACCGACAACCAACTTTCTCCTCCCGTTTATGGCTTCGGTGTTTCAACTCCTAACCCTGATTTCGTCACTCCCTTTCAAACCAATGAAATTGACGAAGGAACGTTCTCTTCTGATGGCCCTCTCCTCCCTGACCCCACTCAAATGCAAGAGGAAGGCTTTGCTAGACGTGAATGGCGACGGTTAGATTTCTTTCTTTCTTTATTCTCTCCTATTAATCTTTATATACTGTTGCATGTAATTATGTTACTTCCTTCTTTCTATTATGACGAATGTGAGCTTCTTTTA
Organism: Cicer yamashitae; assembly: GCA_037974755.1. Classification (NCBI taxonomy): domain Eukaryota; kingdom Viridiplantae; phylum Streptophyta; class Magnoliopsida; order Fabales; family Fabaceae; genus Cicer; species Cicer yamashitae. Next base: position 8,775,055 of record JBBPBQ010020323.1, read on the forward strand.
TTTTGTGTATTATCAAGTTTGGTGATTTTTGTTTTTAAAAAAAAAAATCAAAATATGTTTAAGATCCGAACAATCTGATAAATCGGACGGTTATGCAGTCATTGATTGCGTGAATGGGTTTTGTTAGTGACCACACCAAATCCAAATTCATGTCTAACCAATCACATCTCAGAAGTTAGATATTGTGAAGATATTTTAAGAACTAATATAACTAAATGATATCATAGTGTGATTTGATTGGTTGAAGTTGTATACAAGTTTTGTACAATTGATGTATAGAAATTAATTAATCTCAAACTATTTTAGAGTGTGAGTGACAATGTATACAAATTAAATTGCAATTTTATATTAATATCCAGTCTTTAATATCAACATCTTTTTAATAATTGTCTAATTAAGTATTACAAATAATTGTCAAATATAAATGTCTCTGTAATAAAGTGCATAAAACTAGTAGATTAAAATTTAGTAACATTGTTACCCTTACGAGAGTTTATATGATTATTCTGTTGTCTTTTGGAGGAACAAATTGTAAACAATTTGTGTGGTGATGAAGAAAGTATTACTGTCATGCTTGTGCGTGTGTTTCATTATTTGTTAATTATATCTGGCATTTGCTTTTATGTCATCAACCTATGCAGGAAAAATACCATTCATCTTGAGGAAAAGGAGAAAAAAGAGAAGGAAATGAGAAATCAGATTATAAAGGAAGCTGAAGAGTTTAAGGAAGCTTTCTATGAGAAAAGAAAACTCAATTGTGAGACAAACAAACAGAACAACAGAGAAAAAGAAAAGGTATAATAGTAAAGTTGATTCACAATTTGAAACCATAAGTAATTCTATATCTACTTCGCCTTTTCCATTTTTCGCACCGTGAGGTACTTCTTAATGTGTATGCAAATGAAGAGAATGAGTTAATACATGTGTAGATATACTTGGCCAACCAAGAGAAATTTCACAAAGAAGCTGACAAACATTACTGGAAAGCAATAGCAGAGATCATTCCTCGCGAGGTTCCTAATATCGAGAAGAGGAGGGGGAAAAAAGAAGCCGATAACAAACCTTCCGTTCATGTTATTCAAGGTCCAAAGCCTGGCAAACCTACCGATCTTTCTAGAATGCGCCAAATGATTTTGAAGCTTAAACAGAACCCTCCATCTCATATGATGCCTCCACCACCCAAAGAAGAAAAAGATGGAAAAGAAAACAAAGATGGAAAAGACACTAAAGATGCAAAGGAAGGGAAGAATGACAAGGAAGGGAAAAGCTCAACACCAACTTCCACTGCAGATTCTGCAGAAAACAAGCCTACTACACCTGCAAAAGATGCTGCCGCTGCTGCTACGAATGGTGAACAACAAGACCCTCCAACAGTTGAGGGTGAGAAAGTGGCTAGTTCTGAGCCAGAAGCTGCTGAGTGATAAAGACAATATATTATTCTTTTTTCTTAGCAATTCTTTTTTATATAATACCTATTCTTTTGATCTTGCTAAATTCTATTCTTACATTAATTGAGAATAAGTGATAGGCATAAGACGATACTTTAGACTTTGCAAGTTTGCAGCATGACCTGTTGAGAGCACCAGTCTAAACTATTGTCCTAGATTTGTAGGTTTTAAATGCAACTCCTTTTGTTTTTATCTTACGTTGGAATTCCTTATCAAAGTACAATTTTTTTTCATTCTCTTATATTTTAAATATTTATTTCATTTAACTCTCAGCAGCTAGCACATTGTTTTTGTTAATTCTGAGGTCTTGCTTAGTTCACATAAACCTTGGATTATACGACCAACTAGTAACTAAGGTCTCAACCTACAAGAACTGCTTGGCTGGTAACCCAAATTTGCTTTCTTCTCGAGTTTAGATAGAACTATGTCTATCTGCAGGCTTTTGTGGATCAAGCAATGTAAAATATCTCTATACGATGAATACAAATTACCAATTTTGATTATGCTGAGAGATAAACATGTAAGGGGGACTGGAATTGGAAGTACCATTGTACTTCCATTGATCATTTAAGTTTGTTACATTGGTGATCTAGTTGTACTAATATCATGATTTAACTAATTCAGCTCAACTAGTAAGAAATCCGAGACAATTGATTTGATCAAACAATTAAGAATCTTATGATTTAAGGAATTTATTGAATGTTTTCCCACTTTTGATGGTCACCTCAAAGGGCAGAGGTTGTAGTTGAAGGGTTCGCATTGCAGTACCAATTACGTCCCCGATTCCTTGCAATGGATAACTTCCACTCATTGTGAATTTCAGGCCACCACTTCTTTGACATTTCACTCTGCTCAACATTCACAACAATATCATTTGCAACTTGGGGAACACTTGGAGCTACAATGTGCACTCGCATCTTTCACGCAGGGGTAGTAATCTCCTACTACCCGGTACCATACCTGAACGAGCCCACTAGACAGATTTTAAATATAAAGTATTTTAATTAAATATGTCAATAGTAATATTCTTTTATAATTGTAAGATCTTTTATTTATTGCACTAAAATATTTTTATTTTTTAAGGTCTAAACATACATAAAAATGTAATTATTTTACCGTTAACTTCACTGTATTTGACCTCAGTCTGGCACTGCACTAAACTTCAATTGATGTCACTAAATCATTTTTTTATTCTAAATTTATGATTTGAATAGGGAATTACTCTAACCCACACTTATGGCATCATATTTTACTGCAAGACAAAAGAAACAGCTTTTTCTTTTAGCATGTTTACTGATATGCTTTTATTGATTTAAGATTTTTAAAATGTGATTTTGATTTTATATTTTAAAAAATAATTTTTATGATAATTTACATAAAAATAATAAAAATTATTTTATACTATTTATTACCGGTTAAAAAATAATTCTGACATTCAATAACCTAGATATTTTAACATGATAAAAATTATATTTTTTTTAACACGATATCTTTTAAAAATAATTTTTATGAAAAAAATTTCAAAATAACTTTATTTTAATCATTTTTGAAAATTTCATTATCCAAAAAAAAAATTATAACAAATAAATGATATACCTAAATTGATATTTTAAAATAAACTATATAAACAAATACTTCATTTAAAACTTTATTTTTAAAATTATTTTTTAAAAATATTATAAAAATCAATTTTTAAAAACTCTTAAACAAACATGTCCAATAATTAGCATCCCAAATTGATCCATGGCTACCTGAGAGTAAAGAGATTTTCAGCCTATTTAAATTCGCTTTCAGTCACCACAAGTTGAATAAATTACAAGTCTAAGGACCTGTTTTACAAAAAAAAAAACTGCCTTTGCTTTCCATGTACGGAAATAGGCAATTAGTTTTTGAAGGTTGCTCATACCCGAAGTGTTTATTCACCTGTCCTCAAATACACTATCTGAAAGCTAAAATTTAGTAAAAAGTCAAAAAAGAGCAAATACAGTAATTAGATGAACAATCAATCACCTTAGTTTTTTTTTTTTTTTTTTGCAAAATGAAACAGATTCAAAAGTAGAACTATGACATAACGATGGTTTTGGGATTTAAGTAAACAATGCTGTATTGATTTTACCTCCTATAAAACATGATATTGATAGGAATACAGATATTTTATTGCTGTCAAACATTATTGATTGTTTCTAAACCTCAATTTGACTAAAAGTGATTAAAAAAACTGTTGAATAATAATATGACAAATTTTACTTGGAACGCATTCAGAGTGAAACCAAATGAACATTCATTTCACTTCGAAAACAGTTATAATCGAATCAATTTAACAAAAATAAATTTATTTAGAATCACTTTTAACGAATGTTCAATCACACTATTTATCGTGATGCAGAACGTGGTTCAAATATAAGATTCTATAATCACTGAGCCAATATAAATAAATAGTTCGCTAAAGATATCATCAACAAGATGACAGTTATTATCACAATCAAACTTTTAATATAATGCTGAACCTGGAGAAATCAAATCGAAAACTTATAAAATACTGGAGTTATATACTTCCATTTCGATTTTTTTTCCTTTCGTATACTTCCATATCCAACTACCATGTTACCATAAAAAGGCAACACAGACAAAAACAGTATAATGGACCATAGTTTATTCAATCGTTTTAGGATATCAAAATAAAATCATGTTCTTCGTTTTATTGCATAAATAACTATGTATAATGCATCCTGGGAAGGTCGATATGGAAATCAGATACAAAAAAACCTCAATTTGAGACATGCATGCATAAACTTATGATTATTTTAGCTAAAAATACGCCAAAACAGTTTAAAAGCCAGCCTGGTAGTTTTTCTTACTAGTCATTGGCACTTTAAGCAGCTAAACTTTTCGAAGCAATTTCAAAAACATTTTCTGATAGGCCATTAGAAGACATGATCTTCTCCAGCTGGGCCTGCAACAACACAACACAAATTGCTTTAAAATTCCTGACAGCCAGACGATTATATTATCATTCATAATAATTTAAGAAAATAACAGCTAATGTGGCAAATTAACACTTCATTACCTTTGCAAGTTTTTGTCTGTTCTCATCGTAGCGCCTCCACCTTGAGAAGGCTGACACCATTCTTGAGGCAACCTACATTAAACAAAATCCAATACAAAAAGTACTACGTAAGGACTGTGTAACTGACAAAACACCCTGTAAAACCACTCCCATGGTTTCCTTATTTTAACACTTGTGTAGGCAATAGCGAAACAATTCTGTTACATATACAACTTTTTTAAAACAGAATAAAAAATAAAACAGATTTTCTCAAACCAAATAAGCAAGTTGTTAGATAACGAACAGGCCTAACCAACATTGTATTACAATTAGAGCAGTGCTAAATATTAAAAAAGATATCACACACCAGAAAAAAGCAAGAAAGACAATGTGTCTCAGTTTAGAAAAAGCAACGTGCAGTTATTTCCGTGTATGATGGAAATCAGTGGGTATGCATTGAAAGGAACCAATCAAACATCTTTGTATACTTTCATGTTTTTAGTCTTTGTAAGAATGAGCATTTTCCTTGAACTCTAACTTTCAAAAAGAATGAGAGCAATAAGGATTAAAGTCTAAACTATTTGGTCGTAGATCTACATCTACTAAAATGTCATGAACCAATCATCCCGAAAAACTTAAACTGTTGAGTGAAAGCACGTAATATTTTTATCTAACATGTGAATAAAAGAACCCTTAATTTAAAGATGGGTAATGAGAAAAGACCTGAGGATTTATTTTGTCAAGTTGCACCACAATATCTCCCAAAAACTCGTAGCCCGACCCATCCTTTGCATGGAAGTTCACAGGAGACCCACAAAAACCTCCAATAAGAGAGTAGACTTTGTTGGGATTGCGCAGGTCAAATGCTGGGTGGTTTAACAATTTCCGCACATTCTCAACATTACCAGGAATGTCAGACACTGCTTGAAGAGCAAACCATTTGTTCACTACCTGGAAAGGAAGGTCAAGTATCAACTAGCAATCTAAAATACTTCACTATGTAAAAGCCCAAACTCAGGTAGGAAAGAGCACGTTAACAACCAAAAAAAAAAATTGAACAGAGCATATTTCGGTTAGACCAGTACAAGAGATATTGCATTAGAAATCAGCCAGCAAAAACATAAAAGAATATTTTGCAAAGCTAAAGTAGGTGTCAAAAGGAACGGTCTTCATCCTAGACAATGTGTCAAAAGGGAGGAGAGCTTCTCTTCACAGTAATGTGTAAGAAGGAAAGGAGCAAGGGTGCTCTTCATGGATAATGGTCGGGAAATTGCTGTTAAATTGCACCTTAAGTGTAATCTAGCCTCACTACCATCATAAGAAGTTACAGTTTATAACATGGATATTGTTGAGTAAAAAAACATGGATATGTTGTCATAGAAAAAAACAGTTAAAAACATCAAAAAATCAATATTTATTTTCAAAAAGTAGTAGAGATGGATATTTACCAAGTAATCATTCTGCCACTTGTCATAAAAGTCAGCGAGAACATCATCACGAGCTTTACTAGGGTTCTGGGCTACGGAAGCCAATGCTGCAAACTGCTCGGTCATATTTGTAGCAGTTTTGTACTCTTGAAGTGCAAGGTTGGTGAATTCTTGATCCTCAAGGCTTGCAAGATAAGCTACCAATCACACCCAAAAAAAATGTAATTAGAGAAGACCTGCTGCCAACATGAATGAAAAGGTAACTTATATATAAAACGGTTAGAATCAAATAAATCAAACATGCAATAAAATTGTTGAATTAGCAAACCATATCAATCAACATTTACTGCATTCATTCTACACGGTATTATAAATATAAGCGGGTGTGGTGAGGTGATCTGATTTAGACACAGAAATTACAAATTCTACAAAAATAAGAGGTATACCAAGAGCAACATTCTTCAAAGCACGTCTGGACATGTTTGCATGATTGAATACATATTCTTCTGAGCTCCTATTATTTTCTACCTGCAAAAAGGTAAACAGTCACGTGCATTAGTGAAGAGATGCATACAAGGAAGACTAAAAGTTATTCTATTAATAATTCCAGGCAGCTTCAGACAAAAAGGCATACTGTGCTAAGGAGCTCTGATCTCAGTTCACTCGCAAGCTGCTTCCTGATGAAAGACCGAACAGTATGAACAGCATCAGGGTCTGCAACTTCCATCATGTCCATTATTTCTCCCTCGCCAGGCAGAGTTATTGCCTTTGCCACAAACTCCTAGATAATCAAAGAGCATAATGTCCAATCAATGCAATCATATGATACAACATCCCACAGGAAAAAACTGAAAAACTTAAAACAAGTTATTTAGCATACTTTGTCCAGACTTGAGTCACATAGTATACGTTTAAACCCATCAACAAAACTGGAATTCAGAACCAATGGTTTATTATGTTGGAAATCACCCACCAAAGTGAGCATCAACTTTCGTGCCAAAGTTTGTCCAGCCTCCCATCTAAGACATTTTAAATAAGGCAGTATATGAATTTCCATTATGCTATCAAATAAAAAAAACAAAGTGCTTGTCCAAAAAAGAACAAAATGCAACTATGAAAAACACAAACCGGTTGAATTCATCAGAATCATTGGCTAATAGGAAAAACAGGTCATCATCAGTGAGATCGGATTCGAGACGAATAGGAGCACTGTATCCCCTTAACAAAGATGGAACAGGCCTCTCAAAGATATCAGTGAATACAAACTCTTCTTCTTTCTGCAGTTGATACAAATAAATTTTTCAGTCAAATGAATGATGAAATGTCCCACCATGATCGGCATCTAATTGCATTTCTACAAATAACTTCCCTTTTTGGAATATTAGGCAGATAAAAGAAATCAATTATCTGACAAGGAGGGAACGGACATGCAACATGTTTTAAAATTTTGCACTCATTTTTCTTCACTTCAAATTATAAACATAAGATAAGATGATCATACTGTGATATGAAATAACTGATAATTTTTCTTTGTAATATATCTGTTATAATTAGAATACATTCATAGTTTTACTATATACAGTGATGCACCCAGAAATGAGAAAACATAGGTAGTGGGAGAAAGGAGAAAACATTTTGTCAATTAGAAAGAATGTATTATGACAGAGTTTTACAATCTGGATTGTGGATGAAAGACGTAGGTGTTTGTAGTGATTGACTGTTCTAGCTCTCTTTCGGAAAATTTTGTTAGCGTGGAAATGGTTCGATAGCCTTATTTGTGATAAGTACACATTTTGAAAAACTGATATAGTACACAAAACATAAAACTAATGTTGTTGGAAAGCACAACCCCTACAAATATATATCCGATGCTAAAAAAGTAGAGGGCAGGGGTCATTTCATGAATCATGAGGAGAAACAAAGATATAGCCATGCTACCATAGCCTTTACGATTCGATAAAACTAGTCAAAGATGAAAAGGCAGGACAACCAGTCTGAACAGAACAGACTGGACAAAGATACTCGGAAATTCAAATATTGTTACATCAAAGAAAGGCATTACTAGGGACAATGCATATGAATTTAACATTCCTCCAACACTGAAGAAAGCCGAAGATTTTAATATATCTAAAACTGGGTCCCTTCAGGGAATTGGCCAATAAAATTCAGAGCCAGATGGTATTTCCTCTCCCTTGAAGAGGAAGAAAGGTGGAAGATGCAATCACAGGTTATCCACCTGCTATGGTAAATATTTTAAAAACTCATTCGACATTACAGGTATAACTAAGAGACCTGCTTAAAACACGAGTTAGTAGAAATTATTATCAAAAGAAAAGTTCCAAACCACCTTAGTGACTCTAAGGACTGTAGTGCAGACTGATTGGTCATTGCTTGAAACAGATTTCAAAGCCCCGTCATGATAAATAGTCGAAAGAGGAATGTCCTTGCCAGTTGAATCAAGCAAACCTGCTGCAATGGGAATGAACATGGGTTCCTTAACTGACTGCCCTGGAGTTGCTGGTATCTCTTGACTGCAGAAATGTCCCCATCAAACATATTATCAAAGACAAATAATAAAAAATAGAAATCAAAACCTAACTACCTTTATATACCCAATCAAAAAGAAATGAAAAGCTGAAGTTTGTATACCTAATCTTCAAAGAAAATGTATGTGCTTCAGAATTGTAAGAAGTTTTTACTTTAACAACAGGAGTCCCAGCTTGAGAGTACCTGTACATTAGTTGATTAGTTAATATGAAATTAGCATAACAATGCTGGAAAAGAAAACCATAAATACAAACCACAGTAAGAAATTTGCAAAATCTGCATCATTTGCATCTCGCATGGCAGCATAAAAATCTTCACACGTGACAGCTTGCCCATCATGTCTCTTAAAATAAAGATCCATGCCCTGAAATACAGAGAATCTGTGAGAGTTGAATTCTAAATTACGCACATCAGATTGCTAGCAGCATGACATTGCAAGTAACAGGTTATTGTAGGCATTGAATAAACAAGAATTCTTACCTTTCGGAACCCTTGACTTCCCAATAAGGTTTTGTACATTCGAACAACTTCAGCCCCCTGATACATAGGATCATAAGAACAAACTGCCCGGGAAACTAATGGACATGGAGGGATTAAAAATTTTAGAAGTAAAAATCACACCTTTTCGTAGACCTGTAAAAATAAAAAAGATATTCATTATGAACAATTCTATATCTTGACAAGAGAAACTGGAAAAAAAACTGGTCATAATCTGCAACAAAAACTGTAAACATACCGTAACTGTAGTTTGATATTGATGACAGGGCCACATCAGAAATTAATCATGGAAGGTTGTCAAGATAATAGATAAATTAGCGATTAGAGAGAACAAGAAGTCGTCCTACAGCAGAGTATAATTGCAAATATGATATTGGCTCAATCTGAAGTTCTAAAAATAAAGAAGCTTGCCTGTGTAGAAGTTGTCCATCTGTCAAGGAGGAAATAAATAAAATATAAATACAAACTTACAAGGCATATATCAAGGGGTTAAGGGGTAGTTTTGAAGACAAATGGATGAGAGGAAAAGGTCCAAATTCTAACCTTGATGTAAGAGTGTGGTCGCACTGGATGGGCCATAGGACCTGCATCCTGGAAAAATCGGTATAAGAGTATCAGAACTCTAGTAAAAAGAATAGTACAAAAGATGAATTATAATGAAAGTACCAGTAAAAAATAACACCTGTACACAAAATCCACCAATACAGAACTTGTACAAAGGAATAATAAGAAATGGAAGATGAAAAAGATAAGTAACCTGTGGAAACTGATAATTTCGAAGTTTTGAAACATCACCAACCCGCTTTACAGTACGGCTTCCCATGTCAGATGAGAATTCCTGCAATAATTGATGCGGCTCGTTATATTAAAATACTCAATGGAAGAAAAGTAACGTTGAGGCTCCAATTGAAACATAGCAACTGAGGTCAAGAGGCAGTACCTGATCACGAAAAACAGTGAGACCTTCCTTCAAACTAAGCTGGAACCAATCGCGACATGTCACTCTGATATCATTTTCAAATAAAATATTAATTACGCATGCAAATGGAAAGATATAAACGTACAATTAACAAATGCACAGCATGAACTTAATTTCAAATGTCAGATATTTTCATGTGAAAACTTGGGTTTATGATACATCAAATATAAATCCAAAACAGAAGTGAGTAGGAAAATGCATTATAAAATGATATAGCAAGAGCATTTAAAACCCTCAGTTGAAAGGACAGCAGGATCATAAGAAGCACCACCTGTTGCCAGTCCAATTGTGGAAATACTGCACATAATAGATAAGAAATAAGCTCTAATCACAATCAACAAAAGCCAAGGAAGTTGAGTTTTTCAAAAATTAAAAATCCCCCACATTTGCTGATATGTAATAGTTACAAACCTCGTGGCCAATAACTCCCAAAATTGCAGCATAATCTGCATCCGAAGCAGTCTCTGGAGAAGCCAATACAAGTTTGGAATTGAAAATCTACAAACAAGCCAATGGAAGTATAAATATCAGGTGTCAAGACAAACAACCCACCAAGAGAAACTGACAAGGAGACGTACATTCAAGCTTTTGTTTTCCATGGCGCCCCTGACAATTACAAAAACAAGAAATCAATATTACTTATTGTACCCCTAATCTTTTCATGCTATCTCATCTCATAAAATGTACAAAGGCACAATACATGATAGAAATTTGCAAAAAAAGAGGTAGACAGAAATTACATATTAAAATCTGGGACAGCAACAATATTGAAGAGATCCAGGTCATATTCAAGTCCAAAAACCTGTTTGCAAAACACATGACAAGACAGAAAAATTCTTCAGAATTTGAAACCACGTATTTGCAATCTAGATAGTTCATCTGATCAAATAAAAGTAAAAACGAAATAATGACTGACATCTTCATCCCACTTCATAGCTGCTTTCAAAGAATACATAGCATGTGCAGTCTTAGGTACATCATCTGCAGGTGTCCAGATCCTAAGGGACACCTTCCTTCCTGAGCGGGTAGTAAATGTGTCATCTCTGCTCTGCAGTTGCCCAGCAACCAAGGCAAACAGATAACAAGGTTTCTTGAAGGGGTCCTCCCAAACAGCATAATGTTTGCCACCCTGCAGCAAAGCATAATTAATGTCCATAAACAGTGAACTAACCACCAAGAAAGCCTGTGCAATTCAATAAAAGATCACCTCCAAGTCTCCCTGTCCAACCAGGTTTCCATTAGACAACAATACTGGATACAGTGATTTGTCTGCCTCAATGCGAACTGTATACTTTGCCATTATATCAGGCCGATCCTGCCAGATGATAGGTTATTAGGATACATAAATTTGATGTGGAAATTAATTTTTTAAAAGTAAAGATATGATAATCATATTAACTCCTCTAAGATGCAAACCTGATAAAACGTGATTTTACGGAAGCCTTCAGCCTCACATTGAGTACAGAAATTCCCAGATGACTTGTAAAGCCCCTACAGGAAATCAAATTCATAGTAAGTAAGCACATCCCCAGCCCCTCTTCAAACTCTGAATTGGAGTGATTGAAGCAGAAAAGAAGAAGCAAATTATATACAAAGAAGACAGTTCTAAAACAGGAGAACCTCATTTACCTCTAATGATGTGTTTTTCTGTGGTTGAATCTCAGTAACAATTTCAAGATCATATTTACCACTAGGAGGTGATTGGATTGTTAGATGGCGTGCATCCAAATGATAATCTTCCTCCTGTAGATAAACATAAGAGAATATCTTTAAAATTATTCTACACATCACTCCAATCACCCATGATTGCTAATTTGCTACCTGTATAAAGTGTTTCGGAAGTGAAGGACACCTAAGGTTTAGTCTAGGGGGCATAAATATTACAATCATAATATTGACTATACTGAAATCAGGAAATAGAAAATGAACATCCTTGTTTGATAAACTAGCAAGATGGCAAAGAAATTCCATTAGTGATTATGTCACAAAGTGAGTAGTACCCAGCTGAAAAATGTTTATACCTTCAATGCCTTGCCATTAATCTGAACTGAAACTAAAGTCATGTCTTGTCCATCCAAAACTAGCGGGGGAGAAGAACCTATTTCATAACATAGGAAATTAATGCTGCATATATTTCTGCTGATAAAAAAAGTTACAAGGTAAGTAAAGGAACCATAAATGTCTACCTTCAATGCGAGGAGACACAGCAATTTTAGAACTAACTATTGTGCTCTCCTCTCCTAGGGAAAATTTCAGGACCACCTGGAATAGTTCCATGCAACACAAGAAGAACAAAAAAATGTTCAAATTTTAAAATTGACAACAGTGTGAATGAAACATGATCTAAAATCTCCAATAAACTTACAGTTTCAAAGTAGTAATCGGGAATTTTGTAATCCTTTAAGAATATTTCTGTTGGTGTCGCCATTTTAGATTCTTCAACTTGCTTTGGTAAATCCTCGGTGGCAACAGAACAAATTAGGTTCCTACTTGCTTTCTTGACCCTCTAGTAAAGAATACAAGAACAAAAATGATCAACTATTCAAACAGGAAACTGTACATAATGGTAGAATATCATTAAACACGCAACTACATAAACAAGAAAAAACAAAGTTCCATTCCAGCACAAAACATACAAACTTACCGGTAAGGAAGAATAAAATGGGCAACAATTCTTTCGGAGAATGACCTGTGAATGTCATATGAATCAATCAGTTCACTACGGTCATTGCACAACATTAAATCGTCAATTTAATTTTTAAAATAAAAATAAAATAAGAAATGAAAAAACCTCAGATGCAAGGAAATGTCTATATCTGACACTAGTTTTGGAAGCTTTCTGAAGATAATTAACACAGCAATTAATCTGAAGCTGCAGAAATGAAGTAAATAATCATCACATCACAGTCCATAGTATATATGTAAGCAATTTAGAAAACTTTTACTGAATTGTTTTACACTAAAATAAAAATAAATGTTCTAAGCAACAATTCTTAGAAGTCACTGAATCCGTCTAAGTTTTGATGATATGGAATATAGAATGATGAAAAATAAAGAGTGAAGAAATGTGTGTATGGATAAAATAATCACAGACAGGAGCAGGGGAGATGAAACCGAGAAGACTCTTCCTCGAAAAAGCCAGAGTCTTCGATGGAAGAACCAACCGTGCCATTCTTCACGAAAACCTAATTGAGACCTATGAATTTTCCACAAAAACAAAAGAATCCAGAAAGGAAGCTTAAGAAACCCTAGATCAGTTAACGACGGTGAACTATCATTCTTATAAGTGGATTAGGATAAAGTAGGGTAATTTCGAATTATGGACGTGAAAATTCACTGAAAAAATATATATAATGGATGAAAATGGATTGATGCAATAATAATATTATCGTATTGAAAAAATAAATAAAAATAAATAAAGTGATTGACCAGTTGAAGAAATGATGATTGAGCTTCACCTGGTTCGGCGATGAAGTGCAGTGAAGGGAAATGCGACTGGATGGATGGAACAATAATATATAGAGAGAAGATTACAGGATCTAATTCGATTAACCTGAACAATGTTTTTCTTGGTATAAAAATGTTTTTTCTTACAAATATAATAGAAAATGATTCTTTTTTTATTAAAACATATAATATGACTTTAGAGTTTAATTTGAATACACTCAAATATTTTTTTATAATTGTGATCATATTATAATCATTAATGTTTATTATTAAAAATTAATTAGCATATAAATCAAATATTTTTTAACATTGAACGTTATTAATTTATTATTAAAATATCACAATCAATAGTAATTGTTTATACCTATAAAAGGAAAATATTAATACAATTCTCATTCCATTTCATATAGCACATTCATTTTTTGATGCGTTTACTCTCACTCTTAACTCTAAGATTGTCAAATGAACTGAATCAATCCAACTCAATCTAGTTCAATAAATATGTTACACAAGTAGGTCAAATTATGACTGATTTATTTATAACTAGACTGTAAAATATCAAGATTGATTAGAAAAAATGAGATTTAATATCTCTATAATTTGACTTTTATTTCTACATTTTTTTTAAAATTCAATTTTACTTTTGTCATTTTTACGTACTCAAATTCAAAAAATTTGGACTCAACTCCTGCTCCCATAAACTACAAAACTTATGGTATATAATTTCTTTTCAAAATTTCTGATTTATAAATTACATATCAAAAATTTCAGCAAATTTAGTATATATATTTACACATGAAATTTCATTTTTGAAATCTCCTATACACATTAAAGAACAAATAAAATTTTGACATAACGGATATTTTATTTTTGAAATTTTTGATATAAAAAAACAAAGAAAAATTAAATTTTTAATATCTAAAAAAAACTCATAGATTGTGATTGAAAAAAAACTCAGACACAAATTTTACATTTGAAATTTCTACGGTGTAAAAATAGAGAAAAAGTTTTACATGTCAAAAAAATTATATAAAAATAAAGAAAATATTTTATATATCGAAATTTTCAATATATAAAAACAAATGTGGGGTTAAAAAATATGCTGGATTTTTTTTTTAACTTTTGCATTGTCTACTAGGATATTTTGGAAAGTTTCTTCAGAGAGTGACAGTTTATCCAAAAAGGGACAAAATATAAAGATAGAGGTCAAATTGTGGGGTATGGAATCTAATTGACTTGACTAATATGGGCTGTCTTGCTTTCTCATATGTGAGTGTTATGGTGCTTCCACAAGCTCCAAAGGATCTTTGCAAAGCTACTATGTTGTTGGTCGACCATGACCGCTAGGCAAATAGAACTAAAAAATATGTGTGAACAGGAGGAGACAAATTGGATGGTTGGTTCAATGATCTACCAAAGTGACACTTGTTGCTAGCTAAGCTTTTACGCTTTTAGGACATTGAAAGAATACGTTACGAGCTTCCTCCACAGAACTAGTGCACCAAATAACAAGTGATGGCCGTTGTGGGGATGATATCGATCATCCATGTAAAGCCCCCAAACTGTGGTATTGACCCCTGGAGGCACATTTAGCTTCCTAACTGTATTCGAATCTTCAATGCTCTAAGGTCAGCATAATCAATCATTGTTGTCGTGGCTAAGTGGTTTGCACTATTCGTTGATTACTTTCCATCATTTGAATTATGACATACCCGTCTATCCTCCATAGTATAATCAGTAAGCGGAGTTTCAAGAATCAACAAATATAGTATGATAGATATTTTCACAAATAAATTGAGGTTAAAAATTGAAGGTAGAAAAACTAACCCTACACTAAGTTAGTGGGTTAAAATAATCAGACCAATTAAAAATTAATACGATTTTTTTATTTTCATTACTGTTTTTTGTCGTAACGTTTAGTATTTTCTTTCAAGAATTTGATGAACTTGTGTCAGTGTGAAAATCCATACTATTTTCCGGAACTTTTCAAATTTTATCAAACTTTTTTAATATAAATGTGACATTTCACTTTCAAACAAATTTCAAAATCTAATTGCTTCTTCTTTCTCACTTCATCTTAACATTTTTCAAAATCATTTTCACTGCATATTATTATATCAATATAATCTATGTGTTTCACTATGAATGACTTATTTAATATTTTTACACAAATTAAAAAACATGTATAAATAAAAGTGAAAAATAATTTTTTTTAATAAATTATCTTTATCAACTATTTGTATATTTATTGTAAACATTAGTACAATCAAATACAAATTTAAACTTAATTAAAATTTATTAATTACTTAAATCCAACAACTTCAAAAAAAAAATTATCTAACAAGCGTACGGTTGTTAAAAAAGTTAGTTATAAATTGTGTTGTTTTATTTTTATGATTATTGAAATCCTAAAACCTTCACGATGAAGTAATTGATCTGATATTTGATCTTTAAAAAAAACATTTATAATATGAACATTTTAGCATTATTTCAATTCAAAAACTTTAAAGAATCAGCAATCAGGAACTTTACACAAAAGTAGTATGGTTACATTATGCATTGTCATTCTTTTTCTATACTTTTTGCTCCACTAATAAAATGTTAATATTTTATTTTATTATTATTTCATATATGTACATTTTTTGCCTAAAAAATAATTTAAAATTTCAATATCAATAATACGTAATAGTTTAATCTATTTATCATACTCTGTATTAAATAATTGAGTAATTTATTTTTTCAGTTAATTTTCTATTTTAACTAAATTATGAATAACCGTATTCAGGAATTCCAATAAAAATATCGAATAAATATTGATTGGAAACTAATTACAATATCATTAAATAATTATTTTACTTAATTAAATCCAAATTTAATTAATTTCTATCAAATATAT
>JBBPBQ010020323.1:8804198-8819531 GCA_037974755.1 Cicer yamashitae
TCAACTTATTTTAATGTTTTTTTTTTCAATGGATCAAAAGTTTATATTTATTTTACATAAATATAAAAGCAGCTAATATGTTATTGGAACTCATCAAGATTAACATTGTTCAATAAAAGTGCATAAAACGTTAATTTTGATATATCTAAAAAACATATCAAGTAATTTTAGATTTACATAAAACTTTATATGCATGATATTTATGATATAAACTTTCAATTCAAACAAAAAAATAAAAATAAAAACAATTAAGAAAAATTGAGAATATTGAGAGATAGAGAGATAGAGAGAAAAATTGAATTGAAAGAATAAAATCTTCTTAAATTATACAAAATGTTAACAAATTAATAATGATTCAACATAAAATATGTAATTTAATATAATAATGTAAGACCGAAATGATAAGTTTAAAAATATTTTTAGTATAATTAGTCTTTTTTTTCTCATTTACCAGATTTTGAACTCTGATAATTTTACCTTCAATTCGTTTCGGTGGACATGACTATTTCCACAAAGCTGCTTAAAATATGAAAACTCAATGTTCAGCTCCTCACTATCTTAATCAAAGCAACCTTTCAAGCACCCAAAAGAAACACGGATAAATAAATACATAAATAAATAAATAAATAAATATATCTAAAATAGGCAATGGCAAAAAGTGAAAAATACATAGAGATCTATTTTGTTTCTAAAACTAAAAAAATTAAGAATATCAATTTAAATATAAAGAATCTGATCCAATTAAGTTTTTTGATCTTACTTTTTAAGACAATTTAATCTCTATTAAAAATTAATTTGATTGACATTTAAGGGTTAAATTGATATTTTTATATAGAGTAAAATAGATCTCCTTATTTTTTGTTTATGCCAATTTAACCCTGAAATAAAAAAAATGAGAAACGGTTTTTATAAAATGACGATATAAAAGATTGAGTTAGACATTTTGAGAAAATGGAAAAAAAGTGTAAGAATGTGAATCGAAATGACAAAATGATAGTGGCTAGCAGCAAAATTGAATACTTATTATATAAATAGTTTGTGGAGCCTACTGCGTTTCCACCATACCCAAGTCAGATCCATTGCCTTCTTCTTTCTTTCTTTTCTATTGACACCATTTTTTTCTGAATCTTGCACACATAATCAAAATCACAATAACACACACACAACTTTCATACTAACTCAGAACAACAACAACTGAAACCACACTCAAAGATAAATAATTATTTATTTATTATTTTTATACTAAAAATAGTTTCTTCACTTATGAAGACTTGTTGGTTTCTCTACCCCTTTTCATAAAGGTTGGTGATTTTGCTTTCATTTTCAATCAGTTTATCTTTTTCTCTTATTTTTCTTAAATGGGTTGTTTGAGTTTTGAGACTATGATTTATCACTTCACTCATTGAGTAATTGTAAACTACTTGGTTACATTTTGATATTAATAGTAATGTTATATATACTTTTCTTAATTTTTGTTGGTACTTTGGTTTAGTTTTTTGTTGTGGTTAATGTTATAATGTTTGGAAATTTGAATGTTTTGACTTTTTGCAGAGATTTGTTGGTTGGTTGGTTGGAGGCAAAACAGTGAATGTACGGTTTGGTGTTAAAGTTTCTAAGCCTTTTTGCAAGTAAGTATTCAGATCTGAATCATAAAATGTAGTTTTCTCTATCATCAATTCAATTTTATTGATAGCAGACAGTGTTTTTTTTTTTTTTTTTTTTTTTTTTTTTTTTTTTTTTTTTTAAAAAAATTTGGCTGGTGAATTACTTAACCAAGATTTGTGTTTTTAAGTGAATTGAGTTTGTGCGTTTTATGATTTTTGGACTCACTTTATGTATGCAACTACAGTAAATGTCTCAAGATTATGCAACATTTTTCATTGATTGTACTGTTTGGTATCCAAATCCTTTTTCTAAAGTAAAAATATTCCATTTGAGTTGACTTTGTTGCTTCCCACCAATGTTAATTACTGTTTATGAATTGACATAGTTCATTATTTTTCTTTCTTTTTGGATATCTATAATAGGACTTATAACCTTAAAATGATGGTTACACTGTTAACTTTTTTATCACAAGTTTTACTTTGTTTGAATTTTTCTTCCTCCTTTTACTTTGTTGTTTCAATGATTTATTTTAAGTGGCAATGACGATAAACATATTTAAAGTAGTACAGTTAGTTTTAATTTTTTTATGGTATATTGGACGATTGAAAATATATACATTTTGTGACTGATGAAAACACTATCTTAAATTCAGAGAGCCTATTCCTATAAATCATTGGTGCATGGGATTTGAAATCTTCCCTAATTGGGAAACAAATTATCTGCAACTACAAGTATGGATATTCAAGAAGAGAGTTCCACCACTTTTGGAACTTTGGCAGCAATGAGTTTAAGGAATGCGTCGTCGTCGTCTTCGGCTTTCTTTTCAGCTAATCAGTCACCCTTTTTCTCTCCAAGATCATCATCATGTCAGTTATCCGAGACTTTGAGACCTGATGCATCAAATGACAGAATTCATCTAGATGCTGCTATTCCTAGCACTAGTTCAGGGATTCAAGAACAGAAATCTGTAGTAAATGTTGGATGTAACATCTCTGAAGTGGCTGCAGCTCAAGCTGGATGTACTTCGGGCGATATGCAGCTACTCGATCGTATATCTTCCTCAGTTGGCATCTCTAGTAGCACTGTATCTGGTCACTGTCATCCCTATGATGATGATTATTCTGAACCAAAAGAGAAGCGAAGTAAAAAAGGCAGCAGGAACCAAAAATCATCAATTTCTTCTTACAGATTGAAGAGTTGTGATGTTTTCATAGGATTACACGGTCGAAAGCCTCCTCTTGTAAGATTTTCCAAATGGTTGTGTGCCGAGTTAGAAATTCACGGCATTAGTTGCTTTGTATCGGATAGAGCTTCGTGTAAAAACTCTAACAAGCTTGGCATTGCAGAGAAGGCTATGGATGTTGCTTCTTTTGGTATAGTAATTGTAACAAGGAAGTGTTTTAAGAATCCATACACCATTGAGGAGCTGAAATTTTTCTCTAGCAAGAAGAATTTGGTTCCAATATACTTTGATTTGAGTCCAGTTGATTGTCTTGTAAGAGATATAATTGAGAAAAGGGGTGAACTTTGGGAAAAAAATGGAGGTGAACTTTGGCTTTTGTATGGAGGATTGGAGCATGAGTGGAAAGAAGCGGTCCACACCCTCTCTCGGGTCGAAGAATGGAAGTTGGAAGCTCAAGATGGTAACTGGAGAGACTGCATACTGGAGACTGTGACATTATTAGCAATGAGGTTAGGCAGAAGAAGTGTTGCTGAGCATTTGAGAAAATGGAAAGAGAAAATAAAGGAAGAAGAGTTACCTTTCGCTCGTAACGAGAGTTTTATTGGTCGAAAGAAGGAGCTTTCTCAGTTGGAATTTATGCTTTTTGGTGATGTTACTGGAGATTCAAAGCAAGATTATATTGAACTCAAGGCGAGATCGAAGAGAAGACATTTGAGCATTGGTAGAGGCAAGAGTAATGTGCTAGTTGATCAAAGAAATGGAAGTAAGGAGGAAAATGAACAAGTTCTATGGAAGGAGTCAGAAAAGGAGATTGAAATGCAAAGTATTGAATTTTCTCAGAGGCAGTACCGTTCGAGGCTGAAACGCGGTGGAAAGTATATCAGAAAGAAAAGAGGAATGAAGATTTTGTATGGTAAAGGGATTGCCTGCATATCAGGTGATTCAGGAATTGGAAAAACAGAACTGATTCTTGAGTTTGCTTATAGATTTCAGCAGCGATACAAGACAGTGCTATGGATAGGAGGGGAAAGCAAGTATATAAGGCAAAACTATCTAAACCTCAGGTCATTTTTAGAAGTTGATGTGAGTGTTGAGAATAGTATGGAGAAAAACAGTATAAAAAGATTTGAAGAGCACGAAGAAGCGGCTATTTCTCGAGTTCGAAAAGAACTAATGAGAAACATTCCTTATCTTGTAATCATTGATAACTTGGATAGCGAAAATGATTGGTGGGATCACAAACTTGTGATGGATCTTCTCCCTCGTTTCGGAGGAGAGACTCATGTGATCATATCAACGTGCCTTCCTCGTGTCATGAACTTAGAACCGCTGAAACTTTCATACTTATCAGGAGTTGAAGCAATGTCACTAATGTTACCGATGGGAAAGGATTATCCAGTTGCTGAGGTTGATGCTCTAAGAATCATTGAGGAGAAACTCGGCCGCTTAACTTTAGGCCTTGCCATTGTCAGTGGAATTTTATCCGAGTTACCGATAACTCCAAGTAGGCTTTTAGACACCATAAACAGAATGCCTTTAAAGGAGATATCATGGAATGGAAAAGAAGCTAACGCCTTCCGGAAAAACACTTTCCTTCTACAGCTCTTCGATGTTTGTTTCTCGGTATTCGATCACGCAGATGGCCCTCAAAGCTTGGCAACAAGAATGGTACTTGTTAGTGGATGGTTTGCATCAAGTGCCATTCCAGTTTCCTTATTGGCAAATGCTGCACACAAGATACCGAAAAAACACATGAAAACTTGTTTTTTGAGAAAATTGCTTCAATCCTTAACATGTGGTTTCACATCCTCACAAACAAAGAGATCAGAAATAGAAGCATCTTCTATGCTACTAAGATTTAACATTGCAAGGACTAGTGCTAAAAAAGGTTGCATCCAATTCAATGAACTCATCAAACTATATGCTAGAAAAAGAGAACTTTATGGATCAGCACAAGCAATGGTTCAATCTGTTATCAGTCAAGGTTCATCAATATCTCAACAACATATGGACCATTTATGGGCTGCTTGTTTTCTGTTATTTGAATTCGGCCGCAATCCTGCGGCCGTTGAGCTCGAGGTTTCCGAGCTCCTACATCTTGTGAAAAAAGTTGTCCTACCTCTTGCAATTCAATCTTTCATTACATACTCTCGATGCAGCGCAGCACTCGAGCTTTTGTACCTATGCACCAATGCATTGGAAGCAGCAGATACAATATTAGTCACACCAGTTGATAAGTGGTTGGAGAAATCACTTTGTTGGAGATCATTACAAACCAATGCTCAATTGAATCCTTGTCTTTGGCAAGAGCTTGCTCTTTGTAGAGCAACAGTGCTTGAGACTAGAGCTAAGTTAATGCTGAGGGGTGCACAGTTTGATATAGGGGGTGAATTAATCAAGAAAGCTGTTTTTATTAGGAGTTCAATTTGTGGTGAGGATCATCCTGATACTATATTTGCTCGTGAAACACTAAACAAACTTACTAGACTAATTGCAAATGTTCAAATTCATTCTTGAGATTAGATTTTTTTGCATTTTTTTTGTAAGAAGCTTCAGAATTATACAAAATATTTATAATAAAACTAGTCATTTATACTGTTTTGAGGAAACGTTATCTATTTTTACTTTTTGATGAGTGTTTTATTTTGCTTTTTCATGCACACATTTTTTGAAATCAACATTGTCTATTTTATTGCATGTCTCTTGTGCTATTTTTAGCTGTATTTGAGAGTTTGATTATTGAGCGTTATGACTTTAAATGACTAAGTCATAACTTAATTTGAAGAAGAAAAATAAATCATTTATTTTCTCCTCTCCAAAACATTGATCCAAACATATTTAACGTTGTGTGTAGTTGGAGTTGATCTAGGTGGTACTCAAATACCTTAAAATTAGGAATAAATCCCCTGCGGTCAAATTACTATTCAGTGAAATTCTCAACCATGAAAACTAGAGAAAATCAAGTGAAAATCTCACTTTAGACAATCTAGTCCCCTTAAAATTAAGCTCTAATCTATCTACTATTTAAGCAAGAAGACTTTATCTTTAAAATACAAACGGTTGTCATTCAAACTCAAAATGAAAAAATTGAGAAAAAACTTATTTTGATCATGTAAAGATAAGTAGAATGAAAAACTATTATGTTATAAAAAAAATATATAAAAATTGCCCTCACGCAGGATCGAACTACGGACCTTCAGTTTACAAGACTGACGCTCTACCACTGAGCTATAAGGGCTTGTTGTTTTAAATTTAGTAGCGACTATATTTATATTTGTAACATATAGTTTGCATGTTGAGTATAGAAATATAGAATCATTCAACTTTCCTCGAGTATGAGAAAGTTGGTATAGTTTTGATTTCCGAATACGTAAATTCGTAAGAAACAATAGCAATTTCGGCAAAAAAATAAACTGTAATATCATAAGTTTAATTGTTATTGTGTAAAAGGTTTAATTAGAATGTAAATATATCATTTCTAATAATTTGAATGTTTTAATTGATTGACGATGTAAATTTTTTTTACACTATTAATGTATATAAATTAAATTCTATGTTATAAAAATACATAAGTATATGAACGTGTGTAGAAACCAAGATGTAAACTTAAGAGAGTAAAAAATAATTAAATAAATAAAAATCGTTTATTAATACAATGTTCGACATTAATTGTGATGTTCAAATATCTTTTGCGTTATTATTTAACAAATTAAATGTGAGTTTCACTAAAAAAAACTTGGTTTGTTTGCTAATAGCTAACAATGGATAGCAATTAAACAAATCAATTGAAATTAAAATATTTGATAAAATTAAAGATTGAATTGGTGAATAATTTTTTTATAAAACATTATTATTCTTATTTTTAAATATTTTATCAATTGAAATGAGATGATATCATATCATCATATAAATGATACAATGTATTTATATGATTTTTTTATAAATAATATTATTTTAGTGGTTAACTTTTTATTTATTTAAAGAAGGTTAGATGATAAATTTAATTAAAATAGTAAGGGTAAAAGTAAGCAATAGAAATTTTTTGACATAAAATAAGCAATAAAAAAAAGTAAAAGTGTATAAAAATGATACATATCTATATATCTGTTATAAACTAGTGAGATTAACTCATTTACCAAACCATACTCATAGAAGTATATTGCATATTAACATTTTTAAATAAATAAATTATCGGACATATTTTTAAATAAACTAATGAACTAATATATCAATACAATTAAATTTTATTTTGAGATTTTATATGACATTTTAAAGAATTCAATTTATATGACATTCAAAATAGCTTTATATGACATTCTAAAAAGCTTTTTTGGTGGCCGGTGAAGGTTGGGCCGGAAGCCTCTGTTGGTCGGTACCCACTTGGTAGTCAATTTCTCTGGTAGGAATCATAGGCTCTGGTTATCCTTTGTTTTCAGCTGTAAGAGCTTTTGTGCTCAGAAACTCCATTAAATTATAGTGTCATTATCCATAAATATATGGGTTCAATCAAACCTTGACATCACAAAAGTAAATTTATGAAACATTTAAACCATTGATCAATTTACACAACCACCAAGGAATAGAAAGAAAGGTGAGGATTTATCCTTCAACCTTCAGAATTTGTTGCTCTTCCAATTCCAGTACTCCAAAATCATATCATGTACAAGCATGACTGTAAAATAAGGCACACATTGTATGTAACAATCTAAGGATCAGGTTCACCAGCAATGGCGTCGTCACTAGAGGCATAGTCGTCTTCACTCTGCTCCTCGTCGCTAGAAATTTCTTCCTGAGTAGCTCCAATATCTTCTGGCTTCGCATATTTCTCACAGTATTCTGTTCATTGTCTCTCCCAAATTAATATAGATAAGAATAGGTTCATATAATATAACGACATTTTGATACATGTGTAAGTTTCTCCTTTCAGTCTTTAATTAATGTCTCACTTGATGCAGGGTTTTAGAATTATACTTCCTGAGCATAAATATACTAAACTATACTAGTAACATTTACATTTCTGTGGCCATAATTTACACAATACATAAATACATGTTAATATATGTAAGCATTAAATTTTCTTCAACGTCCGAAAATCATGCAAAAGGGAACAGCGATATTGGTATATCAATGTCAAATAGCAACTTATAAGCTATAAATTTTAATGAATGACAAAAACATGGCCTTTTAAATTGTGTTGTTGGTAACTTCCATGCATTGCTTCTAAAGCTCAGGATGTCTTCCAATTAGGTAACGGTAAATCTCCGAGATGTTATTTTTGTCAGATGTTGACCATGTCGGCTTACAAATAATAAGATGTTCATTACTATGTAAACTCTCTGTTGTGGATCTATGATTCCTATGAAGCACTAGCTGAGTAGAGGAAATTATATGGCAGTGAATTGGAATTGACTTGCTTTGATTAGAAACTCAAAACCTTTTGGATGAGTGATCAAACAAGACTAAGACAGGATTAGAAAGAAAAACTTTCATTAAAGAGAAAATCAGATTAGATTCCATTCTAGAAAAAATGGTAGAATCTCGTCTTAGGCTGTTTGGGCAAGTATGAAGAAGACCAATAAAAGCAACATTGCAGATAGTAGACTAGGTGCATGTTTGGTTTAGCTGTGGGATTGACAAAATCACGATGAGCCACTGTGATTTTACAAAAGCTACAGAGTGTAGCTTCTGCAAAATCATAGTGGCTCACTCTCATTGTGAAACCAAACATGCACTAGATAAAGGATTATCCAATAGTTAGCGGTTGAGGGAGATGAAGAAAAAATGTAGGCCAAATAATTAAGAGAATTTAGAGGTAGATGATCTATCTTTAGACCTAATACATTACACGACTTCATGGCATCAATTGATCCATATAGCCGACCCACTAAGTAGGAAAAAGATTGGTTGTTTTTTCTTCACTATCCGTGATTGGTTTTTGAAAAATTAATTAAATGTTTACATCATGAAATTAAAAAATCTAAATTTCCATTAGCAACCTAAAAAGAAAATAACAGGTCTCCAGCTCCCACTATGAATCAAAACCTGAAAGCTTATAGCACATAAAACTAGGATAAGTGTGTGGATGCTGCTAACATGTGTGTTGGCAAGTGCGGACATAACCGACACCTCTTATCGAAGGTGTGTTCCAGTGTCCGACACCGACACCTTAATTACATTCAATTGATTCATTTTCTCAAATTATTATCAGCGTCGACGTGCTAGTGTGAGTGTCGTGTTCTGTGTCAGAATCCAAGCTTCACGGGACATAACACATTCAAATTCTAATGGTTTCTGGAGTGGTTCCAGCAGGGGAACATTCATTAAAAAAAACAGTGAATCTTCATCTAACATTCCTTTTTGTGTATTATTCATGAGGTTTTGGGTGGGAGTTGATGCATTTGATATGGAACATAAATCATTTCGCACAATCTTGAGCCTTCAAATCTTTTTAATTACCAATTGATGATATCTAACTCAAATTGAAATTAGATGAAAAATGACTACTTATGGTCAATAATAATGAAGAAAATCTCATAACTTTAACATAGATCACCAAAACACAAAACAGGCATTACAGTTTTATACTGTAGAAACTTAACAAGGATTACTACCTTTAACTTTTTGTTCATATGCAGCACGATCTCGCATCATCAAGGCAGCAGCATCACCATTCAAAGGATCTGATGCATTGGGGTAGATAAGAAGTTGAGGAAGAAACACTTCAAACACATTAACAAGATCTGAATGAAAATAAAGAAAAATGTAAGGTAGCAACACAATCAATCAAACAAGGTTGAATCAAATGCATAACAAGAGCATTTTTAGTAATATTCTTTACCACCAATATATGTTGTAAGGTTTAGGTTTTTAATAATGCTTACCAAACATGGGACTCCAAGTCTGGTTAATAACATCTAAGCAAACCGAACCAGACCTGAATATCAGAGAAAAACCTTTTGATGAGTTGTTGAGTATCGCAATTTGTTTGAGCAACAGCAAATAAAGGTTCCATGGAGAACAATGGTGTTGCTTCAATATGATAAAAAAAACAATGAAGCTTTGGTTGCTATGAACATCACAACTCACATTTCATCAACATTAGGATGGTAAATTTTGTTGACAAAACCAATAGAAGGAGACTTATAAGGATAAGCATCAGGTAGCTCCACTCTTATCTTCCATACACCTTCTTGATAAGGACCTGCAATGAATCCCAACAAAAGTGAGTGTAAAAATAGAATAAAAATCAACTTCAGGGATTTGAAATAAAAAAATTGGGGAAGCGGAAGTTATTATTAATTGAAATGACACTAATGACCATTTTACAACCGTTCTCAGGGATTTCCATCCCTAGAGGTTACAAGGTCATACTTTTACCACTGAGTTGACATCTGATGAACCAGTTCCACCTTTAAAGTTAACTAGTCATAGATCCTAATGCAATTCAACCTCATTGAGGCAAATGAGTAAACAGTTAAGATGCAACATTTAAGAACAATTACAAGACCAGCATAATCCATAGGTCACCACTCAGCAGCACATTGAATTCAAACTCAAACATATATAATCTATAATATTAAAGGAATCATTTCAATTTTCAATTGGCACAGAGAAAAATAAAATTGAACTGAAGAAAACAACACCACATCAATCTTTCAATGATGAGACAAAAAGTAAAATATATATGTATAAAAAAAAAATTACTGTCTTTAGGTCCATGGAATTCCACAAAGAACTCTTGCATGCCATCATTGATCATCTCAACTTTGTAATCAGTCATCATCCTGATTCACATAAATCAAACACAACCCAATTAGAAAAAGATTAGAAATTTAGACAGTAAACTATGTTTGAAATCATAAAGAAACAAAAGATAAAGATTAGAGACAGCTTCATCAAGTCCATGTCTCGGCGTTTGCTTGGGGAAGACATTGTCTTCTCTCTCTTATGTTTTTGTGTGAGCAGTGTTTACAAATGAGAGTGAGATGCTAGTTCTTAGTCCACAAACATCAAAGAAATGAGAAAAACATTAGGACCAAATGAGAAACACAAGGAAATTTTTGTGACCAAAGGTTAATTTTCTTACGTGGAATGTGATTGGACCAATTCAGAAAGTTTTCACTTTCGGTGATAAATATATTCATTAAATTCTTTAACATATTATTATCTTTTAACATTGAAAAGAGAGTTTTCATAAATAAATAAATAAATCAGAGAAAAGAGAATATATAGAGTTTTCATTAAAAAAGAGAATATATAGAATTTACTTTTTTTATCAAAAGAAATTTTTTTGCAGTGGATTATTTTTCTATATATTAATGTTTAAAAATTATTAAAATTTTATCGGTAACTAATAATACTTATCAAAAATATAAATTATTGGTTTTTTTTTTTTATTTTTACAATTGAGACGGTAATTTAATTAGTGTCACTACAACATATTAAATTTTAATACATATTTTTATTCTTTTAAAATCATAACAAGAATATTGTTTTCAAAAATTATTATTAACATTTCAAATGACTTTTTAAATATAGATTTAGTTAAAACATCTATAAATATAGTGTAACTTAACGCTTGAAAGAAGAGTAAAGTAACCACAATTTTTTAGAGGTATCTCATGTGACTATGTTTAGCTTTCCCTTTAATTTGGCCATTCCATTGATTACACTTTGTTATGTGCATGAATCACGAGTCTCGATCATCCTCTTGAGACTTGATCATTCTATTTTCATGTGCATAAATTCATAATTATCTTAATCTATCTCTTTTATACAAATCAATGACCCATCCTTCTTTTTTTTTTGATAAATAATGACTAAAAGTCTATATTATCATTTAATTTTCATTTACATAGATAAATTATTACTATTTTACTAAATAGAGAAGTTTGTATTTTTATTTCTAATATCCTTTCACACTGCATTACATCACGTTAATTAGTTAATTAAAATCATGTAAATTGATGACTCTTTTATTCAATATAAAAGTTTATATTGTGTAATCAATATTTCAGTGTTTTCACACATCAAATCTTTTAAAATCACACAAAATATAACTTTTTCTCACACAAAAAAATTATATATTAACATTCGATCATTTTCTTTTCTCATCACATCACATTTTTTAAACTACCCAAATTAATTATCATTATTTCAATACAAAATTTGTATTGTCATTCTTGTAATGTCTTTTATATCCACACGCGACTTCGTTTTCAATGAGGATAAATGATGAAATTTTATCATGCATAATTTACACCTAAATTGCAGAGGCTCAATGGTTTATATAGATTAATTTGTATTTCTCTTAAAAAAATTCTTTTGATTTTATTTAAAGAAGTGATTTATACACAAATTTAATTTTTATTTTGTATTTATTTGTGATTTCTTCGTTTGAGTTCAACATTGTTTTGTTAGTCGTCTTGGAGCAACACTTTTATAGTTTTCCCGTCTTATTGTAGTATTAATAGAATAATTTTGATCTATTATAAATTTCAATCAATAACTTTGCACATAGTAAACTTAAATATTTTGGAGGTTTTGTTTTAATCTTAAAAATTAGGCTCCTAATAAAGAAAGTACAATTTTAATAATTAAAAAAGAGATAAAATAAATTTTAGTCCCTATAAAAAAATTCTCAACTTTTTAGTCTCTAATTTTTTTTTATTCTCTTTTAATCCCTATTTTAAAAATTTATTTTTGTAAAATAAAATGATATTTTAGTCCCTAAAAAGAGTCCCTATAAAATCAAAAGAGACTCAAAATGAATAAAAAATTTAGGGACTAAAGTTAAGATGTCGTAATTTTGTAGGGATTAAAAATATATTTAACCCAAAATCACTCTCATTTTGTTATATTATAAAAAAAATCAGAGCTTTCATCAATTGGGGGCATGTGCTATTGGAATGCTTGCACAATCCAATAGTTGATCCTGATTTTGCAGTAATCAATGTTACATATCCCAATATATGAATATTTTGTGCATTTAATTTTTTGTTATATTTGTAAGCATATTTCTGTTTTGTGCTATTAATCTAAATATTTTGAGTTTATTCATAGATCTATTTTTTTAGCGACTTTAAATTTGTATTGTATTGATATATTTTACTAATTTAAATAAATTAATATATTTTTTTTAAGTAAAAAAATATAGATTTTATTTTATTTGTTGTATAGTGTATATAATACATACTATCAAACTATAGGTAAGTTAATAGCAATAATTATCAATTAATTCTGGCTGTGAACTTTTACTTTCAAGATTCAACCATTGATTGTTGTTGTTGTAGTTTGGAACATCTATGTTATGTGTATGAATAATCGCTCTTCATCATTCAGATGCTTGACCTTGAGGAAGATTTTGAATTTAGTTTGTATATCTCTCACCTAGTATACAATCCATCCATGCATCTCGCCGCTAAACGAATTACTTTAAAGAGAGAATATCAATTGATTTTATTTTTTATTTTGAAAAAGTGATGAGCTTTACTATAGATCACTTTAATAGATAATTTTCAAAGTGAATTATTTTTTAATTACATTAAACTCTAACAAAGAACAACGACGCTTTAAAAAAGTAGAAATTCACGATTTTCCTCATTTATATGATATATTAGTGTCGGTTATACAAAAGTACATACTTATGAGATGAATTTGGTTTGCTTGGAGAATGGACGTAATACTCGTTTGTGGTAGAATCATTGGGTTGAGAGTGTTTGTGTTGAGTGATAGGTTTGGTCGTTTAGCTTGGTGGTGGATAAGAATTGTTTGGTGTCGGATGTGTTTAGGTAGGAGATGGGGTTAGTGGGAATGAGCAAAAATGGAGGGGGAGATTGTTCCAGTGAGAGAAAGAGTTGTGGCGAGATTGTATCTCGTTGTTGGATAACGTTTCTTTGCGAGATAATAACCCATATATGTGGTTATGGAACGAAGGTGCTTACTGAGTCAAAGAAGTATACAAAGTGCTCACACTCAATTCAGACATTTCAAATGACATGTTAGCTCATATGGTTTGGTATAAAATGGTACCTTTTAAAGTATTTTTGTTTGCTCGGAGGTTATTACTTAATAGGATTCCAACGAAGAGCAATTTGGTTCGTAGGGGAGTGATATCAGCGAAATCACAATTTTGTGCATCGGGGTATGGGGGTATGGTAGCAACGAGACTACAATTCATATTTTCCTCCATTGCTCAACATTTGGGAGTGTGTGGATGGCGATCTTTCAGTGGTTAGGTGTTCAAGTTGCTTTACCAAATTATGTTGGTGATCTAGCGCATATTTTTGTTGGTTTGATCGTGGGCGGTAAGATGTGTCATGAGGCTTTATGTGTGATTTGGTTGGCGAGTGTGTGGTCCATTTGTAGAGCTCGAAATCTCTTAGTGTTTGAGTTAAAGGAATGTGACATTCTCTTGCTTTTTGAGCGCATCAAAATTCTATCTTAGTGGTAGGTGAAAGTTCGATTTCACGACTTTTCTTACGAGCTTCATCAATGGTGGAATCATCCATTGCTTTACTTGGAATATAGATGAAGATGTTGTGTATCGTTTGTAGACTGACAACTTTATTGTGGAGTTATACCTTATTTTGCTTTGGCCGCAGCATATATTATTTATTTGTGTTTGGATTTTGTAATTCTTGTTTGGCATGACTTGTGTCAAGTTTAGACCATTTTACTTTTTTTAATATATATTATTTTTTTTGTTTTTCAAAATAGATAAGATGAATTTTGTGGAATACATATTAAATTTTTTATTTTATCGGACTATATTAGCTCAAGTGTGATGAGGAAGAGGATCGTTAGCTTGATTTTTTTTTTCTTTCAACTGAGCTTCTTTCAAGATACAACCTTTAACATTATTGGAGTTTGGAAAATATATATGTTATGTGCATGAATCGTGAATCTTTATCATTTTATCGTTTGGTTCTTGAGGAAGATTTTGGGTTTAATTTTGTATACCCCACACCTTGTCCACATACCCCACAAACACTATGAAGACCATATATTTTCCTTAATAATTTTTAAATTATTCAATTTTTTGGATTGTTCACCAACCTCACAAATTTTCCGAAATTTAAGAAAATCGCTGTTTTTTTAATTCAATTTATGTTCTAAATAACTGCAATATTGAGTTATTTGAAATATATTTATTTTTCGAAATAAAATATATTTTCAGATAATTCAACATATTTATTTTCCAAAAAATTTATGTTCTAAATTTTGAATTTTTCAAGTAACTTTTTTAAGAAATTTAAAATTTATATTTTTTTAATTTTATTTGTTAATAACTAATTGTATTTATAAAATAATAATCATGTTTTGAATAATTGAGTTTTCTAACATAATAAAATTCTTAAATTTAAATTATCTATTTTATTGTTGCAAAAATCCAAAAAAAAAACTGAGAGTAAATTGTGTAATTTAATGAAAAGGGTAAAATATGAAACTAAGGCATAAAGATAATTACAGAAAAAGTAAATAATGTTTATCGATCATTTATTTTACAATGTTGAAATTTCATAAAAATTCGATAATTTAGAGAA
>JBBPBQ010020323.1:8819848-8831248 GCA_037974755.1 Cicer yamashitae
ATTTAGAGAAAAAGTAATTGT
Organism: Cicer yamashitae; assembly: GCA_037974755.1. Classification (NCBI taxonomy): domain Eukaryota; kingdom Viridiplantae; phylum Streptophyta; class Magnoliopsida; order Fabales; family Fabaceae; genus Cicer; species Cicer yamashitae. The sequence continues at coordinate 8,819,870 of JBBPBQ010020323.1, forward strand.
TTGTTTTAGATTTTTTAAAAAGTGATTTTTGTTTGATATTTTTAAAAATAAATTTTATGATAATTTATTTTAAAATAGTAAAAGTTATTTTGACATTCAATAATATATAGATTCATTATTAAATATTTAAAAAAAAAAATTTAAAAGTAATCGTTTTGAAGAATTTCTCAAAATAACTTTTTATTTTACTTATTTTTAAAATTTTATTATTCAAAAAAATTATAACAAATAGATGAAATACATAAAATAATATAATAAACTACTTAAATCAAATTTTTATTTAAAACTTTATTTTTAATTTTTAAAATTAAAAGATAAAATATTATAAAAATTATTTTAAAAAATATGTATCAACGAAGTTTGTATCTTCACAAATTAGACTAACTTTTGTTGAAACTTAGGCATTGTGTTATATTTGCAATCATAACTCCAAATATCAATATAATAGAATGATCGGAATTCATAGTGGCTTAACTAAATTAGAACCTAATAGACAACTATCAATTTGTGTGTGTGCGCACAGTCCACGACAAAGGAGAATTGTGGAGATATATATGTCTCCCATATCCAGGTAGAAATCATTTTGTTGACTTCTGTGATCGTTTTGACTATAGATACTTTCATGTTTGTCCACGTAAACCACATGTTGTGTGTTGAGATTGGTGTCACTCATGTGAATTAGGATCTTCACACCTTATGTAAGTCCAAAGTGTAAGGCTCCTATGGAACATTTTTCCAAGTGCATTCTTAAAACAATTTACCCACAAATACACTTCGAACTAAGTATAGCCCACAATAACACCAAAAACATTGTCAAAACTATAATTTGTACTTAATTTAGAGGTGTGAATTTTACAAACTTACAATTTATTGGTCTCAATTCACATATTAAACGACAAAACAATCTCATATAAAATAAAATTCCACTTAAGCAAGTTCTTAAAGTAAAAAATGACTATAAAATTTTGTGGACTAAATAGATCCATAACTTCAAACTTTTTTGGCGATTATTTATCGTCCCTCCAATTTTTTTTTTGAAAAAAAAAACGTACAAAATTTTAAAAAAGAATCAGAAGATATTAGATTTTGGAAAAAAAAATTTGAGAAAAAAAAAGTTTTGAAATATCTTTGTTTTTGAAAAAAAAAATTTTTTTTTAAAAATAAAAAATTTTAAAAAAAATTCCTAAAAAATATTTTAGCTTAGAAAAAAAATAGGCCCATAAATCCATTACCAAGATCCCCAAAAAAATAATGACATGCTAGATCAAAAGCTTAAAAACAATTCTCTCAATAGGAGACCTATAATTAAAGAGTTTAATAGATGAGTAATTAAGTTGGATCTTATTTGACAGCTTTATCCACTTTTAGTTGCTTTAGTAGATGTCGGATATGAACGACATCCGAAGATGTGGATGTACAATTTTCCTTTATTCACCAATGGTAAATCCAATTTTTAGTTGCTTTAGTAGATGTCGGATATGAACGACATCCGAAGATGTGGATGTACAATTTTCCTTTATTCACCAATGGTAAATCCAATGGAGGTTGCATCTCATAGATACGGTTAGCGGCGAGTTATAAGACTTGATTCGAATGAGGAAAACACATCAATTGTTTGCAAAGGGAGGAAATCCATGTTTGATGTTGGTGGTGACACAAGGTGAGAGGCAATGGTGGTGGTGCTGAGTAAAGGAATGGGAGGAAATCCCAAAAGACGGGGAAAGGAAATCTCCATGAGAGGGAGGGTTAGGGTGAGATGCTTTTTCAGAAGATTTGTTCTTTTTTGAATGTAAAATGGGTATCTTCAAGGTACAACTAAAGAGACTAGTTTCTCGAACTGATTAGAGTCACAAAGAAGATCAAAACTCTCCTTAGAAAATATTTATGTTGCTGCCTTCTTAAAGTTGGATCAAAATCAGTGCAGCCTATTAAGTTAAAAGAAACCCAAACAAAACCCATACAAATGCAAACGCAGTTAAATAAAAAAAAAATTTGTTCTATTCAAAAGTCAAAGACCTGCCCCAAATAAAATAAAATTTGTAAATATAATTTACAAATTACCGACTAAAAGCAAAAACTTAAAAGCCTTTACTCCTACTAAACGACTAGTTTTACAGCACAAAAAAGCTGTTCTAGAAAAAGTTTTGGCAGCACCAACAGTGCAACATCCAAGAAGCACTTTAAAAACTGCTATTTTAACAACATAACCATAAACATGTCCAACAAAATTAATAGCAGCTTCTAAAACATGTCCATAGTGGCTTCCAAGTTCCAACACATTAGCCACTCCTCTCCTAGCTTCTCCATCTCTATGTTACACCAAAATTTTCCTCCTAGGGAAGGAATGTATTCCTGATAAAGGAGAAAGCAGAAAGAAAGAGAGTAGTATACAAGTCTGATCCAAGAAAAGATTTTCTCAACCACAAAATGGCTAAGATGCATTGATCAAGTTATCATATCATTATTTTGTCTATTCAAAATCAAAGCATTGCTTGTTCTCTGAACACTCCATGACATCCATAGCTGGATGCTTGATAGCTTTCATCCCGAATCCATCGCCAAAAGATCCGAATTCCACTTCGTCATCGTCGCTGTCAACATTCTTTGGAGTCACTCGATTCTGATAGCTTCTTAGTTGAATAATATACACATTGAAGTAATAGCTAACAATGTTTTTTCTTGTCTTCTTTCGAAAGTATTTGGATGGATTGTTCCAAAAAGACTTGTTTTGGGAGGGAATTTTCAGCTTCATTGCATCCTTAAATTTCTTTTCTTCATCAGCTGTCCATCGAAGCGAAACCTCCTCGCCCATTTGATCGAATCTCCAATGGTAAAATGCAGAACCCAATTCAAGCTTCAGTTTCATCCTATTTTCAGCAATATGAAATCTGACACAGTCAACAGAACCTTGAACAATGCAGCCACACTTTTCTCGTCTTTCTCTCCCAATAAGATCTGTTTTGGTAGTAGGTTTTGAGTCATCTTTAGCAGGCCATACTTGTGTGCTTACCCATTTAGAGTCACTCTCAGAAACTACACCAGTCCATTGTGGGACTTCTGCTTGGAAAAGAGGACCTATACAAACTTGTTTTTCACGAGCACGATCACAAGGTGGCTCAGACTTTTTCTTTTCAGCTGCCACAACTGGTTTGGCAGTTGTTTTCTTGTTTTCTGTCGCTGCATCTTGTTTGGCCGTGGGTTTTTTGTTTTCGGTAACTGTATCTCGCTTGACAGTTGATTTCTCCGTAGGACATTTTTCTGCCTCTATATTGCTGGAACCGGGCAATTTAGTTCCATTGCCAGTACATGATGAGGTGCAGCAAGAGCAGCGGGATTTCACAGAGACAGGCTGCCTTTCGCTACATCGCACCCTCAATGTACCATGGTGACCGAGAGCAGCATGATCATCATACATGGCAGGATGCATCTTCACCTTCTGCAAAGCATAGAGTTTCAGAAAATTCTGTAGATTGTTTCCACATAGCCCTTGAGATAAATAAATTTCATCTTTAAAATCTAATTTTATAAGCAGAATCTCAATGTTTTGAAAATCCATAAAAGTGACTAATGGAACAGTGTGAATAAGTAGAGCGGCTATGAAAATAACAGAACAAGGATGACCAATGAAGTCATTTCAAGTTACTAACCCATTTTCTGTAAATTTTATGGATTTCCACAAAATCACCAGAGGGTAAGTGTTGGCTCTAAAACCAGCAAGTCAACCTAAAAAGATGCAACAATACTAATCCAATAAACTTAGGTCCTTTTTGGACAAATAGCTTAATTAAGCGTTTATAGCAAAAACGCTTATCATATAAGTACTTAAGTATAAGTTATTTCTACAACGTAAGATAAAATAAAGTCAAATTGTTTTCATATAAGCTATAAGATGTTTTCATAAGCTATCTTGGAGAGCTTGTGAAAAATTGTTGAAAACAGCTTATGAGCATGCCATAAGTTTTTTTCATAAACTCTCCCAAACAATCTCACACATGTTCATGTTAGTAGTTAAGTTCCAATAAGTCAATCTATAAAGGACAATTCTTTTTAGTTTTTGCTCAATTGTTTTTTATGTCTCCTTCTACATCTAACTAAATATTCTCCACCTGGTCAACTCTCATTTGCAGTGCTTTGATGGGTCTTCTCTATGTATGTTCAAACCACCTAAGACGAGAATCTACTATCTTTTCTACAATGAGAGCTACCCCAACTTTCTCTCTAAATTGTGTTTCTAATCCAATCTAGTCTTTCGTAATCACTCATTTATCGTAACACTCTCATATTTATAACACTAAGTTTACTTTCTTGTTGGCTCTTTTAACGTAAATACATTTTTAGATCTCACTTCTCCATAAAACTAAACATATTGACAAATTTTTCACACTTCTTCTTTCTTTTTATCCAAACATATAAAATCACCTTTAGAGGCAAAACCAATTCTACTCGATAACATCCAAACATGTCAAAATCAATTATGTAGCTCAGGAATCAATTGTCTTGGTTGGGAATTTTAGTAGTAGGATGGTCCAGGTACCTCAAATACATAGGAGGGTTTTTTCTGTTCTCTGTATTTACCATCTCCATCTAAGTTCTTGTATCAACCTAATATTGGACAGGGTTTGACTTGAATAAAGTTCTATTACATCGTTAATCTTGATGCGGTTCCATTACAACCGTCCCTACTTTTGCCCTACTTATCAATATTTGTCACCATTTCGGCACCATTAATAGTTTTGCATGTTTGCTCAAACCACATTACTAATTTATTAACAAGGTCAACCTTAACATTTTTAACTCATTTTCTAAGCATTTTAGATTCACAATGCCCTAAAAAATTCAGACAAATTTCAACGCATCAACCTGGCATCTGTTTAAACCAAGGGTGGTATTGGTGGATAGGCATTGCATTACAAATAGCAAGTTCAAACATTATTAAATAAAATAAATATAAATTATAAAATAAATAGGAAAAAAAACAGAGTCATAATCAGGGGCTCAGGGCAGAAGGTTTACAAAGTAACATAGTCAGAGAAGCAAAAGTAAACAAACTTTAAGACAAGTTCAAAAGGAAATGTGTCATAAAACATTTATTTGGCTTCCTTCTTATTAAAATTTGTAATTTGTTAAAAAAAAAATAGTCTTTTTAATGTGAATTCTAAAAGTCTCTCTCTCTCTAAGGGTGTGTGTGTGTGTAACAGCCCATTTACTATTTAAATTTTCCAAATAAGCTCTCCTTTTCTCTCGACTCTATGTTAAGTTCTACTGCACAAGGTTCAAACCTTTGCAAGATTATGATAGGATCCGAGAGTATTCAACCTAGTGTAAAGGTATTCTCATGACTAGAACCCGTAACCACCAATTAACAAGGGAGCAAACTTACCGTTATCTAAAGGCACTCTCTTTGGAGTAAGCTCAATAGCATGGCCATTGAATCAAGATTCAAATCGTGAAATCGGAAGACCTATTTCCCAAATCGTGAATTGAATCTGATTATGAATCATAGGATATATGATCAATAGAATATGATGTTTTTGAGAAAAAACAAGTGATATAAGCAAAGAAAGAGAAAAAAAAAAAACAAAGGAGAGGGCACAAAAATTGTGTAGGTGGGAAAAATTAATAAAGGCACCGTATGCGGGAGACTGAACCAAAAGCATAGTGTGCTAGAGCTCTTCAATGGTGATTCCCAACTTGGGTTATTTGGAATACTTGTTTACGGCTGATTCTATCCCTTTAAAAAAACATGCAAAAATAAAAAACTACAGGCTTTTTACACAACAGGTTGCACGGCCCAGTCCCTTTAAAAAAACATGCAAAAATAAAAAACTACAGGCTTTTTACAAAACAGGTTGCACGGCCCAGTCCGTTTCAAGGCTGCGCCCGCAGCAGAATCTGAACTGTGCAATTTAGGGGGGAAAACAACCCTATCAGGCTTTTCACAAACCAGGTTAGCAGCCCTGTCCATATCAAGGCTGCGCCCGCAGCAGAATGTGAATTGTGCGATTTAGGACAATGAATTGAGATTCCTATTGTGATCCTTGTCCAAATAGATACGCACATCAATTTTAATTTTGATTAGATTTTCTGCTTTGTTTCGAACCGATATACAACTTGCACGTATCGTGAAATAATGATAACCGTGCTCAATAATGCAGTTACAGTTCTTAATGGAAATTCCATAGTGCAAATAATCTTTTTCTCACTAGTTGATAAAGATGGAATTTGTTTTAATGTTTGACTGAAATCTTTCTTATTACGAAGTGCCAATGCTAGAACTGTAATTTTGTAGAGTGGACCAAAACTATCCAATTTTCATATATTATAAAGGTAGTTGTAGTTACTGTATTAAACTTTGTTTCCCTTTCACAGTTAGCATGCTGAGATTTTGGAATGTATGTATAACTTTTTCAGGAAAGAAACTTATGGACTGCGATTATATATTTATTACGTAGGCAGAATTAAGTGCAATGTAATGCTAAGCATAATAAAATGATAACTACTCATTCATGTGAAAACATTTTGGTTCAGGATATGAAACGACACAATCATATGTATAAAATCATTATAATGTGCATTGAAATTATATCTGAGAAGATGATCCACTGTTTGGTTGTGTGCTTTCAATGCGATTATATATTTATTGTGTAGGCAGAATTAAGTGCAATGTAATGCTAAGCATAAATACTATAAAATGATAACTACTCATTCATGTGAAAACATTTTGGTTCAGGATATGAAACGACACAACAATCAAATGTATAAAATCATTATAATGTGCATTGAAATTATACCTGAGAAGATGATCCACTGTTTGGTTCTGTGTGCTTTCTCACCGACCGAGCATCTCTTGCCCTCAGTATCTGAGGAAAAAAACCATGGCCTTTATACTCCTTCCACTTTGATGGTTCTGGTATTGGTTGAGCTACAGGTTCGAGCGGATATTTAGCGACATGCCTCATCCAGTTTACCATTCCTGATAACTCTTCCCGTTTGCGTTTGCGGGAATTAAATTCCTTCCCAGAAATTTCCACACAAGCGACAGCTAGATCATCCTTAACACCATTACTGAATTTTTCATCATCATCATCGTCACCGTCACCGTCAACATGTTGGACACCCTCGCATTTGTTGTTTCGGTTTTTGGTGTCCAATAAATAACCATCACTCTTTTGGTTAACCAAATCAATGTGCTTTATGATGTTACTTGATTCTAACTCGACAAAATCATCATCTTTGTCCTTTAGATTTGAGCATAAAAGGCTTCGAAACTCTTTCTCTAGATCTAATGGCAACGACTTAAACAACCCATGATTCCCATTTTTGAAACTCTTCTCTTCAATAGTTTTGCTAAGCCAACTTTCAAAATCACTCAGATATCTGGCATAAACTAATTTCACCGATGCCAAAACTCGAAGGTCCAAACCAAGTTCCGCACTCACAGAATCCCACAATCCTTTTCTCGACACCGCATCATACCCGCCTCTTTCCTTCACAACGGAGAACAGTTGGTACAGATCTAACAATTGTCCATCACCAAGCAACGCCGGCACAGGCCTCACATTGCCTCTGCTACCATTCTCCTTCACATAAACCGAAAATATTTGACAAAACAAAGATTTTTGCTTAGCTTTGTCATGATCAGCACTATCAACACGATCCTCGACAAGACAACCGTCGTTTCCACGAAATGCACTAAAAGTTTTAGGTTCAAGGCAATTAAGGGAAGACCCTTTTGAAAATTCTGACCATTCTGCCATGAACTTTTGACTCCCTACTTCTATGCTTAGTAATTGATCTCTTTCGGTCACAAAAATAAAGGAGCCAAAAAAAAAAACCTAGCTTGCCCTTTTGTATATATTGATGTTACAAACACAACACTACAATCCCTTTTGTATATGTTGATGTTACAAACACAACACTGCAATTTACAGTAACCAAGGTACAACATTTACATATACCAATGTAAGAGTAATGTATTATGTAACTATTATACACAAAATTAACAAAAGGGTATAAAGGGTTGTGACCAATTGGTGTTTTATTGGCAGATTTACCTAATGATCAAGTTTTGTAGTTGAACACTGATACATCACAAAAATGGAGGTGGCAACAATGAAAATAAGGGTTTCATGATGGTGTGAAGAGAAAGATACAATTCAAGATCGAATTTTTAAACCTGAAAATTATTGACAATTGATTTGTGGCGGTGGAACTAACTGATGCTGCTGTTGAATTTCAATGCTGCAAATGAAGAAGAAAAAAAAAAGGACCTGAATTTGAGGTATATGATTTCAAAATTATGAGAAAAAAATACAGCGCGAAAAATAAATGACTAAGGTTTGAGAGAGATTGTGAGAATATAATCCCCCTCTTCTATCGGGGTATTTCTCTTACCTTCTCCCCTTTCTTTCAACTTCTCCCAATTCCACCAAAATATATTTTTGACATCAAAAACATAAAACCAAAATGGTGTTGTTCCTTTATAAATGATATAAATACTAGGGTTAATATTTTCTTGGGGGCCCGATAAAACCCGTTTCGATTAGGTCAAGCCCATGATAAATTAAACTTATGAGATAGTTTTACTCTATATTTAACCTTTACTTCTACAAATATAAGGAAATGACTTTTTTACCCTCGTATAAATCTTAAAATTTGTAATTTTTCACAATTCCATCATTTGACATTTCCATAAAAAAGTGAGTGATTTTATTTTTCAATTTTATCTAAAATTTTTTTTTAAGTTTTCCGGTACACAACATATACTCCGAAAACAAATTCGGTAAAGAAGTTACACTCCGAAAAACGTTTTCCAAATTTTTCGGTAAAAAAGTTAGGAAAACTTTTTACAAGATTTTCGTAAAGAAGTTACTTTTTTTTTAATTTAAAAAAATAAAAAATTGGTGTGTACCAGAAAACTTGTGAAGAAGTATTTCGGTAAACCTATCGAAAAACTTTTTTCAAGTTTTCTGGTATTATACAGCTTTTGTATCGAAAAACTTTTTTTAAGGTTTCCGGTACACACCTCAAAATTTTTATAAAGTTTTCCAGTATAAACTTTTTGTACCTAAAATGTTCCGGTAATTTTCGGAAAACTTTTTTTGATTGATCCGAAAATGTTAGAATGGTAAAAAAAAAAATTAATTTGGTAAAATAGTAAAAAAATTAAGAATATATTTGGCATTTTCAAAAATTTACGGGTATAGGTAAAATAGAAATATTATTTTTGCATAAAAAAATCCATATATCTTAAAATATATGATTAGAATGGCATAATAAAATGATTCATAAGATTTTGTAATTTGATTTTTTAATAAATTTATCTTGCAGCAATTCATAGGATTTGAAGTAATTTACAGATTTATAAAAGATTCCGTTATTTTTTATTAAATATTCGAATTTACAAGAGTGAGTGAAAAATACAATAATTAAATATAAAATTGTCATAAAGAAATATAAAAGTAATACAATTGTATCCATGTCCTCATTATGTTGTGTGTGCCATATGTATAAATCTCATTGTTGCAACTTTGCTTCGTCTCGTCCTTCAAAGTAATATGAAGTCCTCTCTTGCAAACTGCAATGCATTCCCACAAACTTTGGTAACCGTGCATTACAAAGTTTATCCCTAAATTATTTATATAAGAATACATTTATAGATGAAATATAAATAAAAATGATAATTAAATTTTTTTTATATTTTATCTTAATTTAAAAACAAAAATATACATCTCAGTTATTAAAAAAATGTAACGACTGTTTTGATGTTTTGACATAAAAATCGAATTCAAAGTTATGTGTTTTTTATAATGTTAATAAATTACTATTAGTATTATTGAACAAGTCACGCCAACTTCTATTAAATAAAATTTAATTAGGTAGGTCTACGATAAATGAAATAACATCAACGAAGATGAGAAGATAATACTTCATGGTAAACTTTCACTCATGCACTAACTAATAAAATAAATAAACTAGTTTTCTTTTATTGGAAAAGTAAATAAACTAGTTAACTAAGAGGATAATAGACAAAATGTATAACGGTTTCTAATCTTTTGCATTAAAACGAGATCGAATTGTTGCTCCGTTGCAGTGCTAAATGCTAATAAATAAACTAGTTAACTAGGGTTTCTAATTGGATGTGCAAGGTCGATCTTTTTTTAGTTCAATAAAAATCAATCTGATTAGGTCAAGTATGTGGTGATAAATTAAACTTCAATGCAAAAAAAATTCTTTATAAATATTTAAATTACTCTATAGACTATTAACTATTGTTACAAAATATAAAATATAGTTCTAATTCAATCATAGTCAAACGTAAGTAATCTTTTTTTGAAAAACTTAAATAATATTTATATATTTACATTTCATTTATTCATATGTGGTATTTAACATCATTAGATATAAATAAAAAAAGTATAACTACCATTTTAAACAATATTAGATACATTTTTCAATTTTCATTTATTTATATTTTAACTTAAACTAAATCTCTTGTGAGATCGTTAATCTTATCTATTTGTAACACTAGTTCTTTATATTTTGTTTATGTTTAAGTCCTTTAAAACTGTTGTTATGTTGGACGTCTTGTTCTGATTCGAACTTGGGACCTCGCAGTTGTGTGAGTTATTTATGGTAGAATTTACTATATTTTTTAAAGACAAAAAATAAAATATTACAGTCTATTAAGTTATATAATGAAACAGCATAGAAAAATAATATATGAATATTTTTTATGGTAAAATATAATTATAATTAATACTAAATTTCTCAACCATATTGAATTAATAATTTGTATTACGATTAAAATTAAGCATAATTTACTAAAAGCACTACTTCTAAAAAAATAATTGGAAAAAGGATAAATTATTATATTAAAATAGTACTAATGATTATTTTACAATTGTTTTCAAGAGAATTTGAACTTTGTCCTTTTAAATTACAAGGTCAAAACTCTTATCACTAAATATGATAATCGGTCAAACTCTTACCACTAAATATTATAATATAAAAGGCGGTTATATTTCAAAATATTTACTCATTAAATTCATTTTTGTTTATAAAATATATAATTTATCTATTGATGACAAAACATGTTAGTTAAAATATTTTTTTAAGGAAATAATTGAAATATATTTTATTACATAATAATAAAATTATTTAAGATATTTTTGTAATGTGATATAAAACTATAAGAAAATTTATGGTTAAGTTTGACTAACAAGAAAAAATATATAGTTAAAATTTACTCATTAAATTAATTGTTTATAAAATATATAATTCAGCTATTCATAACAAAATATGTTATTTAAAATATATATTTTATTCTATTAATATGATAAATTTGACTTTAATTAATTGTCATGGTATATACTTTAT
>JBBPBQ010020323.1:8831708-8923401 GCA_037974755.1 Cicer yamashitae
AATTTTATTTTTACTGATTAAAAGTATTAAAATGGTTAAGACTTTTATTATTAAATATAATAAAATATGTAGCCAATATAATTATGATGTTTAATATACATTAAATGTCAAATATAATTATCTTTGTCTATTTTATTAAATATAACACTAACAAATATTTTATTTCGATACATTTAATTTATATGAATGATTATATACTGTTAAAAGTACTATATAAAAATTATTATAAATATTATATAGATAAATTCATGCAAATTCTTCAATATCATTCTTTAAAATTTTTATTACACTTTAAAACAATAATATTTATTTTAAGTTAACTTTCATATATTTACTTTCTTTATAACTTTCACATATTTACTACCGAATAAATTTTAAAATTATTTTAAATAAATTTTATAAATAAAATATGAATAAACTTTTATAACCAAACTATCATTTTTAGTTAAATTGAAAGTTATTATATTGTGGATAAAGTATAATTTTTTTCCGTGATGATTCGGGTTTGAACTTGAAATTTATGTTATGTATGTTGAGATTATTGGTTTTGCTTATCATTTCATCTAAAAAAAGTTCATATAAATAAATAAATAAAAAAATATAACTGACATTCCATGTAATATTTTGAATTAACAAAATATATAGTTTCACATATAAGTTGAACAATAATATGCATACTCTTTGGTGTGAAAGTAACAACAAAACCACAAGAAACTTTGACATCACATCTCAATTCAAAATCTTAAGTAGATCTAACATTTACTATTTTCATAGTCAATGTAGAACTTAACCACTCACATTTGAACCTAATCTTCCACCTATTATATTTGCACCATCGTTATTACCAACGGGGCCCACCTCTCAACTACACCAGAATCCACTTTTGCTCCCCACCAAGCCAAACCATGACTATGATATCACTTGTTGGGGAGTGTTTGGGAGAATGTTATGAGCAACAACAGACCAAATGCTCAAGGATCCACAAGAGACTTTGACACCACATCTCAACCAAAAACCTTAAGACATTAGGTATATGGGTCACCTCTCTTATATATTCAACATTTTCTCATTCCTAGTTGATGTGCACTCAGACTTGAATTTCAACAATCTTCCCCTCAAGTGTGAGTCACACACGTCACTAGACTTGATCCACATTAGGATCCCACTCTCGCCATCACTAAGCTGAACCATGGCTATGATACGTGGGGGAGCGCGAGAGCAACAACGAGCAAAATGTTCGAGGATCACAAAAGACTTTGACATCATATGTCAACCCAAAACCTTAAGACAATAGGTATACGAGTCACATCACTTGTATATTCAACATTTACCATATTCATAATCGATGTATGACTTAACCACTCACACTTGAATCCAACATATACAAGAGTGACACATATAATTTGTTTTTAAAAAGATATTTCAAAGTATCTAATTTATTAATTTAAAGGTTCATCTGATTTAACAAAAAGAATGGACATGAATGGAGGGAAGACGAGGGAAATAATTTTAAAATATTGTGTTTAGTTCAATAATGGGAGATGTGGGATTTTAATCGAGGAAAAATGTAAATTAACATTTTTCATCATTGTAGTTTTTATGATCACATAGATGTCAAAAAAATAAGTTAGATCACATTAAATTAACGGATAATCAAATACATAATTCCAAACATTAAATAAGTATTTTTTTCCCTCCAAATCTTCTAAGTTCCAATGTTTGGTAAGGAGTTAAAATTGACTTAAAATATATTTTGCTTTGTCGTCTTCCCTTTCCCTTTTATCTCTTGCATTCCCCTCTAATCTCAAATACACCCTAAATGATTCTCATATTTTGGATAACACGACTCAATGACAAGAATTTGATCTTATTACTTTAGAGGATATAGTTCAAATTCCCACAAAAGACAATTGTAAAATGATAAACATTGTCACTTTAATCAATAATAATTTTTCTCTTCCTCAATTTTAAAAATTTCTATACTCACATATAAAATTTTGTTTCACTTTCTCATTAAAAATTTAAAATAACATAAAGTCTCATCTCCCTTAAAGCATTGCTCATAAACTTTGATAGTTTGTATTACCCTCAATTTATGTTAATGGGAGTTCTATGTTGGATGAGGTATTTTTGTGGGTAGTTTACTTTCAAAATGCATTTCAAGTGTTTGAAGAAATGTAACATAAGAGTGTGTGAAGATCTAAATGAGATTGGTCTCAAAATTTTCTCCACCTATCATCTAGTTTTCGAAAAATGTGATTTTTGTTGGGAATTCTAAGATTAATTATAGACAAAATGACAACGTAAGAGTATATATATATATATATATATGATTAAATAAAGATTAAGATTGTGACTTCTCAATACAATTTTCTTATGGACTTTATAAGAAACAAGATAGAGTCTTTGTCAGGATATGGATTTGATTTTAATATGTCTATTTGATTTTGGATCAATCTATATGAAATATTACATTTGATAAGTGAAGTTGGTGTCTTACAAAAAAAAAATAATGATAAGTCATGCAGAATTGAAGGATAAATATGATACTTTTGGTGTTGATTGAAACATATTGAAAAGACCATACATTGCTCCTCAATATGGTAACGGAAAATGAATGGTATGTATATTGGTTCTAATTATTCGTTATAAGATAAATCAGTTAAAAATACTTTAAATTTACATATGATTTTATATTTTTGTCTTAAAGTGTTATGAAATATGTGAAAATGTATTGATATCGTGGAGATTTAATAGAAGTATGTGTTAAAAAATATTTACATAACATTATTTTTTATTGTCATTAGACAACCGTCGTTGTAAACTCGTAACTTTTCTTCGATTTTGGACATCAACGCGACAGTTTGGTTTTCAATAGGCACTTAGACCTCCCAATCTTTACATAAATATTCTTTGATTTTTCCAAACTGTCGTGTCCCTTCCTTTTATGTGCAGTTGGATATGAGTCCACTTGAAGCTCCACCAATCTTTGCCCCCAGGAGCAAGCTGACTCACAACTCCGCAACAAAAGCAGTGCACCTACCAGGTGCATGGAGAAACCAATGAGCCAACGACCATCCGTCCTTGAATCAAACCCCCCACATCTCACACCATTAAGGAAAAGAATGTTTGTGTAGATATTTTAGCGAAAATGATAGCAAATAAGGTGGATTTTTTAAAATATGATTTGAGAGCCGCACTTTATTTTATCTTTAGTATTATTAATTGATACTCTAAACATGTATTTTCTAAAAGATGTAGTACTCTATGGGGTGGATCTTTGTCGAGATTAGAGGTGCAAAGTCCCACAAATTTTTTTACCCATAGAAAAAATTACAAATTAACATTTAATAAAAAATACACTATAATCTTTTAATTTAAATTCTAATTATGCGTTTTGAATGTTTAAGATATTAAAATCAAACCAATAATTTGATGGACTCAAAAATGTAATTGAAAACCATTAAATTGATTTTATTTTTTAGTGTTTATTTCAAACTAAATTTAATCAAATAAACTCAATGTATATTAATTTGAGTATAATTTCACATTAATTTATAAAATTGATGAATGATATCTAAACGAAACTATTATATTTTATTTCACTCTATATCATTATCAAGTTGTATTTAAGTGTTTTTTTAAAAGATATAATTAAGTGACTTGTAACTATTTATATATTATCATTTTTCATTACATTTTTAGTATTCGTCATAAAAAAAATTTATGCAATTGTTTTAATTATATAAAAATTTAGTGTTTTACCTAAAAAAAATTTAGTGTTTGAAAAAAAATTATTTTTTAAATATCATCTTGTTTAAATTGAACAAAATCAACATATTCTTATCAGTTTGGTTTGAATTTCGTAAGAAAAGTTGTTTACTATATCGTTGTGTTTGCAATTTTTGCATCCACTTAATTTACAAATTTACAACTTATAATTAATAAAATATTTTATTTTCTAAAATAAAAATAATATTATATTTAATACATCAATTAAAATTTAAAATATTTAACATTCTAATCTTTTTGTTCAAATTCCGCCATTCTCCTCTATATTTTTTTTAATTTCTTTTTCTTGTGTAACCGGAAAATAATCCACATCTGGTAAGACCACTACGAAGCTCCATCGGTATTAATTGTAACCCAATTGTCACAGGGAGACATCCAACCAATTTGCACCACTTGTTGGACCCTTCCTTATGAACATATTTTCTCTCTAGCACTCACATAAGCAATAACATAATTCTTCAGTAAAAACACATAGTCGTTGATAATCTCCCATGATTGAAAAGGTACAATGAAGTTAGGATCATGAACTTCTTTACTACACCAATTCCAAACGAAAGCATAACTCGTAACCCATATAAAACTCAATTGTCTTGAAAACTACTATCAACCTAAGTGAAAACACTACAAGAAATAAAAAAATATTTTGCGGCAATTAAAAAGGGGGTCTATGTCGTAGATTCGTGCATCATGAGACTGTTTTGCGACGGTTAAAAAAACTGTCGTTCCAACTGCTTCAAATGTTTGTGACAAGAATATGAACCTTAAACCCAAAATGCAAGGCCAAATAAAAAAATGAACAAGATAAACATACCAAAGCAAAAAACAAGAAACCTAGAAAAATCGATTAAGTCGATGAATAAGATGAGCAATAAAAAATGCAATCACAGATAAATCGATTAGGTCGATGACAAAAGAAAAAAAAGAGGATTTGAGAAACAAGAAGCATAGCATGAGTTTGAGCACAATCGTACAGGAATTTGAGAAATTTGGAGATTGAGAGAATGAGAGATTTGAGAAATTTGGAGGATTTTATAATTTGAGGAAATAATTTTTAGGTTTTGGAGGAAAATAGTTTTTGGAGCGAGCAGGAGAACAGTTTCAGAAAGCGAAAATGGAACGCGGGATAAAAGAAATACGTGTTTCTCTTCAAAATGAGGCGGTGGTTGTAGGAAACTGACGCATAAACTGTCGCAACGAGAGCGGTTCCTTGACAACCGTCGCAAGTTATGTGCCACAATCTTCAATTTTTTTTGTAGTGAAAGTTCAGTTTTTTTTTTGTAGTGAAAGTTCAGTTTCCAACCATTGCTGGAGATTGTCATTAATGGAGCTTCTTGTAGGAGGTTTTACAAAATGAATCCAAATGGACATTGCTAATGAGCAATCTCAGGACATGAATTATGGATTCTTCGGCAACGTCATAATGATTGCAATTCGGACTACCAAGCAGCATCTTTTACTTCCACGAGTTTGTACTTCCAAACTATATTCGACATGTTCTTTAGAGCTATCAGGTTTGTCTGAATTTACAAAATTCAAATCCAAATGTCACCCATGCGAAAATCGGTATTGGAAAAAAGCTATGACCTATTATTAGAGCTATCCTTCATGTCATTACATTATGTTCAATGCTTACAAGCAAAACCACATTATTTCAATATAATAACGTGGTTACTATAAGTAAGGGTGTGCGATCATTCTTTGACAAATGTCTAAGCCCAAAACAAGTGAAGAACGAAAAATCATATTGACCGTTATGTTTTGCAATAACACTTCTCTAATTAAATCTATACAAGGCATCTTGATATAACTTTTAACATTTCAATTCAAAAACTATACAATGTGAACATTCTACTCTCCTTAATTCTTGAAACCAACACAAGGAACTCTGCATGAAAAATGGAATAAACCCCAATGAAATGCAGAAAACCAAACAATCAAAATGCAGCCATATGCTCAGCTTGCCAGACTAGTATGATTTTGTAACCTTTCTTCTCGAAAACTATCACGCAGTATATTTGAACTCTGATTTTGATACCAAACATATGTACTATTCAATGGGAGGGCTGAAGACCATAGCCTGCACCAAAGAAAGACGGAACTAATAATTATCTTATTCATTCATAATGATATCTTTACAAATATTTAAAGAGGAGAAGGAAATTTGGGAATGAGTGGGGCAAACCTGATCACAAACAGGGCAAGTTTCACTTCTTTCCATCCATTCCAGAATGCAAGCAAGGTGAAAATGATGGTCACATTTTGTGGCGAGTTTTGGATTCTCAGCATCATAATCTGCTTAGATATAAAGTTATCCATCTGTCAACAACCCTCGATTTCAACCAAAAACATGATAAATTTCACATGATAAATGGCTAAAATAGTTAGTTTTAGAAATTAAATGAAGTTGCAGTCACATCACCTTCTAAACATATTGGGCACGTATCTTCCTCTTCTACTAAATTTATAGGTTCTCCCAACTTTGAAAGTTCAATATCAGAATCCTTTGCTGAGTCTAGTTCTAAATCAGTCTGAACTTTGCAGTCTGATTCCTTCAATTCCTCCGACTTAGGTGAGGTTCCGTGATCGTCTCCGGATGGTTCTTGAACTGAGTTAGAATCTGTAGAAAGCAAGGACGTATTGTTCTTGTCGCAACAAATTTCTTGAGCCACAGGTGTAGTCTGAGTGGCACCAAACGTCACATTGAAAGGAATAGGAGCAGCAGGTGGTCTATAAGTATCAGGACTCGAAGTATCTAGATTAGTATCAACCAAGAGCCTTCCAGAGAAAGCAGAGGGAACACCCTGGTGAGAGGACAATGGAACATGCTCCTCTGATGCTCTTGGGTACTGTTGAGAGAATGTGTCAGATAAAATAATATCATCATAGATAGATTACACAACTATCAGAGAATAAATAGAAAAGTAGTCATAAACTCATAGTTACAAGTAGATAAAAATCAATCCTAAGTGTGACATCAATTTATTTATTTATTTTATTGATAGAAGTTTAGGTGAGTTGATCTCCAAAATCTCACCAAGGTTAGGACAAGCCTCACGAGTAACAACTAATAGAGCACTCAAAATATACGTACAAATTACTCATCACTTAGGTCCTCACATCGATGGCGGATTCAAACTCACCATTATATTGGTTGAAATGTACCCTTATAAGAGTAATTATGTTGAAGTTAGTTGGTGACTTGACTATAGTTAATTTTCTTTTTGAAAAATATTAACTATAGTAAGTTAGTGGTGATTAATAATGTGTTTTCCTAATCTACCAACTTGAGTTAGTTGTCAGTTATTTCCTCCCTTATTGTATATATAACCGATTCCACCTTCAGTTGAATCTAATGAAATCATTCTTTCATCTGCGATCATTTTCATTATAGTAAATATCATTCGATAGTCAATTTGATGTTTCTAGAACTGCAGACCATAAACTCAACCATTCCTCTTAAGATTAGTTTCTCTCCTCGCACCAACAAACTTTCATTGAGAATATTCTAAAATCTTCCCTAAGTAGATGGCACTGGAAATTGTGACATTTATCTTGTATAATCAGACCTTTATACACTCAAAATTAATAATAGAATTTTCTATTTTTTTAGAAATGGAGAGGATCTCTAATAATCCTAATGAAAGTGATGCTTACAAGTGCTGCAGCATTATATATATAAAGGAAAATTACAAAATTAAAGCATCGAATTCAAATAACAAAAGGAAAATGTTACTTACATAATAGTAAGCAGGTGGAGCGCTCAATACAGTCTCCTTGGAAGCACAACAGCAACAACCTCCCATCGTCCCTTATCTCCAGCATCCAAAAATAACTATTGCCATTGGACGCATCTTTTCACCTTCATCAAATCAACATATAACTGCACTATCCTTGTAATTACTTTGAACAGTTAATTAATTAATATTAAAACAAGTAAACTATCAAATTCGTCTTCGTAGGGCGTTCTCAGATATTATGAATATTTCAAAAAGGTTTCGACTCTCTGTCAAATTTTACTCATATGGTGAAAGTATGTCTAAGACTAAATTGATAGAAAATGATTAAATTTGTTTAAATATAAAGTGCGTGAGAGTTTAGTTATTGACTAATTTGGTGGATTAGTCTTAATAAAACACTACTAGTATTTTACATCTAAGCTAGTAAGCTACACACGCGAGAGTGAACTAAATAATTCTAAATCCTTTTAACTACCATAATTATAACGTTTAATCTTTTTTTAGGCGATCACTTTTTTTAATTTGATTTTTTGTTTGTAAAATATCAGTCGAAAGAATATCACAAAAATCAATTCACCAAAAATTTAAAGAAAAAATATCACAAAATCACGATCGTGCGTGCGTGGAAATTACTCCACTCCTACCAAAAGAGAGTAATAATAACCGAATCCAATTAATCAAGACTAGTTACCAATTTCAGTTTCAATCCTATAACTACTACGACAGCGGGAAATACGAGCAAAACAATCAAAATAATAAGCTATGATTTGAAACTGAAAAACTGCGATTAACAAATAATCATAACGCGAAAATCTTAACGGAATTCGAGCTGCAAGAAATTAGATACGACTAGCTAGTAAAAGAAGAAAAAAAGAGAGACATACAATTGAATAGTTGAGCTGCAAATTAAGCAATAAAACGAAGATATGAAGTAACTGGTGAGTACGAAATCGCGATGGAGATTTGTACCTTGAGATTGAGAATTGAAACTGAAATTCAGCAAAGGGAGAAGAAGAAGAGGAAGTGTGTGCGAAGGAGTTGGTTTCGTGTGTGCGTGGGAGTGCAGTGCGGGTTTACGTGTACGGAGATTGGCACAGAAATATTGAAGATTCTTCCACTAACTCATTCATTCACTTTCATCATTCTTCGTCACATCTCCACCGTTCATTTTCTCTCGTGGACCCGCTCTTCAGTCGGTCAGTAAGTACAAAAGGCCCAACTCAACTACGAACAATTCTTGCACACACAAGAATTTATACACTATTTAGACAAAATATATATATATATATAAAATTTAATTTTTAATTTTTTTATTTATATCCAAATAGAGTGTTTAAATTTTTTGTGACCTTACATTAATTATTCCTCAATTATATTTCCTCAAGCGTGAGTTTGATTTTGAATTTGGATTAGATACACACCTATTTTTATTATTAATATTGGATGATATAAATTTCAAAGTATATTATTTTTTTTAAAATAAAGAAGTGTAATTTTAAAATTTAAATGGTATGATTTGCTCTAACGATCGAACTGTATATGTGGTTACAAAGTTGTGATTGCACGTAGTTCGAATTATTTGATTATGCAAAGACAAAAATTAATTTTAAATTAATTAATTTTATAAAATTAATCCTTTTTAAAAATAAGCTGAATGCTAAAGATTAAGTTAAACTCAATTTAGCTTCACTTTCACCAATATATAATACAAGTATAATTCAGATTTTTTTTTGTTGATTAAATAAATTCATATTCTTTAAATAGTATATGGCGGATAAAATAAATAAATAGGGAATATTCTAAATGCTATTTATTAGTATATTTCTTTTATTACAAAACTAGTATTTATTAGTATATATTACTAGTGCGTTCCAATAGTTTATCTGTTTATGTACCTCATTAATATTTTAAGTATTTTAAAGTGAAGTGATTTATTCCCTCACGTTAGCAATTGTTCATTAAATTTTGACAAACAGATAAACAAAGCAGCAGTGTCAGCAAGTATGTATATTTGGATGGTAAAATAAAAGTATGTTATTTGGGTAACAATTTTTGTCAATAGCACGATCCTATAATCAGTAGTTGTGCAGTCCCTTCTCAACCACCGTACCGCCTTCGCCATGTAATCGTGGCATTTTGCCAAACTCAGGCCCCGGCCCCATGTACCACTCTATCCGCTTTAACCCAATAGAAATTGCTGTTCATAGAATGTCCTAATTGTTAGTTTTGAGTTTTAAATTGACTTTCATGGCAAATTTTAAAGTGGATAATTTTATAAACGAGTATTTAAAATTTTAATAATGATATGCATTGTTTTATAAAAGTATAAATTTATGATTTTTTTTATTTTTAAGATTGAGAAAATAAATTTAATTGATATTTATTCGATAAAAATAAAAAAAAAATAACGAATATGTGTCTGTTAATTGAACTCGACGGACCAATATTAATTAAGTCATCATCTCAATCGTAAGAACGAGGATGTCGATAAATCGTGTATTATGTTAATCCATCGAATAATTCAGAGTGTTTTATATATTTTATTGTCATAGACAATAAATTATTGTTTTTTTTTATCAATAGACAATGCATAAGTTGTACCACTATATAGTGGTTTTAGTAAACTATATTATAAATGTATATGAAAAATAAACTAAGAAGTTGTTTATAATCATACTCATTAAAAAATATTTGAAAATTTGACTAAATTAAATATAATTTTTTTATTTATATTTTATTCTAAAAGAAATATATCTCTATTGAAATACATTTCTCAGGTCCAATGAAAACATAGTAGATTAGCTGTGTTTTTAAGTGGAAAAAGTCTATTATATGGCTCATTTGTTTAAATCAAATTGTTCAAATTCTACATCACTCTTAAGGATCATTCGTGGTTGTGAGTTTTTAATTTTTGATTTTAAAAGTAATTTCAAAATCAAATGGTGTTTTTGACGATCAATAATTAATATAATAGTTATTTTTCACAATCGTCACTTTCAACCAGTATTACTAATATTATTATAATTAAATAAGTTTAGTTTTATAATATTTGAATTATTTTAAAATAATTAAAATTTAATATTATTTTTATTTTTTCATTTTCAATTATTTGTATATGTCTATATTTTTTTGTATATTTAATGAATTCATAATGAGATGTAGAAAAAAGAGTGATTCAATTTAAATTAAATTAAAAATTAAATTTACAACTAAAAATTGAAAACTAAAATCCAAAATTAAAACTGATTTACTGATTTTAGTTTTTGAAATCTAGGCGACCAACAATTGAGATGAATCTCTTTTTGCGTAATTTTCTAGGTCTTGTTCATCATCGCCCATATGCAACTTTTCTGAATTTTAGCAAAGGCAGAGTCCACACAGCCTTCATTGTCGAAGTCGAAGGTGTTGGAATTGAGATTCAAAAGCATATATATTCGCCACATTAGTGAATTGAGATTTATCTTACAAGTAACAATACAGTAGTTGCATCATGTTAACTAACTATGTCTACACTTACAACTTGGTGTGACATAAGACTATCTCCAATCCATTCTGGGTGATACAAGTGTCTTTCATTTTGTCAAAGTAATTCATTTTTTCTTTAATCTTAGGACTCTCAAGAACTCATATATTAATTTAATTTAGTTCATATATTAATATTTTATTTGCATTTATTTTTAATTATACTTTAAAAATATTAATTCAAATTTTTAATTAATATCCAATAAATTTTTAATTAATAGCAATTATTGTGTATACTCGAGATTGAATAATCCACCTTCATCTTCAAAAAAAAAAAGTGCATCCATCATGATCTCCCTCGTTAGGAGATTATGTCTAATAATAAATAATCATATGGTATCGATCATTATTAAGTCTAATAAAATATATGTGAATTACATTTAATTCAATAAACAAATGTCAATATTATTAAATTGAATGTCTTATTTCGAATTCAAGTTCACATTTGTATGAGTTAATTACATTTAAATTTATCATATATTTTAAGATAAAAAAATATTAATCTCATAACTTTTAACGTAAAAAGAAATAGATTGAGGAGAAATAAACACACATATAATAAAAAACTTTTTCAACTTTGGAGAGCAGTAGAAACGAAAGGAAATAAAGACTCTTCCAATGCAATTGTGGCATGGAGCCATGTGCTACTAACTAACTCACCTACAAGAGTATTGCACGTGTGTCACGGAGTCTTGCTTTGCACGAATTAGTTTGCTAGTAGTTATCCTTATTACACATGTATATAGATTGTTGCAAAAAGTGGTCTTCCAAACACGTATAAGCGTTGCAAACACACCATAAAAGAGTCTTGCTCTATATAATTAATCGATTTGCTAGTGACTATCCTTATTATGCGTGACATGGATTACATAAAATAGTTCTCATAACTTGTGAGGCAAATTACTTTGCGCTCCAAGCACTAAAAATTTGGTGTGTGTGACATAGAGTCTTGCACTATATTAATTGATTTTGCTATTGATCGTCTTTATACTACGTGTACATAAATTGATGCAAAAAATAGTCTTCGATGCTCGTGCGACATAGAGCATTGCGCTGCAAACACACCATGAAGAGCCTAGTGTGTGATAGATGCTTGTACTGTATTAATTGATTTGCAATTAGTTATTGATGTACATGGGGATAAATATTCATCTTCATTTTCTAAATAAGAAGGTTTCATATTCATTTTCTAAATAAGAAAGCTTTGGACCGGCCTATAATTATAGGAAGGTTTTGGGCCGGCCCATATTTGAAAGAGCATTGACGCGCACACACACCGCCTTCTTCCTCCCGGTGTTGTCACTTACTACTAGCAGTGACAGAATGAACGGCATGTATAAATATAACAATAATAATAATAATAATAATCAGATTCGCTCGCGCTCTCTCCAAATCGTTCATTATTCTTCATTGTTACTGTGTTCAGATAGAAAGAAAATTAAAATTTGAAATCAAATACAAATATCATACCCTAATCTAATTCATTCATCGGATTCATGGGACACGGTACATCGATCTTCATTCCATATTCCCAATCCAATTAATCAGAACTCAAAACAAAATAATAATAATAATAATGTTTTTTCAATTTCATATTCACAGGAGAAAAAAGACCCTTCAAAAAGTTCAAAGGCTCCTCCTCTAAATTCGTTAGTTCATAATCAATAATCGATCTCTATTTACTTCTTTATTCGATTTTCACGTTACTCACACTATTTGCCACAGGAAGATCCCCGAAAAGGATTCGCCGATGATGACGATGCTTATGGCGGCGATGATGCATACGACGATGACGGTAATTTCAATTTCCATTTCAATTTCATTTGGAGGTTTAATCATTTGGTTAGGATTAGAACATTGCGTTTTTTTCTTTTTGAGAATTGAGGGTTTTCGCATGAAACAGACGGAAGAACAAAGGATTTTAGCAAATTAGAGTTGAAACCGGATCACCCTAATCGTCCTCTTTGGGCTTGTGACAATGGCCGCATATTCCTTGAGACATTTTCTCCTTTGTATAAACAAGCTTATGATTTTCTTATTGCCATCGCAGAGCCTGTTTGCAGGTAGAAATATTTTTTTATGAAATAAATAATGTGCAGTGGAATGATATGTGAGATTATTAGAGTGGTAATTTAAATGTTTGATGATTTATAGGCCTGAGTCGATGCACGAATACAATCTTACTCCGCACTCGTTGTATGCTGCTGTTTCGGTTGGTCTAGAAACTGAAACAATTATAGCAGTTTTGAACAAGTTATCCAAAACCAAGCTTCCGAAAGAGATGATTAAATTTATACACGACTCTACTGCTAATTATGGGAAAGTGAAACTTGTTCTTAAGAAGAATCGTTACTTCGTGGAATCTCCGTTTCCAGAGGTGTGTTAATGATGTTCCTAACTATCTCTGGTTCTTGTGTTGTCCTTACTCCTTACCAATCATTGCTGGTATAATTTCATGTGGATGTCATGACAAATTTTGCAGGTATTAAAGACACTGCTCAGGGATGATGGTATATCTCGAGCAAGGATCACTTCTGAGGTTAGTGATCACATCCTTTGTTTGTGGGGAACTATTTAACATGTTTGAGTAGCTTTGGTCGAGCCCTTTTTTTGAAAATGTCTTTTTCTATGACCCATGGTGATGTGTATAGAATAATTAATGTCCCCGGTGCATGATACTTAGATCTTTTTTGCTGCCTTGCTGGTTTGTTGTCCTACCTCTTTGTAATTACAATTCCAGTATTACCTTGTGATTGGATCTATGCGTGGTATGATTAGACTGGCCTCATTTTTTGCTGTCTAATTTTTATTTTGAATTGCTTGTGCATATATGTTACACATACCTATGAAATTTTACCCTTGTTATTTGGGTTAGGCCTAACTCAACCCTATAAAACCAAGGTGAGGGGTGCCTCCTCTTTATAAACTCTTTTGAGTCCTATCTATTTTCAATTTGATAATTGGGGTTGTTTCCAAAATACTCCTCCATGCCTAGCACTATAGGGCTTGGTTTGTGTATAATATGGTGGGTGACCCGATTGACAGGTTTGTTATCATCTTAGAATTTGGATTAGATGTAACTCAATCCTACAAAACTGACTTGTAAGGGTGAGTTAGACCCAATCCCATAACATCAGAGTTACCATGTCATATCAAATTGGTTTTGCATAGGTTTTTTTCTTTATCACAAAAATTTTAGTATGGTTGTGAATTTCATTTGCTTACGCTACCATGAATATCGTAGTTAGTCTTGCAGTATGCACTCTCTTGGTACTTCATCCCTTATACAAGTGAGTTTAGATTTCCTATTGCTGTTTTTTTTAGGGTACGCATGGAGATGGATTTACAATCACCAAAGCAGCCGGTGAAATTGAAGGCACTCATGATGAGTTGCTAAATGAAGCAGAAGTAGCAGCAGCTGCAGAAGAGAAAGAAGCTCATGCATTCGAAATTGATCCTTCTCAGGTAATCTAGGTTTGAGCTTTTAGAAAAAGCTGCAGTATATTTTACTGCAATGCCCTTAATCTCTTTGTTTTCCATTTTGAGTCATATTATTATTAGAAAGTCATAGACCACAGAATTTAATCAATGATTCATCATTCGTCATGAAAAAGTGATGTTTGATTCGGTCAATCATGTCTCAGCAAAAGAAAATGGAAGAAGTCAATTATTAGTCATTTTTACAATATATATATACATATACACACTTTGTAATGATGCATTCGTCTCTAAGATGCTGCTCTAGTGTTATTCCATGTGCTTTTTAAATGCCAGATTGACAAGTTTGATTATATAGTTCGCTTCTTAAATACATCCCTGTTTCATCTGTCTTCTATGACATATCACAAATGATTGAGTTCCTCTTTCCTTCTTAGGTAAACTTTTGGTCAATTCAGTGGTGCATGGAGTGTATTGTAGAATTCACAAAATACTTGAATAATATAATGTCAAAACTCAAAACATTCATTGAGTTTCACAACAAAAAGCTTCTAAGAAATATAAATTTTATGTTTTGGGAAAATCCAACAAGAGTTTCAAAGAGTAGACCAGATTGCTATCAGAAATCACAATAGAGTAGCTGGAACTTGGAATTGCTTTGCATCAAACTTCTCTATTTAATTTCTCTGATTTGTTTACATTTACAGGTTGAAAATGTAAAACAACGTTGCTTGCCAAATGCTTTAAATTATCCCATGTTGGAGGAGTATGACTTCAGAAATGATACAGTAAGTTATGCTTTACATACTCGGGCTGCTTAAATCTTTGAGGAGTACAACAATAAATTTACAGATATCATCGTGCAAACTTACGGAGTTTGAACTATTTTTCCGTGACTCATTCAGCACTTTTTTAATGCTATAGGTGAACCCAGACCTCGAAATGGAACTAAAACCTCAAGCACAACCACGACCATATCAAGAGAAGAGCCTTAGTAAAATGTTTGGAAATGGTAAGGCTGATAGCTTTTGCAAGGGCATGTGTAACTAGCATTGCACTCTTGTTAAATTTGGAGAACCCGTCAATTTGTATTTTAAATTGATTGAATTTACTTCTTGTTTTCCATCTTCAATGTCATCATTGTTCCAAAATTAATATCCTCAATTTTTTTTGTTATAAATTTAGAACTTTATGTGTTAGTACTTTAAGCTATGTCTAAAATATTATGTTAATGAGATTTGAATTAGCATAACTTATCACTTGTATAGTGATGCTTTAAGCCTTTCTTTATGACTTCAGCAACAGTAGTGTCTATACATGTAAATGCACATTGAAACAAAAATTACTTGTTCTGAGTGCATTTGTATCATCTGCCCCCTCAGGTAGAGCAAGATCCGGCATCATAGTTCTACCCTGTGGTGCTGGAAAGTCCCTAGTTGGTGTTTCAGCAGCTTGCCGGATAAAAAAGAGCTGTCTTTGTTTGGCGACAAATGCTGTCTCCGTGGATCAGTGGGCTTTTCAGTTTAAACTATGGTCAACTATCCGAGAAGAACAAATTTGTCGTTTCACATCTGATAGCAAAGAGAGATTCCGTGGTAACGCTGGAGTTGTCGTGACAACATATAATATGGTTGCTTTTGGGGGTAAACGGTCTGAAGAATCTGAAAAGATCATTGAAGAAATAAGAAACAGAGAATGGGGATTACTTCTTATGGACGAGGTAATTATGAAGATTTGCCGTAATATTTATATCCTTCTTGCCTGAACTCTTTTTTTGTTCTTATGCATAGTATCTTGGCATAATAAACAGGTACATGTGGTTCCTGCCCATATGTTTCGAAAAGTCATTAGTATCACTAAATCTCACTGCAAACTTGGGCTCACAGGTATGCCACTATGCACTGGTTTAATAACATCCTGACAATGACTAAAGCCTTTTCTGCTGTGAGTGAAATATTTTTTAAATTTGCAGCCACACTTGTGAGAGAGGACGAACGAATTACAGATCTGAACTTCCTTATTGGTCCCAAATTGTATGAGGCAAATTGGTTAGATCTTGTAAAAGGTGGATTTATTGCAAATGTACAGTGTGCTGAAGTATGGTGTCCGATGACAAAAGAGTTTTTTGCTGAGTATTTAAAGAAAGAGAACTCCAAGAAGAGACAGGTGAGGCCTCTGGGAATTCTGTAAAGCTTTTTAGTAGAAATTATAAGGAGCGATTGCAGAATCTAGGATTTTTCCTGAATATTTGGTCATCATTTTCCATGATTGATTGCAGTTCTGGTTTAGGATGTCTTGATTATTAAAATATTTGAAATACCATTGTGAAAATTTTTAATTGCTCAAAAAAACTTACTAGTTTACTTGCTTGAATTCACTCATTTCATTGATGATCTTAAGATATGTGCAGGGCCCTTTATGTGATGTGATGATCTTTACTTGTTTGAGTTCACTCATCTTAGTTGATGATCATTACTTGTGCAGGCCCTTTATGTGATGAATCCAAATAAATTCCGAGCATGTGAGTTTCTCATTAATTACCATGAAAGGGCACGCGGTGATAAAATTATAGTGTTTGCTGATAATCTTTTTGCTCTGACGGAGTATGCCATGAAACTCCGCAAACCAATGATATATGGTGCTACAAGGTGCTGTGGACATAAATTGACCTCTTTTGAAGCTGTATTTTGGGGTTTTCTGTTTTGCACGTTATATTCTGATATGCTTTATGTGCAGCCATGTTGAGAGGACAAAAATTCTACAGGCATTCAAAACTAGCAAAGACGTAAATACGATTTTTCTTTCCAAGGTATTGTTCCTGTTTTCTTTAATTTTATTTTGAGGCTTATTTGCTTATACTTTCATTAGGTTAGTTATTGTCTTGTAATGTGTAGTATGTTTTTGTTGCTGTCTGCCTCGGTACTTCTTGTTCATACTATTGATATTGTGTGCAATTCCATGTTAACATCTTAATAAAGAATGTTAAAATTGATATCTGATTCCTTGCATCATTTCTTTTATTCTCAGGTTGGTGACAACTCAATCGATATTCCTGAAGCAAATGTCATAATTCAGATCTCTTCACATGCTGGTTCAAGGCGTCAAGAAGCTCAACGTCTGGGTCGTATTCTTAGGGCAAAGGTCAGTTTCTGAAATTTTCTCAATGTGTTGTTATTATTTCCCTGTAGTAGGTTGTGGTAATTCATTTTTATAATTTTATTAATCCCTCTTTCCTTTTTAAGTGTCGTTTTCTTAGAAAAATTTTGTTACTTTTTATTTGTCGTTTTGAAAATTCAAAATCTTATTATTAACTATTGTTTTGTCAAAATTATCCTAAACTATTTATTGTAGATAAGAAAAATAAGCCGTTTGAATTAATAATATATAATTAAAGGTACTATAGGAAAAGATAAATACTTTTATCAAAAGTAGTAAAATTTAATGTTTCCTCAGTAAGTATAAATAACCTTCAAACGAAGGAGTTAGTAGTTCTGAAGTACTATTTATTTGTGTCTGCCATACTCCCCTTACAGATTTAATTCTAAATTTCATATGATTGTTGTGGTTGTTGAAAGTGAGAAGTTCTCTGCAAACTGCTGCTTGTATATTTTTGTTGTCCGTCAGTATGCATTATGAAAGTGGGCTGTCTGGCTGATTCAAAATCATGAATTAAATGGCAGGGAAAGCTTCAGGATAGGATGGCAGGTGGTAAAGAGGAGTATAATGCATTTTTCTATTCCCTTGTGTCGACTGATACCCAGGTATACATTGAATTTTTGCCAGGTCATATATTATTGAATTATTAGATCACATCATCATTTTAAAATAATACTTAAACTATCATACAAGGAATTTATGGTGTAATTTATCGTGCCGCTTTCGTTTGCAGGAGATGTATTACTCAACTAAGAGGCAGCAATTTTTAATTGATCAGGGTTACAGCTTTAAGGTATTTTCTTTCAATTTTTGGTTCATCTCCTGTTGCACTAGTGATAATTTGCCTCAAGAGATACATGAATTTGTACATTTAATTTACTGGACTTAAATTTGTCATTGTGCTAGCTGGGGTAAGAATGATTTTTGGCGTTATTTAGAGTAACTTGGACTAATCCTAGCAAAACAATTTCAACTAGTTGCTGCTTTGGTATGATGGCATAAGCTACTAAAAAAATGTTACGCCCTTGAAATATTCAAATATACTAGAAAGCAAGCTGTAAGTAACTCTGAACAAGCTTTTATTTGGTGTGTGTGATGTTTGCTATAGCCAAGTTGCTTGTTTGTTCAAATGAAGTACTCTAGGAAGACAGACATATGTTTGTTGAAGGAAATGGAAGAAAGAAAGAAACTAGCTACTGCATTTGCACTCAACTCAAGTCTAAATACATGACCCACTTTCTTCTCTTTTCAAACTCTTGTACCAAATATTGCACGCATGAACACGATTGTCTGAATTTTTTGTGCTCATTGGTTTAAAAAACCTACTGCATCTGTAGTCCCAATGCCATGCTTGAGAATTTGATATATTTGTTGCCACCAAAATTATATTGTCAAGGTATCAATCTATATATGCTTATAGTTTTTTATGATATGTGACAGGTAATTACAAGCTTGCCTCCATCTGATGAAGGATCTCGTTTAAACTATCATCACCTCGAAGATCAATTGTCTCTTCTTGGAAAGGTTTCCATCTTTATTCCCTGCTGACTTGGAATTGAGCTGTTTATTGAGAACTAAGTCACTAACTAACGTTTATGTATCAGGTATTGAATGCCGGTGATGATGCAGTTGGACTAGAGCAACTAGAAGAAGACTCAGATGAATTAGCTCTTCGAAGCGCTCGTCGTTCTCAAGCATCCATGAGTGCAATGTCAGGTGCAAAAGGGATGGTTTATATGGAGTACAGGTGCTTTATTCTCTTTATTCGCCTGATACAGTAAAGTGTGCCTTGTGCTAATATATCTCAAGCTGTTGGGTTTCCTTTTTGAGTTGTTAATTAAGAACTTGATCTGTTAACTAGATTCAAACTATAGTTCTTTGATGGTGATTGCTTTCTTCCCTATGCAGTACTGGGCGTAAAGGCCAAGCACAGATCAAAAGCAAGCCGAAAGATCCAGCGAAGAGACACTTCTTATTCAAAAGACGATATGGCCCAACCTAAAACCACATCTGTGATTAATAATGAGACATGCAGTGGTGTATGGGTAATGTACTGTATTACAATGATCAAGAAACCCGGATTAACATAAGTTACATGATTACATTAACTTACGGATTGTATCAGTCTTATTACTCAAATATATCTTGGTGAGTGGTGACCACGCATTGATGTTTGATTTCTTTTTGTTTTTTCAGATTTTAATCATGTTCTAGAAGTAATATCATAGGTATAAGTTTAGTACCTACGAAAATATATTACAACAGGCATATTATTTCCTCGATTATTGTCAAGTGTCATCAAATTGAATTTTTTTAATGACAGAAGATAGTGTAAATATGTACTGATTTAGAGTCTGATGGAAATTTGTATAATCGAAGTACTCAAATGGATGTGATATCTTTGAAAAACCACTTCATGTTATTATTATTTTTTAATTTTTTGATAAGCACCACTTCCCGTTATTGAAAGGACTAACACAATTATAAACAAGAATTAATTAGATGCTACAATCGTAAAAAATTAATTAATATCATATTAAAAATTGAAATATTCAATTTGAAACGTTTTTTTAATAATTGAGTCGCATATTGTGGTATTGTGGGATGAATGGAGTAATATGTAAACAATCCTCTTGTATGTAATGATTAGACATCCATTTAAAGTTAGTAGTGGTATTAAATATCAATTAGCGTATAAAGTAAAATAAATTTAAATTGTGATATGTTTCCTTTCAATTGTGCATTTAAAAGTTGAGAGTTGGATTTTAAGACTCACTCGGGTTGAAAAAGCCTTAAAAAGTACTTGTTCCTCTAATTGTATGTTTGATTTTATTTTTAAAGGGGTTGAAATCGATTCTAAAAATTTAAAATTGATTTTGACATTTTTAGATGCCGTTGAACATAATTGATTTCATCTCTAAAATTGATTCTCATTTGAATATAGGATATGTAACTTTTGAGTCCAAACGTGATTTTTATATTTAACTCATTTTTAATTAAAATTAATTTTATAAAATCAATTAACTCAATCAATTTTAGTGGAAACAAAATTAACTCAAACACGTACTAACGACAAGTTCCTCACATTGGCATTCTAACTCAAGTCTTTCTAAGATATGAAATGATCCTTACGATCCGTGACTCAATTTTTTATTTCTTACCAATTAACCGATGGAGTAATTGAATTGAAAAGAGGTGGGGGCACAAAATCTAATTGTTGCTGTCTGAAATTTGGTGAGAGCCCACCTACACGCTTTTGAGAGGAAACGAGTTTATAGTTGCCTTTTGTGGAGAGATCTCTATTCTCTAGCATTTGACTACTTTCTTGGGATATTCTCTTTGCTTTGGCCTCTCGGTTAGGCATATATTGATGCTAATTACTTGAAAATATATGAATGAATCCCATTCCAAACATAAGCACTCATTACACTTATGTTCGATATATAGAAACAAAAGGTAGGCCAACTTTCCTCGGCATGACTTGAAACACTTCTTTTTCCTAACCGCACGATTGATTTCTTGATGTTACACTAGGTTAGAATGTCTTAATTTATTTAATAGCCACTTCTATGAGTTGAAACACATGAAATAATATAAGAATATAAACAGTTTCAACTATATAGGAACAATAATTATGCAATTTCTTTTCCGTTGATACGTTGGACAATTTGTAATTGAGCTCCTTTTATACTTGTCTATTTAGTTAATTCAAGAATTTATTTTATTTCTTTAGGAAACAAAATTCTAATTTTTAATTGTATGACAGTAAATTCTGCAAAAATATTAGGATCTCTTTAAACATTTGAGATTCTTATAATTGCATACTAAAGGTTTTTTATACAATAAAAAACTAAAAAACATTTAATGTATTAGAATGTGGGTTCAAATCTGCCTACCCTTCTTTCTCACGAATTTGTGTGAATTTCATTTGAACAAGAAGAAAAAATAATTATAGAATTTGAACCAAAAGAAAAAACAATTATGGAATATGATGTAGACAATAAACAATTGACAATTGATAAAAATGAAAAGGAGTAGCATTATGCAACTATAAACTAGCTACGTGGGACACCTCCTAAACAACCAAATTTCATTTGACCTTAGGAACATATCAGATTCCACGGTGACCGGTGAGTGACTTATTCATATATTTTATCTTTTATAATAAAAGCATTAGGAAAAAAAATATAATAATAATAATAATAAAAACCACCGTTTTAGTTTTTAAAAGTACGATACGTTGTCATTTTGGTTACGAAACAAAAAATTTAAATTAGTCATTGAATCATCAAAATAACTTACTATCATACAAGTCTCTGAAAGATACAATTTACTATCAAAATAGTTTATAGCCGGTATAATTAAAAACTAATTTAAGTTTTTACTGAATCAGATACCAAAATCATAGCATCCCATACTTTTATAAACTAAAAAGATGATTTACCCCGCTCAAAAACCAAAGTACTGAAAGTGAGTAGGTCCGTAACTAGTCTTCATATACTGCTCCGTTAAATCTCCTTCGGTCAAGTGCAATTCTTCCATCTACATGAAAGCAACATAAGTATCAAAATATACAAAACAACAAAATAAAGTAATAGTAATATTTACCCAAAAATCAACTTGGTCTTCATCTGTGGTTAAACATGAAGGCTTAGGGATCTCATTGTATTCGTCATTGCGTGCGAACCTGCCACGTACGCGGGGTCGATTGTCTGCCAGTGTCTTTCGGCATGCATACTGTTACCACATAATAAAATTAACACATTTACAAACACACCTATAATTAGTCCATAATATTATTGTGTAAGTATAAATTAATTAATCATCTTAATCTAATTTTCCCCTTGATTTTTTTGTACTGAAGAAACGACATAGTTGTTTACTTTTAATTATTACCTTAATTGTCTTGTTAAAGTTCCTCTGAGTTCTCTTTGCTTTGTATTTGGAAATTCTTTCTTTTCTTTCTTCGGCACTGTAACGTCCTACTTTTAAGTTTGCTTCCTCTCCCTCCCTTGGACACACTTTCATGTTCTGTTTCAATCAGTAAAACAAATTTAATAGAATCAACTTAGAAAATAACCAAAAAAACTAAGAAAATATGGATAAGAGTGTTACTTTTATCATTTGATTGTTTATAATTTTACCTGCAAATCACCTGTGCTACACACCCTTCTAATTTGTCCAACGAATGAATTGTTTTCAGGGGAGCTTCGATCATATGTTTGAATTTTTGGAGAATCCACAACACTATCATGGTGAGTTTGGAATACAAAATTATGCTTCTTTCCTTCAAAAGAATTACTACTATAGCTTCTTTGCATGTACTTAGATACATTCTCAACACCACTATAACTATGAGGAAGATATTGAATATTATTAATATTATAATAATCAACTACACCCATTTGGGATTTCTCATTTTTAACTTCAAAAGCTGAGAAATTTTCATTAGAAGGAGGTTGCAATGTTCGGTTAGTTTGATAAATGGTGAGATTTTCAGTTGGAGGAGGAGAGAAAGAGAAGAAAGAAGAGGAAAAAGGGTCTAGAGAATTAGGAAGAGGTTCATCAAATGAGTTTGAATTTTGTTGAGAAGTTACTTCAGCATTAGAGTTGTTGCTGAAAAAGGGGAATGAATCAGAAAAAAATGGAAGCTCTTCATTTTCTGAGGTTGAATATTGTGTTTGGAAAGTGGTGCCAAAAGAATAGAGATCAGAAGACATAGATAATAAAATCAAAATTCTATTCAAGAATTTAGTATAAAATAGTATAAGTTAAAAATTTTTGTTTCTTTTGTTGTTTGAAACTACAAATTGGAGTGGTAAGAGCTCCTTGAAATTGAAAAAGAAGGTGCTAACTTTGTGTGTCTGTGTTTGATGGAGACAGAGATTGAGAGCAGTGGATCAAAGATTGAATTGAATGTTTTTGGTATTTATAATAAAAACAAGTCATGCTTGAAAACTTTTGTTATTGCTTGATTCTCCACTCAATCTAAAAAAGGTCCTCAAAGTTTTTAGTTTTAATTACCAGTCTTACCCCAAACAAAAGTTCCATTGTCTGTAACATCTGCACTTTTCTTGTCTGCCAGATCAAATATATTAAGGTTTAAGTAAGTTTACTTGCTAATATATCATTTTGCTAAATTCTTGGGTACCCATAAAAAACATAGGTACATTACACATTTATCGGAATGTATTTTCTTCATTTATTTTCTCTTATTGTATACTTTTTATTTTATCGTTACACCTTTTTCTCTTTTTTTATTTTTTTATTTTTTATATCTTATTATTTTTTTGTTTAATGATTTCGATTTTACTATTCTCTCGTGTTAATAGAGAAAATTTATTCCCATAATTAACCTATAATTTAAATTTACTTAAAAAATAACTAAATATAAAAGGTGATGTGTCATTAAATGATTGAGTATTGATACTACACCATTAAATGATTGAGTATTGATACTACACCCAATAAAAACTCTAGCTCCCCTATTACTTTTCTTCTTTTTAGTTTCTGTAATTTTTTGTTGTTGTAGATATATTTTTTGTTATTCATCTTTGTTGGTTTATTTTATAATTCCTGAATTGACTAAAATAAATATTATACAAAGACTAATTTCAATATGCATAAATTTTAAAATGATTAAGACAAAATATCAAGAATCAAAAGCTAAAAGCGATATATTTGTAAGGACTAAAAAAATATTTTACATAAATAAATAACAAAAAATGATATATTTGTAGAGATCAAAATTATATTTAAACTTATTACTAATGAGACGGTATCAAGTTACTATATGAGTTATTCTGCATAATAATGTTACTCATTTTTATGGAGATAATAATGTTACTCATTTTCATTGAGACGACAATAATGTGTCCTACTGCCTACTTTATTATTAAAATAATCGAAGAATATTATTGTAAATAGAAATAATTGAAACAAAGAATAAAATTAAAAAGAAAAAATGTTATATCAAAGTTTGGTATTTTTATTTATATATATATATATAATTATTTAATTAAATAAATAATGATAATTATAAATAAAATTTAAATTTTAAAGGAAAAAAAATTACAAGAAATTTATAGAAAAGATAAAATTTTGTATTCTCATGTATAGCATCGAACCAAGTTACTCTCATGTCTAATAAAGGGTTCATTTTTGTGCAAAGCAAAACAATAAATTTTTTTTTTAATGTAGATCTAGTAACAAAATCACTTAAAATTCATATACACAGATAAAAAACAATAAAATATATAATTTATGTTTTAATATTGCCATCAAATCACTAGAAAAATATTCCAAAGGACAGGGACCGAACAATGGAATCTTTTGATGAACCAATGAAAAGCCTTTTTTTGGACTAAACAAAAAAACAAATCCCAGTGGTCAACTTTCCCTCTCAAGCACCCATCATCCTCATGAAGAAAATTCTGTGTAAAGGGTCGTGCGAATAAGCCTAGGCTAAGGGAACAAGAGTCTATCATCTTATAATAATCTATAGCATTGCAATCATAGAATGTTGAAGTAATTTTTTTAACATCCATTCTTGCCATATAGTACATCTGGTCAAAAGTGGGGGTTTGGAATCATTTGGGTGCTTAATATAAACAAATTTTATTTAGCTAATCCTTTCCTTACTGCTCTCTCCATTAAGGGCATTGTCTCCCTCTATCTTCTATCACAATCTTATCGTAATATTAAGAAGGTAATTTTTTCTACTAAAAAAATAATATTCATTCATTAATCGGATATCAATCTAGAATAACATAAATTCAAAGTTGCTTAAGGAACAAAATAAGTGTCTGAATTTTATATTTTAATTTTATAAATTCAAAGTTGCTAAAGGATTCCTTAGTGTGCAAAGTAAAACAATTTTAATTTTTTTAAATGTAGATTAAGTGACAAACATCATTTAAAATTCACACATATTTTTTATTGATATTCTCGATTGATTTTTTTTAAATGTAGATCAAATAATAAATATCACTTAAAATTGACTTTTCAATTAAAATGATATATATTTTAATTGAGAAGTCAATTAGTATATATTTTTATCATTTTAAAGGAACAAAATATTTAATTGAATAGCCAATTAGTATATCTTTTTCCAATTATAAAATCTTTTAGTTGTACGCTTTATAATCAGAAGCATCTTTACTTTAATTATAAAATCTTTTACTTGTAAGCTTTATAATCAGAAGCATCTCTGTGTTGTTCTGTCTTTTTTTTGGGTGTAAAGTGATACTCTGTTAAGGCACCAAGTTGTGTATTGGAGCTTCAGTCCACTTTTCACACATATATTGTCTCTGTTTGGGAGTATTGCTGCCAAAATGGCAGTTCAATACAATTTGTGTCTTTATGCCCTGAAGAGCAAAGTAGGCAAATCTTTATGCTTTTGAAATTCAAAACAAAATAAATTAAAAGACAAGCTCACAACTTTTGTATCTTTCAATTCAATAATTACTTATTTAAACTTCAGCTATTTTTTTTGAAAAATTAGTAAAATGGGGACATGAACCGCGTGTGATGAGAATTCATCTGTTATTTTAACGTTATGGTTACAAGATTACTTGTAAGATTTTTTATTGAATTACATTTTCGAATGTATATCTAATTAGTTTATTAAAAGACCAATCATGTGATCCATCTCAAATAAGCTAAATAACTAAATATGAGAAAATGTATACATAGTGTTTCTTACTATATAAATTTATAAACTCAATGATTGATACTAAGATAATGAGTGTCACGTAGGGGTTTATCACTTACATAATGATATGGTCATGTCCCTAAATATTACTCCTTTCGATTTATGGTAAATGTTACTTTTGGTTAATTAAAACATATTAACAAATGACAATAAATAAAAGAAAGAAGAGAATAATTTTACTAAATTATTTTTATTAACGATTAACATGTTTCTTGCTATATTATAAATCGAACAATATGCCCCTCTTTGTTCAAAAAAAAAATAATAATAATAATCGAACAATATTGAGTTCATGTTTAATGAAGGGTTTATCTTTCCAACAGTACCACACTATTAATGGTCTTTAGATTATTAAAAGGAGAGATTGCATGTGCATTTGTGAATAACATGAAGGAATTTAGTCCTCCACTCCAAACTTTGAGTTTATTGTGTGTACTCAGTCATCTTTATAAGGAAATATTTGATAGCACTAAAGTGTGAAAACGTAAACTAACATGGATCCTTTAATCCTTGGAATTAATTTATTTGACTAATGTTTAATTAATTGGAAGATATAAGTCCACTTGTAGTAAATTGATAAATTTAATTAACCAAACAATACTATATTTAGCACCTTATGATAGTCAATAAAGAATAATAACTTTCCATTTTTATATTGATGCTTCTTTTTGTCTATTTGTCCACCCAAAACTCAATTTGGGGTGAAGCTTTTACCACTCGTGTTCCACCCTTCATGTGCTTAGCACCTAATTGTGGAGAGTTTGGATGCCATGTTTGTAATTGTTCTATTCCACACCAATTTTGTGGATGGAAAAAATGGTTTGTAATGTAGCTAAACCAAGTTGGCAAGTTAAACAATGTGTTATGGGGGCTGCCTAGGAACCTAGTATGTTCCACTCACGAAAGTTGAATAATCTTTTGCTAATTGGTGATCGTTGGCATCAATCACATTCTTTCTACATAAAGCTCGTGATCTATTACTCTGCTACTTTATATGGTTGGAAGGCAAGGAATTTGGCAGAATCTATCAATTACTCTTCGTAAACTCTATAGAAATTTATGTTAGTAAATAAATCAAAATAAATAAGTAGAAACAAATATTTAGTGATTTTTTTTATAGCTAAATATTAGGCTATTATATTAGTATTGTCATTCATCAGAGTCTGAACTCCGATTCTTTCACTCTCAAACTCCTTTAACCTTTAACTCAAACTATTTGAACTACCCAAACCCCTAAACACTTAATGGCCTATCCTTGCTTTTCTAAAAAAAATAACTATATAAATTAACTTTTTGTTTTTTTTAATAAACCAAGAGGATATGTGCAAAGACATCACTGTAGAGCTACTAAGGCCAAGTAATTTGTCATCACTAACTCTAAGAGCATATACATATTACTTAGTTTATAATTTTTTATAATAGTATTTAAGAAAACGTTTATCTCTATAAGCACAATATACTTCTATGACGCTAGAGTGAGAAAAATGGATCATCTCCACCAAATTGTGAAGAGATCAAGAGAACAAAAAATTGAAAAAAGAGAAAAGTAAGAGATGAAAGAAAAGTTGATGAGAGATTTAAGATAATTTTTAGTAGAAAGGGTGCTTATTTTGAATGGTATTTGTCAAGGGAAGCATCCTTATTGTAGATAGTTTTACAATCCGAATCCACTTGAAAAAAAAGCAAACTAACGAAATCTAAAACTAAAAAGGTTCAAAGAGTTATGTATGAACTCATCCATAATACAAGAGAGGAAATAATCCCACCAAATAAAATATAACAATAAAAAAAATATGATTTATTAATTTATCTGCATAATTATTATCCTCTTTATAAATACGAGATAACTTAAATCTTATATAACATATATCAGATGTAATAATTTAACCACTTGATTATTAAGAATTACAAGAAAGAGGCCCAAATGTTTTATGCTCGCTATCTATTTCTTGTGGAGTTGAAGATCATGTAGTGCTTACCTCTCAATGAACACTTAATTTTTAATTCACTACTATAAGTTAGTTTTCGAATTAGGGTATGCACGCACATCAAGGGTTGGGCTGGCAGTATTTGAAGACTTTTCCTTAAATAGAATCTTGAAGGCAACGTTGATATGGACATGTGGAGTGATGATATATATGTATGTATTGGGCCCAAAAGAGTATATTATGTCCAGCTCTAAACAATTCTAAAAAATGAAAACTCTGTTAGAAGTTTTTGTGTTGGTATTTTCCTTTCCTTGTAGTTCCTTTGTTTAATATCAATTTATACCCACTAAATATATGGGTGATTTGGAACCGAATCAAACTAAATGTGTAACATACTAGAATGAATGAACAAGGCTGAGAAATTTTTTTGAACATTTCTTAGTAGTATTTCATTTTATTTCCTATTCCCTATGAGAAGTGTGTTCGAAAAATGAGAGAAAGATTGACTTTTTAATTCATAGTATAAAGAAGATTATTATAATATATGTAAGATTGATTTTATATAATAATTCTAATAACAACTAATTTTAACAAATTTAAAACTATTTTTAACATGAGTCTTGTTAGATGCTCAAAAGGGTTTACTATTATGATAGAGTTAGCTGCATCGTTAATTTAAATATATTTTTAGTGCTAGTAAATATTTTATTTTAATTGATTTCAATTGAATTTTATTAATGTCTAGTTAGTATACATATTTCATGAATGCTAAAATTAAATATAGAAGAGAATGGTAAATTGGTAATAGGTGCTTTTATCCTCTGAAAAAAAAAACAAGCGCACTTAACTTTAATATCCCGACGAATATTTAACTATTATTTTTAAAATAAAAGTTTCTTTTATGGGAGGATTTTTTCCCAAATTTTGAAAAAAAATTCCAAAATATCCCAAGAAACTAATATATAAAAAAGACTTTATTTTTTTAGATCTTCAGAGATCGCAAGGCGAGATACGATCATGTGAAACATGAATTTTTTTCTGGGGTTGTATTTTTCAGATGCGACCATGCATTCCTTTCTTTTTAACAAATGAAAAATATATTAAATTATTACATAAAATATAATAAAAAAATTAATTTATATTAATAAAATCCAACAAATACATTAAATGGATAAAAATGCATCAAATTTTAATTAACCATGTTCACCTAAATGTTTTAGTTCCACATCTAAGAGGTCGCCAAACTCGTCTACCGATGCATTTTTACCAATATCGTTAAATGTTTTCTTCAGCAATTTTAATTTAATAAAATTATTATTTATTGTTCTTTGTTGGTCAAAAAACATAAGAAATGGGGTTTGATAAAATAAATGACTCAACAATTTTATTGTGATTCACTACTAACTTAGTAGGTACGTCTAATCCCTTCCTTTGAATGATTTAATACACGATATTTAGAACTTACACTTGAACACTTGATTAGTCACAATGATTGTGTTCAATATTCTCACCTCCAACTTTGTACGATCAAGTTGTTGAGGAAAAGGCAGCCACTATCGGACTAAGTTTACAAGTTCTAACAAGTCTAATCAATGTTCAGCTTAGTGTCATCAAGCTGTTGAGGAACACAATCATCCATTACTAGGCTTGGTTACAAAAAAGAGTGTTTATGGGTTTCATAATTTTCTCTCTAACTAAAGGATGTTTATAGAATAAGCTCTCAAATTTTTCTTACTCAAACATTTAGATAAATTTGACAATTTTCTAACTTAATGTTTTTGCTTGTTGATTTGAGAATGTTTCACTTTGAAAGAATGTTGTAAGTTGTAGTGATTGGTTGTGTCATTTGAATTCATAATTGGGTTCTATATATAGAAGCATTTGCAACATTGCCTTTGTCCTTCAAAGTATGGTTGAATGTTCTTCATGGTATGTTTGTCCTTTAGCATGGTGTTTCATTGTCTTCAAAAATATATTCGTTGAGTTCAATTCTAGTCGTTTAACATAAAAATGAACTTTAGAATTTTTCTAGTTGTTTTTGGAATTTAGTTTTAGATTAAATAGAATGTACTGGACCCAGAAATATGAACACCAGAGGCATGGTTTCTTGACTAGAAGTAGGAACACCATATTCATGTTTTTTTTACCAGAGGAAAGAGCAACCAGAGGCATGATTACTGAACTAGAGGCAGGAACACTAGAGACACGATTACTTGACCAGAGGCATAAACACCAGAGGCATGATTTTTTGACTAGAGGCAATGATCAGAAGCAATATTAATTGACCAGAGGCATGGAGTAACTAAAGGCAGAAGCACTGGACGGGAAGCAATAATCAAGGGCAAGTTTATTGGACTAGAGGCAACAACCAGAAGCATAAGTAAATGACTAGAGGCAGACTATCAAATGCATATACTATGTTAGAGTGTTGAATTTTATCAAAGGCATTGACCTTTTCCAATGTTGTCTTTTTACAAGAGGTGTTGACTTTTTGCCATAATTATTGAATTTTTCAACGTTGACTTTTTACTAAAGACAATTACTTTTTCCAAACATTGACTTTTTCTAGGCGTTGCCTTTTACCAGGACATTGACTTTTTCTCGGCGTTAACTTTTGCCATACCGTTGACTTTCACCATATGCATCTTATCCGAGGCAAGAAATTTAGATGCTTGCTTCATCTCAAGAAGCAACTTATTAGAGGCAATTTTGACCATAAGTTTGATTGCTTCATTAGAGGCAGACTTTCCTAAAGTCTGTTTTGCTTCATATGAGCAGACTTTTTCAAAGTTTGTTTTGCTTCATCAGAGGCAGACTTCAACAGATGCATTTAGAGCATAACTAAATCTAAATCAGATGCAGTCTTGGCAAACTTTCTTGTACCATCAGAGGTAGAGGCAGTCTAAAGCTTTGTATCATCAAAGAAA
Source organism: Cicer yamashitae (assembly GCA_037974755.1). Taxonomy (NCBI): domain Eukaryota; kingdom Viridiplantae; phylum Streptophyta; class Magnoliopsida; order Fabales; family Fabaceae; genus Cicer; species Cicer yamashitae. The sequence goes on from JBBPBQ010020323.1 coordinate 8,862,922, forward strand.
GTGTTTCAGAGGTGTTTGTTCATCAATTTAAAATGCGAAATTTTAATGACATTTTTTTGATCGATTCATCAGATGATATATCCTAATATCCTACAATGTTATTTGTGGTATTGGAACTGCACACTTAAATTAAACATTAGTGCCTAAAATTGTTTCCACAAACTGATTTTGTTATCATCAAAACAAGTATGATCTTTTGTACTCGAAACCAATATTGTTCTCACAGTTCTCTTAGGTGGGATAACTCTTAAGTAAGTTATACAAATATTCTCTAACGTTCACAAAATTCGAACCGCTAACAGGTAAACCAGAAACATTTAATCCTAAAAGGTAGTATACGTCTTCTAAAGTTATGCGCACTCGCCTATTAGTTGACGAAACATATGAGTTTCTGGTCTCCATCTCTCAACCATGATAGTAATCAAACCAAAATCTATTTAATAATTTTCGAGTTTGATCACTTCACCAAATTCGGCCTCTTGCAAATATGGTAATTTGGCTTCATTTGTTTTTTTTTTATTATTAAAATGATCATGATCTTTTAATTTGTCATTTAAAGGTATACAAATGTGACCATCTAGATGTTGAACCGATGACATTTAGGTGAACATGATTAATTAAAATTTAACTATTTTTATTTATTTAATGTATTTTATTTGATTTTATTAATATAAATTAATTTTTTTAATTATTTTTATTATATTTTATGTATTAATTTAATATATTTTTTATTTGTTAAAAAAAAATGTCGAAATAGTCGCATCCCATAATGCAACATCTTAAAGGAGAAAAAAAAATTATCTTTCACATTATCACATCTCCGTCTTGCGACCTTATGAAAGTCTAAAAAAGTGGAGTATCTTATATTATTATTTTTTTCAATAAGAAAATATATGGAAAGAAATCCTTTTATGAATTTCTTAATTTATATTATTAGTAAATTCATAAGCAACATCCTTAAATAAAAATCAAACACAGAAAATGAAATTTAAAAAGTCAATCACATTAAAACTTATTAAATAGTATTTATTTCCAACATTAGTTGCTAAAAAATGTCCTTAAAAATAAAATCAAACATTAACTTAGATTCAAAGTAAATTTTGTTGACTAGTAGATTCAAAGAAACATAAATGCAAGTAACTATTTAAATATAAGAATTGATATTATTTATAAAAAATTTATCTCTGAAAAAAAATAATTAGTTAATATTTCTACAATAATATATATTATTGATTACATAAATTTAAAAATTTAAAGAGAGTTATTAAAGGTGACAAGAAAGTTTTTCAAAAGTAACTTATATTTAGAGATAGTGGTAGACCGGTAGTTTAAACAAAATGTTCAACTATGTAATTCATTTGCTAAAAAGTCTTCTCATTCATCTCTTGGAGATAATCAATATGATGTGACGCATATTTAAATTTTTTAACCACATATTAAATGGATCTCAACCAGGTTTTTTTTGAAAGAAAACAAAGTCTAAAACTTTATATTTATTAATAAGTATTATTACAAATTAAAAAATAGATTATAGTCCATTATAAATCAATTTTATAAAATATTTAAAACTTTAATTATTAAAGAGTCATATTTCATATGTAAATAATTATAAAAGTCTTTTTATATTATTTGTATATTAAAAAATAATTGATAATTTAATTAATGTGGATAATTTTGTAAAAACTATTACTAAATTATTTATTCTTGATCGTTAGCTTTTTTGGACTTAGACACCCGAATTAAAAAGTAATTAATATAAATATAGACCATTTTGCCTATGTTTATTATATTTTGTTCACAATTTTTTTCAAACTTCCAATAACCTCTTTGATTCTTTTAATTACTACACTTGTGGTAATTAAAGCACTCTCATATTTTCAATTTAAATACCAAGTAAACATAAAAATCATTTACAAGATCTATTTTGAATTTTGTAAAAATATAAAAGAAAAAACATGTATATTAGCACCTTAATTTTTTAAAAACATTAAAATTTTAAGATAAAAATAAAATTTTAAAAATATCAAAGATCAAAGACGGAATAATATTATTTTATATATGGTTGCGTTTTGTTTTTTTTGAGAAAGATAGTTGCGTTAAATATTAAATTTAAATATTTAAAAATAATTTATTGATTAGATATATATTTTCTATATCGGTGATAAATGTATATTTAGAAATTTATAAATAAAAATAAAAATGTGAAATGAGGGAAGAAGTATAAGCTACGTACCTTAGTATTTACAGGTGAGTTATGGTGTGAACTGTTAAGCCAGCCAGACAGAAAGAAAAAGTCGAAGAGCCGCCCAATAAAGACTTTACCTTCTTCAACTTCCACTTCCATTCGACGCATCTTCTCTTGGCTTCTTCTAGTACTAGAATAATAATACCCTTATCCTTTCCTTCGATTCAAAGAACCATCTATTTTATTTTACTTGTTTTATTTCTATTTATCTATATCAATATAAATACATCTTTCGTTTCCGCGTTTTCTTTGAAATTATCGGATCTAGGGTTCTTCTTGGTGCTGTCAGTTCACCGCTCACGAAGAAGATAACCTCGTTGCGATGGCGAATCAGCAGAACCTCGAAAAAATGCAACTCCGGCAGAATTACCGGAATCTCTGGCACACCGATCTCATGAGAACCATTCAGGCTGATACTCCATGTAATCACACTCTCACTCTCACTTTCTTCTATTTCCCATTTCTGTTGCATTTACTAATGTCGTCTCTGAATTCTATGCAGATTGCTGCTTCGCGTTGTGGTGGTATGTGATTTTAGAATTTCTGTAACTGTAGTAGAACGAATTTTTCATAGAATGTTGTTCTAGATCTGATTATAATTTATTTTCACTCTGTAATTTTTTAATTGGTTGAGAAATGGATTTATTTTTTTCTGCTGTTTAAATTGTAGTTTCTGGATTTTAGATCTTGGATATACGTTGACTTGCATTGACTTCTCATATAACTTGAGATACTATTTGTTTAATTGAATCTCTCTGTACTCTGTTTGAATCGATTAGAGTTATTATTTGTTTAATATGCATTTTTTAAGGTCCGTAGATTAGGAACCAAAACACAAATATTGTGGAAGAAAGATAAACAATACTAATTTCTGATTAAGTAAATGTGAAATTGCTGATTAATATTTGCACTTGTGAGATTTCCATTTTCCATAACCGTACCACGTTTTCGGCTTTAAGAAAAACTTCTAACACTGTGATGCCACATCCAGCAAATTGATGAGGGAACTTCTTAATCTTATATTGGACAATAAGATTTTAGGTCTTTATGTATATTGATCGAGTCTTCTGAACTATTGGTCTATCTTTTTGATGATATGTTGTGTTTGTCTATGTTAACAACCAGTTGATTAAGCCGAATAAAAGAGGGTGGTGGATATGTTACTTTGCTCAATGAAGTTTACTTGGCTTCTCTCAAGTTTTTCAAATGGGTTTTATCATAATTATGTCTTGTGTGGACACCGTGATCATATAAGCTTTCTCATGCATGCGGTTATTAAGAAAACATGTTCCTTGAGATTAGATGTACACTCAGACTTGATTAGAGAGCACACTGTGTCAGTGTGCTGTATATTTTGTGCTTTGAGCTAGTTTCCATTTCCAAGTAGGCAAGTAGTACCTCTTTGTTTAAAGAGTTCATTTATGATAAGCTTGTAGTATAACCTGTCTCAGCTTTTGCCCTATCATTTGGGTCCTTCTCAATTAAATGACCCGACTCATGCATTGGAATTTTATAGCTCAAATGCACTTTCAGTTGTATTGCAATTTTACTTGGCCTTCAATCAATGCATTCATGTAATCTATTACTTATTTTCCAAGTAGTAATATATAATATTCTATTGTTTCATTATAGTGCGCCATGTGTATCATACTTGCTTCGCAAACGAGCCCTTTATGATGATATGTCAAGGTAATTGATACAATTTTTGCTTTTCCAAACTTCCAAAATGACTCGCACAGTCTGTTTGTGTTATATATATTTGCCTTGTTTTTCCAGATACACATGTTGTGCTGGTTACATGCCCTGCAGTGGGAGGTGTGGAGAAAGTAAATGTCCTGAATTTTGCCTTTGCACTGAGGTATAGAAACTTTTACTTGTTTTCTTTCATTTTTTATAGACCTGATATTTGTACGTGTCGTTATAAGGTGTTTTTCGATGTAGACCATCCCCCTGGCTCCTTAAGCCTATGTTTGGTATCACGGTGGAGCTATGATAGTATGAGGCCTTAGACATTGCATGATTTTAGCTCCATCATATAGTGGTGAAATAATAGTTGAATAAATAAAATATGACCACGATAGGAATTTTTAGAGAAAGAAAATGAATGTATTGGATTTTATGGTTAGTATAGTAAATTGTATCTTATATACAAGATTAAGCTTGTTACTTCCGTTATTATTGTTGTATTTGGGATAGCAAATGTGAAATAAGTTTAATAGTGGTTGATTTTGTAAAAGGTGAAGGGAAATATAACAACATCCAAGCCTTATTCAACTAAGTGAGGTCAGCTACATGAATCAAATGACGCTTCAATATTCGATCATAGATCATATATTTCAACAAACCATTGACATCTAAGTCTTCTTGATAGTTTCTTCTATAGTTTTTGTTGGTCTTCCTTGGCCTCTAGTAATTGGACTAATCTCCTGTCTATGAAATCTTCAAGTCACTTCCACACATGGCCAAACCACCTAAGTCGAGATTCGATAATATTTTCAACAAAAGGTGCTATCCTGGCTTTATTTCTAATGCTATCATTCCTAGTTCTATGTCGTCTAATATTTCAAGCGCAACATTCTCATATATGCTACACTGTTGAGTCTCGTGTTGACATTTTACCTTCCAACACTTCGCCTCATACAACTTCACTGGTCTTACAGATGTATGATAAAACTATTCCTTTAGTTTGAGCAATTCATTTATATTTCATAATATATCCAAGACTCTCCTCCATTTGACCCACCCGCTCGAATCCCAATGATTTATTCTCCCTCTATTTCTCCATTGTTTTGTACAAATAACAAAGAGGGTAGTAGGTTTCAACAACCAATGTAAAACTTAGTCGAATCTTTATGACATGGATCACCGATGTAAAGGGACAAACAGTGACTGGACTAATTTTTTTGTCATAAAAGCAAATTATTTTGATCTCTCACTGGGGTGTGGTGGCAGACTGACAGTAGGCACTAGCCAAATTTTTAGATGCAGCTCTAGAAGCTAACAAGGTAGTTCAATATTTTAGCCTGAGTAAATTTGTAGGTCCATATACTGATTAGAAATATTCTATTGAACTGTTATAAGTTTCTAATTGTAGGATGGTTCAAGGACCTGTATTTTTTTTTATTTTGAAATTATAGGGACTAATATGTTTTTAAATTTCCTTCTTATAGTTCCATAATTTCTAGGGACTCGGTCTAAAACTTCTATCTTATAAGGATTTAATTGAAAATTCCCAAACGATATAGGAGCCTGTGACTTTTATCATATAAGGATGTTATTTAAAAACCCCAAACAGTATGGGAATCTGTAGATATATTTGATCTTTGAAAGGAAGCTGGTGAGTGGTGATTTAATCTCGATTTTAAGAAAGCTGTTGGAGGATCATTTCTGTTGAGGATCTCTGAACAAGGTTTTAGAGGGCAAAATATTATTTGTTTTAAATGGAGAATGTGGGCCCTACGGTGTCTTTTTCACAAGTTTTTATGCCATTGTCAATAATGAACTAAATTCTTTGTTTCTTAATGGTCAAATGAAGACGCAGGGTTGAAAATACCTTTTCAGATGTTGGAAGTACTGATTAAGTTCTTGATTTTATTTATTAAGCCGTAGTTACATTTTACCTTTCTTTTCATTTTAAGGTTGTTGACTCATCACATAGTTGAAAACATGAAAATGTACTGAAAATAGGTTGAAGTGAAAGAAGTCTCTTTTCGAATATAGTAGTTATAAAAGAGCATTCGAGCTATAATTAAAACAATTTTTTTTCCATTAAATAAAGATCACACAGGATTCCTTGAAGCTGGTTTTTTGTTTCACTTTTGTTTTCTGTGGTTATTTCAGATAGCATTGTCAACTTTATTATTATGCATTTTTGTTTCAGGTTTTCCTCTGCTTTGGAAATTCTGTGGCCTCAACTCGCTTTCTGTTGCAAGATGAATTTAACATTCAAACTACGCAGTGTGATAATTGCATTATTGTACTCTCTCTCTCCAACCCTATCTCTTTCTTTCACACACATCACAAACTATTACACATTCAAATATATTTTTTTATTGACATTCTGTTAAATCATATTCAATTCTTTTGTCTAGGGTTTCATGTTTTGCCTTCAACAAGTTGCATGCATATTCTCTATTGTTGCCATGATTGTGGGAAGTGATGAAATTTCAGAGGCTTCTCAGTTGCTATCTTGTTTGGCTGACTTTGTGTACTGCACGTAAGGATTCCACTCTGTCAAATCCTGTCATTGATTGTGCACTTAATAGTGAAAGGTTTTAATAAACTTATGTTTCATTTTATTTGTAGGGTGTGTGCATGCATGCAGGTAAGTATATGTTACTCATTATCCGCAGTTGGTTAATCATTACATTCTTTACATGATTCTGACTACCGCAATAAAATTTATTTACAGACTCAACATAAGGTTGAAATGGACAAGCGTGACGGGAAGTTTGGACCTCAACCAGTGATGGCTGTGCCCCCTGCTCAGCAGATGTCACGCATTGATCAGCAAGTTCCTCCTTCGGTTGGGTATGCACCACAACAAGCATATGGACAACCTTATGGTTATCCACCTGCCCCACCACCACCAGCACAGGGCTATCCTGCTACTGGTTACCCCCCTACTGCTTATCCTCCACAGGGATATCCCCCTACTGGCTATTCTAGGTGATAAATTTAGAAGCCTTGTGTTGGTGTAGTTCCCTATTGATTGTTTCAGTAATCAGTATTTTCTTCAAGTTCGTATATCCACAGCTATATCAAGCAGTTATACTTGTGCGGTGAAAATGCACTGGCTAGATTGATTGATTATTTTGCATCCTCCTCCCCTAAGTTTTGATTTCTGACATGAGATTAAAATTCCTATCGGTTTGTCCATTCTTATACTTCGACTTTAATTTGTATATTGGTGTTTATATAATCTCGTTTTGTTATGTTTTATGTTCCAAATATTTAAAAATCCATGATTCAATGTGATAGCCAATGGTGCATAAAAAGTCTCAAACATCTGTATCTATTGTTCATAAATAGATTAAATTTAGCTAAATAATCTGCTATTAATATCATGTTTAAGGGACATTCTCAAGAAGAACAACAGTTAATGGTTGTTCTTGTAATTGTCCCTTATACAACCAAAAAGGAAAAAAGTGGTTCAAGAATTCACCGTTAAAAGTGTTTTAAATGAGAGAATATATACAATAAAATAATGGGTGGGGTGTTTTTTAATGAAAAAACCAATACGTATTTTAGCTCCAACAAAATAATTTTATCTTAACTTCAATAAAGTGGGAGATACAGTGTGACATACAATGAAAAGGAAAACATGAGGTTGCATTATGAATGTTCATCTTAAAGTGTGATGAACCATATTTGTTTTCCTTTTGTCAAAAATCAACTGAAACAGATTGAAAAAAGGAATCAACATTCCTTCAATTAGTTTGCATGATGGCCCCAAATTAGACTACCACAATTTTTGAATCGAAGTCAATGATAACATTTGTAATAGTAAGTTCCTTCGGCCAACATATAACATTCCAAAGACCAAGAGTCTTACCTCACCAATTGAATTGTTTAAATTTTACACACCTGCCAGGGTCGGAGATCGAAAAACGAGTTTATATGATAACAGTTATTTATGAGTTTATAATATTATTGATAATTTAATTTAAGTAGCTTATCAGCTTACAACTTATCATTTTTATTTTTGTTATTATAACGAAAATCTTTTTCTATCATTGGTAATTTATTTATTATAATTTAAAAAATTAAAGTAACTTCAATGAATAATTTTAATTTTAAGGATATTTCAAAAATGATATCAATTATAGTAAAAGTAATTAAATTTACATATATTAAAATCACAAAAAGTAAATATTTTTTAATTTATACTCTGCTTTTATTTATAAATATTTTTCACATTTTCTTATCCTTTAATAAAAATTTATTTTCAAAATTTATATGTATAAATAATTTCTTTATAAAAATACTCTTATTAATTTATTATTGAAAAATTTAAATTATTTTTTCTCTTCTATAATATTAATAATTATAAGAATAAATATGTAAAAGTGTCACACATAAATTTTGTTAGAAAAGTTTATAGTAAAAAATTGATTTAAATATAATCTAAGTATTTGTAATTATAATTTTTTTTATTTCTTCTAAGTTCTTTTGTTTAGATTCAATTCAACAAATTAATAAACCGTTGTTGCTTTTAGCGTTTCACCTTGGTTTATTAAGTGACTTAACATGATTTAATTAAACCATCGTTTTAAAATTTAAAGAAACTGAATAAAAAAACTTACTGAAATTAATACAAAAAAAATATAATTACAAATATTAAAATGATATTTAAAGCTAAAATGAAGTGAGTAGTTGAAAATGCAATAGCAGCAACGTCACTAGTCTACTACTCTTTATCATCTGATTCCCTATGGAGCCTACCATACAATTACCCATTCTCTCACGTTAACGTAAATATAAACTGAGTGACCCGTTCGTCTTTTTATGACTCATAATTTGTCGACTCCCTGATCATGATGATGCCCTCCACCCTGCCTCACTCAATCCCTTTACTTCCTTAATCTTCCAAATTTAATATTGCTTTCTTGCAAATCCACAATTAAATAATATCAATCAATCATAATCTTCATATCAATTACTAACGGACCGTATGCTTTCTAACCTTCACCAACTTTCTTATAACTGATTGTTTAACACGTATTTAATATATTTTTTAAATTAAAATATACTCTCTATTTTGTACAAAAAATTATCTCTTAACTTCAATTTCCAAACAATATTTAAAAAAAAAAAAAATACGATTAATTTCGACTTCCAAACAAAGTGACATCTTCTGTGTGGCTTAAACCCTAATTTGTCTTTTAATGTATAAAATAAATATAAGCTTTTTAAACGTGTGAGAGACAAAGTTAACACATTCTTACCATTTTAAAAACTAAAATTGCTTCTTATTCATTAATTAAAATATACAATAAATAATAATAATAATAATAGTTATTAAAATCAAATTTGTTTTAAAATATATTTTTTTCATATGTGATCCTAATTGAGAGATAGACAGATTTATAAATGGATTTTTTTTGTTGCGGTGTAAAAAAGTTTAAAGTGTAAGTCAATTATAATCGGTAGAGATATTTAATTTTTCAAAATTACTCTTACAATAATTTTTATGAATAATTGCGAATTTTAAACACTACTATATAGTAATTAAACTCTTTATAAATTGGGATAAACTGCCTTTTTCATATTCATATATATAGTGTATATCCTGGTAAAAAAAATACTAGTAAATAGTTTAACAGCGGTAAAAATGAAACACAGTGAGACTCAAAGATAATAGAAGTTAAAAACTCTAAAGGAAGAACACCCAGATCCCAAATCTACAAAATTCATCTCTCTAAAATCAATATACAACTAAAGCCTCAGCTTTTTCACGACTTGGTTCTATCTATGTACACATACACAAAAAATGAAAGGAAAAAAAAGAAAGGCAAACATGTCCTTAACTTGAAGGAATCTTACAAAGAAGAAACATCAGAGTGAAATTCAGGGATCCCAGAAGCAGCCCAAAGTCTCTCATTAAAAGCACTTTGCATATCATCAGGTATAAACGACGTTCTACATAACGGACACGTTCTCTGATCGTACCCCATCCAACGGTCCAAACAACATCGATGAAAAATGTGTCGACAATTCGCTAACCGTCTGATCTCATCATTTTCCTCGAACTCGGTTAGACACACGGCGCAACTTTCGGGTGGGTCCACCAATTCCATGAACTTAACAACGGGGAGGATTTCTCGGATCAGAAGAGCTGAAACGGATTCGAATTCGGGTATTCGGGTTGACCCATCGGGCCATGTAATGTCGGGTTCGAGGAAATCGTGGAGACCCAGAAAGCGAAAAATGGCGCAAATGAGTTTTCTTATGAAACTGAAGATAGAGAGGAGGTGAAGAACTAGTTTTGGAAAGAGAAGTTCTGTGTATCCTACTGGAAAACCCATGGTTAACTATTAAGGTTATTGGTACTGTGTGTGTTAGTTAGATTCTTCTACAATTTTGTTGTTGTTGTTGTTGTTGTTGTTTGAGTTTGGGTGTATTTGTTAATGGAGAAAGGAAGAGGGAAAGAGGAAGTAGCATTGTCTTGTGTTATATAGATGAGCGAGTAGTAGTGTGGGTTGAAATTCCAACAATGACCTTGCCCCTTTAAGGAGTAAGGAGATCTAAAGTTTTTTAATTGACATATATACGGTGAGAGCACCATCTTTCATTTTCTAAATTTGTTAAAGTCACGTTCATAATGAGATAGATGAAATAATTAAAAAGATTTAAAATTTATTTACTAAATTATAATGGATGATAATTAAATTAACATATACTTTTAGAATGATAAAATAAAAATAGTAGTTGAAATGTTGATGTATGTAAACTAAATTTTTAATTTTTGTTTTATATTTCATTTAAATAACCTTAATTAATTTATAATTGATAAATAAATAAATTGAATATAAAATTGAAAAATAAATTTAAATTTAAATAAGAATTTAAAATAATAGTAAATAAAAATATTATTGATTGACAATTTAAATTATTATATGTTGGATTTAATTTATAGATACACATGTAAAGTGATACTAATATTTAGAGAGAAAAAAAGTGTAATGATATTTTATTTTTTTAGAAGTGATGTTAATTTTTTTTTATCAAATAATTTAAGAGTAAACTTACATATTTTAAATATAAAAAAATTTAAATTTGAACAGAAGTCTCTACATGCATATCAATTTTTTACTATTATCAATTAAATTGTGTTTACTAAATTAATATTAATATTTATTTGCTGATATAATACCATACTTTGGAAGAGGGTGATTTAATTAGAGATGACCAGTGGCGCTACTATAGTATAAATGAAAAATTAATATGTTAAATAAATTGATTAGTTATCTAGAATGTAATGCCGTGTTGTTCTATTCCTTTTCTTTTTCTATTGTTTCTCTTTAACTACTAAGCTGTCTTATATGTGGGTCGGTTCACCCACTTTGACTATTTCAAGTTTGAGTCAAGATTAGGAGAAATACATACACAGTCGCAACTTCAAATATAGAATATATTTAGGCAAATATACAAAAATATACCACTTAAATATTTTAAAAATATATATTATTTAATTATTTTCTTTTTTACCTATTTTTTGTGTGTATAAATGTTGTGTTAAATTTTGTGATCACACTATTTTTTTTAACTGAATTTTTTATTTGCTTAATTTTTATTTATTGCTTTAATTCTATTTTTTTTAATAAATAGTAATATTTGTTCCAAATATGTGTAAGACACAATTAATTAATATTATCTTTAAGTTTATCAAAACTATAAATACAATTAATTGTTTCTTCTTTTAATAATTTTATGAATAAAATTATTAAAAATACATATTTAAAAATAAAACTAACTAAAAAGTATATTTTTCGATAAAAAAACAAAAATTATATTTTATTATGATTTTAATACATTTAAAACTATTGCGATTCAAGTGTTGCAATTTTGTAATTCATATCTACTTTTTTTAGCAATTTTAATGCACTTGTTTCGTCCTTTTGCAATAAAGAGATCCCCTGATTTTCCCTGTCAATTTTTTCTTGTAGCTTCTAACTTTATTGTTAAGAGTGTTTACAAATGTCCCCCATGACACCAGAATCACACCTTGAAGTGTCTGATCCACCCACTAGAATCCAACCTATTTGAACCCAGAGCAAGAATACAGAGCAAGAATAGATCAAGTAGAATTAGACTTTATAAAATATAAATCTATTTCTTTTTAAAGTGTGACTTATAATTTATCTTAAATTTTTATTAGTTTTTATGTTTCATTTTTATAAAAATTTAGTATGATATGTTAATTTATTTAAAATTTTATTTTATATTAACAATTTTAAATAAATATTTAGATATATTTTTTAATAAATTAACAATATAATATATTAATTAAATTAAGCTTTTTATTTAACTTGATATTTTAAATAATTTAATTTAATAATAATAATAATTATTATTATTATTATAATAGATATTATTCATATTTACTTAAGTAGACCGACCTGATAGGCTTAAAAGTTTTTCTTTATGATATATAGTTTGATATTTTTTAATGGTTTAATTGCAATTTTAGTCACTCTACTTTTACTGATTCACGAAATTGGTTCCCCCTATTTTAAAAACCAACAGTTTTGGTTTCTCCTTCTGATTTTTAACTACAAAATGATGATGTGAAATATTTTAAATAACGTGACATATGATACGATAATGTAAAATGATTAACACCCATGAATTTGGAATAAAACGCACTAAAAACTTAGCTTAATTTCAACTTCATAAATTTTTCATATTTTTAATTTAATTAATACATATGAATAATTAATGCATCTAGATGGTTCTATATCTTAGAATTGTATGTCACGTCATTAAAAATATGTCAATTCTGCTTTTTTTAGTTCAAAAATTTGAGAGAGGGACCAAAACTGTCGACTTTTCGTGGATTGGTAATAATAGATGGACTAAAATTACAATTAAATATTTTTTTAATTAAATATGTTTCTAAAAAACTATTAACCTAATCTATTTAAAAAAAATAGTCTAATCTAAGTTTGTTGTAAACTAGGCCACAAAACTCTTATCAGACAATTTGACTTATTTCCACCTCTATTTAGTGCTCTTGAATCTTCAAAATCTCTAGACAATAAATTTAAAATATAAAATTTGTGTATGGGTCTTGCTAATTAGGGCACTTGTTAAATAATCAAAATAGAGAATTTTATATTAAAAAAAAACAAAATTTTAATTTTAATATATATATATATAAAAGTTAATTTACTACAAAAATAAGAAAATTATTTTATTATATATTAAATTTTTATATTTGATCTGATAAATCATAAAAAAAAATATTTGTACGACCACTAATGTCACTCCTTTAAAACTTTATATATCTTCAATGCGAAACTTCCAACCATCCTATACCCTCGTACCATGTTGTGGTGCCGATATAGGCCCATTTCACATTGTGTTTGATAGGAGACACAGAATGATATTTTATTTATTTTATTTTATTAAAAAAGATAAAATAAGTAGCTTAAGTAAAATTTGGAATAAGAATACAATAAAATGTATATGGTATATGATTTGTGTTAGATTTTTATATTTGACCTGATTTATCATTATAAAACTAATTTATTAAATAAAAAAGATCACTATTTATAAAGTTTTTTAAAACTTTATCTATTTTTAATATGGGATTATGAGATTTTCCAACACCTCCTTCACAAAAAATAAAAACCAACTCTTCGTAGAATTGATTTGTTTGCATATGTTATTCTTGTAGATACTCCTTCTTGTCCTCATTACTCCATAGGAGAATTTTAGAGGATTTATCAGCTTGATTTATAAGAAAAATAACTTTGTTACGTCGTTTAATCTTATAAGAAAGGATTACTAATTTATTATGAGGATATATTTGAAAAAACATTCGAAAAGTTTTTACAATAAATAAATTTTTGGTTTGTGACGTGTTATGTTTCTTTTTATAATCAGTTAAAAAATATTTTTTTAAATAATAATAAAAAATTAATAATACTCTATCATAAAAAATATCACTTAAGTAAAAAAACTATTTCAAAATAAAACGTAATTTTAAAATTTCAATACAAGTTTTATTATTATTAATTTTATATTATTCTTCAATAATTATTATGTGCGCAACTTTGTTATCATACTTTATATTAATAATAATAAAAATTTCACAAATTAAAACAAATAATTTGATAAAATAATATTTCATTTTATTTCAATTATTATCTTTCTTAAGGTTACAACTAGTGAAGCATGCCTCTCAGCAATGTGAAGAAAATCCAAATAATTAAGGCAGTTAATTACGACGAGAAGATATTTTAGAACACCTTGCAGACACTTGACTAATTAATTACTTTGCTTGAACCGTACGCATTCGTGAATTATGGACATTAGCTTGGTAAAATTAAAACAACAGGAAAATAGACACAATCACATATATCACGTGACAAGATATAATGATTCATGAAACTGCCGTTTGAATTAGGCAAGGCGTTCCATATTAATGTATTATGAGCATTTGCTGTTGGATGGAAACGTGTCTACAATTCATCTATTGAAACCAACTCCTTATAATATTGTTTTATTGTGTTGAGTTTAAGCGTCGATAATTAGTTCCATTTATTAATTATAAATAAATTAAATATGTAAAAAAAGTAATTTGTATATTTAATATTTTAAAATTTAGAGAAAAAAAATATGGAGTCAAATTTTTTAATAGTCCAAGAACATTTAATATCCAAACACTCAACACTTTAGTCACTCAATGAGGTATTGGTTGTATTGTTGTACTTGCAATGTTTTCTTGACACATCCATTGGAGCTGGTCCCTCTAATTAATTATTATCTAGAAAAAAAATGTTTTTTTTCCTTATGTTATAATTGGTCGAGTAATTGGATCAAAAATAAATTCAGAGAGAGATGGGTGGGAATAGTGTTGAAATGAAATGTCCCATTCTTGTACAAGAAATTGAGGATAAGTGGTACCACCAACCATCCCTATTCCAATTGGAACCAACTAAATTAAGAAGCTAGAGTGAGGCATTGATGAAGCGTCTAATTGCATCTTTCACACCATTTTTTGAACGAGTGTAAAATTAATTTCTGAGATCTTTGAATGTTATTGAGTATAGTTGATTTTTAAAATTGATATAAAGTTTAAAATTATAATTTGTAATTTTTTAGTTCGATCAGATGTAATATTTATATTAAAATTTAATTGCTCAACTTAATTTTACATAAAATATATTTAAATCATAAATTATTTTATCTTCAACTCATATTTAATTAAAATTTTTGTTACAAAACTAATTGATTTAAAATCAGTTTTTATGCAACATATCCAACACAAACTAAGAAATTAAGTTAAGTTTATCTTTTAATTTGAAGTGTATTTTGTTTTGAAATTTGTAAAGTCACATAATTTAATTATGTTTTAAATTTTTAAATTTGTATCATTAACTAGAGAGATTTTAAGAAAACATGTACTTTCTCCGTCTCAAATTAACATTTTTAAAAATATCTTTTTTTTCAAAAAATATTTATCACTTTTAATTTTTAATATAATTTTAATTATTATTTTTTAATTGTACATATAATTAATATAATATACTTCACTTCTAAATTAGTATTCTCTATTTTATATTTATGATGATAGAAATACATCGATGATTAATAGAAATAATGAAATAAAGTCATCGCTTTTTTTTTCATTTATTATTTTTTTACACATATAAAATGATTTAATATAAAAATAATTTTTTGACAGATAGAATATTAAAATCTATGAAAGACCTACGTATATATACCTTGAATACTCTCACATTCAAATATAAATTATTTAAAATTGTACTGCTAAATTAAGAGGAAAAAAAGTTAAAGTAACCCACATTTTTTAACTTACAAAATTAAATTGGCAATTTATAAATTTAAAAGATTAAATTATAGTACACATTTTTAACTAACCAATTAAAATTATAAAGAAATCAAATTATAATTAAAACTATAAAAAAAAAATCATATTTGTAAAAACATTTACTATTTTATACTATTAATATGATGAATTAATTATTTTTTATTTTAACGACTTTAAATTATATTATTTTTTATTAATATAATGTCATATTTTAGTAAAAATAAAACTAACCAATTAAAATATTTAATTTACTGAATTTTAACTGATCGCCATTCACGGAGTGATGTCCCATCTCGATTGGTGCGCTTCACCAACATTAACATATATTTCAGGTTAGCTTCATTTCATATCATGCTTTCAATAATTTTATCCTTTTCCTTTTATCTCACCGGTTGATACATTTATATGACGAGACATCAAAAATAAAATAGAATGAGTATTGTCTCTATTTTTATAGATAAAAGAAAACCTGTCTACAACAACTTTGTCCTTTATTTTGCACCGTCAACTTTAGATATTAAAATATTATTCTAGATTTTATTCAAATTGGATCGTTTTCTTCCTCTAGATAAAAAAACAAAAACAATTAAGATTAAAAAACAAAGATAGATGAGAGAGAATATAAAAAAAATTAACAACATTGAAATGAAGTACGAAAGATATAGGAGAGAGAGAGGGAAGAAAGGAATGGTGATGGAGACAATATAAGTTGATTTTTGTCCTCAGCCTCGTTTTCGGGAGATTTCTTTTTTTTTTTTTTTTAAGTAAACATCCTTCATTAACAAATAATAGAAACATTTAACAAAAATTGTTCAACTTGCATAGGGGCATTTTCCAACTAAGTTTTTGTACCAACAGATTTAGGTTAAAACATTAACAGTCCTACTAATAAAATTAACATCAATATCAATTATCAACTAGATAGTTTAACAAAGTGAAGGCAGTCTAGAATTTTGGGTTCAATTCTTTATTAGGAGAATATCAACTATTGAATTAAGACAGATAAATTAAAATTACAAAAATACAACTTTCCTTAAAAGAAATGCTTGGGAAAGGAAATTTTATTAATTAAAAATTATATTAATGGTAATTTTATAATTGTTCTAAAAAAAAAATTAAATTACGCAAATACAATTTAGAGCAACTCCAACAAGAGATATATAGGGACCACCATTTATTATGCACTCTCATTGAAAGAAAAAAAATGAATGACTATTAAGTAAAGAGTGACCGAGAAACTAATTGTTGCAAGAAGCATGCTTCTATTAGCAAAAATAAATGGATGAAATTGTATTATAGCTCTAGTATTCTAATACTCTATCTGTTTTAATATGATCCATTTAAATTTTTAAACATATTAAAAAGTATAATAATTTTTTAAAAAAATTAATAATTATTTTACCAAATTATAATTTGAATAATCCGTGATTGATTTGAGAAGAACATGGTAGAGAGCATAGAGATGATGAATGGTATGGGCAAGTGGGCAATGATTTATGGGCTAAAAGTAAAAAAAATGTGAACAAGGACAAAAAGAGAGTGTGTGGCCAAACTGGACTTTTGTGTAAGCAAGCAGGTGCATTGCTTTAGGCCACACCATGCACCAACACTCCATTGCTAACCTTCTCTGCCATGGTGTCTGATAACTCCAAGACAACTATTGGTCCACTTCTATGAATGGTTACTCAATTAATCACTATATTATCTATTATTTTTAAGTGTCATTTTTTATAGAAAAATATATTTTCTTTCTGTATGTAGTTTTTAAATTTCAAACTAATATCAATTATTGTTTCGTTGAAATTATTTTTAACTATTTATTGTAGAGAGAAATAAATAAATTGAAAAATTGAGATAAATGAAATAGACAGTTCAATTAATTTGAGTTAAGAATCAAAGAATATAAATTTAAACTTGGGTGTAAGAGAAAAAATATTAACATAACAAGTAATAACTAACTTCGACTCTTTTAATTTTACTTTTTAGTCGAGACAAGAAATTGAAAAATAGTCAAATTTAATTGTTTTCAAATATAAATAACTTTGACTTCTAAGCCCTTATGTTAAAATATTTATAGACATTTTTTCGCCATATACTGTTAACTTGGATCCTGCAAATTGGTTCGTAGATTTATTCTTTTTAATTTTTAACGACTTTGAATTTGTGTTATCTTCAATGTACTCTATTGATTTAAATGAGTGAACATCTTTATGTTTGTAAAAAAAAAGTATAAATAAACTTTAAAATTACTATTAAAAAAGAACAAAAGTATTACTTTACCATTTCAAAAACAACAACAAAAAACACTAAATTATTCTTAATGTATGGTTGGTTCAACTTTTGTAGAAATCAAAATCAATTTTGAGATGTATCATTAATTTTGATATGTTTAAATGTTATGGAGTAAAATTAATTTTGTCTTTAAAATTAATTCTAATTTAAAACTATGATTTGTAACTTTTAATTCCTAATATAATTTATATTAAAATATTATTCAACTCACTTTAAATTGAATACATCTAAACATAACTCTCTTTTGTTAAACTTACTTTTAATTAAAATTATTTTTACAAAATTAATGCATTTAAAATTAATTTTTCCCTCCCCCTATCAACCTTTGTATTCTCTTTGTCTCATTCTGTGTCTATCTATCATCCATGACTCAAGTCCCTAACTAAATTCAAACCATAATAAAATCTTAACTCCTTCGATTGCTCTATTCTTTTTCACTCTCTCTTTTTTCCTTTCTTTTTTGAATGAAAAGTTTATTATATTATTATTTTATTAAAGGTTACATTTGTGTCCCACAATATCAAGGTATATTTAGGTTGTGTGGTGTCATGTGTACTTTTGACTTTTATCTTTTGAATTAATTTTTTATAACGAGATTTAACCTCTAACAATTTCGACTATAAATTGGATTAAACAACTTGGTTAAATTAGTATATTATAGCTATTTATTCAAATTCTATTCTAAGATTTAGAATGAGTGATTTAGTTATGCAATTAATGCATACTTCATTGAAATTAGACGGTCCAAATTTAAAATTTAATAAATTAATAAAAATTATTAATCAAAGTTGAAAGGTTGAGACTTTCCTAACATTGCTATTTGATGAAAGCGAATCTATTTCCTTCCATTGTAGTGGCTCAATTAATTAGCGATGTAATGGTATTGATCAAAAGTTCCAAATTCCTTTCAAAACCTCTTGCATTTGGCAGATAAGATTAACAGGTAATTAGGCCAGCTAAATCCAACCATGAAGACTTTGCTTTAGGACCTAAATAACAATGTTTAGTCCTCTAATTCCCACTTGCATTATAATTAGTAACTTTTTTCTCTCCTTATTTGATTCTCACTATATTGTTAAATTCAATTTGGTAATTCCTACGTTAAAGGACATATGTCGCTATTGATTCCAAAACCTTTAATCTAAGCACCAGAAATTGCCTGCCATTATGTTAAAAAGAAAAGTAAAATTTAAAATTGGAGCATAGAATGGTGCTTCACAATATGCTTGTCAGATATTGTCTCAGCTTCATGACAATTGACAAAGGCAAAAAAATAATAAGATTACAAGACAGTGATCAAACAAGTTGCTCATATATACATGTGCAAATTAGTTTTGCTTTGTCACCATTATCTTTCCGATAACTCCTCTTACAATTGACATGTGAGAGCACGTTGATGATTGGTAATCTAGACATAAAAAATATGTATAATTTATAAGTTTATCAAAAACACAAAAATGGAAAAAATAAAATAAAGACAAGAAAAGGGTGGAAGGCAGAAAATGACCATGTATAAATACACTTTCTTCTTTTGGGATATTGCAACGCTAATCATTGTTTGCTCCTGGTCTTTCCGATACCGTTTGTTTGAAATATCTAGAATTTATTTTAAAAGTATAAAATTGATTTTAGTTGGTTTCTCTTAAATATAATTGATTTTATTTATAAAATTGATTTTAAAGTAACATTTGTAATTTTTATATTTAATTTTTTTGTTTAATTTATTTTTTTCTTTTTATCTTATAAGAAGTAATTCGATATAATTAATTCATAATTGTGAATCTTGAATTAAATATTTAACCTAACAATATCGACGGTTAAATTAGAATTTAAGGACAGTTTAATTTATTTTTATAGAAACTTAATTTTATAAAATTAATCAATTAAAACTTAATTTTTGTCACCACGTACAGAACTAAACATGCACACAATGTATTTTTTATAGCGTTTTATTTCACTTAGAGCCATGCATATATTGAGCCCCTTTGTTACATTTTTTAAAATGAATTTTAATATAAAACTTTAAATTAAAAATTAATTTAAATAGTTTAATTATACAATATGATTTTAAATATTTTCTATAACTTTTTTTATTATAAAATTTTAAAAAATAATTCAAATAAAACATTTTTCATAAAAGTCATTTTTGCGAGAGACTTTTTATAAAAAAATGTGATTTTTTATCATGTAAAAATCTCTAATTATAAATATCAATATTATTAAATGTTAAAATTACTTTTTTTTAATCTATAACAAATAAAATAACTTCTACTATTATTGAATAAATTCTCATAAAAAATATTTTTAGAAATAAAAAGTTAAAATCATTTATTTTTTAAATCTATAACAAACCGACTTATTATTTTGGCAAAGAATCATTTTAATTAAAGGCAAGTTCCGCAATCCATCATCTTTTTGAAATTGTCCAAAACTTTAACTATTACTCAAGGTAAAAACTGTGTTTTTTTTTTATGACAACTAGGATGGTAATAATTTTTATCAGTAATCCTGATAGATATGGTGGATGTGAGAAAACTTTTAAACTAAAAATAAATTCTATAAAATGTTCTATTTTATTGAGTCTTAGATCTCAGGAATCCAATCATGTATTGCGCTAAAAAAAATTTTCAAGTTGTATTTTGAAGACGCAACTCTCTATTGCTTTATTTATTTATTTTTTTTAATAAATTAAAAAATAATAAAATATCAAACTAATAGATGATCGCATCTTGAAAATACAATTTCCTAAAAAAAGGAAATTTTCAGCTCACTATATAAATTTCATTTCCACCATATAATTTTCAAAAAAACTAAAAAATAAAACATTTTAGTATATTAGATTTTTCCAAAAAGTGAGTATAATTGAAAAAAATCTCAAATTTTAACTTTATAAAATTAGGATGAAAATGCATTTTAAAATGAGAATGATTAATCCATGATAGATCCAAACATAGCCTATATATAATTCATGAATCACGGTGGATTGTAAATAACCACCTAACCTAAAAGTCCTTTCCCATATGTTTTAGCCATAGTACGGTATTAATTGTCCTTTTATTTTTTTAATGACAAGCTCAAAACACTATAAATATTTTTGAAGAAAAAACACTATATAAATTACGAAGCAAAGGACCTGAAATACTGACGATGTGAATTGGCATGGCTGTCTAGAAAGAAGAGCTAGCTCTATTAATATATTTTAAAAACAGCTTGCACAACTATTTCAATTGAATTAAATAAAGACATGATCTGTAATGTACCATAGTAGAGTTTTAAAAATAAAATGTACAGTATCTACATGTTTTACTATTATGCTACTGCATTTAGACAGGGTAGGTAGAAAGCATTTCATGTAGAAATTGAAAGATGAGAGGTAGTATTTCATTTCATGTATATGATGGCTTTACAATAAATTATTAAGTGCTTGTTAGTTTGTGGAATGTGGGTTGGCTTTGCTTCTTAACCACATTTTCATTAAGCACAGTTTTGTTACTTTGTTTGCACGTTTTAATTTTTAGAACTGAACGCGTGAAAATTAAATGGAATCTTTTGCTAAGAGCTAGAGTGGATCTAATTGGTCAGTAAAATCAATGAGAACTTATATTGTTTAATTAAACTTATTTCTTTCCGACACATATAATTCAGCAGCCATATCATAGACACTGTCTTACACCCTTGTTAATTAAGCTTATTAAAGTTCTAATCTAATAATCACTCTGTGATGATAATTTATGTCGATGGTGTTCCCTCTTTCGGTTGTTTAATTATTTTTTCCTCTTTGCTTTGAGTCCGTTTGTTTATTTTATTTTTAAATAAGTGTTTTTAAAAGTTTTTATCTATTTGTTACGGTTTGAAAAAAAGAAAACTTGAATATGAAAAAAAATCTTAAAAACGATTTAAAATGAACAACTGTTTAATAGTTTATCATAAAAAATTTAAAAAAAAAAAAAACTATTTTATTACGTTAAACAATCACAAAACAACTTTTTTAAGTCGGATAATCTTAAAATTATTGAACGTCAAAAGCATTTATTTTATAATCCGTAACAAATAGACCGTTTATGTCTTTGCAATGTTAAAGGTCAATCCTGAAATTTTAGATACCTATGAAGAACCAATAAATTTGTATTCTTATAACAATTTGAATATCATTTTTCTTATATTTTTTGTTGTAAAATCATAGTGTGCTTTCACAATCAAGGTTCTTTAAGAATTTATTTTTAATAAAAATTAAAACAATACTATTTAATCTATTTTATTATATAGTAGATCACAAATAATATTTTAACAATTTCAATTTAAAAAAAATATATTTCAATTTCAATTTGGTTCAGCAATATATCTAAAAATAACAATTATTCTAATTAAGACATATTTCTCATTTTTTTTTCTTTTACATTTTCTTATACGTTCTCGAATATATTTATAATTGTCACGTTTTTCTGAAATTTGATTTATAAGTCAATCTATTTATTCATGAAAGCCATATGTGCACACCACTTGATTCATATTTTTTAAACCTTTTAAAAAATATATCTCAAATCATTAAAATCTTCATTTACTAAGTTATTTGTTTTATGATATGTGCCAAATAAGTTACAACAAAAACATAAAATATACTTTTTAAAATAAAAATAAAATATTGACTATAATATTATATACTCAAAATTATAAGTTTCTTTTTTATTATTTTTAATATACATGATCATTAAAATAATATACAAAGAATCAACCGTTAGATCGATGAAATTCAATGTTAATAAAGTTATTAAGCTAACATATTACTTTTAACTCTAACAAGAAATAAGTTTAATATGATCAAAGCCATCAAACTCATGTTGATCTAGAACCAAAAATTTACATCTAGTGATTAGTATACTACATCCAAATATTGTTATCTCTTATGATTATAAATTCTCTAAGATTGTTTATGACTCGAAGAAATTGCGGAATGTTTTAAAAGATAAAGATGCAAAAGAACCAAAAAAATTGAAGATATATTGATGAGGAAAAAAACACGACAACAATTAGATACTTGCAAGAGTCATGCTACAACCAGCAACAAATCTTTTAATAAAATAAGGAAAAATAACATGCAAGTGAAAAATCAACTATATAGTACCCACAAAAGAGGTAGAAAGACTCGTTAATTTGAGTAATTTTTATTTTCTTGTTTCTTGGGTAAGGTTTCTGTGTCTCAATTTTTTGGTTTTTCCTTTTTTTAATAAAATTATTTAGCTTAAAACAAAACAAGTCAAAAAGTAATTCCATAATCATTTTAAAATTTAATATTGATTTTATAATCTATAAAATATGAACTGTATAAGAAAATAAATAATCTAGAGTTTGTCCATATTAAATTTGTTCCTGTAATATATAGATCATATTGATTATATTTTTTTATACAGATCATATTTTAGGAATTATAAAATCAATATGATAAATTTACCCAAAAAAAATCAATATAATTAACATAATTTACATGGACTATTTTTAAATAAATATTAAATGAAATATAACAAAAAAAAAAAAATGACTATAAGCAAAAGTTTTTTTCATGTAAACTATTTTTAGAAAATAATCTAATAGTTATACTCACATTATAAAAATGAAAAAAGTCGAATCTAATTTATAAATTCAGACAACTAATTAGTTGAATTTCTATAATTTCACGTAATTTCTTTACAAGGATTATACATACATGGATACATTTGAGTTGAATACATACATGGATTAAGGATAATTGTATCATTGGCTTAAAAAAAGAGAGAGAGAAGAGAGAGAAAGAGAATTGTGTTATTAATATTAGAATTTAGAACCTGTTTCCCGCTTATCGACTATATACTTTTCTTTTCTTTGTTTTTGGGTCGATCCAATTCTACCCATCCTGCTTTGGGCCTATCTCTTAATCCACTCTGGTGGATGGGCTCCAATTATTATGCTAGAAAAAGGCAGGTAAATGTTCATCTACTTCATAAAAAATAGTTGTAGCCATTAATTTTAATATATAATAATAATAATATTTAATTCTATAATAAAATTTAGGGATTTGATAATTTACACTTTATAGTTTATTTGAGGAATTTTTAGTTATAACTTAACAAAAAAATAATTTAAAATTTTAAAAAATACACATGAATTGACTTAACAATAAAAAGGAAAATTATTGATAGAAAATATTGTACATACTAAAAATTGAAGAGAATTTATATAGAGAGGAATAGCAAAATTTTAAAAATTTATAAAGATTAAAACATATTTAATCTTAAATAATTAAAGTACGAAAACTTATTAATTTTTTCTTCGACAAATTTACTTCTCAACCATGGCTTCTTCTTTCTTTTCTTTCAACATAGGGAGTAGAGTTGAAAGACATGGGTCAGAAGAAGCTCGTGTTGGTGCTTTATTTATGGAAACTAAAACTATTTTTTTTTTGACAAAAAAACCTTAACCACTTATAAAATCATATATACAAATGGTTGTTCTTTATCGGTTGTGTAATTTTTTTACATTGACAGGACATGAAATTAATCTCTATATTTTATCAATTAAGCAAGGCCAACCCAACACTAAATGAGACATAAATCTGAAGCGATATATTTTATATTTTAATAATATTAACATTGTATTAAATTAAAATTAGGCTTAAATCACTATTGCGTTGAAGAAACAAGGAGAAAAATAATTTCAAGTTATTGTTTTTGGTAATTTTAATTATATAAAATGATATGAGAAATTTACCACTCATCCCCTCACCTTTACTTTCCACCTCTCCAAAGTACATCAAAATATTATTTTACTTTTTTTTACTCATGTTACTTGATAGTCAAAATTTTTGAATTTTTTTTTTAAATTCGAAACTTTTGATAAATGTGAAACTTACGAAATTCAATTTTTTCAAAAGTTGATTTTTTTATTTAAAATATAGACGAATGTGAAACTCTGGATAAATATGAAACTTCCGAAATATAATTTTTGCAAAAGTTTTTTTAAAAAATTGAAAATATGGATTAACATGAAATTTTCGAAATGCAATTTTTTCAAATTTTAAAAAAATTCAAAACTTTTGATGAAATGTGAAATTTCTGAAATATCATTTATTTAGAATAAAAAAAAATCTAAAATTTGAATACATGTGAAACTTCTATAATGCACTTTTTTCAGATTTTTTTATTTTAAAATTCGAAAATTTAGTTGAACACAAAATTTCCGAATTAATTTTTTTCTAGAATTCTTTATAAAATAAAAAATTTTGAAACTGTCAAAATTTTAATAATTTCAAAAAATTTGACTATAAAATGTTATGTATTTTGGAGTAAGAAGGAAAGGTGAGAGGGTGGATGATAAATTCCTCAAACAATATACATTAATTAAAAAAAGTTCCAATAACGATTGGGCCGAGGCCCAATATATTCCACAAAAACACGAAAACTCTGGAGAGAAGTCTTTAAATACAGCACACGGTATCAATGTTTTCTCTTATTCTGTATTGCCGCGTGTTGGTGGTTAATCGGTGGCGGGTACTCTTTCTTTCTTCTTTTTGAAAAATGGGTTTAAACACGCACTGTAGAATGCATAGACGAATACTAGAAAGCAATATTAGGTTCTTTATTGAATATGGATGAATGTTCGATCCTTTGATTATCTTTAAACCTGGCATTAACTTTCGGATTATCTTTAATCGGTGGCGGTTTCTTTCTTCTTCAAGAAACAAAAAACGCATTTTCTTGATATACAAATCTTCGTGAGATGATCTCTCATTCTTGATTTTGTTACCTAGGGTTTCTTGATCATTCAAGAACCTTCGTTCTTGGAATGTTTAAGCTCTCCGTTGAAACTCGGAGACCGTTTGGAGCATCACCTCTCTCGTTCCGTTTATCCATGTCGGTACAATACTCTCCTTCGAGGTTCTTCGCCGAACTCCACCTCGTGCAGAAGATTCTCTCTTACACCGTTCCAAAACCGGTAAACGAGGTTGAAAGGAGTGTCCTTACGAAATTGGAAACCGTGGAATCGTTGGCAGAAGTGAGAATTTGTTCTGCTCTGCATGTAACATTGCATCTCGTACTTTTTTGTTGCAATTTCTTAGAAACTATCTGTACTGAACTCGTGTTAGGAAATTTGAATCTGTAACTCGATGTGTGATCAAATTGGTATTTGCAATTTAAAGGAAATTAAACTAATGAATAGTTGCTTTACTTTCAAGAATTGGCTCAAGAAACTGTCAATGCTTCAAAAAAAAAAAATTGCAAATACCATTCACTAATTTATTCTACTTAATTATTGTTGTTTGCAAAGTTTGGCTTTTCTGATATTGCATGTTCTAGGGGAAATGAAAGTTTAGTTGTTCAGTCCCTATATATATATATATATATATATATATGTAATGTGATTGGTGGCATGATAACTGATAGAATAATGCTTGACAATGAAATATGATGGACAGTTTTGACAGGGCTAAAATCCTTTGCCTATTTTCTGATTATGCTCCAGTAGCTCATTTATGAATCAATACTATAGCAAAGATGGATAATGTCCATGGTGATGTTCCATTTGCAGTGGCAGAACGAGGTGGACGCCGTTTGCGACAAGTGGAGCATGAAGACGCATGGTATGTTGTGGTTTTGGGCATTTCTTGGTTACACTTATGTTTGATGATTCTATCTTCTCCTTGTGTTGATATTGATGGCTCATAAGGGGATTTCATCTCTTCCTTCACAAATACCATATTACATGTTGCCAAGACAGAGAGCTAAGTTTTTTATAAATTATCTATACTAATCATTTGAACAATTGGGTTCAATGGTAGATCAAAAGTTTTGTTCACAAATTAGTCATAGAAAGCTTAAAGCCCAATACAGAGCGTGAAAGGTTTACAATTAAGTAGAAAGTTGGTCCTATAATCTTTACACATAATATCTTAACTACAAATTTCGATCTACTGCATATAAGGGCAATCAATAGTGGATTACTAACTTTAAAAAGTTTTTCCAATATATGATTTATAAAGAAAGGTTCAACTCTCAAAAACAGCAGGAAAGCTAACATTGCTACTTGGGTAGCAATCTTGATATGACATATAGAAAAGAGCTGCAACAGTTTTGTATTTTTATCATTTTGGTCCTTCAAAGTATTATCTGTGTTAAACTTATTAATGAAATCATAAAATGAAAAATATGATTTGTGTGACAGTTGTGATGCCTTAATGACTTTCAATGAAATTGCATTATGAACTCTTTATTATTCATACTGTAAAAATTGGATGATACTAAGTCCCTACATGAGATGGAATCTATTTTCATAATATGAAAAATATTATTTTTGTGATAGCTGTGATGTCTTGATGGCTTTAAATCAAATTGCATTACGAACTCTTTATTATTCACCTAGTCCTACATGAGATAGAATCAATTTTCATAATCTAAAAAATTTGATTTTTGTGATAGATGTGATGTCTCGACGACTTTAAATGAAATTGCATTATGAACTCTTTATTATTCATAATGTAAAAGTTGAATGTTGCCTAGTCCCTTTAATAGATGGAGTCTATTTTCATAATGAAAAATTTGATTTTTGTGATAGTTGTGATGCCTCGATAACTTTAAATAAAATTGCATTATGAACTCTTTATTATTCATAATGTAAAAGTTGGATGTTGCTTAGTCCCTATATGAGATGGAGTCTATTTTCATAATATGGAAATTTTCATTTTTGTGATAGTTGTGATGCCTCGACGACTTTAAATAAAATTGCATTATGAACTCTTTATTATTCATAATGTAAAAGTTGGATGTTGCCTAGTCCCTTTAATAGATAGAGTCTATTTTCATAATAAAAAATTTGATTTTTGTGATAGTTGTGATGCCTCGATACCTTTAAATAAATTGCATTATGAACTCTTTATTATTCATAATGAAAAGTTGGATGTTGCCTAGTCCCTATATGAGATGGAGTCTATTTTCATAATATGGAAATTTTGATTTTTGTGATAGTTGTGATGCCTCGACCGACTTTAAATGAAATTGCATTATGAACTCTTTAGTATTCATAACGTAAAAGTTGGATGTTGCCCAGTCCCTTTATTATATGGAGTCTATCTTCATAATGAAAAATTTGATTTTTGTGATAGTTGTGATGCCTCGATGTCGTTAAATGAAATTGCTTTATGAACTCTTTATTATGCATAATGTAAATGTTGGATGTTGCCTAGTCCCTATATGAGATGGAGTTTATTTTCTTAATAGAAAATTTTGATTTTTGTAATAGTTGTGATGTCTCGACAACTATAAATGAAATTGCATTATGAACTCTTTATTATTCATAACGTAAAAGTTGGATGTTGCCTAGTCTCTATGAGATGGATTCTAGTTTCATAATATGAAAATTTTGAACTTTGTGATAGTTGTGATGCCTCGATAGCTTTAAATAAATTGTATTATGAACTCCTTATTATTCATAATGTAAAAGTTGGATGTTGCCTAGTCCCTATATGACATGAAATCTATTTTCATAATATGAAAATTTTGATTGATCGTTGTGATGCCTCAAAGACTTAAAATGAAATTGCATTATGAACTATTTATTATTCATAACGTAAAAGTTGAATGTTGCTTAGATCATTTAATAGATGGAGTCTATTTTCATAATGAAAATTTTGATTTTTGTGATAGTTGTGATGCCTCGATGACTTTAAATGAAATTGCATTATGAACTCTTTATTATTCATAATATAAAAGTTGGATGTTGCCTAGTCCCTATTTGAGATGGAGTCTATTTTCGTAATATGGAAATTTTGATTTTTGTGATAGTTGTGATGCCTCGAAAGAAACCATATGCATACATGTATGTGTGAATAGAAATCCAATGGGGGATTGGAAAGTTGAATTAGATTACTTAAATTAGATTATTCGAATAATAAGTTAATTGTGATTTGTAAATGAAAAAATTAGTGTGCTTATTATATGCTAGGTTATTTTAGAAAATAATGTTTAGCAGTGTGTTTCAGTCGTGATGAAACTGTCTCTGGCAGCAATATTATCCATATTGCCTTTAGTGTGTTCTTGCTTCTTTGGTCCTGCTACTTCTCCACAAACTACATCACAGGTCCTATTTCTGTGTGTCACAGGTGTTGTTGTTGTTGGGTTTTATTTGTCCTTCATATACCTAACTCCTGTCTCAAATTACCCTTTAGTCTGCATACCCCAATTTTAGTGTGTGGCTTAAGCTTTAAATGGTGATAGTTAATCTTTTGGAAACCTTAAAGATGGAAACCTCAAATATATTATGCCCAGGGATCTGTTTTTGGCTTGCCTCATTGGACCACCATACCTGGAGCTAGTTCTACTGTCTTAAACACACATATGTGATTGAGTAATGAGTTTATAAATTATAGAAAAACTTACTTTGTGCATAGAGAAAAAGTTTATGTATTAAGACAATCAGCTTAGATGCCCTACACTCGTCAGTTTTTTATATCTAAATTTTAACTGCTTTTTAGAATAGGAAAAAGTTGTTGTGTCTGTGAATATTAGTTTATAGTTGACTATAATGTGTTTCAGAGTGAGTAATCATGGTTCATATGGGCAATGTTATATAAAGATTGGCTGCTTTATAGTGATTTTGTACCTTCCCAATGCTTACATTTGTCATTCATGATCTTTTGAATTTTCTACTGTTACTAATACCAGTTACCACAATTATATGTAGCTTCTGAAAGTTAAGGCTGAGATTGGCGAAGCCTCCAAAAACCCTCAAGACTTGCTATTGGAAGCAATTCATTCTGCTGGTTTTTCTGGTGCATTGGCTAACCCTCTTTTAGCTTCAGAATCAGCAGTAAATAGACTAAATGGTACACTTCTGGAGGAATTTGTTGCTGTAAGTCGTCAAAGTTGATGTTTATGTATAATATAGTTTTAGTTGTCTCTCAAAAATCTATTTTTTTAAACTGTTATCTACCTTGCTTATGAGACTTCAAATCTTATAAAACATCAGGAAAATTATACTGCACCTCGGATGGTACTTGCAGCTTCTGGTGTTGAGCATGAGGAATTGTTCCACGTCCAGAGGAACCAAAATCAGTATACACTGGTGGTGATTATCGTTGTCAAAGTGAATCAGGGGTATGCATTAGAATTATTATTTTTTTTTATGTATTTCTGTTTACACATCTGCCAAGTCTAACATTCCTTTAATGGCCAGAGGACCCATTTTGCTCTTGCATTTGAACTTCCTGGTGGCTGGCATAACTTGAAGGATGCTATGGTTTTGACTGTGCTTCAGGTCTTTGATTATGTCTTTTATTTGTCTTCTTTTCCATTTTTTATGGTGGTTAGAAATATGGACAAGAATGGATTGTTTGGTTAGCTCCTTAAAGTATATGTATATTATTCTAGTTTCTGCTATGTCAGCATATGACTTTATTATCTTACATAATACAGATGTTATTGGGCGGCGGTGGATCATTCTCAGCTGGTGGACCTGGTAAAGGGATGTATTCACGGCTGTGTAAGTTATCTTGAAGTATTCAGTCTCTTCTGGCTCTTTAGTTGACGCTTGGAACAGAAATTTAAACTACAGATGCCCACTTAGTCACTTAGTCAGTTAATTTGCGATGGCCTAGATCTTTTGTATAACGTTTGCAACTAAGTATTTTATGCCCCCCTAAGAAAAATAAAATATGTATTCTCTTGTAAATATTGTCACCTCAACATTCTTGCTTTTGTGATGTGCAGATCTTCGTGTTCTGAATGAGTATCCGCAAGTTCATTCAATTTCGGCATTCAACAATATTTACAATAATACCGGCATTTTTGGGATCCAAGTCACAACAGTAAGTCCCTCTAAATCCTGTCCATAATGAAATCATATTTTCTGGAAATATTGGAGTTTTTATGTTAGTTCAATTTATATGTAATGTAACTAAAGATACTTTATGTAAACCCTTAAAGGATCCCTTAACCACAATTTCAGTGTGTTTTGGAGCCACGAGATAATGATTAACAAAGATTGGTTGCTTAGTGTGTAAGTTGGCTTTGGTAGGTTACAGTTCAGTGTATTTATCCGTGGTTCATTTATTTAGTCTAAATAATGTTTTGTGCAATTCAGGATGAAGGGACTTAATTGTAACAATTGATAATCCGAAGGACTAAAAAAACAGTTAAGCCAAATATAAAATATAAACCATATGCACACAGATTATATAAAAAATGCTATGCATAAATCTTTGCATAACCTGATGACAAATTTACAACAATTCAGTGTGCACTTTGTTGAGTGGGTAAAAAGTGGGAAGGTGGAAAACAGCTGTTGGAAGGGATGATAACCTCCTTTGGGTTCATGAATGAAAACCTTTTCAACTGAAGTTATTAACTGAGTGAAAACTAATACTATCTATTTTCGACTTTCTCATATTTTTGGCTTGCCAAGGAACGGCAAGTGTTTTGCCTTCCAAAATTTTCACCTTCGGGCTTTCTATGTATTAAACCAAACAGACATATGCTTGTTTATTTCTTGGTCAAAATGCTTGGAACCATTCAGCTTGTATGTAGAGTCTTTTATTAGTATTCCTTATTTATTTTATCATTTATGACCTACTCTCATTTATGTATTAGGGTTCAGATTTTGTGTCAAAAGCCATTGATATTGCAGCTAATGAGATTCTTGCAGTTGCTACTTCTGGACAAGGTATGCTGTTATGCTCTTCCACTAGTATTTTGCATCTTGATTATCACATTTTGATTGGTAGTTACAACACATTATTTTGGCTTCTGTCTGCAGTTGACCAGGTACAACTGGATTGTGCCAAACAAGCTACAAAATCTGCAATTTTGATGAATTTGGAATCAAGAGTATGTAAATCCATCTCAAATAAAAAATTTACTTAAAAGTTTTGACTGCGAAAATTTGTTTTACAATTAAATTCTATATTTTCTTTTTCTTAGTGTGCTTTTATTATTATTATTATTAATTATTAATTATTATTATTATTGTTGTTGTTGTTTTTCTTTGTTACTATTTGATCGGTGTCGAACTTGAAGCTTGTATCTCACACAACAAATAATCACTCACACCCTCCTCTCACTAGGAGATGATTGCCAAAATGGAGGCTACACAACTCTTCTCATGATCACCCAAATTTGGAGATACCTTACCTCTTCACTAGTCTATCTATTTATAGGATAAATAATTTGGCTTATTCCAAAAAAGAGATTAATACTCCACAATTCCATCGAGTTCTAAAAAACTTCTAATTCATTCTTCTAAGTTGAATGTGCAAGTCTCAATGGTCAAATTCAAAGACCTTGAAAATATTCATTCACTTTTTCCGAGCTTTGAAATTTCACACTTTGAAATTTGAATTGACTCACAACAAATCCTCTCCCAATTAAAAATTTCAAACATCTCCACCATCTTTTTTTCCTTTCATTTTTGTCATTATTTTCCCTTGTCATTGTTTGTCTCTCAAGAGTGGCAAATACTCTTCTCATATTTATCCCCACACAAGACTAAGCTCCCTTCCACTTCTACTTCTTGTAAGCTCACTTCAAACAAATTTGAGTGTATTCCCCACCATAGTTTTTGATCTCGACATTCATATGAATATTGAATAATGGTGACAATGCATATGTGCCTGAACTGCCGTTAGCAACAACCAACATAACATGTTGTCTAAACTCCATTGTTATCAATGTCAATACAGAGGCGCATCTAAGAGGGGGTGGATTAGGTGTGTAGAATTTTTTTGGTTTTTAGTGATTTAATGGATTATTTTTCTGATTAGGATAGTGTATGGTAAAAAGTAAATAGCTGAAAAATAAAGAACACAGTAATATTATCCTGATTCCCCTTACAATCTATGGTACATCTAGTACTTTTATACACCACAAGAGATTTTTCCACTATTGTTAGAATAAGTACAAGTCCCACCATAGGACCTCTGCTACAAACTTCTAACACACTGCCTAAGATAGCCCACCATTATCTTAGTTTACAATACTTGAAGAAAGGTTATTACAATACTTGTTTCCAAAATTAAAAGGTTTAATATAATTTTTACAACATATTGTCATTTCAATTTTTGCATTCCTTTTTGTCAATAATTTCAAAATATAAGATTTGAAACCAAAATATCAACCATGAGTCAAATTCATACAATGCCACTAATAAAAATCAAGACATAAATTGATTTTCAAAATCTCAACAAATAAAATTCATGCATATATAAACCACAATAAAATTATCATCAATTATATTTACTAACAAGTCGGCAAAAAGGCATGCAATCTTGACAAATATACTATCTTTAACTTAATATATGAATAGCAAACATATCATATATTAATATAAATTAATTATGTACTTTTAACCGTAGTCATAAATATGTGATTGTTCATTTTCCTAAAGAAGCAACCATTGTTCAAAATTAAATTAAAACTAAATCGAACATAAAAATTATTGGATCTTTTGTTGAGGGTATGTTGAAAATCTTGACAAAAAAAGAAAGAAAACAAGATACAAATGAACATAAGGAGGAAAGTGACACGCCATCTATATAACCATATCCTATTCTTATAATCGGAGAGTGACCCAATTTTGATGGTTCACACTCGAAGACAACTTTCTTCCATAAAAATCTGGATTATGATTTTACGAGTTGGGTACCCTGATTATGATAAAAACTACTCGTAAAAAGAATGTTCCAAGGATACGGTACAAGTATACATAGAAACCCATCATATTATCATATTAGGTTTAAATAAAATATTTGTGCTCAAGACATTTAGTGTAAAGAGAAAACAAAATGGAAAAATTGAGAAAAGAGTGAAATATTTTGGCACAAGTGGATGAGTAATTCTTGTATGGTCACAATTATAAATACAAATGATTTAGATAAATGATTGTGTTTCTAAATAATTTATATTTACGGTTGTACTCGTGTAAGTGTTGTTCGAAAAACAGCAGCGGTCAAAACTGAACGGAGAGACAATGACTTCGTTAACTGTAAATAATTTTATTGAATGTAGTATTATATAAGTCTATACTGTTATATATTTATAAAATAAATGTTACTGCAAAATATTTAATTTTTATTAAATATTAATGTAAAATTAATTTATATTAATGATGCACGTTTGATTTATTTAAAAAAAATATTGTTTAAAAAAACTCCTTGCTAAAAATACACAATTTTGTTTGATTTTTGTTATGATATAAACTACTCGTAAAAAGAATGTCCCTATAATAATTATTTGAGCGAGAATATCATAGTATTGTGATAAAAGAAATGATCTCCTCTTTCATGGGGACACAACTATAAACTACTATTATCATTCAACGTGCAGCATGAGTAAATTATTTGCAAAAATAGAATGATAGTTTGCGATGATGAAAAACAATTTTGTTTTGTTTATTTTTTACGAAATGAAAAGCTGAGCATCAAAGTAAGGGTAGTTATTACTGGCTCTTTACCAACTATCGACAGCATAATTAATACAGGTATGCAGTTTATCATCAACACTCAAATCTGTCCATTTTGTTCCATAAAAATAAGACTCGTATATATTTTTGGGATTCACCAAAAAAATGTAGTACATTTTTTTTTAACTAAAATTAAAAAGCAAATAGGCGTATTTTACTAGTACTTTTTTTTTTGTTTGAATACATGTCTGTTTGGTAAAGAAAATAAAATAGCTTGTAATTTATAGTTAATAAACTAAAGGATTTGTTTGTGTTAAGCTTACAATTTATAGTAAAATGAATGTTGTCAATCAGATTTGATAATAGTTTTATCTCATACGTTGATAGCATTTTTTTCTCAAATATATAGTATCTTTTATATGCTAGTTAAATTAATGTTTGAATGTATAGTTTATAGTGTATAATAAATTCTTTTATTTTTAATATTATTATTGTAAGTAAACAAAAATTTATAATAAGAAAAATAATATTAATTGAAAATATTGAAAATGCCAACAAGTGTTGTTGGTAGCACCATTTGGTTCATTCTTTTATTCTCATTTTTTTTAAAAAAGTCTGGTTGTAGCATTTAAGAACATTATTTAAGGATTTTAAATAAGTTAATTTAGTCTATATTTTGATTTGGAGATTTTAGAATTGATTTTAAAAATATAAAATTAATTTTGACATATTTAGTTGCTCTCAAGTAAATTTAATTTTATCTTGAATTTAAGATTTGTAGCTCTTGAGTAGGGGTGAGATTAGGTTAGACTATCAGTCAAGAGCATATGGCTTGACCTACTTATGACTTAGTGTGGTCCTGTTTAATGAAAATGTTAGACTCATACTTTTTTAAAGCCTATTAATTTATATAGATTAGACTCATACTTATAAAAAAAACTTATTAGGCCTGATAGGCCAACCTATATATATATATAATTTTTATTATTATTTATTAACATTTTTATTTTCTGTTATTATTTATTAACATTAGTATTTGTTATTTTAAATATGCTAATTATGAGTTTATTTGTTTCTTTGATTTTTAAGGAAGGTTATTGCAAACAGTGGCGGAGCTTGAACAAATACTTTGGGGTGCTAAATTTTTAAAATTTTAATTGATAAATTAAATATTGTATTTTATCGGTATATTAGAACTTTAGGTTGTAAAGTTGCGATATAAGCACATAAATTTTGTTGCAAACAAAACTGTAAAAAGATGACGAACTGGACTAAAAAGTTAGTATGTTTGGAGAGGAAAAAAATTCTAAACCAAAAAGATAGTTAGATTAATTGAATTTTTACAATTTTTATCATAAAATTAAACTGAAACTGATGAATAGCATATTGATTTGGTTTAATTCAATTTTTTTATATTATTAAAACAATTACAAAAATATTTTTTAAACTACAATGAAAAGAATAATATGTAAATGATTAAAAAATCTTTAAATACAACATATTTAAGATAACACTACTAATATAATCTAAAAGAGGCTTTCAGATCACACCAGACTTTTAATAAATGTCAATCCAGACAAAAATAAAGCCTATGATAGGTCTTAGATGAGACTCAAGTCTAAAAAAATCAATCGTAGATCAAACTCAGGTATTTTAAAGTCTAACTTGATCTATTTCCACCCTTACTCTTGAGTTTAAACATGAATTTTATAATAAAATCTATTATTCAATGTACTTTTATGTAAAAATATTCAAACATAACTTACTTCATCCAACTCCTATTAAATAAAATTAATTTTACAAAATCAATTTTTATCACCGCAGAACTAAAATATGTTATATATTTAAAATTTAAGAATATGAATTCCCAATAAAATAAATACACTACTTACTTTTTTTTAACTTATTAAAACAATGCATCAAGTTAATTCATTAGAATTTGTTTTCTTTTTCAATTGTTGTTTTGCATGTGAGCCATGGGCCAGGGTGGGACACACCCAAAGCTTTTAAATAAGCAAAATTTAAAATAGAGGCAAAATAACCAACCTAAGACAATACAAACCCGATAACTTCAATATATCATCGATTCCTCAACAAAAACCCTAAAAAACTCAAAGTATATCCTCCAATTGTTGGGGTCTTGGAGAGAAAAGCATAATATTTTAGGCATTTACTAAATGTCTTTAAGCTATTAAATGCTTCTTTTTTTTTTTAATTTATAAAAAAAATGTACATTTACTAAATATAATATCTTTCAGCTATTAAATGCTTCATATTCCTTTAAAAAAAAGCTATTAAATGCTTCTATCGGTCACACTTGGCAGTTTCTATGTCTATTTTATCTGACACACACATACACGTCTCGATTCTACCGCCATTTATTAATCCCTGCGTGCATTCACAGACTCACTCTCTCTCTCTCTCTCTCTCTGTTAAAAGAAGCACAAAACGACAACTACCGCTAAAATCCTTAGATACATGGCAGCGACAACTACAACAACATCAACATCAAGTTCTTCTCTCAAACCTCAAAATCAAAAAAACCAACCCACCAAGCCCAAACGACGCAAGTGTCGCGAAACGACCATCTCTACTAACGCTTCTCCCAATCACAACCACTCTTCATCTTCTTCTTCCAAAACCCGAACCGACCAACCCGAACCCGATTCTCAATTACCCGAATCACCTTCAACTTACACCGTTCGTTACTCTCCCGGTAGATTTTCCCCAATCATGGACTTCACACATTCCTCTTCACCAATTTCAAACGGGCATTCGGGTCAGGACCCGTTTCCATCAAGTTTCTCCAAATTCAATTCAGCACTCACCGCCGGTCTTCTCAATCCAATGTCGCCACCGCCGGACAAATCCCGATCGAGTCCAACTCTCTTCGAAATGATGGTTAACGAACCCGATATTCAACAAAGAACAAATCAGATCCCAATCAACAACATTTCAACTTCTTCGGTTCAAAAACCCCAAATTATAGTGCAAAATCGAGAAACCCTAATGATGCATCGGATTTCTGAATTGTTAGCTTCTCGTAGTCCTGGTAACCACTTCAACGATCCATCTTCGAGTGATATTAAGCTTACACTGAGTTCCAAAGATGGATTCAGTGTTTCCATGAATGTTCATCGTCAGATTCTTGTTGCACACAGTAGATTCTTCTCCGTCAAGCTCTCTGATCGGTGGACTCAGCAGCAGCAGCGAACGGCGTTGCCTTATCTTGTTGAAATTGCTGATTGTGATGATGTTGAGGTTTATGTGGAGACGTTGAGGTTGATGTATTGTAAGGATCTT
Source organism: Cicer yamashitae (assembly GCA_037974755.1). NCBI lineage: Eukaryota > Viridiplantae > Streptophyta > Magnoliopsida > Fabales > Fabaceae > Cicer > Cicer yamashitae. Next base: position 8,900,739 of record JBBPBQ010020323.1, read on the forward strand.
AGGAAGAAGCTTATGAAAGAGGATGTTTCTAGAGTTTTGGGTATCTTAAAGGTAAATTGTTGTTGGGTTTGTTAATTTGTTGTTTATGGTTTAATACTTTAATGTTTTTTTTGTTTCATTATATAGATAATGTATAATGTAGGGTTAGGTTGAGAATTTTGTTCTGTTTTATTGGCTGGGAGATAATGTATACTGTTGGATTAGGTTGAAACTATAGCAAGTTTGAATTTAGGGTTTTAATTACTATTTCTGGACACTTATAGTTATAGGATGGATAATTCTGATGTCAGATTGTTGTATTAGTTACTAAATGTGTTATACAGTTAATTCTTTTTTGGATTTTTCTGATTCATGGATTTATGAGAGTGAATTAGTGGCTGTTTTTTGTTTTTATCTTAGGTTTCGGCCGCAATTGGATTTGATGCTGGGGTTTTATCTTGTTTGGAATACTTGGAAGCGGCACCGTGGGCGGAGGATGAAGAAGAGAAGGTGGCATCGCTTTTGTCTGAACTTCGTCTTGAAGCTGTTGGAGCTGGGGAGGTTTTGAAGAGGGTTTCCACTGAAGTTGCCAATGGAAATGAAGATGGGAATGATAATGAAGAAGTCCTGCTTAAACTTATTCGTGTGGTTCTTGAAGGCAAAGATGAAAAGGCCAGGCGAGAGATGAAAGGGTTGGTTTCAAAGATGCTCCGTGAAAACTCTTCCCAGAATGATCTTCGAAAGGAGTCATTATATTCGGCATGTGATGACTGTATGCAGTTACTTCGTCACCACTTTTTGCGGGCTGCGTCTTCGGACCTTCAGAATGTGAGTCAAATTGCACGACAAGCAGATAATTTGCATTGGATTTTGGATATTTTGATTGATAGACAGATTGCTGAGGATTTCCTGAAAACATGGGCATCTGAATCAGAATTATCTGAAGCACATTCTAAGGTGCCTGCAGTTCACAGGTTTGAGGTTAGCCGAGTTACCGCTAGATTGTTTGTTGGGATTGGGAAGGGACAATTGTTGGCTTCTAAAGATGCCAGGTGTTTACTTCTAAAAACATGGCTGGTACCCTTTTATGATGATTTTGGTTGGATGAGGAGGGCATCGAAGGGCCTTGATAGGCATCTAATCGAGGATGGTCTTAGTAACACGATTCTCACTCTACCACTCTCCTGGCAACAGGAAATTTTGCTTGCTTGGTTTAATCGTTTCTTGAATTCCGGTGAAGATTGCCCAAATATTCAAAGAGGGTTTGAAGTTTGGTGGAGAAGGGCTTTCTGGAAGAGGAATGGAGAACAAGACCGGACAAGACAATTACGAATTACGACTGCATCAATTGAGCACCCTTGAAGACGATATTGTTCCAGGGAGAAGGAAATGGCAGCACTATATATTCGGTGTGTCACCTTTTTACCTCCTCATGATCATATCTATCTGATTCCTTTATGATTATTGGTTTTTAAAACTTCTGTCAAACCCCGGTAGCTTACCTGCAAACATTTGTGTGAAGCTTGTTAGTTAGACTCAATGTCTTCATGCTTTGCTCGGAAGAAGATGACACTGCTTATTGTCACCTCCTATTTTGTTGAAAATAACCAGAGAAAATATCGGTTTTATAGTTTGGCTTGGTACTTGGAATTGTTTTCCTTTTCTAATTTCATATTTGTTATGTGATATACACCTAGGCTGATCATGATTTTGCATCCTCTTGTCAGTAGAATGGATGACACTCTGAGAAGAAGGAACAGATAAAAGTGATTATCTGATACCTAACACAATTCTATTCCTTATCTTATTAACGAGACTGCTTCATCTTCCCCATGCATGTGTAGCAAGACAACTTGAGCTTCATAGAAATTTTTACTTGTCAGAGTGAAACTGAAATGTTATAAAACAAAATTCTCATTTGTTTGACTGACCACTAATTTTTCTTGTTATATATATACTTGGAGGCAAGTGGTCATAGCATCTGTATAGTTGTATCTTTATCAAATGACATGATGTGTTTAGTACATGCTATTCATTTGTCAGTGTCTCATATTGCAAACAACCTATCTGTCGTGGACCGGTCTAAAATGATTGTAGATGTTTGATTTCTGCTCTGTGAAGTCAATCTGCTTAAACATTCTTCCTTAAAATCTGAATTCTTTTGTTTTATTTCTTGAAGTGCAAGTTTCTGAACTCTTACGTTTGGTTTTTTTTCTTCTTATGCAGGTATACCACACCTTAGTTTTATGTGATAACTAAGTTCCACTAATCTTTACACCTATTGTCATATTCAGGCTTTTGATTGGCGTATATTCCTTTATAACACTATGGAGTATTGAGCTTACATTTGTCGGGTCCTGCTAGATAAATTTATTCAGAGTGTGTTTTCTTCCAGAAAATATCTTAGTTGGTGCCAAACTAATTTGTTTTAGCAATATATGTTACCCTGGAAAAAGAAATCAATCCTAGTGTTTGTCTTCCTGTCGTAGTTTCATCGATGAAAGAAATATAAGTTTCCAACCGTTTATTGTTAACTACTGGACCAAGAGCTAAGCTAATTGAATAGTTTGAAGGTATTGTTAACCTTCAATTGGCAGAGCTACGTCAAGTCACCACAGTTTCAGAAAAAACTACATTTTGAAGCTTTAACAAAGTCACAATGCTACCATGATTTTGCTAAACTCAACCAATTCAAGTACTACCTCTGATTGTTTTTATAAGAGATCGTTGAGTCAATAAAAATTTATGTACATATTATAGATTAAATACATCAACTTTTGTTGATCTAATTGTCTCTTATTAAAAGGACTAAAGAGAGTATACACTAAGATGTGCTGAATTTTATCTAATTCAATAGCTCGTTATAGGTCAAGTTCATTGATTGAGTTCATAGCAGGTTCATTTCGAGGCTAATTTGTTTTTTTGGTAGTGCATCAAATCAAATGTAAGGCATTACTATTTTTCTAGCAAGTCAATTTATGTTTATTATTGGAATGGGATTGAATTTATTGAATAGGTTATGATATGAATAACTTTGATAGAGGTTCAGCTGCAGGAACATTATTATTTGTTTCTTTATAAAGGTCATTTGGTTCTTTATGCATTTCTTGCGATTCAAGAAAAGTTTGAGAGATCCGAAACCTCTGTCATTTATTCATTTATATCTTTGCTTAAATAAGGAACCGGATTGTGGGGCATTTGAGATGCCGATATTAACTTTTTTTAGTGTTAGTTTAATTTTTACCATTTTAGACGAGTCAACGAATGTGAATCCGTTGAAATTTGAACTATTGCGGGGAGAATTTATGTAGTAAATAAACACGGCAAATTCAAAAGTGGACAATTCGTCAACTGCGATTGTACTTCAAAATTATTTAAAATTTTAATGATAATTGATAACATTCTTTGTAAATATAATTTAACAACTTTTTTTGACAATGATTTAATAAATATCAGTTTAATGAGTTGAATTTTGAAAATATATTTGTTAACTAACTACAATTAAATTATTGTCTCATCTATCTAAACCAAAAGAATTGTTCTGAGCAACGACGTCGATGTTCATTAAAATTTCGTGATTTTGAAGTATTGGTTCCCAATGTATCTTGATTAAAATTTCGTGATTTTGAAGTATTGGGTCTCAATGTATCTTGGCCAATAAACTTATATGTAAATACACACTACAATAATCATTCATTCTTTTCACCAAATAAGAAAAGAAACACTGTTTTCAGTTTTCAATCAATCAAGGAGAAGACATGAAAAAGAGCTCTTGCAATGTTGGCGTTTCCATGAACACGAGTCAAACCACCAAGAAACATGTATCCTTGGTGGGGACGCCATAACTAAAATGACGATACAATACAACAAATGGGATCATGTTGATGAAAATGATGTCCGGTGCTAGAGTGAGACTCAGTGAATATCGGATATTCTTTTTTTGGTCAAAGTGAATATAAGGTATAAAAATATAAAAAATAATTTCAAAACTTGAGCCCAGAACCATTCATTATTTGGTCCAAGAATTGAATATATTTATTTTTTTGTTATATATGCGAAAGTTGAATTTATCTTAGTAAGTTGTAGTACAATGTTAAAACTGGTGGTTAAAATCCAAGAACAATTGATCGTTAAGTTCTAGTTCAATTAGCAAATATCGATATTTTTAATTTGAATGTATTGTTCCAGTTTGAACTCGAGACCTCACATGAATTAATTATAATATAATTTACTATCTTTTTTAAGACAAAAAAACATCTAAGAAAAATTGGTTGCAACTATAAAAATCTCTTTCAACTTAACTAGAGTTTTGAGTTTAAATTTAATTTTAGAAATGCAACAATATTAAATTTCGAGAACTTTAATATCCATTATGCTCCTACCAGTTTAAAGGATACTACTGCCTCGCAAAAAAAAAAAAAAAACTGGTAGTTAAAAAAATATTAAAACTGAATGGTTTGAAAGTAATAGAGAAAAGAAATATATACTCGTGTAATGATAGAAATAATTTTAAATAATTATGAGATAGCGATATAATCACGGTCGGCTATTGAGTTGGGCAAGTAGTCCAATAACACATGTCCCTAATTAATAAGAGACTCAAAAAAAAATTATGTTTTTAATATAAGGGTGAATTATTTTTGGGTTAAATATATTTTCAAAATTATGATATTTTAAATTTAATCCCAAAAAATAGGTCACCAATTGGTAAGGGCCCCAAATATTTTTTTTTTATAATATAATGGTGAATTTTTTTTGAGTTAAATTTATTTTTGATCTCTACAAAATTACATTTTAAATTTAGTCCCTAAATAAATTTTATTCATAGTCTCTATTTTGATTTTATAACTTGTTTTATAGGCTAACAATATCACATTTTTTTTCTAATCATTTTTTCAAAATAACAATTAAAAGTGAATTAAAAAAAATTTAGAGATTAAAAAATTGAGAATTCTTTTTATAAGGACTAAAATTAATTTTTTATAGGGACTAAGATTTATTTTACTTTTTTTAATTATTAAAATTGTACTTTCTTTTTATTAAAGACCCAATTTTTAAGAATAGAGTAAGACATCTAAAATATTTGAGAAAACCTTGAATATAATAAAAAAAAAAATGTGAAATATGGGCATTTTGTGGTTTTTTTTTCTTTCAATAATCCAATTTTGAATTTTTTTTTACTAAACTACTCCCTTTTCAAAATTATATACCAAAATACCCTATTTTTTTGTTTAGTTTTAAGTCGCCTTTGCAAACTCGGGCACACACACATACATATATATAAAATATAATTCATTCATAAAAAAACAACAACACAAATTTTAAATTACGTAGATTGACTATAGAGTTGTCTGTAACATTTGAACAATGATTCCGTTTCGAGTATGATAAGTTAACCGACATAGTCCGCATGTTCTTGACACTTTTTCTCTGATGTTCATTTCAGTTCTAATACAGTACTATTTGAACGACATTTTTTAATTCTCCGCATTTCAAGATATGTAGGTGATACTTCCATTTCCACAATTGTTCCTGGAAGAAATTTTTGCATAGCCAACAACCACTTTAAAAGGTCATTGTAAGACTTTTTCCAGTTTCCATAAATCATTTTGATAGTTTTGTTCTTTGTCATCCATGCTTTTTTATAGGTGATTGTATAGTTGTACCGTTCTCATACGAAGAATTAAAAAAGATCGTCTAAATAGTACTCGTATTAGAACTAAAATGGACATTAGAGTCAAGAAAATACAGACTATGTCGGTTAACTGATCATACTTGAAACCATTGTCCAAACGTTACAGACAACTCTAATCAATCTACGTAATTTAAAATTTGTGTTATTTTTTTATGAATGAATTATATATATATATATATATATATATATTAATTTGAAACAAAAATTGAATTTTTTTTTGAAAATCTCCTTTAAGGAAATCGCCTTTGCAAATTTAGACTTCCTCAAGGAAGTCACCATTTGTAAAAGTGACTTATAACTAAAAAAAATATATGGTATTTTAGTATATATTTTTGAAAAGAGAGTAATTTAATAAATATTTTTAAAATTGGGATAGTGAAAAAAAATCCGCATTTTGTGGTTGAGCTCACTTATAAATCTCACCAATTCAAGTGAAACACTTTTACTTGTAAAATTCATGTTTAACTCGTGTCCCTTTATTTTTCTTTTTTATAAGAGTTTTTTTGAATTTTAAACTGCATTAGATATTTTCTTACTAAAAATTATTATTTATTTAACGTTTTAAGCATAAAAAAAAGAATAAATGTTTTAAGGAAAAATTACAAAAAATCTCTCTCTTTCTCTCTAGGATTAGGAAAGATAAATATATTTCTCTCTTTTTAAATATTACATTTTTATCAAAGAGTTTGATAGTATAACTCAAACATATAAAATATGAGAAAATAAATATTACCAATTCAAACATACATCTTAACATATTAAATATTTATGCAACTTTTTGTTATCTAATATGAACTTACGACACCTTATAAATACAAATGTTATCAAAATAATTACTAATTAAATCAACAAAATTTATGAATTATCCCAAATTAGTTAGTAAAGTCCTATATTTAACAACAATTAAAAATAGTATTAAATTAGTTAAGATATATTACATTTCAAGAAACTTGGAAATTAAAAGTTGAAACAAACATATTTCCCTAACTTGTCAATCTGAATATAAAATTGATTCGATTTGAATATTAAATTGATTCGAGGCGGACTTGATGTTGAGACAAGAGTATATGCAGTATAGTAATTGATCGATCGTTGGACTCTTTGAACAAAGAGATCGTGTATCCGTAAACACTCTAAAGTTTAAACAAGTATTTGAACGAGAAGTTAATCAAATAAGTTGTGTACATTTCCTTTTACTAGAGTCCCTTTTAATGGGAGTATTATGTCATATACAAAATGATTTGTTGAGTATAATGTGGCGTGAATGTGTGCCATTTAAAATGGATTGATTCTTTGAGGGTGGCATGGTGCAGCTATTAAATTGAATGAAGGCGCTAGGTTTACTATTGATTCAAGAGTATTAGTAAAAGTCTACCATTGATTTTGAAGAAATATATTTGCCTGAGTTTAATTGAATAACTTTTTCATACTTGATTAAGTTAATTAATAGTATATGAAAAACTCAATTTATATAAGAAATACATGTTACAGTGTATTTGTGTATTTGTATAATTCATTTGATAATGACTATATAAAACTCACATAAATGATTTGATTATTGTGAGACATACAATTTGTGAATTAAAAGTGAACGTCACGAGAAAGAAGGCTGAATTGTGATACCTTTTAAAATTTAGTTCATACACTAATATTATACTCTTAAGTTATTTTTGGAGTGAGGATGATTAGATTAAAAATAATCATCCTCTTATTAAGGATGATCTAAAGAAGAAAAACATTAGTTTGAAATATGTGTGATAAGTGTGTTAAGGGTGTGAATAAAACAAATATAAAGATAGTAGAGTTTAAGAAGACTCACACACATGATTTATACTGGTTCATTTAATATAAACTACTGCATTCCCCATAGCTTTGTGAGATTTTCACCGGTGTTCAGAAACTCGTTTTCTGATTTGCACATTTTCAACTATGTATTTTTTTAGTCTCACCAGACTTACAACACTATATTTTATTAGTCTCAACAGACTTACCCAATAACTCAAGTTTATATCAACTTGAGGATATACAAGTAGTAACGTATATGATTTGTTTGAGATCAGATAACAACTTTCTAAAATATTTTTACATCGTCGATTCATACAAATTAAATCAAAGTGTTAACACTATTAATACAACTTTCTTAACTACAAGGACAAAAACAATATATATAATTATTAAAATACATTTAAACACAACACATTGTTTATGATACCAATATTGACATAGTGTTTGGTTTTAGTATTAGATAATCTATTGTAAAATTATGTGAAACTATATTTCAAATCAATAAATGTTGGGTTTATTGGTTTAGTTCAACTTGGACTCAAATCCATAAAAAAATATCAAACTAATTTAATTAGTTTTAGTTAAATTATTGTGATCTAGGATCATTTGGTTTGATTTTATATCTCTAGATAAAACTCACAACTCAAATAGTTGAAATTTAGGTTATAAAATTTAATTTATTTTATAATTATAATAGTTGCTTTTATAAATTACATCCTCCGATTTTTATTTTTTATTTTTATAATAGATATTTGGATTATAATTTGATCAATAAAAATTGATGTATTTATTTCCGTTACATGTTAAAGATTTTGGAAGTCCTGTTCTAATCTTAAAAATTGGCCATAATAAAAAAAAGTGCAATTTTAATAATTAAAAAATTAGGTAAAATAAATTTAGTCTATATACACATACTAATATACATGATGCACTAAGGATCTACCCCGTATCAATCTATATGCATGTCATTTAATTCATGTAACAAGAAAATATGCTCAGATAACAGGTCACCTTTACATATTAGACTCAAACGTAAATTTCGACAACCATAATCAACCACCACAATTCTACTCATAAAAATAAATTTACTCATAAAATATACCTTTTATAGAATCCAAAATTACAATAATATTCACCACAATATCTATATTGATTAGCATATTTATTAACATATGTTGTGTTAGGTATAATCGAAGTTCATCAAAATCGATTAACATATATCAAACCACAATTATACTATAGACTTATATAATTTGGTTTTCACAACTTTGTCACAATTAATAATTATTCTGTTTTCAATTTTTTAAACATAAATATTTTTTTCTTATAAAATTTATCTACTTCCATACATTCAATCATATTTATAAGTAAAATTTATCTACTTCCATACATTCAATCATATTCATATGAGGAGAAGATAGAAAGTAATATCTAATAAAATTAGTTTTGCACAAAATTAAGGAACCTTAGTCCATAAAATATATCAAATAGATTTAAATTTATCGATCAAATTATAATTTAAATGTTTATTACAATAACCGAAGTTCCGCTCGTATTTGGTTCTATATATAAAACTCAACTCATGTTGCATTATAAAGAGGAGTATACTTCAAAAAGAACAATGCAATACTTTATCCTTATATTGTTCTAATTATGGGGAATTTCATAAAAGTATTAATTTATTGAAATCAAATTAATCTTTTAAATAAATAAAAAAATTGATCATGACTCACTCGTCCTCCTCAGCTCTCCCTCCGTCCGTCTCTCAATCTCAGACATTGATCCTGTAATTAATGAAAGCTGCTTCTTTTCTGTTTGGATGCTTTACCTACTTCAGCATAACAAGCAGTAAGCCTAGTGTAGGATTAGGATGGTCCTAACCAATAACCACAAATATGCAACTATGTACAAGTAAAAAAAAGTTTATTTTTATACATATAAAGAAAGTATATGAAAATGGACCACTCTAATCTATGATCGTAGCCTGGTTGTGTGGCACGTTATTCTAGTCTCAAAAATCTGTTCAAAAATGTGACTCAAATGATGTCTCAGAGTTGAACAGTTTGTAGCTCGCGCCAGATATATCCCCCGCCATTTCTGGACTCTCTAATTGACCCCTCTCTATATCCCATGGTCACACCTTGAAACTTGTTCATCTCTAACTTAATTAATATATAATAATTCAAAAACAGTAACTTCTTCGTTTCCTTCACCCTTCATTTTTATTGTTCTATACTCCTCTAGGTTCTTTATGAGGATGCATAGTGTCATTATATATTATCATTAGAAATCACGTGTCAACGTTTTCATTTATTAATCACTAATTAATTCGTTAACTTACATGAGAGGCAAACTTAAGGTAAAGTGAAAAGGTTAAATACGTGAATAGGTAAATTCATCTCTCAACTTATAAATATTTGTTAAATTAATTAAAATTTAAAAATTGATAAATATATTTTTAAAATTGTAAAAAATATCAATTAAAATAATTATTTTATAAATTTTTGTTATTAGATATAACAATGTAATTGAACGTGTCTTATTCACGTTAATCTTACATCAATGTCATCTTCCTAAAAACAAATTTAACGAATAAATTTTATCATCTAATAGAAAAATTTGTGAGTAATTGTAATTGTGCATTGACAAATTATTTCATGAAAGATTTAAATTTCGTAAGAAATTTTTTCCATGTTGTAATGATATTGATATGAGTCAATGTAGAAGTAACTTGTCGCATCATAGTTTCTAATAATTAAAGTTTAAATATCAACTATTTTGATTACTATTTTACAATTTTAGGCATGTATTTGTCAATTCTCAAAATTCACGGATTAATTTTATATATAATATTAACTCCTCTCAAAATAAAAATGTTAATGTTATATTTTATTTTCATTATTAATTTTATTTCACAATTATTTTTAGTAAAGAAAAGAAAGTAGTTGAAATTATATATTTAGAGAGTGTATTGAAAATTATATATTTAATTTTTAAAAGTTTAAATTTAATTTTCAAATGCAAAATTTCAAATGCAAAATTTCAAATTTTTGAATTCTTAATAAGTGTCAAGAACACTTGTTGGAATGGCTTTTTTTTTTTTAAAATCAATAAAAAGAATGCAAATGTGTATAGGTCTAGTTAAAATTGAAGTTGTGGAAATAACATTCTTTTGTCTCTAAGTTACAAAAAATATGACATGCCTTATATAACAATTTAGAAACTTTACACTGCAACGTAAACAGGTAATGACGTGTAACTAGTTATATTTTATTATATTTATGATTAAATGTGCATGTAAAATTTATTTATTCAATTAATGGTATCAATATTATTTAAAAAAATTGGAGAGAACGTGGGTATTTGGCCAATACATCCTTTTTATATAAGCCATTGATGTATTAAACTCGGTAGGCCGAGATTTACAATACTCATATATAGTGCATATCAATCCCTTACGTTAAAAGACAAATAAGTTAGTCAAGATAATGAAGGATAAAAAAAAGGGGAAAATGAACCATAAGAAATATACTGTATAAACACAACATGTAAAAAAAATATATAGTCATATGATGTAAACACAAATTGTATAAACATACAAAGGTTAACAATGAATCAATTTGGCATAATAAATATAAAATTATATATATGAAATTCTATAACTTTTTAATAAATCACTATGAATCGCATGACAATTATGATTAATTGTTCCATTTTTGAATAACTATATCAACATTTTATTTTAAATATTTAAAATTTATTGTCACAATTGTAATAAAATACATATTTATTTTACTATTAGCCTTACTCTATTATTATTTTAATATGATTAATTATATATGAAATGAGTTATAAAACAATTTGAAAAAGAAATATATAGATTGAAATGATAAAAAGACCGTAGATTTAATTTTCTCTCTGATAAAAATTAATAATTACTAGTATCTACTATGAACCATGAGCTATTTTAAAAAAACTATCTATGAAATTTGTTTACTTAAAACAAAACAGCAAATGAATAAACAAAATATATTTGGATTGATAATTATTTTGATACGATATAGGGATCGAATAGTGAATTTTTGTTAGTAATAAATTTAAGAAAAAGATACATGTGTAACAAAGAGAAGGTAAGGTAGTACTATTGTTGCATGCGCAGAGTGCGTAGTGCACAAAGGCCAAAAAGAGCATATGAATGAGAGAGAAAGTGATGTCATTGTTGTGTAGGCATGTAGGGTTGAGAAAAGGGAAATTTGGCAAGCGGCGGAGAAAGCTGCTCCTCCCACTTACAACACCACAACTAGCCTTTTTAACCACTCCAATTATACACGTACATTCTTACATTTCTTTTACATTTTAACACATAAATAAATAAAGAGACTCACCTATATATATAATATGTAAGTGATTTAATAGAAAAAACATATATGAAGAAAATTATAAGGTGTTTAATAAATATAAAAAATATTAGATGTGTATAAATATCACATTTCAATGATTTTTAACAAATTTAATTTAATTCTTTTTTTCATTCACTCTAATTTTTACGTTCCAATTATCATATATTTAATGCGTCTCATTTCACTTTAAAACTATTTTTGAAATTAACTTACGAGTTGGATTTTAAAAAATAATATTTTGTAGAGTTAAATTTATATTTTAATATTTATTTAATATTTAAAAAAAATAAAAAAATAATATGATAAATGAACACATAGTGTTTTTTAATTTTTTAAAATTGTCAAATATATACCAATATATAGATTAAACCCTCTAAAGTTCCCCTCTTCAAAACTCTTCAAAATTCAACTTACAAAAAGACCTTTGAGAAATTGCATTCACCTTGTCTTATATCTCTTTAAATGATATTAACTCATTTCTATTTTTCAAAATACACTAATCTCTTTTGTATTCATTAATAAATTTGTGTCAAACATATTTTTTTAGTCACATTTACTCTTTATTTATCATTTACCAAAAAACACTAAAATGCACATGTCGATTGTGTTATTATAAACAAAATTATATATACCAGATGTATAATCATATTTGTGTAAATTAAAGTAAAAAATTTATTTGTATTCCATAATAAACAACAGAAAGAGATGTAAGTATCAAAAAAAAATATTCAATGCAGTTTTATTATTGGGTATAAAAAAGATAATTACTTTTTAAAATTAAAGGAAATGTGACATCATTTAAAGAGATTCTAGAACATAATCAAAATAATTTTTCTATTTTTAAATATAGTTTCTTGAGAGGGGACTTTGCCCCCTTATCCTTCCAAACATATTTTTTTTTGTCATATTTACTCTTGATTTATCTTTTACCAAAAAGACACTAAAATGCACATGTCGATTGTGTTATTATGAACAAAATTATATATACCAGATGTATAATCATATTTGTGTAAATTAAAGTAAAAAATTTATTTGTATTCTATAATAAACAACAGAAAGAGATGTAAGTGTCAAAAAAAATATTCAATGCAATTCTATTATTGAATATAAAAGAGATAATTGCTTTTTAAAATTAAAGAGAATGTAACATCATTTAAAGAGATTCTAGAACAGATCAAAATAATTTTTCTATTTTTAAATATAATTTCTTGAGAGGGGACTTTGCCCTTTATCCTTCCAAAAACTAAAAGAGAATTTCTTTTAACTAAAAAAATTGATTTTGATAAATTGGTAGGTTAGGTATAATTTTATATTGTCGATAAATAAAGACTCAAAGATAAATTCAGAAAACTGTTACACGAAAGGTTAAAAAAATCTAATCCTATATATCATAGCATATTTTAATTATATATATAAATAAGAAATTAAATTATATTAATCACATATTTTCTATAATATGTTTTTAAAAGTAATTATTGCTTAAATAGAATAGTTTCAATAATATGATGATTATATATAAAAAGAATTAATTAATAGTAGCCACGGGTTGGCTTGGGAGGCTCCAGCTCTCCCATATTTTTCAATTTATTTTTTCATGCTACAACCATCTGTTTTTTTTTTTATAAATTTTATCATTTTCACATGTATTAAAAAAATACAATGTATTTAATATGTTTATTATATATATATATATATATATATATATATATATATATATTATGAAAATATTTTTTTTTAAATGTGTTTAACTATGACTTAAGATGTCAATAAATTTTGTTTTATTATTACTACTATACTGTCATGAACAATACAAAAAACATAAAACGATAATCTACTAGTCAACAACATTGTGAAATTTTCCTAATATTACAAATTTTAATTTCAAAAGAGTAATTAGAAGACTCCGAATCATCAGTAAAAGACTGTCCAATATACATTGAATGCCTGCTTAACTCAACCTAGTTGTATTTATTTTTCACGCATATGTTCTTTTTTATTTTTTACTAAATGCATATGTTCTTGAAATGTATATACATCATGAAAGGATGGAATTTTTCCCCAATATGAAATGCTAGATTGAAATGAAACATAATCAAATAGGTTAGACTCCTACAATATAATGAATAAATGTTTGAATTTTGGTTGATAGGTACCTATATCTAATTTTCGACGCATTTTTAATAAAATTATTTTTAAGGGAGAGAATCTAAAAAAGAGAAGGAAATCGCTAAAATTAAAAAAGATGAATATGTGAATAAGTACTTAGATTAATAACGTAAAATGACAAAATACTTACAAATGTGATAAAATTCTACAACTATGACGAATTAAATTGAAGTGTTTAGAATATTCATACTTCTAAAAGTGTAATGTTGACGATATCAAAGTTATATATTGAATATGCACTGAATTATCGAAAGTGATATATCAACCAGAACAAAATAAACATCGAAATAAGACATGAAAACAAAACAACGCTGCACTGAGACAACTAAATTACGAAAAAAATATGAAAGAAAAATTGATTTTTTTGTATGTGTAGAAATTACTTATTTAAATTTAAAATAAAATAAAAAAATTAAAGGTGAGTAATCCTAGATTAAAAAAAAAAAACTCTAAGCGTCCCGTCTTCGGTAAATATTTTATAACTGTGAACAATTGGAATAATAATTATTGTGTTTTTGGTGAATATAAGGATCATTGTATAGAAATAGTGGAAATACTCCGTTGTCCCTTCCTTTTTCTAAGATATGATTTTGAGATTTTTTAAAACAAATGATAAATTATACTATAATTAACTCACACAAATGAGATTCAATTTAATAATATAGACATTTGTTAGTTGAGCTAGAGTTTGAGGACAAATTCTTTTTATCTTTTAATGTATAACTTTTTTCAAAATTGAACATTCTTTAATAATTTTTCTTTTATCAAAATACCCTTATTTAATTATCATTAAAAAAACATATTTTTTTTTAACTTACAATATCAACAATTATAGAATACATATAAAAAAGTAACACATTTTTAATAAATTTATCTCTTCTATAACTTTTTTAATACCTCTAAATTTGTCACATAGATTTACAATAGTGATTAATGGATGTATAGTATATATTAATATAAAATTATTTTATTCAAATAATAGAAATTAATAGGTGCAATTATTATCTTGAACAATTCCAAAAAAATATAATAACATATTAAAATCAATTGCTCTAATAAATTATGGGTATAAAATTATTTTATATTATTTTATTTTTATAATAAGAGTGCACTATTTATATTGTTTAATCTTGCAAAAGCCATGCGCGTGTAAAGGCATGTGTGGATGAATAAATAAAAATAATAAAGAAAAAGATGCGGTCCCTCCCATGCAAAATGGAGAGCGGAGGATGTGGGTGGAATACTTTAATACACCAATTAATAAGAATTAGATGTGCAAAGATAGGACCACCTCATCTCTATATCTCACCTCATCCTCACTCCTTATTTTAGGAATGTTTTACATACACCAATCCACAATTATTTCATTTCTGCTTTAATTATAGTTTTAATCCTTTCATATTTAATTACTCATCAAATTGATTTTCAAAATTTTTGTGATAATTTGATAAATTTTAATTAATCTGACATAAAATTTACATATTATAAAATTCACTTAAATAATTTTACATAAGCATGTCAATTAAAAGTTTGTCATACTATTTTTAAATCTGAAAATTTGAGTGAATGATAAGAAATCTAGATTAAAAAACAAAGATTAATTTATGTAAATGAGTAAAAATAAGATATTAAAAATTATAATTAATTAAACCTTAAATAAACACCTACATATTTTTTCTGTTCAATTTATAGATATATTTATATACTCTTTCATATTCTTGTTTTTCTCTTCTCTCTATTATCCAACACATCTAATAAGATATATGAGAACATTATTTTCCATCTTTTCCTCCATCATCCTAATTGATTATTTAAGAGTCGTGGTTATTTTTGCATGTAACATATGATATGCACGGTTAGTCAATGCTGGTTACTTGATGTATAATAAGGTTACAAAAATCATAAAGAATTTTAGTAATGAATAAAATAAAAATATTAGAGGAAGTTAAATAAGTTAATTGAGTGATGAGTGGAAACAGATCGGAAGAGAATAAATAACTGGTTGGGCTATTATATGGTTCAGAAAGAGAACAGAGAGAAGGACCCACCTAACTCATCCCAAACAGAGCCTTTTCTCACCGAAACCCATCTGAAAAAGCCTGTAAAACACTTTACTTAGGAATGACTTCAATCTAGGGATCCGTTCCCTACAAAGATCTCCTTATTCCTACTCCTATTTGTTTTATTTTACTTCATGCAATTTTGTTTCCATTGCAAAACAATTAAATAATCCTTCGCCTCAAAAAAAGTTTATTTTCAATATGGCAACTAGCATGAAAAAATGTTTATGGAGTGGAGTTTAGTGCATTCACCCAATTAAACAATTTTATACTATTGTTTAATTATAATCTTTAAATCAAACAAAATTATTTAATATTATATTGGTGTAATAAATTATTTTTAGTTACTAGTATAAATAATTTTATATACAGTACATTTCCTTTATATTTTTTATAAAACTGTGAAAAAAAATATCATGAGTAAATCAAAACCACATTTTCTGTAGTTTTTATTGAATTATTATAGGTTGTCCATTTTAAATCTAAAAATCTTAATATAAATAAATAAATAAAATAAGAAATAAAAGAAAAATTTCATGTAAATAAATTCATTTTTATATTTATTACTAGTAAAAAATCGTGTCAAAAAATAAATAAATTAAATTTCTTAACTGCAATAATTAAATCCTTATTTGTTTTTTAAAAAATAACTGTAAAGAAACATAATTAATCCTGAGGCTCATACAACAACTCAAGTGGCGGCTCGTAGTTTATGTATCAGGCAAAGGACGATCATTACTTTATGTTGTTGTTGGTCCATTGTATGTACTTTAATTTTTGCAGAGAAAGTTGGTTTTATTGAATAAAATTATAGAGATTTAGATATGTTATACGACAAATAATTTGATAAAATTTGTAACGCATAATTGATTAAATTTATTAAAGTTTAATGAAGATGGATAGTTGATATAAAATAATTTTACATCAATGTTTAATTAAAATTTGTGATATTATTAAAAAAAAAAATCCAATTAATAGAACAACAATATATTAATTTGAAGTTTCATTTGACTATATAATATACATTATAACAATAATTAATATATTGAATTAAAAATGATTGATATTTGTAACATTTATTGATTATAAGAGTTTTCTAATACTAGGTAAGAAATAATTGAGGAAATTTCCTTAATATTATTATTATTATTTTGGTATGTAGGAAGACTAATTTGGTTTTATTTATAAATCTTGGTACATTGACTCATCACTCGTTAGAAATAGAGTTAAAGAGAGAGATAAAGAAAAAGGGAATAGTCTCATATATGATAGCTAGCATGGAGGTCATCATCACCCTCTATCTCATCTTCTATTTCTGAGCAAGTATATCTCTTCTTTCTTCTTTATTTTGCTTTTCATGCTACCCTCATGTTCCCTTATTATTATCAATAGTACCAACACCACCATAATATAAATTCTTAATTTCATTTTTTCATATATTTGTGTGAGAGAGATATTGGATCTTTGATTCATGAAGGTAGCTAGCTAGAAATTAATTAAGGATTTTATATAATTTGATTCATGGCTAGACAACTTTGTGAAGATGATAACAAAACATCATCACATGGATTCATTTATCCAACGATTCAAACACAAATCCAAGGTTTTGTTTCGGATCCAGAGATGTTCAACCTCACAACAGGCATGGAAATGATAGGTTTTTCAAAACATCATCAACTTCAACATCTTGTTCCTTCTTCATCTTCAAAAACCATGAATGATTCTTCTTTAAACAACAATTTCTATCATCATCATCATCATCATCAACAACAACAAGATTTCACTTCAGAGACAACAAGTAGTGAGAATCTAAACATGTGGCAAGAAAATAGATCATTATTAGTTGATGATTCTTCATTAAGATGTGTTTTCCCTTGTGAAGGTAATGAAAGACCAAGTCAAGGACTTTCACTTTCTCTTAGTTCAACAAATCCTTCAACTATTGGTTTACAATCTTTCGAACTACGACAGAATAGTCATAATAATAATCATCATCAACAACAACAAATGACGATGACGAATATGTATTCAGGTCATTTTGTTCTTAAAAACTCGAAGTTCTTGGCTCCTGCACAAGAACTTCTCAATGAGTTTTGTAGTTTAGGAACTACAAAGCAAAATGATGTTGGTTTAGTACAAAAACAAAAGTCTCAAAAGTACAAACAAGGTTGGGAAGAGGATAACAACAATGGTAGTAGCAGTTCCTCGATCAAACATTCTTTAACTTCTATTGAGTTTGTTGAATTGCAAAAGAGAAAAACAAAGCTCCTTTCTATGCTTGAAGAGGTATAGTTTAACTCTCTCTATATATATGTCACAAAAATTTAAATTTTTTTTTTTTATTTCACTTCATTAATCAAGGCTAGAGTTTACTATATCTTTCATTTCGCAAGAGTAAAATTAATAAAACTATGGCTTGATTTATTTACTTGAAGTCAAAATCAAGGTTCTTAACTTTTTGTTGGAGTGGTTGATGAGATTTTGATTCTTGAACTAATTAAGCAGCGAGTAAGGGTATTATCATAAATGTCTTCACCTCGTGACAATTCAACCTTTTTAATGTTACTTTTTTCCTTTTCTTACCAATTTTTTATAAAAAAAAAACTTTGTTAGTTTTCATTTTTATATTAATCAACTCACTTAAAATGTTTCATAGTTAATTTTTTTCTTTCTAAGGTGGATGTAACTTTCAATTAAAGTGAAATTAATTTATATATTTATGTATGTACTACTTTTTCTTTTTAATTTTTATTTTTTAATTTTTATTTATTTATAAATTTTGTATAAGGTTGATAGAAGGTACAAGCACTATAGTAATCAAATGAAGAGTGTGGTGTGTTCGTTTGAAGCAGTAGCTGGGAATGGAGCAGCAAAAGTGTACTCAGCTTTGGCTTTAAAAGCTATGTCAAGACATTTTAGGTGTTTGAAAGATGGAATTTTGGAACAAATTGAAACAACAAGAAAGGCTATGGGAGAAAAAGACCCTGTTGCACCTGGAACAACAAAGGGTGAAACACCTAGGCTTAAAATCCTAGACAGAGTTTTGAGACAACAAAGAGCATTTCAACAAATCAACATGATGGAAACACATCCTTGGAGACCACAACGTGGTCTCCCCGAACGTTCTGTTTCAATTCTTCGAGCTTGGCTTTTCGAACACTTTCTTCATCCGTAATTAATTAATTTATTTCTTACTTTAACTATTTTATTTATGTGTTTAAATTATCTATAGTTATTATATGGTATAGTAGTTATAAGGACCATTAAATTTAGAAGAAAAAAATATTATTTTCTTTTTCTTAATCTAATAGTCCTAACATATATCGTACTATTCAACAACAGCAAAATATTTTTATTTTTCATTGAGTGTGTGAATTTATTGAGTTATTGCTTGCTATGATGAAGTTCTAGTATAAGTAGTAAGCTACAAAATTGATTTTTGTAAAGAATCAATGTAGTCTCCATTTCAAAAAATAAGAACAACTATTGGCAGTTGTATTGTGGTATCATAAGTTTTCTCATAGGAAGAATCTTTTAATTTACACTTAAAAAAAAAAACTATCCTACGCATTTTTTTTTGGTAGTTTCTGTACATCACCATTCAGATTCCATCTTTTCATATGTTGTGTATAGTATTGTCATATTATTTTCAATCATTTCTCCATCATCTTTTTATTATCCTTTTGTTTGCGTCTCTTTCTCAACTACTTTTATTTTCGATTTTTATGTGGACTTAAATTAATTCTTCCTTGTAGGGACAGTTCTTCGCCACTATACTTATCTCTAATATTATTTATTAATTAGTAATTCATACGTGCCACTCAAGGTCATATTCTTAATTTATTTTTTTTGTAGGTACCCAAGCGACGTTGATAAACATATTTTGGCCCGCCAAACCGGTCTCTCAAGAAGCCAGGCATGTTCATGTTTTTTTTTTTTAATATGTCATTTTCATATTTAATTAAATACTATATGGTCTTCTCAAATCCGTCACGCAAAAATTTCTTATTAATATTTCTAAAGAGTAAGTCATAATTATTGTAGTATATTAGATGACGCAATGAAGTTGAAAATAATGTTTAATAAATAAATTATTTTTAAAAGTAGGTATCAAATTGGTTTATTAATGCAAGGGTGAGACTATGGAAACCAATGGTGGAAGAAATGTATTTAGAAGAAGAGAAGGAGCAACAAAGAAAGACAACAACCTCGGAGGGAGGAAATCATGAAGAGGATGTTAATGTAATTCAAAACCAATCTCCAACACAAGCTCATGAGGATGAAAAACCAAGACTTGTTCGAATCGATTCTGAATGTGTGTCATCAATCATCAACAACCAAGATCATAAAAATGAAGCTAACAAAAATATGAATCCTCAATTAGCAAACGACACGTTCGGATCGGTGGATATCGATTTTTCATCTTATCATTCCTCCGACATGGTGGCTGCATACACAAGTAGTGATCATAATCATAATTTTCACGGAGGAGGAGGTGGAGTGTCATTGACGTTAGGGTTACAACAACATGGTGGAAATGGAGTGAGTTTGGCTTTTCCATCAACAACACAAAGTCCAATGTTTTATACAAGAGATGATGATCATATTGAAGAACCTGTTCAATACTCTCTTTTGGATGGTGATCAAGGAACAAATATTATGCCCTACAGGAATCTTATGGGGACACAGTTGTTACATGACTTGGCATGATCATGATCATGATAGTGGCTAGCTATATAAGGTAAAGGTTGTTCAATTAATGTTATATATTTATATTGATATTCAATCATCATCAAGCTAGAGATATCACATTAGTATTAGTACTACTT
The DNA here is from genome assembly GCA_037974755.1 of Cicer yamashitae. NCBI lineage: Eukaryota > Viridiplantae > Streptophyta > Magnoliopsida > Fabales > Fabaceae > Cicer > Cicer yamashitae. Next base: position 8,921,653 of record JBBPBQ010020323.1, read on the forward strand.
TACTTTGGTAGAACAATTTATTAACTGAGCCTAGTGAAATTAATTAAATTAGACTCATTGATACTTTTGAATTTTTACTGGCTCAGTATATTGGTTATTGGTATATTAATATATGATGTTGCTTCCATGTTAAACACACACCCTCATGTCTCCATTTTGAATTTTGAAATTTTATCTAACTATCCATTTCAAAATTTGAATTTTTATCTAATTATGTTTAGCGATTATAGCCCTAACTAATTAAGTAGGCAGTTTAGGTCGTGAGTTAGGGACAGTGAAAAAAGTTTTAACCCATAACTTTAGGGTTCAAATCTTAAAAATTAATATAACCATTTATTTTTTTAAAGAAAGAAATATAACCACTAATTTATTAAATATTTTTATGAAAACCACTAATTTATTAGTAGTTGTATATAAAAAAGATTAAATATGATTATTCTGAATTTTAAATGGTACTTAATTTTCTAAAATTATGTATTTATTTTACTGGCTAGAATGTACCTTGTTCTTTTATAAAAGTGTTGATTGACCAATGAGCTAACACAAGTGGAAATAAAAATTCCTTTTTAGGATTGATGATATTTGTACTAGTTTATTAATGAAATGAAGAGAATATTTCAAGAAGGACGATAAATCATTTGGCTAGGTAGGTTTGGTTGGATGCTAAAAACAAGAATTGAGAGAAAATATGAAAGGTGATTGTGGTCCCTTATTCACCTCATAAAGACAATATCTCGTGCCAATTACAATTGGTTGCTTTGTGATATGTCGTTTTTATAATTGGTTCGCCGGTGCCTTTCTTTTTTGCAATCGAGAAAATATTAAATTGGCTTTTGAATTAGTGTTGGAGGCACTAGGGTTTTAAGATGAGACACATGCTCGATCTTTAACCAATTATGCAACTTGTTTTTAAACAGAATCGCACCCCACAAGAGAACGATACGTATTTGCATCCCTACGTTGTCGTGTGTGTGTGTTTTGATATACCTATATTTTTCACTCTTCTTATTTAATTTGTTTAATTGTGTTTATCATATGCCATAATTCGCAACTCCTCTCTTAGTCTAATAATGAGTCTCATTTTCGGGGGGAAAATTTTGCCTAAAAAAAATGTCATTTTTAGTTTTTAGATAATACCACACCCGTATCTGTAGAACTTCATTTATTAAATAACGAGAATTGAAAAAATTGATAGTATATTATTAAATTTGTTGACAATTATTTTTTTTTAATAATTTGATTCTTCAAGAAAGATAATTAATTAATATTTTTAGTATAGTATTTATTGTTGGTTGCATAAAAGAAATATAAATTAATTTGAAGTATGTTATAACGAATGTAATTGAAAATTCAAAGAGCATTCATAAAAAGGAACAGAAATTTCCCAAGATAATTTTATATTATTAATACTAATAATAATAGGTACATTATTTTTCAAAGCATCATATTCTACTTTGCATTTAAGATAGGATTAAATAAATTTTTAATCTCTAAAAAAATTCAACATTATGTTTTTAAGTACTTACAAAAAATTTCTTAACTTTTTAGATGCTCAAAATTCTCATTTTTGTTTTAGTTCCTACTTTTAGGTCAACTTATGTGTGTTTTTCTAATTTTTTTAATGCTTTTTTGCAGTCATATTAAAGACATTATATACATTTTCCATATAAAAATTTAAATTTTTTTAACAAAAGATAAATTAAATATGAATTTTTAAATGTTTGTTGTATAAAAATTCATATTTAATTC
>JBBPBQ010020323.1:8923765-8952689 GCA_037974755.1 Cicer yamashitae
AATATATTATTAATAATAAAAAATTGATAAAATTTCTATTATCTCTTATTTATTTATAATTATTTTTTAATATACATTAAATGAACAAAAACAAAGAGGGGGGGAGGGGGGAGAGTATTATCAATTATGTATATTTATATATTTAATAAGGTAATAATTAAATGAAGTAATGAAATGATGGACTCTCTATAATATGATTCTAATTTAAAGGTAGAGTTCGCTATTTTTAGTAAATTTTAATAAAATATTGTATTTGTTTTCAAATTTTGTTTTTTTTTTCTATGGCAAATTGAATATAATAAAAATGAGTATAAGAGATAGTCAATTCCATTACACATAAGAATATAACAAGAAAGAGAAATTTCATTTTAAGTTATAAAATTTATTTTTTTACCAGAAAGAGTAAATATCTATCATTAGACTATTTTTGATAGGTTTATATTAGACACACTTATAAAATAATACTCTAATGTTTTTGTTTTGACATTTAATATATTTTATTAATTGCTAAAACAAAGGACAATACAAACAGCTTGTTTTGAAGCAATTTTCATCCATTTATAAGAGTCAACTCTAGTAGTTAAGCTTACTAAGTCATGAATCAAATTATACATAAATTGTGCATAAAGCAAAGGGACATCAAACCTAATTATATATCATAGGAACCGGTCATAAACTTCTTCCCCACACAACAAACAACATAGGAATTAGAAAATGTTGAGAGTCTATAGTATTTCCTCCTCCAATCCAGTTACAGATATTTTTTCTTTAGTCAGACACAAATTTAAAAATGCATCACTTGGTTGAGACTTATTAGAACTTAAGCTTATTCTTCAACCTTTCCAAACTAGCCAGCAGAACACCGAAACACAGATCGTACCAACAAATACACACTCAAAGATACAATTACATTATTTCTCTATTAAAAATAAGATGAAGTCGAAAGAGTGGACTATTGCTGAGACCGTCGTTCATTCACCTCCATTTTTTAGTTAAAATATATAAAAAATATTATTAGATTGAAATTTCTAGTAACATAATTAATTTCATTTTTTTTACTATCTGATTGCATATTTCCACTTATAGATCCCAATTCGAAAAAATTGCGAAAGTTTTGGGGAAGAGCATCGACTAAAATCACAATGGATCATGGCGGCCCATTTCAACAATTATCATAAAGTAAATTTATAAAGTTTTCTTCTAAAAATGAGTCAATAGAGTATTAGACACATGGGATAATAACTATTTATTATATAATATTAAAAAGCTTATAGCCCCTGAGAATTTGAGTTTAATCGATTTAATGGTACCATCCACTATTACAGCTTAGTGTAGGAGTGGGTAGTGTGTTGTGAAGGTTGGAAGCCCAGTTCTACTTGGCCTAATGATCATACAACATGACATAATAAAACATCTATTGGATCCTTTACCTATCCGCACCCCCACGAATCTACTAAAATTACAAAGAATTCTTCAATTATTATATATTTTATTAAAAGCTCAATTTTATTTACAATTTTTTTTAAATAACACCAGTGGGTATAATTCGTAAAATAAAATTAGTTTCGATTTTTTTACCTTTTGAAAAATTCAGAACATACTAATGTTTTAAATATTTCACTTTTTGGAAAATCCAAAATTTTTGAAACATTTAAAAATGAAATAATTGGAAAATAACTTTTTCTTTAAAAAAAATGTTAGCATCGGTCTTAACATCTTAATGAACTTAAGCCAAATGCTACACTTCAAATTTTGAACCACAATTTTGATTATGATTATTTTAATTTTAAATAAAAGGATTTTTCACATTTTAAAAAAGCCAAACCATAAATGAAATTTTCATATTTAAAAAACAAAATAAAGTGTTAGCCTATGCGAAGGCCCAAAGCTAACATTTTGTTAATGTGATAATTTAGTTTATATTCCGAATTATTCAAAATGTGAAAATCAACAATTTTAGATTTTGAATATACTGGAATATGTTTTATATTCCAATTTTTTTTTATTCATGTTCCAATTTATTTTAACGTTCACTTTTTATTCAAGAAACTTTACAGTAGTAAAGAGAAATGTCCGGTTATCGTGAAAATTTTCTTTTTGTGAGAAATTGTGAGACAAAAATAGAATTTATGAAAATTGTTGATATGAGAACTAAGTGACAGCCCATTAGTAGATTTTACATTACTAAAAATTAAAATCTAGTAGGAATTCAAAAATTGAGAAATTGAAGGAACATTCACTTTAATTTTACGGTGTGAGCCAATTTCTCAATAGGTTCACAATTTGGATTTGAGAAAACCACATAGGACCACAATTCTTTGGGCCGGTTTGGTACCAAGACATACGAGAGGAAAATAAACTATACGGGATCCTCATCAATGATTTAGCAACATGTTTATTAGACCAACAATGTAGAAAATAAACTATAAACAAACAATTGGGAATTACCATTTATTTCCCATTCTGAATTACCATTTACAAGTTGTGGGAGATTGTTACGGAGGTTCCTATTTTCGAGAAGTGTTGTTGCACAAATGAAAATTTTTATTTTTTCAATTTTAAAAAACCTATGTCATGTTGTACCAAAAAACAAAAACCTATGTCATGGGTTAGTTTAGTTAGCAGCAGGACACGAGCTTCACGCACACTTAAATTTCGATAAAATCCCGATCTTACTGGATAGCAAAGCTTAAGATACTATTTGGTAACGACAATAAGCTTGTTGGATTAAATAAAATGTGTTTATAGTTTTTTTTACAAACATATAGTTTATTTCGAGACGTAATTTCAAGTAGCGTTTGATCTTATAGCTTTGTACAATTTCTTCCATTTATAAGCTCATTAATTTATTTTTATTATTTTTTATATATAAAACGTAATCGTCTCACTAACTTACTATCAACCCACTATCTTTAGTATTTTCTTCTCGATGCTATTATTTTTTTTTTTGTTCAGAGTGGTACTAGCAAAAAATTTAACTTCATGCATGGCAAGAATTTCTGTCACATAAAAAACAAAATTGACAAAGACATGCATGAATAGAGCTCGACGCAATTTCTTTAATTTCTTGCCAAAATAACTCCAAAAGAAAATTCTTCTGATAAGAAATTCATAATGTTAAATCTACTTTTGATGACAAATTGTAAACCATAAATTACTATTTATACACACGAGGTTTGCTAAATTTTTGGAGAACTCTTCAAATTTATGGTTATATTGTAATAAAAAAAAGTAAATGATGTACCCAAAAAAATAAATGAATTGCATGGGTTTTTTTTTTTATTTCATGACTTTGTTATATTTTTTGGGTTTTCTACCACAAAAGTCATAAATGAGATAAGGCTTAATTGCAATTTTGGTCTCCCTATTTTAGTTGAATCACGAAAATAGTCCCCCATTTTATTTCTCCCCAGTTTTGGACCCCAAACACAAATAGTGTGGTGTGGCTTTAAAAAATAACACTTAATCAAGTTTTAGACCAAAATTCTATTTGGGGGACCAAAATTGGGAAAAAATAAAATGGAGGGACTACTTTCGTGATTCAGTTAAACTCTGAGGACCAAAACTGCGATTAAGCCATGAGATAAATATAGTAAGAGATAAACAGAGGAGGAAACTTAAGAGACGTATCGGGTGAAATGAACAATCACATTTAGAGGAGGAGAATTCCTAATATAAAGAATAATGTTTCAACTGCAGATATGAGAATATGGAGAATAAGAAAACATAAGAAATAAAGTAAAGTAGAAAAATGGATTGAATACAAAAAAAAAATATATAGATATAGTAAAACAATAGGCAGGAGATTGGATAAAAATGTCACATTTTTTGTTATTTTAAATTAAATAATTATGTCCTTTTATGTCATTTTATATTGTTAAAAGCTAAATTTACCAAACACTTTAATATCAATTAATTAGCTTTCCAGCTATAAGTCATAAGTTATCAGCTAACTTTTCAGTTATCAACTAACTTTTAGCTTAATTTTACCAAACGAAACCTAAGTAGAATAAATCATTAGTAAAAAAAAATAGAATAAATCATAAAAATGGTAATTTCTTTTCTTATCATAAACCATACAATAAATTCATAGTATCACCTATTAATGTCAAATATTTAAAAAAGGATAGGAATAAATATCTTAATTTTCTATTATATTCCAACATAGTAGCCAAATTTAGAGTTTACCTCAATGTTAATTATTTAAATAATAAAAAAAATGTAAATTTTTATTTTATTCTTTTATTGCATAAGAATGTTTTAGGAATATAATTCTTTCTAATTACAGATTTTCTTAATGTACTCTCTTCGTCTCAAAATAATTGAACTATTTGACCATTTTACATATATTAAAAAAAAAATATAAATATAAAAATAATAATAATATTATTTTTACCAAATTATTTTTTTTAGGCACTAATGCATTATCGATGCCACAAATACATAGTAAAAAATATTACATTAAAAATAAAAAATAGTATTAATTAAATTGTACAATTGAAAAGAAGTACATTAGAGATCGAAAAGGTCCGTCGTTTTGGGATAATTTTTATGTCTCCTTGCTTTGCTTTGAAATTTTTCCCTTAGTTTTTTAATTAATAATATATGGTGTTAGAGCTGGTAGAACCAACCTAGTTGGGATATCGAACGCTAACGATTCTATCTGCATCATCTCTTTAGCTAAAAAAAATATATTCTATTACTAACAAATAATCAAATAAATATATAAATGAAGAATATATTGTAATTTCTTATTATGTATCAAATCAATCACCCAATTCAGAATTTACTTCCGTTTTTTAACAAAAATTTAGAATTTAACAAAAATTTCTTATTATATATCAACAACTCTAAAAAGAAGTGTAAAAAGTAGCAAAATAATAATAATTCTATATTTTTTTATCAAATAATTGTATTCTATTATAAGCAAAACAATAAATTAATAAGAGTTTGATTGTTATGCATTGTAAGTGTAAACAGTTTTATACCGTCAACACATCTTAACTATTCATGAAGATAATTTTAGAAGTAATTTTGTTAAAAGTCAAATATTTATAATGATTTAAAGGTTGTTATTGACTCGAAATGTAAAAACTCTTTATATAATCAATGTATATAAATTAAATTCAGTTAATAATATCATATATATTAATCCAGTAATCCAATTTAGAATTTACTTCAACGCCAATTATTCAAATATAAAAAAGGTAATTTCTAATTTTTTTTAAACCGAGTATTAAATGTGAATGTCTCAATAGGAATCCAAATTCGAATTCACTATCTCGTAAGAGCCTAGTCCCCTTATACATATAACTTCCGATGGTGGTAATTTTTTATTCTATTATTATAATCTTTTTACATTATATACAATTATACATTCACGACAAATTTTTAATTTTTTATATACATGGAACATCTTCTTAAGGCCCCTTGTACAGTAACAATTATTGGACAATGACATTTAATGTGTCCGATCGAAGTTCAATTAGAATAAATTGTAAAATAATAATAATAATAATAATAATAATAATAATAATAATAATAATAATAATAATTGAAAAAGCAAATTAAAGATTTATAGATTTTGGTTTTCAACTTTTAGGTCAATTATTGAGTAAAAAAACTTTTAGGTCAATTATTTGAGGTCTACATTGTGAGATATCATGCACTTATTAAAGCAATACTTTTAGGTCATTTTCATTGTCTTGTTTCTCATTGCATTGATGTACACTTGTTTGAGAACTTTTACACCCTTATTTATAGTAGAGTTGTTTCTTTAGGTCAAACAAAAAGTAACCTTTTCCTCTTACTTGAAAACATCTTGGTGCCTTCTGTATGTTTGTGTTGCTTTTTTCGTTAGAATATATTTGTTGATTCATGCCAATTCTTGCAATGTGTGGAAATTTATTTCTCCATCACTTTGTTGTCCTATGATTTTTCTACTATTGTATTGTTATTCTCCATCACCAACCCCATTGATAATTAAAAATCAAACGTTTATCTCAATCATCTTGACTCAGTGAAATTAACCTAAACTAGTTGCAAGGGATCAAAAGGATGCAACCTGAATTACTATCAACAAGAACACCACAAAGTTCACTTTAGAAAGACAATGCAGCCCAACAACTTAGCACAATAAAGGACAAACCCGATATGCATACATTAGTCAAAGTGGATGGTGTGTCTCAAGGGCTACGCTGAAGTCGTCTAAGCAATTAAACATATACATAAATAAGGATTCTAGACAGGCCAATGTATGAATACTGTTACGCATATCAAAGATTTCGAAGTTCCCACCTATCTCAACTTTCAGCTATGCGAGCGCATAAACAATAGTTTGAGATGTCCTCAATAGTCACTTGAAGAGAAATAACAATAAATTAGAACACACTGGAATTCAGAAGCACTCATAAAAAATCATTCACATATTACTCATTATCGGCTTGCACCTTACCTTACTTTGGCATCAAGAGTGTTTTTGCAAGTACACACCCCATTTGAAGAAGAAGTACATAGGAGAAATAAGGAGTACTCAACCCGGTGACAGAAAAATCAGAGAACCAGACTCGTAGTTCACATCACCAACTTTGGTGATCAACCTCTTGTGTTCACACAAGAATAGTAAATAATAACAAATTAGTTTTAGTATAATTAAGTAGTTGAACTCAAACATTTATTAAATTTTGATAGCCTTAAATACACCGGTCTAGTTAGGCAGGACCAAGCCCAAATATTGTTTAACAAATAAACTACAAACTATTTGGAAATTATACTATGTACCCCTACACTTATACTCCAGCTCCGCGTTTTATACAAACTACCTATTTTATCCGTTTTTTTATTTCTTTTAGAAAAAAAAATTACCTCCAGTAAATTCAACTTGGTTCCGAAAACTTAGAAAAAAAGTTTTTCGAAACTCATGTGTTTTAGAAATTTTGATTTTCTGTATCGAAAAACTTTTTTCAAGTTTCCGATACACAAGTGTGTTTTGGTAGGGTTTAAGCCCTAAACCTAACTTTTGTGTACTGGAAAATATTTTTCTATTTTTTCGGTACACAAATATGTTTTTGGTGTTTTTCAAGTTTTCCGGTACACATGTATTTTTAAAAATTTGAAGTTTGTATACCAGAAAACTTTTTTAAAATTTTCCAGTACAAAATTCAATTTTTTAAAAAAGAACATGTGTTCCGAAAAACTTTTTTTAAAATTTTTCTGAAATTTAGTGGGGTAAAAAAAAATTAAAAAAAAAAGGGTAAAATGGATAGTTTGTATAAAATGTGGGGGTAGGAGTATAAATGTGGGGTAAATGATATAATTTTCAAACTATTTTAATTTTAAAAATTGCATAAAGAAGTGGTTTAGTTGGCCAAAATGGGCTTGTTGTCTCCGGACATGTAATTAAGAACTCCAATCTAACTCAAAATACAGGCCCATCGAGCCAACTCATTATGTCGGGCCAAAATTGACGACTTTAATTAAAAACATATAAGTTCGATCTCTGCGTTAAAAAATCTGTGATCAATCGTTAGTTACATTCCAATCAAACTTAGTAAATTCATAAAAGATATTTTCATTAGGAAGTTCATAATTGATGTAGGTGGAAATAGCAAACTGGCACATGATATTAATAAGCATGGCTCTACATCAATAATACAAAGTAAACTTCTCCTACCATTGTCCCATCTAAACTGTTTAAACTACAAATTTCTTTGTACATTGATTTTTCCCCAACTCTCACTTCTTTTCAGTGAACTCGGGGGAAAGAATTACAAAATCTCACATAGTGGGAGTGAGCCACCCAATAAATATAAATAAAGAAATTTTTATGTGGAACACCAAGAGAAGATAATGCATAAGATTAATCCACCTCCCTAAAATACTTAATTTATCAGTAACATGCCAAAACTATGCTTCACTTACCTCACCTTCCCTACACATACCCACATCTATAACCATGGTTCCTTTCTCCTTTGACTTCATAACTCTGCAACAGTTTCTCCTTGGAGCCTGCCAAATATATACACCAAAACAAACCCAAATCAAATTAATTCAGTGCCACCAAACCAGTAAAACTTCCAAGTTAAAGGTGCATAATATTAACTTCATTAGAAGACTATGACAGTAACTTACTCTATCCCATAGATGCGGATCCGGCTTCTTGTATACCTCAACTCTGTTAAGAGAAGAAGGATTAGCCATCTTCCACCGACATTCTGGGTGAGGAACACGATGCCTTTCGTATTCAGTCAGTGTCTGTTGCATTGTATCATTGTACTCCGCCTTCGAAAAGTAAAAGACAAAAGGCTTCTGGCATGGATTTCGGCTAACCGGGCGCGTGTTGAATGCATATGCAGTGTAATCTGCTCTTCTGTACCAATTCAAGAATGTTCTTGAAGGCATTTCCATCTCTCGGGGTGAAAATACCCCACGGAATATCTGAACAGTGAAACCCCATGAAACCGAAACGGTCCAGTGCTTTGATTTGTCGTAGCAGATGGATTGCTGCATGAGCCCTGCTGAGTCAAGCTTCATTGGTATAGTAAGCCGTTGTAGGGCTTCTACCCGAGTCACATTGGGGAAGATTGGCTCAACCACATCAAGGTGGTGCAGTGACACTAACGGAGTCACTGGATGAGACGCAAGAAGACCAAACAGGTTGCCATACACATCATACTGTTTCAATAAACCAGGGACTGTAAGTGTTAAATTAAGTTAACATAATAGAATGCATGACTATACTGCATTCCTTGTCTATTATTAGCATTACAATACTGCTTTATTCAACAAAATGAAGTACAATAATGTTGTGTGTGGTGAAAATCTTTAATACTATATTTACAAAAATTTAAAATGAAATTCAACAACAACCAAGTCTTATCCCACTATGTAGGATTGGCTACATCGATCAAACAACGCCATAACATTCTATCATAACGTTCATTTTCTCTTTTAAAAATAAATGGAATCATCTAATTACTACTAATAATCAATATATGTTTGAACTTTTAATACTAAACATGTGTGCTTGGACACCTAGATAAGGTCAAGGAGATTTTATAGCAAATATCTCTGTTCTTCAAAAGTGAAGGGAAAAGGTAAAAGCCATTATCACTTTGCTTAATTGCCTCAACAACTTCTGCCAAAAAAATAAAATAATCCCTCAACAACTTTGAACTTTTGGGACCAGGCAACTATCATTTAGAGTCAAAACCTTCCACTCCACACGGAGCTCTTGCAATCATAAAGTCAAATTTAAACACCAAAACGGCATAAGCATCTAGTTTTGGGATTTGGATTGCATGCAGTTAGCAATTCTATGGATCTACGTTATTAGCACCTCGATGGCTGTTGGATTGAAATCGAACGTCCAGATTTCGATGCAGATTTTGATTTTTTAGAAATTGAAAATACCCAACTTAAAATCTAGACAGTTCAATTTCAATATCAATCTTCAGCAACCGACATGCTAACTACGTGGATTGCTGAGTACAAACAATCCAAATCCCAAGTTCTCGGCCCCACCTTCTAAACTAGATGATCTAAACATGCTTTTATTATTTGTATGTCCTGAAAATGCTGTTAATAATTTCTAAAATTATATCTGAGTCCCTTTAATTTTCAAACCCATACTTGTGTTCTCAATTTTCTTAATGCTTTCACTCTAGTGATCCCAACCAGCTGTGGTAAGTGCATACCCTTTCTCACTCCAAATAAATATTACATCCTTCTCAAAATATAACTCAAAGAAAGTGAATCAATCTAGTTATAGTTACTGGTAGTAATAGTTCAATCAAAATATGTGACGTAAAAAACCCGCAAGCCAAAGGAGAAATTAAATTCCACTGACCATAAATTAAATGTGGGAGTTCGATCCCGCCAAGAAAACAGAACCCAGAAAAAATTTAATGCACGATGCCAATAATACACCACCGACACACCAAAAAAAAAATCTTCAGAACCAAAATAATGTAACAGTTTTTAAATATAGCAATTCGTTATTAGGGGAAAAAAACTAAACTCAGTTATTACTCTTCTCATTTATTAATTGAGTCCAACACTCCAATCAAAAAACAGCTTGCACTGTTATTATTATTATTATTAGAAAAAAACAGTTAAAAAATCCAAAAAAATTGTAAAAAAAAAGGCAATTTCATTTTCGTCCTTCACCCACCGAACCATAAAAAAAGGCAAAGGGGCCACAAAATAAACAGACAGTGTACTACCACGTTTCATGATAAGACAATGACAGCACCAACAACAAAAAATAAACACAGTGATTAAAAATAATGAATACAAAAAACAGAACGAGTTAACGACTCACCTGGTGAAACCCTGTTTCTTTAGTGAGTGGAACACCGAGTTCAGCCATACAAGCATGCATTCTATCATCTGAACCGTACAATCCAGGATACCGTTGAATACAACGATCTTGCATTTTGTGAAGCGCTTTTGCCAAAGGATAGCTTATAGCAAATCCACCACCGCCATAAGCCATTCCGTAAGAGAAGAAAATGTTCTGCAAGTGACTCTCCGATAAACTTCCGATGTAATAAAATTGATTATGATCGTATTTCCTCAAAATCCTTATAAGATTCTCAGTTACGAAAACGGTGTCGTCGTCTCCCATTACGAACCACCGTACATCTTTCATCCCTAGACGGAGTGTTTCCGATACGATCCGCGATATTCGGATCGCGGACCGGTGACCTTGTTTGTTTTTATACGCGAATTTCGATGTGTCGCCGGAGATTCTCACCGGCGGGAGACTCTCGTTTTTTTCCGTTTTTACTTTGTTGTCTAACCACACTACGCCGCGCATTTCGGTAGCGTTGTACCATAGTTTAATGTAGTTTTTTCTCTGTTCCCATAGTTTCGCCGACGCGGCGATTCCGAAAACCACGTGACGGAGGTTTGTTTTCTCGGCGGTGGCGGTGGTTGTTGTTGCGGTGGTTGCATTGATTAGTGAGAGAGCTGATTTTGAAGGAAGAGAGTGAGTGTCGGTGGAGAATGTAAATGGTGTATCTTTACAAGCGCGTGAAGTTGAGACGAGTTTGAGCGAGTAAACGACGTAGGTAATGGAAACGAAGAGGATGAGTAAGACGAGAAGCTTGTGGGAGGTGCGAGATTGTGTTGTTGCTAATACACCTCCGTTAGAAATGGGGGTGCCAGATGTAGGATTCTTCGTATGTTCCCAAATTAATTTTTCTGAATCTTTCATATTTTTATTTTTCGAGAGTGTTAATACTTAATGGAACAATATGGATTTCTGAGATGTAATGTAAATCGCGGGGCTTTGAAAGCCCCTAATTTAGTTCGAAAGAATCAGATCTTGTAGTGTAGGATAGAATTATAATAGTTAATAAATAAACGATGTTAGAGTTGGAAGATTTGAATGAATGTAGGAAATAAAAAAATAAAGGGAGGTTTGATTTGGGGGAGGCGCGTGTGGTTAAAGAAAAGAAAAGAAGAGAAGGGTTTTGCAAAGAGGTAGAAGAGAATGCAATTGCAAAGCCAAAGACGTTACTAGTTGAGTTCACACCCACTCTCTCAGTATACAACTGGAATATTTTTTGGGGCTGAATTGGGATCACTCATATGATAGCAAGAGATGAAACCCTCATAGGGATGGAGGTGGGCCAATGTTATCATTCCGGTCGTTGTGTATATTTAGTTAGTATTTATTTACAGGTAAATTTTAGCAAATAAATAAACTTTCAATTGAAATAAATTTTAAATATTTTCATGTGAAGGTTTTATTAACATGCGATTTGTGTGATGTTCCCCTATTTTTCATCATAGCATCTAAGGAAAACAATTTATTGAGTGAAAATAAAAAGAAAAAAAAATTGTGCTTTTAATTTTATATCTTTTGGTATAATATCAGCCTGATTAGCTCATGTCATTAAAAAGTAATTTCCGAGAAAGTATGCTGGAGAAAATGTTTAGTGATCCTAAGGTTAGAAATATTTCTTTTGCTGAAAGACTTATTTTGGTTGAGCCTCTCATTCAAAATTTTCCTAATTATGCATTCAATGCAACTTTTTAAATTCACTTGTGATAAAATGGATAGGAGGTGCATAAACTTTTTGTGGGGTCATTATAATGATGCTAAAAGAATTCATCAATTGAACTAGGATGAACTTTGCTCCCCAAATTGATAGGTGGTTTAGAGCTAAGAAAAGCAAGAGACATGAACAAAGTTTGTATGGTTAAGGCTAATTGGGACCTTTGTAACATACCTATTGACTGATATACCTGTGTGATTTGTAATAAATATTAATGTGGTTCTACTATTATGTTTGAGATTCAGAGCTCTTAAGTAGGTTCGAAATTTTGACGTGGGTTATGTGATTCTTGGGATGTGTAAATTAATAATGTGGGGGTGGAGGACCGAAAATGGAATGTTTACTAGTTTTTGGGCTGATTATAGGATTCATAGTGTGGAGTTCGACTCATAGATGAGACTACCTTTCATTTGTCTATGTCAAAGCGGACAAGAGCATGAGACACTATGTTAGTGTTGACAGTGGTTTGGAAATGCAATGTGTGGCCAATTTGTTATCAGATAATGTCTAGAATTGTATTTGCGTTATATGTTTACCTTAAATGGAGTCATGAGATGATTTGTTGATTTGGGCTAGGGAACATGTTGAGAATTTATCTACTAGACCATCTTATGATGCTATGAAAATGGTCTAGTCGTGAGGACAAGATTACGAACTTTAGTCATGTTTGGAAATGGAAGTGGTTTGAGAAGCTTAGGTGCTTCTTGTGGAAGTTAACTTAGGGATGTTTGTTAACCAATGAGTAGCAGGTTCGTTGTCGTATAAGCCAATATACAAATTGTATGTTGCATTGTGTCTCCAGCGATAATTTGATTCACGTGTTTTAGAGATTGTGGATGTGCCTCTGATTTTGCTTCTTTAGCCATGTTGGCAGACAGAAGCATTATTGTGTTTTCTGTAGACTTTTAGTCTTGTTCTTTTTTTTAGGGAGTTTGCCCCCTCATACTCATCGAAAAACTAATTTTATTATAGATTTTAAATTTAAACCAGATTGATGGTCGATCGATTGATTCGTATTTTAACACAAGTTGAACTCTACAAATTAGAACAAAAAATTATTAAGAATTTTTGGCCCAGCTCAGGCTGAATTATGACATTTTGGGTCGGGTTGGCCCGTTGGACTTCATACAACAATTTATAAGTTTGTACAATTTTATTTATTTATAAAAAATAAATATTGATACTCACCTCAATCACAAGTTAATTGGAAAAAGTGTTATTTTGTATTTCTAAACATATCTATTATAAAAATTAAAATTCTTTTTAACAAGAAATCAATTAAATATGAATTTTTAAATTTTTGACACTTAAAATTTTATTTTTATATTTTATTAAAAAATTTAAATTTTTATGAAAAGGACTCTTAAAGTTTTATGAAAGTAGTTTTATTCTTTGAGTTTGAAGTCTTACCAAGACTTATATAAACTTTCGATACCTAATTCATCTAAATTTTTATTCATAAAAATAAAAAGAAATCATGACAGCATGATTTATATGTAGTTTTTTTTTACAGAATGAACTATATGTAGCTGATGGTGGGTACATGGTTGATAGGGTGCAACATGGTGGTCAATAACTCAATAATATGGTTGGAAATTAACAAGTCCCGCTTAATTGATGGAACAAGCCGTACTAATTGTATGTTCAGATTTACGGTGAAAATTCTATTTGATTTTGTAGGTTATGTAGTTTTTACAAAATCGATATTGATTATGATTTTGTCAATTCTCTATAAAGTCAAACATGCATTAAGGTGATAGATATGTTAGTTAGTAAATTAGTTATACATGTTAAATATTATACTTAGTTATTATATACTAACTAACTAATTATAATAGTTAATTTGTATAATTAATTAATTGACTAATTCATCTGATAGTGATTATAAATGTTGGAGAGTTAATATGTAGTTCTTTAGGTTGTTGGAGACTAATCATTCCGCTAAACTGAAGGAAAAATATATACTTTAATTTAATTCATTATATTGTATTTTTTTTCTTTTTGAATTGTATTTTTCTTCTCAAGTTTAATCCATTTTCAACTTACCGAAACTATTAAATATGTCTTAGTATTTTATTTTAAATTAATTAGAAGTTAATTATAATTAGGTGGAAGTTATTATGTTAGTTAAATTTAACACTATATAAAAGTATATTCTACTTTAATTGTATAATTCTTCATACTAGTAAAAAAAAAATTATTCACGTTATCAATTTCAATATTTGTCTTAATATATTATTTATTTTTCTCTTTGTTGAATTCAACGATGCTTCTGAGCAAGGTATGATTATAAAAGTTAGAAGAATGATATAGATATAGGTAGAAAGATATATACGGTACATACAAAGAGCAAATTATACTTATGCATCCATTGCATGAAATGACTAGTTTTTTCTTGAAAAATGCAAACCAAACGATGAAGCTCTGTAAATTACAGAGACATCACAATGGAATGACAAACATTAGCTACTATCTTGGATTTGATCTGCCCTCTCTTCGGAATTGGTCTTGAAGATCTGAACATGTTCCTGCTGCCAATTTCTGAAGCTTGAACAATATGGACAGTGTTATTCATTTTGCTATATTATAAATTTAGCTGCAATGATGTGTCTAAATATTTAGGATGAATGAGAAGAGCGTGTGGTGTTTGAGTTTATGTAGATCCCTAAATTATTCTAAACTGAAGGCAGATTTCAGAGTAATAATTAATTATTTTAATAATTAAATAATCAATAGATTAAATGTTTAATTTTGTCGCATAAGAATGTGATATTCAATTTTTATATTTCATGCGATTGTTTGTATTTGATTTACCAGGGAATCAAGTGGAACATCATCAACTTGTTTATATATATACACAAATAGAGAGCCTAAGGATAAAGAAGAAATATAGGAGTATGTAAAATATATTTATACTGTGTATGTACGAACTCTTATACTAAAAGTATATACACATGTGATGGTGGTGATTTTGCAGGAAGGGAACCAACATAGATACAAAGAAACCAGCTCAACCTATAACGCTTAAATTAAACCATAGACCAACCCACGGGGTTATACCAATTTGAACTTTCTTTTTAAATTAAAGAAAAAAATCTAAACAACGTGCTAACAAATATTGTCTCAATTGAATCCGTTATTCTCATGCACATAGATTTTTTTAAAAGATTAGGTCAATTTCAATTTGTCAACAGAGTAGATGAGTAGCTCAACTGAAATGAACTGATTGTTAAAGAATTGGAGAATTTGAATGAAAAAAAATATTAACATAAGAACTAATTATTAACTTCAACAGTTTAAAATAAAATAAAATTCAATTAGTCAGCATGTCTTTTGTAATGGTCCTCCTCATACCTTTTTAAAATATTTTGTTACCTGTTCATTTTGGTGTTATATAGCACTAATCCACAAACCAGAAAACTGGCTCACCATATAATCCCTCTTAAGTGAATGGAGGCTTACACAAGCACGTGGGAATTTTACTTGACAGTTGAGAAGGTCCATTTCGTCATTCATATGACTCAGGATTTTGTTGGCGAGCTTAAGCCCAAAACTACTTCAATAGGAGTAAGATACATGAAATGAAAGGAATAAGTCCAAATATGTAGTCTAATAGTTGGGTTGAGGTACTATAAAAGAGGTCACGACTTCAATTCTACTAATAAATTTTTCCACTCCTAACTAATTATTAACTATTAATATTTGTTTATAAAAAAATAAAATGAAGTTGTATAAGTAGCCACATAAGCAATTTTGCCCGAAATTTGTAGGTTGTCATTTTTGTGTTCTTCAATGGATTGAAGATGAGGATGGAAGAATATGAAGATGTTTAGAGTCCATATTATTTGAGGTTTTTTTTGTCTTGAATAAAAAAATAATTAAGAGTATTAACTCATTAAATGACACATAAGCACACTAAATGTCACATAAGCATTTTTAATGAAAACTTCATTGAAAAGTAAATAATGTAGACATTTTGAAACTTAAATTACTTTGGAAGAGAGAAGAAAGTAAATGTCTTAGATCATCAATATTTATGTGTCTTGTGAGTTAACAAAGAAAAAAAGTGTTGGGGTAAGAGTTGTTACGCCTTCTAATCTAAAATTGGTGTTCAATTTAGTGTATTGCAAGTGATTTTAATAAAATTAGAAATGAGCAAGATAAAAAAATAAATACAAATATGTATTTTAAAAAGGACGAAATGAAAGCTCTTAACAAGTCTATCACGGAGACTCAGACCATAGATTTTCTCCTAACATGGAGAAAGTCCCACTTGGTATAAATCTAACAGTTCGGCTATGAATCGTATGGATATGATTATCATATCTGATAAATAGTTGTCTATGTGGTCCTCTAGTTCACATTGGAGCTTGGATCAAAAGTCACGTTGTTTGGTGCTAAAAAATTGGTAGTGTCAGTTTGGTGCCCTAAACCTTTTAGAATGCTATATAATGTTGTAGTGATATTGAAGGATTCCATTTGTTGGTTGATGAAATTTAAAAAAAATCTAAAAGTGGAAGGTCAATTTAATCTCTCCACCCAATTATCTCTTTAAAAAAAATAATCAAAATAAATAATATATAACACTTTGAGTAGTCTCATAGTGTAGACGTTTATAAACGAATTATATATATTTTTTTTTGACTTATTTTTTCCTATAAGTTTGAATTGAGTTTTATTTTATGAGATACATTTTTTTTAGAAAATCTAAATTTTGATTTTGTTTTTCAAAAACTAATACATTACAAATAAATCAAATTTTGAATTTTCAGAGTAGAACTAGATAAGAATAAAAAAAGATTATTTGCTAATAGTTGTTAGGGGTAAGATAAAATTTTATTTGCTTTACGGGGGTAGGAGTTCGAAATGAGGGGGTATATGAAGACTTTTCTTACTTATAAATTTATAGTAAAGACTAATATCAAAATCAATTTTTAACATCCTTGGCCCAAAGACGGAAAGAATAACAAAAACTGAAAAAAAAAAAAATTTTGAGTCTTGGACCTATGACTCAACAGAAAAAGGGAGTAGCAAAAACCCAACGTAATTCAAGTTCAAAATGGAAAGGCCCCAACAATAAAACAGATTAACCAAGGAATAAAAAGGAATCTTCTTTTTCATTATTCACGTACAATTTTCTTAAAAAGAAAAAAAAAATAGAGCACATAATTATCATGACATCTGAACTTTGTTGATATCTTAAGTTCAACATATCATTTGTAATTTTCTAAAATATTATTAAAAATAAAATATAATAGAAAAACATATAATTTTTATGCGACTTATCAAAACTCAATAAAACAATCATAAAAGATATAAATTATTGTGTTAAAAACTTTATCAAAAAAACCCACAAAAATAAAATTATGGTAACAAGAGTGTAATAAACATCTACATTAGTCAATCAATTTAAAAGAAAAAATATTCCACCAATAAATATTAATATTAATGTGATCCTTGAAATTGTCTCAAAGCAATTTGAAAGTAGCAAAAAAAAAAATTAGATTTGTTAGTTGAAAATATAACATGTACAATTTGAAAGTAGGAAAAATTTATTTCTTTTACACATTGAATTTGTATTTTTTAAAAATAAATAAAACTTTTTTCATTTGAATATGTACTTCCAAATGAAATTGTGGTATTTTTTGAAACACAAGGAATTAAAATAGCTCTTAGAAAAAAATAATAAAGGGATGAGGTGAATAACAAGTCATATTCTTTTTTCTAAGAACAACATGTCACATTAAGATAAATGGATCTACGCTTTTTTCGACGCGTGGTTCTAACATGTTTTTTTTGGTTGAAAAAAAAAAAGGTAAAGTCCAAAGAAAACAATTAAATTATACGGACATTTTTTTGATATTCAAACTCTAAAACTGTGATAAAAAAGAGCTTTGTAAAACTCATTAAAAGGATATATGTATTTTATAGTATCTTTAATATTTTTCACATCTAGAAACTTTTTAACACTTCATTGATTTATACATTTGATTCAATATCGTTTAATTTTTTCTTCCTTTTCACACTTTTTCAGTTTTTTTATTTTTTGGTTTGGTAAATATCAGTTATATTTTGAAACGAAAATGATCATATTCATTAGTTTTTTTTACTCAATCATGTATTCATTAGTTTGATTAAGATATTTTGACTTTCTTTAATGGTGAATATTGTATATAAGTCATCGAAAACTCCTCAAGTGAAAATCTCCTTTAACCTAATTTCATAATTTGCCCTCACCAACCGATAACTTCTTAATCCAAGCCCTTAGCCCCTTCATATTTTTGAGAATATTTAGTGAGTCTTTTTTACGTGTATAAATTTCATTTACCAAATTTAGTCTTTAGTTGGATTATTTATTTGCATGTCTTAGTTACCAATCTCAATCAATAGAAAATAAATTGGGCCTGAGGAGATATTTGCATGTCTTATTATGTAATATTTTTTTTACAAAAGTTATTTCATTAAATAGAGTTTGAAACACGCACTACAAAAAAAAATTGATTTTTAATGATAGTCTAAAAATCATAGGTAAAAATCGGAAAATCATAGATATATCCTCAAATAGTTGGCGTTTTTTGACGTGGTTCATAATTATTAATATCTACGAATTTTTTTTATCGGTTTAAATTATAGGTTTTACTTACGGATATTTTATCGTTGGTATATCATTTAACCATGATTTATAAAGGTTATATTTACGATTTTATTTTGATCGCTTTACATTTCAATGACACGTCATTTATGTTGGCACATGTCTTAACTGTAAATTATTTATTATTAAAATTATTTTTTTGATATCAATAAAAATTACATAATAATTTAATATTTTTATTTTATATAATTATTGAAATGTAAATACATAATAAAATAAATATATATTTAGGAATCAAAATAAAATAAAAGTTTCTTATTATCATATATATTAAAAATTAACATAAAAGTCTTACATACATATCATATTAAACGATAGCTAAACCATGTTCACCTTATATTAAACAATAGCTAAACCATGTTCACCTTAATATACTTTAGATTATTTACTAGTAGTAAACATGATTGTCTTACTAACATAAAAGAGGCATGTAAAGCCATATATAACAATTTAAAAAAAAAATTAAGAAATTGTGTCTTCTAAATTATTAAGATTTCATTTTCAACAATAAATTAACTTTTAATGTTCACCTACAAACAATAAAAATTAAATAAATAAATACATAATTCAGCATAAAAAATAGAGGAAATATTAATGATTTTAATACTATTTTCATTGGCTTTATTACTGATATGCATTACAACCTCATTACTAATATGCCAAAAGAGAGAAAAATTGGTCCATTCAAATTCTCAAGGAAAAAGCACAATACCAACCCAAACAACATAGTGTATAATGATTAGTGTATTATAATCATTATACACTAATCATTAGTAATAACCGATATAAATACAAGTTTCTATCTCTCCCTCCATTCTTCAAATTGTATGTTTTATCTAAGAAAATGCAATTTATATGCCACAAACTTACGTGCTAATAATCAAAGTCATCAAAAAAGAATAATGAACACAAACAATTGAACTCAAATTTAGTCATCAACAAAAGCTTCAAGTATCCTATATTTTAACAGTTCATAGTACCATATTTTGTGTCGATGATAGAGATGCATAGGTGATAGAGATGTCGAAGACGTACACCAAAAACAACAACTCATAAAAAGTTGATTCAAACATAAACAAAGTCAAATTAATAATAGAAAAGGAAAATTAAAAAAAAAAAAAAAAAAAAAAAAAAAAAAAAAAAAAACAAAAGTCTAATAATATCATATTATTTTTCACATAGAAAGCTCTCAAATAAAACCTTAAAAGAAATCTAAAATTGTTCATCTTTTGTTTGAACCTCCTGCACCTATAGACTTTACCAAGATACTACATGTTCATCTTTTGATAGGCTTTACGATTCCACTAGTATCAGAAAGATATGCCACTATTTCTTTACACCATTAAACGTTTATGAATGCCTTATATAAGAAAAGAAAAGAAAATGACATAGGAGACTTATAAGTGAAAAATTAAATTAAGATAAAATGATCAAAAGTACAGTTTTATCTATTTTAGACACCCTTGACATTAATATGTTTTTTTTATAAAAATATTTAAAACGAAAATGACGGGGTTATTATCTTATTTTATCTTCCATTGTTAACTAGAATGCAGGGGAAATTGGACATAAATTTAGTGTGAAGAATAAGAAAATGAAGTTTGGCCCGTGAAGAGTATCGATAATAGCATAATGGGAGTGAGTACGTGTCTTGTTTCCGTGATGAGAAATATTCACGGGTTAGGTCACATTGAGACGTTCAAACAAAGTTCCGTGACCAATGTGGACCCATCCACCCATTACCCATAACCACTTTCTCCACATTACTAAATACATTTCTTAAAATAAGTTTGTTAAATAAAACAAAAAGTAACATATATTTAAACTTCAACAATATTAAATTATAGTTTTTTTTATGCTAAAATTAAGTTTTGCATTATAATTCTTTTGAATTCACTTGCTAAAATTGGATTTAGTATAACAAACAATTCTATGCAATCAGGCATGGTGGTGATCTTTGAATTGAGATTGAATATTGTAGATTTTAATATTAATTTTGATTCTATTTTTAAAAATGATATACTAAACTTGAAATTTAATTTGTATGATCTCTCAATTAAAACTACTGACATACTAATTGCATGAACGGTAAATAAGTCTCAGTGCATCAAATCCAAATTATATAAAAAAGATTAGACGCCAATTAGTGCACAATATAACATAGTCTATTGTCCATACCACTTTATCTACTAGAGCTTAAAATAGAACCGGTAGTGAACCACACAAAAATTCAAAGGTACATGAGTGATATTTGTCCTTGCATGTAAGTGGGGAACTTGGGAAAGAGAACCACACATTAAGGAGAAAATAATAAAATTGCTAGAAAATGGAAGGCAAAAGAAGGTGGAACTAAAAAGAGCAAAATAAAAAGGACCTAGTTCAGTTGATAGCATCTTTTCAAACTCCACATGCCAATTCATTATTAAAAATTTCTTTGGATGACCATTGCACAACTCGCATGCCAACCTCCACAAATTACCTAATATATCTGGATATAGATTTTTTTTTATAAGCATATCTAGATTCAAATTATCTTCTCATCCCTTAGTACAAATAGAATCGTTACTTTAGAGAAGTTAATAATAAAATACTTAATTTTTAAAGAATTTAACGCTGAAATTCCCACTCACTAATTATAAAATATTGGAAGATTTTGAATTCAAATATATACCTTAACATATACCTTAACATATTAAATATTCCAACAATTATCATATAGTTATAATTACGCGACTAATCTTTACCTTCCTGGATTTAATTTTTGTAATTGTAAATTTACTACTAGACAATTAAGCTAAAAAAGAGACTGAAACCAAATGTAGAAATGCATTTTTTTGACAACTGTCTCAGACTTGACCAACTTAACTAATTCCAAGCAAAATTCAGTAATTAGATCAATTAAAATCTGTTTAATCTTATCCAATATTAAATGCAAAAATACTATTTGTACTAAATTTGCAGGCTACTACTTACTACTCACATTCCTGTTAATGTTATCACATGACAGAATAAGAAATACGATTTTTGGTTTGAGTGGGTGGAATGTGGAAAGCACAAATGAAAGCAAAATATAATTCTCAATAATCACTACTCTATATATATACCTACATATGTCTTTCTATGTAAACATATCAATAGCTTAACTCTCTCCAAAAGAAACTAAGGTAAAGAAAAACAACATTGTTTCATTCTCATCTTTCTTTACTAGCATTAAGAATTAGAGTACTGAATTAACCTTTTTTTTTTCTTTCCAAATGTGAAATTTTTAACAGGTTCATGGAAGTGTTATTGTTATTTCTAGCTGTATTTATTGCATTGACAAGCTTGAATGTAGTAGAGAGTCGCAAAACTCCAGTTCTGGACAATTTTGAGTACTGTGCTGTGAGCTGCAGAGCTTACAGTGCCTCGTTGACGGATTTCGGTGGCGTTGGAGATGGAGAAACTTTGAACACAAAAGCTTTTCAGACAGCTATAGATCATTTGAGTCAGTACTCATCAAATGGTGGTTCACAGCTTTATGTTCCACCTGGAAGATGGTTGACTGGTAGTTTCAATCTCACCAGCCATTTCACTTTGTTCATACACAAAGATGCTGTGATTCTTGGCTCTCAGGTATTATAGCTTAACTTTTTTGCATGTTAATATGAAAATGTGATTCTTTATATTATTTATTTACGTGTGTTAGGATGAAAATGATTGGCCAGTGATTGATCCCTTGCCATCTTATGGTAGAGGAAGGGACACTCAGGGTGGAAGGTTTAGGAGTCTCATTTTTGGAACCAGCCTTACAGATGTAATCATAACAGGTAATGAAAATGTGTTTTTTTCTTCTTAACCATCCAATTTTCGGAGGAAATGAGTTCTGGTAATCCGGAGTTTGGGTGGGAGGTAAATAAAGTTTGATTAAGGATTGTTTCAATCAGGGTCTGAATTCAGATTCTACTGAATAATTTACCCTTTAGAGAAGAATGAATTAGGCTTAATATAAAAATCTAAGATGGTATCAGAGTCTATCTAAAATCCGTTGGATCATCTGCTATCAGATCAACACTATCAAACCACACGAGTCACATTCCAGATGTCTAGTCCTGGACGTGACAGGAGTGTGTTAAGAGTTCTACATTGGATGAGATACTAGTATGGCCTGAAAATGTGGGATTATCCTCACCTTACAAATCGATTTTATAGGAGTTGAGTTAGCCAAACCGAAATTCTAAGATTATTAACCACTTGATTCAATGTGTTTTTGGAATTAAAATAGAAATCTAGTCCAACTAAAATATGCTTCTTTTAATTATTGAATTTCAATATATTTTCAGGGGACAATGGTACACTAGATGGACAAGGTGAACTGTGGTGGCAAAAGTTTCACGGGGGGCAGCTTAGTTATACCAGACCTTACCTGATTGAAATCATGTACTCAGATAATATTCAGATATCCAATCTCACTTTGGTTAATTCTCCCTCCTGGAATGTCCATCCTGTTTACAGCAGGTTCATCTTTTTCTCTCTGCAATGTCTATTATCAATCTACTATATTGTTTCAAGTTTTTTAATATAAGAAATTGAAATGCAGCAACATTGTTGTTCAAGGCATCACAATTCTGGCGCCCGTGAACTCGCCAAATACAGATGGAATCAACCCTGGTGAGTTAGTATACATCTCAAAATATTTTTTTCAAGATGCTGCAATATGTAGTGTTAGTACTGGCTATAAGATTTTATGGTTTTGATGCAGACTCTTGCACGAACACACGAATTGAGGACTGTTATATAGTGTCTGGGGACGATTGTGTGGCTGTGAAGAGTGGTTGGGATGAGTATGGTATAGCTTATGGAATGCCAACAAAGCAACTGGTAATCAGAAGACTCACTTGTATTTCTCCAACAAGTGCCGTGATTGCTTTAGGGAGCGAAATGTCCGGTGGAATCGAAGACGTGAGGGCTGAGGACATTGTAGCCATCAATTCAGAATCAGGAGTCAGGATCAAAACTGCTGTTGGAAGAGGAGGTTATGTCAAGGACATATATGTTAGAAGGATGACTATGAAAACTATGAAATGGGCATTTTGGATGACAGGAGATTATGGTTCTCATGCTGATAACAACTATGATCCTAATGCACTTCCTGTGGTTCAGAACATTAATTATCGCGATATGGTTGCTGATGATGTGACTATGGCAGCAAAATTAGAGGGTATATCTAATGCACCATTTACTGGAATCTGCATATCCAATGTAACCATTGGACTAGCACAGAAGGCTAAAAAAGTTCCGTGGAATTGTACTGATATTGCTGGGATTTCGAGTGGTGTGACTCCTTCGCCATGTGACCTGTTGCCAGACCAAGGAGTGCAGAAAATGGGGGCATGTACCTTCCCAGAAAACAATTTGCCAATCGAAGATATCAAGGTTCAAACGTGTACTTATCATAGAAGGAATTTGTGAAGATAGTATACAAGGAATGTCTCATTTCAAGGGATCAATCCAAACACTGTAATACTTTCAAAAAATGTTTGTACTTTGTGTTTCAATCATTAGACTATTGGAGACTTATAAAAACTCTTAACAAAGGGCAACCCCAACAATGAAACAAGACTAAGTCAATAATAAATATATATGTTTAAGCCATATGTTTGTGAAATTCATTCATTTTAAGCATTAACCATGCAAAATACATAATAGGTGAAATTGAATGGTGCATTCAAAATGCATGTAATTTAATCACTAATAAATGTTGCCAGATACATAATTGAAACTTGAAAACAGAATTTAAAGATAATTATCAGGTATTATGAAAGAAGTTCCATCATGTCCATGACAGACTCACAATGTTGTCATCATTTTTGTTTTGTCCATGACACCCTATTCCTCCTAAAGCAAACTTCAGAACAATACAACAGCTTTTTTATTACTCATTTAAATGCTTGTAACATCCGATTTTTCAAGAGAAGTTTCTTTTCATTATCGTAGTTGGTTTAGGATTAGATTACAACGGAAAAGAACTTATGTGCTTAGCAAATCATCATCGGAACGATGGAGACGGGCAATAGAGATTCATCTTGTTACATTTATACAAATAAGAAAGTGATTACTGACAGGGTGGATCCGGATTGAACTTCACAGATTCCTTCCATATGAGCTCCTTGATAGCCTCTTCAGTGCACGTTGGCTGATCAAAATCAAAAGTGAATGGCCTTGGACAAACTGGCTCCTCATTGATGTTGTGAAGTGATGAAAGATATGGGTGACAAAGTGCCTCATCAACTGCATATCAATGAAAATACAACATAAATATGAAGCAAATGAGAGAAATTGTATATTGAACTTATTTTATTAAATGATGACAGCTTATTTTATTATAGAAATTAGTACACTCAATGATTTTCTTAAGAAGTGTGCATAATCTTAAACGAAACTTATTATGAAGCAGAGGGAGTACCTGTTATGCGTTTGTTTGGATCAAAGATAAGCATCTTTTCTAAGAGATCAAGTGCCTCAGGCAACATGTTTGGGAATCGGGACGAGAATTTTTGCTTCCGGTATTGTTGAAACTGTCTAAAATATCTTCTAGCATTGTCGCTTCGGAGAAAACCAAGGCTGGCATCATCAGGTGAACCTATTAACTTTTATGCAAAAGGAAAACAAAATGTCACACAACTTGTAGCCATCAACTTATATGCATTCCTTAAATTCATTTGACAATAACAATATTCAAGATGGAACATGGTATCATTTCAAAGGGACTTATCATAGCTTCAGATGCAACACATCAGTTAGAAACTTAGCATGCTTAAAAACCAAAACCATACCTCTGTGATAAGCCTTAGTTGATGAACATAGTCTTTGCCAGGAAACAAAGGTTCTCTGGTCATAATTTCACCAAATATGCAACCAACAGACCAAACATCAATTGCAGAGGTGTACTCAGAACAATTGAGAAGCAATTCCGGGGCTCGGTACCATCTTGTGACAACATACTCAGTCATGAAATCTGTCTCAGATGTTGTCCTTGCCAAACCGAAGTCACCAATTTTAAGGTCACAGTTTGCATTCATTAGTAAATTACTCGGTTTAAGATCGCGGTGCAAAACATTAGCCGAGTGCACATATTTCAGCCCGCGTAACAGCTGATATAAGAAGTACTGCAGAAGTTTCATGAAATATGTTAATTCCATGCTTAATCTCCAACTCAATGAAAAATCACAGATCAAAAGTCAATACTTCTCAAGGAGAGTTTATATATAATCAAGACTTGCAATGAAAGAAACTATAGTTGACATGTAGTTAAGGCTTAACAATATCATTAGAAGCAAACCTGACAATGTTCTTCACGAAGAGGTTGGTCAGAATGAATTATATGATGGAGATCAGTGTCCATCAATTCATAAACAATGTATACATCATTAAATGCTTCCTTTTTCGGGGGTCGAATGATATCCTTGATGGCAATGATCTGGTGAAAGATAATAGCAATTTTGAGTATTTAAAATTGAATAATCTCCAGTAACATATACATTCTAAGATCTTTCTTCTCTGTGACAGTTTTTAACAAAGAAAAATAGTGTTGCATGGATACTTGATTCTCACTCAACACTCTAAAATATAGTTATAATATTATATTAATTAACCAATCACCAAACGCTAATTTCTTCTCAAATTTTTGTGTCAAAATAACACAACTCATGCATGCAGTATATATATTAGAAGAGATTGAAATATAAAACGTTAGAAAGTTTCTCACTCAACACTCAGCAACACTGCTGGTAAGAGAAATCTCAAGAAATTGTTGCAGCCATTAGTTTCAGCTTAATCCTTGAAATACTGTGCTATGATATATTAGCATCAGAGGAAGTCAAAAACTGTATAAGAGAATATATCTATTCATTTAAACAAGGTAAAATCCTGCTCTTCCACTGCTCATATAGTGCATATTGAATCATGAAATTAGCTATGAGTTAGCAAAAGACTATAGTCCACAAATAATTAGCTAACACGAACTCTGACACAGACAACACACACGACAGAACACCGCAACACGGCTAATGTCTAGAATATAGGACACTAGGATACCACATACATATTAACCTTCTTATAACAAAATTATGGAAATGATAAGAATGTTCAAACTATAAGAGGAATAATTTTAATGCAATCCTTCATTAATACGAAGATAAGAAGATGAATTTAACCCTATGATAATTAGTCTCACATAAAAATGATAGGAGACATCATTTTGCTATTTGTCACACACAAAAAATATCTAATCTAGGGGTAAGAGTGTCTAAAAAGTATCTGATCTAGAGGAGATGTCGGTTCAGTCTCTTGGCACCATTGAGAAAAAAGTTATAACTGATATGTAGTTTTTTTTATTACAGAAACTGATAAATTCTTGTCTAATTTCATAATCCATTGAAAACCATATAAAAAGAATTTTACACCATAAAATGACTAGAATAAGGTTGTATGACTTAGCCTTACACTCATGAATGATTTACCAAATATATTAAGAGTTTAAAATACAAATTTGATGAACATGTAGTAAAAAAAATGAACAAAACAAGAGATAATCACTTACATTTTGATGATCCATGTGACGAAGGAGCTTAATTTCTCTCAAAGTCCTTTTAGCATCAATTATATTGTCAAATGCATTACCAATCTTCTTGATGGCAACTTGTTCATGTGTATCAGAATTAACAGCAGCACTAAACAGAAACATTATTCAAGTGAAAGTAAAATCATTTCCAACAAACAAACATCAAATTCATGCATTTAGCCAAGACCATGAAGAAAGAAACAAAAGACCTACCAAACGATACCATAAGCACCTCTACCGATCGGGCGAATGGGAGGAACATACTTAGAAGATACCTCAAACAAGTTTCCATACACGTTGTAATGTGCATATTTACCACCATGAGTAAGAACCCTTTTGATTTTACTGTCCCCTGATGCTGAAGCAGAAGCAGTAGAAGAGCTTGACTCTTTTGTTGCCATGTTTGGTTTCCAAACTTGAACAAAGGGTATTGATCACCTTACCAATACAAAAAACAAATGGTGAATTGAAGAATCAAAGTTAATCAACAAACATCATTTTTCACTGCATTCAGTTTATTTGTTGACTATAACCAAATTTTCTATTTTTTCTATCTTACTATATAGAAATTTTAATGTAATTAAATCTTTTAGGTAAGAAACTAAATTACTCAATTAGTATATAAAAATACAAGGATATACCTTTGTTCTTAGAATAATGTATTGGAAGCTAATATTGACACATAAAGAGAGAGAGAACACAAGCAAGTGAAAAAGAAACAATTGTAAGATAAGTGTGATTTAATGAAAATTTTAATAAGAAACCTGAAATGGAGTTTTCCAGATCATGAGCATAATACCTGTAAAAGCCAAAACTGTAACGTGATATCTAAAAGAGAAAAAAATCTAACTAATTGCTTTTGGGATTTTTCACGAGATGTTTGTTTTGTGTTCACCTACCAATATAAGTTAAACATGTTCCCTTGTGGATTCACGAATTGCATATGAAATGAAACCAGTGGCTTGACACGTTACCACGTATTGAACTTTATAACATGAAAAAGAAAAGAAGCTAATAGATGATATGAACATGAAACGAAAGAGCTTTTCTGTGTACATGTATTATGTGTGTTATCATACAGTGGTATATATAAAGCTCTGAAGAGATTTTATTTTTCTTCTCGATTTGAAATCAACTCAACTCTTCTTTTATGTTAAATGTTTTTTATCTTTTTCTTTTAGGAACTGTGACTGTTCATCTGTTTTGTATCAAGCAGTGTTTGTGTTTGAAATCTGTATATCTAGAAATGCAATAAATGCAATTTGTCGTTGTTGGTAGAAAATTAGGGAGTGTGGAAGCTGCATTTGACTTGATTCGTATGAAACACATATATTGACACGACAGGATAATAATTTAAAAAAATAAATTAATTACGAGCAATGTTCTCGGGAGCGCGGAGTAAATGGACGGAGGGCCATGACATCTAGATTATTAAAATAAAAATTACTAAGTTAAATTTTTACCTTTAAAGCTCGACAAAAAAAAAAAAAAAAACTAAGTCAACACATCATGGACAAAAATATTACGACAGCCTCATGTCTTGCCTTATTATATCATGAGAATATATATGGTTAACCTGGTTTTAAATTGTAATGCAATGAGAAAAGA
>JBBPBQ010020323.1:8952837-8989096 GCA_037974755.1 Cicer yamashitae
CAAAAAAAAAAAAAAAAACTAAGTCAACACATCATGGACAAAAATATTACGACAGCCTCATGTCTTGCCTTATTATATCATGAGAATATATATGGTTAACCTGGTTTTAAATTGTAATGCAATGAGAAAAGAAATGTTGATCGAATAAACAGATTTTTTTTTTAAAACCGTATTTTGGTCCACTATCTAGGTCCCTTTGCAACTTCTGAATAGTGCATACATCAACAATAAATGAAACAAATGTGTGAATTATGTGACCATAAACCTAATATACATTACTGGAAAGTCTAACATGTATAATGAAAATTTACCACCATGATAGCACTGTTGGTAAGTTATATACTTGTCCATGAACAACTTAGGAGGTTGCATTTTCCAATTTGTTTATCACGGGCCAATTTTTAGGGGTTTTCACAAGGCTTATGCATTAATGATTGTTTTCCTACATGCTCAACAAAAATTTGTAAAATAAGTCAGATATTGGCAAAATTGTAACAAAGTTATGGCACAAATTTCACAAACTTGGATAAGAATCGTAGAGCATCTGAGCATCAGCGCGTAAGAACAAATCAAAAAGGACTGGCCGATAGATGATGAGCCAGGAGTTAAACAAAACACTCAGAAATTCAAAATCTTCATTAAATGATACCAATATAAAGTAATGCAACATGTCGATTAAACAACTTCTGGCAGGGGAATCTATCATTGACTCCAACTACAACAAAATCTTGTTCAAAAAAACTAAGCAGAAAACATTATAATTTAAGCATCTGAGCTGGTTGGAGCCCCAAAACCACCAGATCCACGACCGAATCCAGGCCTTCCACCAGGACCCTGCACAATAAGACAACCCAATTATTCAGCAAAAACTTCAAATACTATTTCAAAAATAGAGGAGCATTACAGTATACAGGAAAAAAGTTCTGCCAAAATTATTTTATGCAAATACTTAGTAATGAACATGAGGACTACATAGTTATTACAACCACAAGCATTTCTTCAATTAATGAACAGCATTGTGCTATGTCAAAAATCAGATTATTAAATCAGCCAGTTACAGAGATAGAAAAAGGACCAAAACAGTGTAATTGCATTAAGAAAATGAGGGAACTATAGCACAACACATCCAGGTAAACTTTGCAAATGCAAATGCATTGAAGAATTGACATAGAACATGCCTAAATCAGAGGGAAGCCCAAAACTAAAAGCAGATAGGATGCTACATTAAATACAAAAACATGTACTGAAACACCTTGACTTCTTAATACTATAATAATTGTTTCAAAACACTCCACAACAAATAAACAAGACAAAACAGAAATAATTTGTTCCTCAACATAGCAACTAGTCATCCTATAAATAAATACATAACATTATAAGCTAGCTACTAACATGAACCTTAAATAACTTAGACAGTAAACAAAGATACAAAGACATTAGGTGCCTGTTTTGATTGCATTATTTGAGCTTCTCTACTGGAATAAACACTTGATAGATTGTTTGGGAGAGATTGTGAAACAGCTTAACATAAATTTTTTCAGCTTATTTTACACAGGTTCTCTAAGATAACTTATCAAAACAACTAATAGCTTATATAAATAGTTTATCCATAGTATTTATATGATAAGTGTCAATTAAGCTGTTTATACAAATAAGCCTAAACCTAGGCCACAAGCATTTTGCATAATATATACAACTATAAGAAAAATATACTGTCACTAAGATGCAGTAAGCTTACTCCAAATGAGGGTCTGTAATCAGCAGGAGCTCCTCCTTTGTCTCCTCCAGATTCACCGGCAGGTCCTCGTGGTCCTCCACGGTACCCATCTCTGTCGCCTCCAAATCTACGTTCACCTTCAAAACGTGGTGGACCCCTGTTCACAAATTAACCAATTTACAATCAACAAAACCAACAACAACTAATCCTGATCCCACTAAGTAGAGTCAGATTCAGGGATCTTACAACTCCATAACGTTTGGTCATATATTAGGAGCCATTTGTTACAGCTTTTACAGTAAAAAAACCACTTTTTTAAACAATTTAACCACATTTGAAATTATTCATCTGTTTGCTACAGCTTTTTAAAAATGAAAATCTGAAAATAATCTAAAAATTGCTTCATATGGGAAATTGTTTTAAGAAGCTTCACAATACAGCTTCGTCTTTACTTGAAAATCTCTAAAAAAATAAGCTCTAAATTATTAAATAGCAAAACCAATTATTTAGAATCTATAACAAACAAGCCTTATATGTCTATAAAAACTCTAATTCTTTCGTAATAGCTTTTCTAGGTTTTCCCCCAATGAATCAACTACACTACAACTGATCTACACATCTTACAAATTAAAAAAGTTTCAACTAAAAAGCATAAAAATAACACATCACAAAGCAATAAGTTATAATACCTAGGACGATCGCCGGGTGGACCACCGAATGGTCTACCAGGTGGCTTAGCCTGTTTCTTCAAAGTAGCAGGAACAATTTCCGAAGGAAGATTAAGATAAGTCCTAAGAAACTCGATTCCATCGTTTGTGAGGAACCAGTAATAGTGCATCCAAGCAAAGGTTTCTCTAACATATTCCCTCGATTTGAAACTCTGCATAAGCTTAATCACCTGCAAATTCGGAACATCGATTTCTGGATGCTTTGCCAAATTGAAATCCTTCTTAGCGTAACATACACCTTCTTGAAACAGGTACTTGCAGATCTCTTTGCGGTTCTTCTCTGAGATAATCTGAATAAATTATAACACGATATTAATTGAAGAGAAAATTGAATATATCAAATGATTAAGAGTTAAGAATTTGAATATATCGAATGAGAGTATGTACCATGGCGACGACGAGTGGAGGAGACGAAAGGAAGCTGCCGCAGTTTATCGTTGATGAAATTATAAACCCTAAAAATCACTCGAATGTATTTTCGTATTATAAATAGGCCCATCAGTTAATGGACTTGTTCATGGGCCTATTATAAACCCAGTTTTAGAAAGAAAAGAAATATTTATATCCTATACAATTCCAAAGTTGGATTTT
Organism: Cicer yamashitae; assembly: GCA_037974755.1. NCBI lineage: Eukaryota > Viridiplantae > Streptophyta > Magnoliopsida > Fabales > Fabaceae > Cicer > Cicer yamashitae. Next base: position 8,955,874 of record JBBPBQ010020323.1, read on the forward strand.
GTATCTTTCAATTGGATTTATACCCTCAAAATATTAAAAACTCAAATTCGTCTTTTTAATTTTCATTAAATTGATCGTAAAAAAAATTATTCAAAAATCTCACCCTCACCAAAATTTCTGGTAAATAATCTTTTTTCTCCAAATATCCGGTACATAATTTATAACTACTGAAAATTTTGTACCTTGAAATTTTCGGTAGTTAATTTTACTTTATAGGAAATTTGTGCCTTGAAATTTCCAATACATATTATTATAGCTTTTTTTTATAATTTTTTTATTTATTTTTGGATTTTTTTAACTTTTTTTTTTGAAGTAAGAATGAAAAAAACACCATTATGTATAGATTTGACTGAATCATTCACAACTGATCAAAATTTTGAGTCAGAAGTTGTCATCTCATGGGCAAGAGAGGTTGGCTGACAAAATCGAGTAGGTGGAAAATATAAGTCAAATAAAAGTAACTCAAGAACTTCAACTAAAATGTGTGGATGTCCATTTAAACTTAGATCGACGACAGCTCTACTATTAGATTGTGTAGGAGGTCGAACTCGAAAATGTTTATTTGTGTTTTTCGCTCTTCTAGTCCTCACTGAAAATAAATTGAATATGAAATAAATGTAAAAAAAAATTTAAAAACAAACAAAAAAAACAAGAAAATTTTAGGAATGAATGAAATATCCCGTTATTTTTCAATATTTAAATTTCTGGGAGTTTCAACCGAAAATTTGACTATACATAATGATGTTTTTTCATCCCTACTTCAAAAAAAAAGTTAAAAAAAATTCAAAAAAAAAATTCAAAAAATCCAAAAATAAAAAGTTAATAATAATAATATTAGTCATGCACAGTTGGTGTAAATTAATTTTACAAAAAAATTTGATAACCACTCTTGATTGTATTTTCACTCAATGGATGATAATTGTCATCCTAAAATAATTATCAAATTAATAGTTTATATTAGCTATCAATGTAAATTGATTTACACTCATGTAAGTTTATTAAACCTTTTTATGTATGTCTATTAAACCTTTTTGTTTATCATTTTTCAAAAGGTTCCAACGATGATGAGTAAAGGAAACGAAGATTCAAATATTCTTGAAGAGATAGTGATGTCAATTTAATTGTGTTCTTTTATTGGGTGTTGAGTTTGAAAGGTAGGGTTTGAATCAACATCATGGTAATAATGCTGATATTTTGGGTTGAAGCTCCTTTGAAGTTTGAAGGTTTTCATTTTTTAAATATAATAATTGATTGATTTATGTTTTATAATTGATTAATATTGAATAATATTTCTCTCAAAATTTTTTCTTGAATAATCGTGACTCGTCAACTTATTGGCCATATCATTTAAATCATATTAACAAAATGTCCATTTCAATATTAAAATAGGATGGAAAATTAAATTAAAAGTTTTTTAAAATTGGGAGAATATATTTTGAGATTTTCTTTTTATAAATATTAAAATCAAAATGACACATATGAGTAATTTGAAGAATTAAACCAAAAAACAAAACATGATTTTCTGTGGTTCAAAAGTACATTTTGAGACCAAAAAAAAAAAGTTTTTCTATATGGACTTCTAATATTTTGTTATTTTATTATTAACGTTATTAAATTTTTTTGATCATCAACTAACCACATAGAGTATTTTAAGTCTCTTCTTCTTTAGAGCTTGATCTTGGTCCCAAAGGAAAGAGGATGGCAAAAATAATAAAGAAAACACAGTTAACGTAATTTGATTTATTTGTTAATTAATTTTTAATTTTATGATAATACTTTCTAGTTTAATGATGTGATTTATTTTTTTTACTATTTCATATAATTTAAATATGATTAATATCAATTATTTCGTAATGTTAATTTTAATTATCTCACGTGTTATTCAAAATGTAATAGTTTTTCTTGGACCGTGAGATATATAATTAATGGTCGCAAAACGAGTTAAAATTATAAAATTAGTCTCTTTTAACATTTTTTTTTTAAGATTAAGACTTTCAACTCTCCAAATATTTTGATCCGCCCACATAACTTATAAAAAAAAACTATATGCATATGTTAAATTTATTTTATTTTTTTTCTTATCTTACAAAAGACAGTATATAATATATTACTAGTACATCCGCTATAGCATAAGTAATTTGCATATGTTTTATGTGATTTTATTGAACAACAAACTCCTCACCCTATCATGGAGCGACAAAGAATTCAACTCACTCCACTCCATTTTAGGCTAATTGATGAGGAGGTTTATTACTATTTTTTCTTAAACAAACCAAACTCTTCATTTAAATAAAAATTTTATATCTATTTCTCTATCTATAAGAAAATATTTTGTGGTGTCATGCGTCACTGTTTTACACACTCTTTATTTCTTTACTTTTTTATTCATGTTTATTTAAATTTAGTTATTTTTATTCATTTGTTTCTATTCATGTTTATCACCATTTTTTTAGGAATGGAATTATTATCACTCATTCGTATCTACCGCATATGGTAAAATAAATTGAGGTTTTTTAGTTGAGAGGTTATTGAATGTTGATAATTTTCACTAAATTTTATCCGGTGAAAATCTTATGGGAGAAAATCTGAATCTATTTTTCTCCTTAGTAGTGCTCCTTTGTTGAAGGTGCCTACTCAACTTACTCTACGGATTTCTAAATTTTTTTTAGTGAGTTTTGTATACATGACTTTTATATATATATATATATATATATATATATATATATATATATAAAAGAGAGAGACAGGAAGGGAGGAAGTGGGAGAGAATGCATCACGTATTCATTTTTATCATATATTTCTCAATCAATTCAATGTATTAGAAAAATACATCAGATAGTTTTTTAATAAATTTAACGAAATTACCAATTTAATTATTTAAATTTTTTGTAATATTTAAACCATTTAGGTTCGTAAATGTTTGCACTTTTACTTTTTGCAACATTTTTTATTAAAAAACACATGTCGTTTATATATTGTGTTTATGTGGCTGAAATGAGAATCCATGATGAATACGTGTATCCTCTTCTTCTTATTTCAAAATTTCACAAGTTATGTTAAAATTGAATTTGGGAAAATGGAGAATTTGAGAGAGACTGATTGAAACAAAAAAAAAAATATGATTCAACATTTCCACATTGTTGTGGTTTTGGTTTAATCGGATCTCACAAACCAAATTTGGGGTATGAGACACATAGTTTTCCGTAAACAAATCCATCCACATTAAATGTTAAAACCATATCAATTCAAAATAAAAATACGGTTTGCGTTGATTAAAATTAAAGATTACAAAATTCTTGTTGTAAATTTATGTGCTACAAAGTTATTTTGTGGCAGTTTAAAAAACCGTTGTTTCAATTATCTCTAAGTAAATTTTGCGATAGTTTTAATCATTATTAAACTTATCTTTTTTTTAGAAGGGCATCGTGACGGTCAGCATTTTGTGACGGCTTAAACAGTCACAAATTTATATATTTTTTATTTTATTTTTTTGTATTTTTTCATTTGAAAATTCATAATCATCTGATTAAAATGCACAGGTATATAGAGAAAGGTTGATGTAGCTCATCGCGAAGTCAAAATCAAGATGCAAAATGAAAAGAATGCAAATTGTATCTCCAATGCAATGCATGCACAAACAAGAGAAAGAGAGAAAGAGAAAGCAAAACACACAATTTGCTTCCAGATTATACCTACGAATAAGCGGAAAAAAATTCAACCTACGAAAAGGATGAAGCAAGAGAGATTCAACTTGTAATGGAATTTGAGTGAACAATGTACAAAATTTAAACGTTTTGATATTGGAGTTGAATATTTTGAATGAGGCGGTTTTGAAGCAACATAGGTGTTAGCAAATTTGATATTTTGTAGTGGTGAAATTAGACAATGGTTACTCGACACCTATGTCTTCTCTCTTTTCTCATATTTTACATTTGGCATTTGTGGGACTTAGTGATTAGGGGACAAACACGTGATAAGTCAATGCTTTTTCTTTATTTCTTTTTTGGTCCATTATTCAATTTTCAAAGACAGGTTGGTAGCGTACTTATAAGACATGGAAATTATATAAAGGGAGACACTCATTATTATCATTGCAAAGTTCATCAATCACCACATATCTATACAGTCAAACCATTTAGCAGCAAATTAAAGATGCTTTATGCATCTTCAAAATCCAAAACCTCTAAAAGACATAGAAAAAAAGTGTAACTACACTCGTTATTATATCATTCACAATATCATTCAAATATTTATTTCGAATTCATGTGTATGCTTTATGTATCTTTATAATCAAATTCTATCGGCTACTTTCTCTATGTCGTTTTAAATATTTTATTTGATTTTTTTTTTAAATTATTTGTAATTTTATAATATTAATTATTTTTTTTCACTAATATACTTTTATTTATTGTATCTCGATTCATTAATTTTTTCAATTAATTGTAATTAATTAATAAAAGTATTTAAATAAATGAAACTTATTTTATCATTTAAATCAACAAAATTAATCATTTTTTTAAAATTACACATAATTCAAATCAAACAATTAAAATGAGACAGAAGGAGTATATCCAATCATTTGATGAGATAATATAAGAGTCTCTTCTAATTTAATGAGAGGTCTTGAATTTGGATGTAGTCCTAAAAATCATACACTTAGCAGTATTAAAATTCTTTAAAGAGAATTTTGCCACTCAATGGTTGTATCCAACTCAAATAATTAATCTTTGCAATTACACTAATGATATCTGATTTAAAAGAGAAAAAAAAAAACTCTGCTAACAGGCAAGTAGCAATCAAACACCTTTATTTATTTTTCCCTCAACAGGGTCAGAACACACTCAATAATAAAAATCTTCACGCCTGCATGGCTTATACACAACATGTAATGGTATCTTACCTTCACACTCACTTTTTACAAATCAGCAATCAAAAGGGAGAGAGAAAAATGAAAAGTTCAAAAAGGAAAAAAAGAAGAATCCCTGCAAGTTTTCAGAAAGCCTGACCTGCAGGACCATGATGGAGTTTTTTTCTCCTAGTTAGAAATGTCAAAAGAAGGAAGAAAAAAAGTGGAAAAATAGTAGGGACAATGCTTCACAATCATTATTATTATCTCAAAAAGACGAAGAAGGAAAAGGAAAAATCACTGTGTTTGTTCCCATAATATTAGATGAATTGGATGGTTCTACTACTTCCCCACCACCAAGTTCATGATGATCATGTCCTTCAATAACAATATTATCCCAGAAAATAAAGTTACTAGGACATTGTTGTTGTGTTTCTACCCATTCATCAATGTTATTATTCATCTCTTGCTTCTGAAAACATTCTAGTACTTGGTGATCTCTATCTCCAAGTTTCTCTTCCATGCTACAAGATTTTACTGGTACCATGTTTTCAACATTCTCTATCAAAGGTGGTAGATAATTCAAAGTGTCCATTGTAAAAGTTGATGATATTGGAGGAGGTAGTGACTGAATTTGATTCCATGTTTCAGAGTTCAAACCAATAGATTCTTGAATTTGAAAGTATTCTGTTTGGAGATTATTACTTGGCTCAAACATGAACAAAGGACATGTGGGAGAAAACAAGGTGGTTTCTTGAAATGGTGATGGTTTTGTTGGTGTTGTTAGATTATTCTCTTGGATGGAAAAGGGTTCTAGTTTATTATTAGAATTATGATGATGATAATGATCAACAAGATTTTGTGTAATGTTGGTGGTTGAAGAGGTGGAAGAAGAATGCTTTCTTATTTTCTTTTTGATCCAAGAATTCCAGTAGTTCTTTATTTCATTGTCAGTTCTACCGGGCAAATGGCTTGCAATATGAGCCCATCTGGATTAATACACAAATTCAATAACAAAAATATTACAATAAGATTAAAAGTATTCAAAACCTACATTACATACTTTATATCAAGCAATAGCTTCTCAATTAAAATTAAAATGCTAAGCAGAGGTTTATGTGTGTGAAGGTGAAACTAGATTACTCCTCTTGAAAACCTAAAGTCCTTTATTTACATTTCCCATTGAATACAGAAATCTTATTAATAACTAAACTGATTAATTACTCCTCCAATTGCATAATCCTCCTAATTAAGAGGGGAGTAGTACTTAATAGCGTAATGAATGAAATAAATTATATATATATACCTGTTGCCAACAACACTGTGAAGGGTTATAATTAACTTTTCCTCATCTGGTGTAAACCTTCCTCTTCTAATATCAGGTCTCAAATAATTTATCCATCTCAACCTACAGCTCTTACCACACCTTTGAAGCCCTGAAATACAATTAATTAATTAATTAATTAATTAAGATCATGATCATAAAACATTAACCATATATACAAGATTTGAAGTTGATGAAAATAAAAAGAAAGTACCAGCTTTTTCAGGAACTTCACTCCAACAGCCATAGCCATAAGTGGTGATATAAGTGATGAGTTTTTCATCTTCTTCAGGGGACCAAAGACCTCTCTTAACCTTCTGTTGATTGCAGCAAGAATGATGTCCCATATAGTATTTTCTTTAATTAACAAACTACCTGGAGTTAAGGATGAGGGATGGATGAAAATAATTAATGTGGATTTTTGGTGTGCAATAGTTGTTAAGTCTCTCTCCCTTCCTTCCTTTATTTAAATAACAAGTTAGGGACTTTACAATATGGCAATATGCCCTGCCCTAGCTAGCTAGGGAATCCACATACATTTATGAACCTGGCTGGGCTCCATTGCTATAGGGAGAGGACCCACATCTCCATCTAACCCTAAAATGACATTCCATCAACTAATTCAACACTATTCATTAACCACCTTTTCGTTTCTATGTCTACATGAATATATATATATATTATGGCCGTTACTAATATATTAATAACCTATCTAAAGTAATTTTTGTGTCGACACATTCACAATAAAAATAAAAAGTAGAAAAAATAATATATATTTTTAAAATAATTAAATTATATTTTTTTATGTGTTTAAATATTTGCGTCCACACGTAAGAATTATTCACCAATGTGATCTCCTTGAGATAGATATATAGCTATAGAAACTGAGAAGGAGCATCATCTGCCACGCCCTGTCTGCAATTATTCAACATATATATGATCATAAAATGTAATTACGGATGTAGTATCACGATTTTGATGGCTCTGCGTTGGTATTGCAGTTGCAATTTCAACCGCATCAGTTACATTTTCTCACATTTCACCACAAAATAAAGATTTGCAGCGTAAACACAGTCGCAATTGTGACCACGACTGCAACTTAAAACCATAAATATAACATAAAAAGAAAAAAGATCGTAATTAAGTGGATTCACTTTCCTTGCAACCACGACATGGGAGGATTATTCTAGAAAATTTTCTATAGCGCCAACTTAATCACAAATAACAATGTATAGTTTCTTTTAACCTTTTTCCCTAGAAAATTTTGAAAGGAAGATATGTTGTATCAAAGTGGTATATTCATTCAATTTCTAAATATTGAGTGATGTGAAAGAAGAAATACGTAGATAATTATTATAAATATGAAGTGTTGGTTTAATTTTTATTCATCGCAATTCTAATTCTTTAGGTATATTGGAGGTTTGAGTAACCGTGTCTTTAAGAGGTATTCAATTTTTTGAAAGGGTTTACCATTTTTTTCATGCAAAAATTGTGCATAATGTTTGCAATTTTATCTTTGTGAGTGGAACAATAAAATGTTTTACTTTAAGATTGTGGGTTAGACAAGTGTCAAACTACGTTAAATTTTGAGGTGAGATATTTTGACACAAAAATCCGACAATATATAGTTGTCACCATATATGTATAGTTATATGGTCTATAATGTTGAAAAGTATGTCAAAAACACATTTATGATTTTGACATACTTTCCTACACCATATAACTATACAGTTATTATTATTATTATTATTATTATTATTATTATTATTATTATTATTATTTAATATTAATTTTTCTCTCCTCCAATGGGGTATCTTACGTTTGATATTTATGATATACCTAAAAAAGATAATTAATATAGATGGATTTCGATCCTCTCAATTTTCCCCCTTATTTTCCCATCTTGTTAGGAGTGATATTGAGACACAAATAATTGTTCAATCAATTTATATTTATAAGATATTTATAAGGTTCATCAAAATTATTGTGACTCACTTTCTCTACCTATTTCGAAAGAATGAGTTATAAATATGTCCAAAATCTTTTGAAAAATCACACTTCTCGTCACTTGTCATTTGAAATTAATTATTAGGCGTTCACTAAGGATGATAATGGATTGAATACAAGTAGATACTATAGTATTTATTTTTATATTCTTAAATGTGGTACGTAGTGCTTTCATATACCTCATACTATTTTGTTGTGTCCATATGAGTGAGTAGTTTGTGCATCATAATTGATAGTTCATGAAAAGTTTGTAATGATAATGATTGTTCATGATTTGCAATATTGGTGGACAATATTTTACAACATATAATTACCTTTTTATTACGATGAATTTTTTTAATGAGTCAAGTAATTTTCTTAAACAATATGAAATTATTATTATTTTGTTTATACATGAGGCCGGAGAGTATTGTAAGTAGAGTTGTCAATTTCATGAGACCTTTAAATTATGGTCTCGGTCCACATTTTAGAGGCGTTAAACTCTCAAATTTAAAAATTGAATAACATAATTAATTTTTTTTATTAATTCATTTCAAGAGACATTTCTCCAAAAAAATTTGGGACTTGGAATTTTTTTCATATTTTTTTGAAAAAAATATATTTTTATATGTTTTTCCAAAAAAAAATTGTAATAATAAATCAATAATTTTTTCCTTTTTTTTTTTTTGCTGTATGAACTCAAAACATAATTAGGTGACAAAAAATGGGGCCATGAAGCCTCTAGTTTAGGCCCACAAAACATGACATAATGGAGAGTGGTTTAAAATTATGCTCCCTCGAGATATGGGGTCATAATTTAAGGGACTTAGCCTATGTTTAGAATCGCGGCAGTGTTTGATAAATACATGTCTATTCAACTCTATCTCATATAATTTTGTCTTAACGTAAAAAATGGACGTAGAAATACCACATTCCAAACACATATTTATGTATATTCATGTATGCCTTTTAATCTCGCAAAAGAATATTTTGATTCCCAAAATACACATTTATTTTATGTTTCTTCTAAAAAAAACACTCTTATCTTTCAATTTTGAAACCAAGTTTTAGACTAAAAATTATGTATTTTCAATTTCCGCTACGAACAATTTTTTTTGTAAAAGTACAAGGTGTACATCGTCACACTTTGATACATCATCATGTCAAAGTGACAAACCATTACCAATATTTTAAAAATTATGTTAATAAGTACTCTTAAAAATACTTACTACAGAAATAAAATAATAAAACAAAAAAAATTTGGAGTATAAATTTTTAATTTTTACAATTCTGAAATATTTAATACACAACTTCCGATATTTCATTTCTACGTTTAAATTCTTAACGAGTTTAAAAGTTTTATAGAACCATTTTTTTCACAAATAGAAATATATATGTACTAAGAATACATAAAACCAAATTTATTCTACATATGTGTTTTTACGAGTTAATTCAATATCAGTTTAATGGTGGAGATAATATAACTGTAGTAATTAATATATATTTAATAATATTTTAATTTTTTTAAAACTATATATTATTTCTTTTTATTTTAGAAAAGATGATAAATTCAACTATAATTAATTTACACAACTCCTGGATTTGAACCCGAGACAAAACGTTAAACCTAACAATATCGACTTGAATTAAAACTTAAAATATATATATATATATATATATATATATTAACAATATACAAGTTTAATTTTCTCCACACATTTATTTCAAATACACAAAAACATAAGTGACACGTGCGAACACGAGTGCCTGACTAGTTAGTATAATTTATTAGAATTAGATAACAAAGTTGAAATATCGAAACTCTTTGTGGTTATTAGTAACACATAATTAGGTCTCATTCCACATGATCATAAAGATATCAAACAAATTTTAATCTTTAATATATACTATGCTTGTGGGAGTCGAGAGGTGGATACTATTAAGGTACAATACCTGCACTCATATCTACTCATTTTGTAGATAATATCTAAAAACCCATATCTATACTATAATATTATCGTACACATTTTTTGTGGTTCGGGAATAAGACCTATTGCCATCCCTAGCCTTGAATTGCTGATTAGACCCCGCATATATCAGTTTGTAATTGATATGTGCCAACCATGTAACATATTATCTCAACTTAATTTATAATATTTTTATAGCAGCTTTATATTTAATTTAACTAATGCAATATTCATTTCGGAAACATAATGATTTTTATGAACAATTTAATTAGGGGCTTCTAAATACTGATAAATTGAAGATTTTTGTACAAGTGCATGTATTTTAAACTAATAAATGAATAGTCATTTTTTTTATAATTAAAATTTCAAAGTTAGTCCAATTCAAGTAAGGAAAACTTTTGAGTTTAAAAGAGAATATAATTTTTCTAAAATTAAACTTTTTCTTAGTTTCTCATATTTGTAATATTCTGGCTTCCTGAGGTTTCTATATATGCATATTTTTTAATAAAAAATACATGCATCACAAAATTAATTACAAAATAATAATAATTATTATTTTTATATATTTTCACCATCATCTGATATATACTTTTTGGTACAATCATTTTCAATATATATTGTTACTGCAATTTTTGAAATATTATCACATAATTTTATTAAATAATAATAACTCAAATATTTGACACAACGCAAAAGCTATAATCATTGCTGTTATTGTACGGTGCAACAATTTCAACGCTAATAAGAGCAGCACTCATGTTGCCCGGCCCAAACCTGTGGGCCACTGAAGCAGACAACTAGTGACTTAAAGTGGAATTGGGGTCTACATAGAGAAATACTTAAATAAACATAATTGGACACAAATTTTAGACACATTATAAATAAATAAAACTTAAAAGAAAAATAATTAAGTAATATGTTTAAATTATTATTTTTTAATTTATATGTGTATGTCTAAACATTTTAGTTTGAGATTGTATTTATGTAAGACTTGTTTATATTGATATATGGTTTCTTGTTATTTCCTCTGTGTTCAAATATGTATTTAAATTGGTTAAAAGTATACTTTTAAATTGAATAATTTGATAAAAAAAAGTTGAGAACTTTAGAAATAAACACGCGGAGGATAAATTCACTTGATATATAATTGTGATTTTGATATTTAGATCGATGCATGAGTTTATTTGCAGAATTGCAGGTCCCACTTTAATCACTTAAATTATTCACCCAACACTACAATTCAATCACGTTTATTTCTTTTCCTAAAAGGTGAAAAGTGGTTTTCATACTTTTGAATAATTTTTTTTTATATGATTCAGATAGGTGTGAATTGTTTATTATTACAATTTTCTTATATCAAGTTCGTAATTATCGTAGCTTAAGTGATTAAGGATTCTCGATTCAAATTATATTAATGCTAACATAATATATTAAGTACTAACGTTTCTTTTATAAAGAAATTTATAAGTTATATTAAATAAATAAAAAATCAGTTCATATTTTTCAAATGAAATATAAGCAAATCTCAATAATTTTCTCTTATTTGATGGTAGTAACATGTTACTCTTCATTTAGTTTGACTTTTTATATTTTTCAATGACCTTCATGAGGGTAATTTATGAACTAAACTTAAATTTTTTTAGATTACACAAATTAAGCTCTATTTGGATAAAAAAAACTTAATTAAGTATTTATGGTGTGCTATAAATTCTTATCGTATAAGTGTTTATGTATAAATTATTTATATAACAAAAAATAATAACGTAAAATTATTTTTATGTAGACTATAAGTTGTTTTCACCAATTATTTCGGAGAATTTATGAAAATTAACTGAAAATAACTTATGAACATGTCATAAGCTTTTTCTAAAAGTTCAATCAATCTCATAAGTACTTATATCAATAGGCAAACTCAATTAAGCAATTCAAATATGTCATAAATGTGATCAACTACATTTTCCAATATACGTAATTTCATTAATTTTTGCTTGTGCTTCATTTATGAGGGATTGTATTATTAAGAGTGTTAGATTCAAGTGTGAGCAGTTGATTCTACATTAACTACAAATAAGTTAAACGTTGAATACATTATTAGGTTTCTATGTCGGGTTTAACTCATCTTTACAAGATCGACGTGTAAAGTAAGGATTGTTTCTACTTATAATCACATTGTGATCGTATATTATAGCAGGTGACCCAATGAATTTTAGATAGACAATAATATTATCTTAGAATTTAGGGTGAGCCTAATCAACCACTAAAAAATGGTAGTTGTTGAAGTACTTCGTCAAAATCTTCAATCTACTTTTGGGCTTATTTGATTATCTTTAGGTTTCCTTGGAGATGGAAAATTCGTCCACCAGGTTTTATCAATTTGCAAATTCTTCCTCAATTAGTTAGAGCACCCACTTCAACCAAATCAAGAACTCTAAACTTAGGAGATTATCATATGTCAAATTTTGGTAAATAAAACTTAGCTACTATAGGGTAGAAGCACAAAAGAAATGAGAAATAATTCACTATCATATGATAAAAGCACAAAGAGAATTGAAATGCTTAGCAGTCAATAGTTAATGAACAATCAAAGAGGAATATAATCAAATTTGGGTTACATAGGAAATTTAACAAAAAATTTGACATCATGAACCTGTTAGAAATAAACTATTTTGTGTAATTTGCCACTTCAACCAATTGAAATATACAAAGAACCACATCGACAATGTCAATTTCACACCAACAAAAAAAGACCTAAGAATATGTAAAAGTTTGAAATCATAGCTTCCACATAATCATAAACGTCAACAAATTGTCATTGATCTCTAATTTCACAATAATGCAAGAATTGACATAGATGATATTTTTTCACATAATATATATAATAATATTTGGGACAACCTTATCTTTTTTAATGTAAGAATTGAGACATGTTTGAAACACTTGTTGCTAAAAAAAAAAAAATCCAATTTCGACTATATCCATTGAGGTGTATCAATGGTTCTAGTGATTGAGAGATGTTTACTCCAATATGAAGTGAAAGAAAAAACGAAGAAAAAAATTCAAATAAAAATAAATAAAAAGAAAGTAAATGGAGAAAGCCAAACAAAAAAGGTTTAGGATCGTCTTTTAAGGTGGATATCACAAATACCGTGTTACATTTTTATAATGAGCATAATTAACTAATCATTACCAAATTGCATTTTAAGGTGATGACTATCCTTACTTATAAATACATTGTGAGATATTATCTCATTCAATATATGTGGGACTCTTAACATCCACCTCTAAGACTAAACATCTAAATTGTGACTCAATAACAAATGATTCAATGGATCACTGATAAACTATATGATATTATATTAGTCTTTTGACATTGAACATAATTCTAATTCAATCTTACAAGATTGACTTGTAAGAAAGAGATCTCTATCTATACATTCATTTGATACTTTATTTTATTATGAGTGGAATTCAAACTTTTTTACCTTACATACCAGAAATATTTGTCTTGTTGTTACTCTATAATATGGAATGCAGCTCGACTCCCCAACAGGAGAAAAGGGCAGCTATGATGAGGTGACAAACAGCAAGGCAATTAATATAGGAAAGGTATGCTGTCGGCTTTGCCTAAAGCGGCTTGATATTGTGTTTCACTAATCGTTGATGCCTCCTTCGAAAGGCCATATTAGTAGTATTGTTAGTTATCTAGGTGAGATCATGTATGTTAACGTTGCTATTACACAACGACATTGCCTCTTAATTAAAAACAATTTCATGCAATCTTTCGTACTCCTTCATGACAATATCATCATCGTGATTTAACTCGCGTATATAAATTAAGAAGGTATTATTTGTGTGTGAGATGTTCGTGTGGCCCTTGTTTTATGGATATGTAATTTCAATAAAAATTAAGTTTACTTTTCATAAAAAAATTTAAATTTATGAAATATAAAAGATTAAATCAAATAATATTTTTAAAGTACTATTATTAAATATAACACAGGTTAATGTTTGTTTATATTTTATTCTAAAATAAAAGAGTTAATTTTTGCTAAAATTCGATCATAGAGTATATAACAACCACGAGTGGTGAAAGGGAGAGGAAGAGGAACTCATGATTGATACAAATGAACCACCAAATTGATGGGGAAACGGGGAAAGTGACATTGCTTAAATGAATAGCCAGCTAATTGTAAAAAAATTGTGGATAAAATATCTCATTTAATTTTTTAATTTAATTTTAGGTAATAATTCAGTATTTTTTAATTTAATTATTTATTTTTAAGTAATGATTTAATCTTTTAATTGATTTTAAGTAACGATGTGATCTTTTATATATTAAAATGTCAACAATATTATCGTTCTTTTTACAAAAATTCAGAAAACTTATTATCATCTTCAAACAAAACTTAGAAAATTAATAATTATCTTCAACAAAATCTATATTTTCATCAAATTCATAACTCAAACATTCAAATAAATTCACATTTTCATTTCTAACGATAACAACAATATCAAATCCATCAAATAAAGAACTTATATTTTAAGATTTAGGTTAGGAATTTGATTTGGAGAATGGTAGAAAGAAAAAGAAGATATTGTCTTGGTGATTTGAGAATCAAATCTTAAAATGTGAGTTCCTTATTTGATGTTGTTGAAGATGAAGTTATGAGTTTATTTGAAGATTTAAGTTATAGATTGATGAATATATGAATGTTTTTTGAAATTGATAATAAATTTTTATGAATTTTGTTTGAAAATGAAGATGAATTTTCCAAGTTTCTATAAAATATAATAATATTGTTGACATTTTAAGATATAAAAAAATTAAATCACTACTTAAAATTAAATAAATGATTAAATTAAAAAATATGTCTGAATTATTATATAAAATTAAGTGAATGAACCGTAAAAGATATCAAATCACATATTATAATCTATGCAAATTGCAAAAATTTGTAATGATATTTCAAGAACTAATTGAGTAAAATATCATAATGGTAAAATATGATTTGGAGCAAAACCTTTTTACCCCTAGAATACATAATTAAATTAGTAAATTTAAATGATTTTTAAAAGAGATCTTTCAGAAGAATCTAAAAGAATAATTGATTGTACTCAACTTTAAGGAGGAACAATGGAGTTATTTGTCCCTACCCTTTTCTTCTTTCTTTTTGTACAGGACCCCCTTCAATTTCTAGCTAGTGATTAGCGGTGAAAATAGTAAAAAGGATAGTCTTCACAAACATCGTGGATATATGTCATGGATGAAGTGTCTCTATACCTTTGTGTGTGGCGTACGTAACACAGTTTCTATCCAGCACCACGTTTATATATATATATATATATCCCAATTATGTAAAAATTCTATTAAATGTAATTAATCATATTTTGAATAAATACGATTAATCACAATTTTAAATTTTGTTGCCTGTAATTTTTGTTAAAATATACATTTTAAAATTATAATTAATTAACGACATTTAAAATAATGATTAATTGTGTTCGGGAGAATAATAAATGAATCCTGACACACTGTTACTTTTACTTATTCAATTAAT
This sequence comes from Cicer yamashitae, assembly GCA_037974755.1. Lineage (NCBI taxonomy): Eukaryota > Viridiplantae > Streptophyta > Magnoliopsida > Fabales > Fabaceae > Cicer > Cicer yamashitae. The sequence goes on from JBBPBQ010020323.1 coordinate 8,971,555, forward strand.
AAATATAATCAATTATGTTATGACTTAGGTCAAAATAACCAAATTTTTATAGAAAGTGCACCATATACTTTGGTTAAACCTAAATTTGATTTTTTTTTTTTTTTTTTACTTTTTAGAATTGCAAAAAGGTCCCATTCTAAATCTTCAATATTTTCATTTGATTCTCTTTCATATTGCATCCATAGCAAGCTATACATTCATTATTGTTCAATGACTCAATTCGACAATGATTCAAAGCCCAATATCGCGGGTACCTTGCCATTAACTGTAGTTCTGAAACTCAATTCCAATTATTAGGAGAGAATCAGAGCAAGAAATAGGGAGCTTCATCCCCAAAGAAATTACACCTTCAATGTTCGTAGCAGTCATCTCCTCTGACCTACTTCAACTCCTATATAAACGATGTCTCAATCACAAAGAAGGTGCATACATTCTATCTCAATACCTCTCAATCTATTTGTTCTCATATTAATTTATTAAATATATATGAGCGTCAGAGTGTTTGCAGATACTACTCTTCCACAACGCATGACTATATCTAGTCCAAAGCATCTTTGACCTTCCTCATTGGTCCATCGTGAATCAATAAAATACATCCTTCTTTCTACTTTAACAGATAGTCTTTGTAATCATTAAAATCATTAAAATCCACTTACATCAATTTTGACCTTGCTTGATAGGCCAGTGCATTGGGCTCAGTCTTATAAGGTATATATTTATTTAATTAATGTACGAAAAATAAAAGACCATTTTGATTTGGTATAATTGGCATGTAGAGCTAGACTAGATTCATATTTTATTCAAATTTTAAGAAAATAAGAGGCCTTGTTTAATAAAATTGTGAATTTAATTGGATCTATGGGTCACAAAATATACGGTCTATTATGAATATGGGCCGTATAGGCCCCACATTTGCAATTTAATATAGATCTGTTCCACTATATACTTGTTGGAAAATTGTTCCTACCCACGTCATTGACTCTACTCTTATATTTAACACTCTTACACGAAATTTTAAAAATATTATTCTAGGAAATACAATTTTTTTTTAAAAATAACTTATTTATTGTACTTCTACGTATTGAAATGTTTGAAATGTAAATTTTTGAAATATTTTTTATATATCAACAATTTTATTTTCTAACTTTTTAATAAGTAGAAGTTTTTTTATTCAAATTTTTAAATCCAATTTTTGGAAGAAAACAAAAATTATATATGAAAATTTTCTATTTGCGTGGAGTAAAAAATTGATCTAAAAATTTTCAATGAAAAAAGTAAAAATGATGGAGATAAAATTAGATTTTTTTTAAAAAAAATTGTTATGTTGTTGCTTCACTTGGCTCTATGGTCTATCCGTCAACGTGTTGTATTGGAATTAAAAGTTGGGTCCTCTGTAACGCCTTTGTTGCATACTTGCATCAGTGCCTGTAGGAGGGATTTGAATCCTCTAAACCTATTCTTACTCTACACTCAATTCATCTCTTTATCTCTCCCATAAATTCTTTTAAAAAATATTTATTTTAAAAAAGAAAAAGTATGAAAAAGAAAAATGATTAATAAGAGCGAAATAGAGGTTAAGAGATTGTAGAGGAGAACTTGGTACAGATCGAGGATCTAATTTTGAGTGGCGAAGGATCCCTACCAACCCACCATACTTCCAATTGGACTTATCCCAACTTATAAACTGCATATGCTTTTACTTTTTCAATCTATTATTAGTTTGTGTCCGTCTTTTTTTGGTAACCAATCATAGAGCCAAGAGAAAAACATCTTTTACACACTCTTTAATAATGCATATTAAATTATGAGATGATTCTTTTACAACATCTTCAACAAATTTTATGTTAATATTTTATCTCAATAAAATTCATCTAGTTCTCTCTATTTTATGTGAGGTCATTAATTTTTAAAATGGTGGTACACACATACACTTCACTTAATAAGTGAACAATGAGTCTACGTTGAAAAGAGAATGTTAGAGTAACTATTGTTAGTATTACTCAATATATAATATATTACTTGCAGTTACTTCATAAACTTTTGTATTGTAATAATATATAGTTGATACAGTCGAGATTACAATTGTGATGTTGATGAGAAGACCTCAAAAATCCTTTATGTTGATGACTATAATTTAAAGTCATGTAAATAGTATAATCAAGAACGTATATGCAACTTGAATAATAAGACTACAAAAAGTATACCTTTTAATCAGGGGAAAAAACATGTGCAGTGGGGGCCAGACAAATACATGTCCTAATTAAGTAGTATGAGACATCACACTGCAAATTCATGGCACAATATTCACACCAAATACCAAATAAACTTTGTTGTGTTTCTTTCATATATATATATATATATATATATATATATATATATATATATATATTCTTCATTATTTGTATGTTGTGGGGAGAGAATTATGTTTTCTGAAACATAACAACGATATAGGTTCTTGCTTGAAAGTGATTTTTTGTTGATGTTGTTAGATTATCCTCGTGCAAACTTTCTTTACTTTGTTTTGCTCTTTTTCTATTTTGTAATTAAACAAAAAACCTAAGAAATGGGATTGTAGTATTCACAAGCAAAGAGTTGGTGAAATTAAAAAAAAAATGGAAAATTCAGAAATAAGAGTTCATGCATTTCATGTAATATTAAATTAAATTAAACAACATGGACAAGTCCCCACAAGTTTAGTGAGTGCAGTATAGTCATCCTCTTTCACCTCAAAGGCAAATAAAACAAATTAAAATCTATAGTCATGTAGATGTATACATACATACATATCTATTAATCATGAAGACAACCCATAAAACAAATGAAGATTAAGTCTTCAGGCTCACACTATACATCAAGGAAAGAAAATAAAATTAGAAAATTTCTTTTTTCCTTCTAAACTTCTAAAAATCACACATGTATTTGGAAGTACACGTAAAAATAAAAATAAAATATTTTTTTAAAAGTGTACTTCCGAAGTGCATATAAGAGTGGAAAAAGAAAGTTTCATTTTTAAGATCTAGTTGGTCCAAAAAAAAATATATTAAAGTTTACATAGTTGGTGTAGATAATTTCCCAGCTTGGTCCAAAACATGAAGAAACTCAGTTCTGGTCCTAACAAGCCTGTGAAAAACCTCTCTAATTTGTAGCTGCAAAGGTTCCAAGCCTTCCTCCATCTTCCTACAAATGTCAGCTAATTCCTCAACCTGTACCTTGACCTCATCCAAACGCTCATTATCACCAGGAAATTGAAAAGAGTCAGCAAATTCAGTCAACGATTGTCCCAACTTTTCCATCTTTTGCATCTCTTCCAACAATCCAACTGTCCCTTTCTTCTCTTTCTTCTTCCACTCCTCTGCAATCTTCTCTTGTAAACCAATCATGGGTTGAGCCCAGGCCAATTGCCTCTGAAAAGGTAAATGAGTACCCAACCCATTCCTCTCTTGACATGGAATCGCCGCAGCTAGAGTCCACATAACAAAAACTAATATAGTGCTCATTATGTAAAGGGGCGAAGCCAAACCTGTTGCTTCAGCACCACGTGGCGCTGTTAAATTAGATGACATGGCATGAATTTGTTTTGAAGCAGACCAATTTCTTGCCATAGTCCATGACAATGCTCTTAAGCTTCCACCACCACGGTCTTTATTTCCCCCATTGAATCCTTTTCTTCCAAAGGACCTGATAGAAAAGAATGATTATACATAAATAATTATATATGAAAAGACAAATTTTATTTGCAACACAAAATGGACTCTACATACCTGCTTCTCTCAGTTCCTTTAGTGCTTCCGCAATCTTTATCCTCGTGTATCATTGTGGTGACAAGCAAATTCAACGCCTTTTTTGCTCTTCGGACTTGTCCATCACCCATGGGTCTAGTTTCAAGAGCAGAGACTGCTATCTCAGCGAGCCTCTGGAGATTCTTGACCGCGTCAAGCCCGAGGGTGACAGCATTACAAACATCCAATGACTTAATGACGCGGTCAAGAAGCTCCGGGAGGAGTCTATCGAGGGGTGGTTTTGAAATCTGTGAAGGGTCACGACCCATCATAACAACAGCTTTGAATTCAGCTTCACAACAAAGAAGCTCATCTAAAAGCCTTCGAAGCCAACCAATGGAGAGAAGAGCATCGCTTGATGGGTCTTCTGTGGTGGAAGAAAATAGCTCGGAGAATCGATCCCCAACATGTTTTTGAAAAAGTTCAAGGTCTTCTAATTCTTGATCATGGTTACCATCCATTGACATAACTTGGTTTCTTCGAATGCTTATTCGACCCAAAAATGATCCTTGATTGTTCTCTGTAGTTGCAGGCATTTTGTTTCTTGATTGATGATGTTGTTGGGTGAGAAAATGGGAAGATAGAAAAAAGAAACAAGGGGTCTAATGAAGTCTAAGATCAAATCGAAAGGTGTAAAAGATTTTAAGCGTTGCCGTCGATTTTGGAAGTTATATATTTTTATATGTGCGACTTTTAAGGTCGGGCATTGTCTAATACAAGACAGTTTCTGTTTTTTTGTTTCTTTCTTTTTTTTGTTTCTTTTCTTTTTTTGGGTTTATTAATTCACTATTATCCTCTCCTTTTTTTTTCAGGTCTCAACAATATTTCTGCCTCTTTTGTTTTAATTAATTAATTAATATTTTTCCTCTATGTACGAAGGTATTCTAATTATAGTCTGTGTTTCTCAAATGCTTGGTTTCCTATTACATATCACTCACTACTGCCAGCTCCACGCACAACAAAAAACTGGTTTCTCAATTTCAACAACTTTTGTGTATGGAGGCCATGTTTTTGGGAAGACTGCATTAGGATTATTATTATTTTTTAATTTATCATAAAGATTAGGATTTTATTTGATGACGGCAAGGCAAGATGTGCAAGTCATTACCTGCCGATTAAACTGATAAAAGGAGAACAAAAAATTGTCTTCCACGTGTGAACAACAATTAAGAATGCATCTTTAGTAGAAAAGTAAAAATAAGATTTCATCTATATAAAAAAAGAAAAGCGAAAATTTCTTTACTTTTAATGATAAATCTTTAAGTGAGATCTGATATGTTACGTTATTTTAAAGCAGCTCACTTATTTTTTATTCTAATAATACAACTCTTAAAAATTCATATTAAATTCTACGACTTTAATTTATATATTAATATTTTATATTTCAACTCATATTGCATCGATATTTTATACTTATTATTGCAACAAGTAATCTTGACGAAGGTTGCTTTGCCAAGCAATAAGATCAATATGTTGTCGAACTCCAATTGATTTTTACAAAAATAAAATTGTTAGTTCCGTAGAATCGTGTAAAAACTAACCATTAGACATGCTAGCTCCTAGAGTTTAGTTGAGTATGATATTTAACAACCAATTATACAAAATCACCTCACTATTTTGTCATCATTTTTAATGAATCAATTTACAAATTGCTCATTCATGGTTAGTAACATTTTAACCATTTCAATTATTTTGTTGCACACAAGTACTTTAAATTGAAGGTCTACTTGAAAATACAATAATCTTATGTTTTATATTTAAGTTTTGATATTCGTTATCTTTTTGCATTATATAACATTTGGAAACCAAAGAACTACGACTTTCAACTATTCATCAAGAAGCATGATTTGGTTTAGATTGAGTTACATACTGATATAATTTAGTGGCTGAATCCTCTCCACCAAATGGAAGAGAGATGGAGAGAAAGAAAATTGAAGAGAGATGAAAAGTAAGAAAAAAAAAAAAATTAATGAAACATACAAATAATAGAGAGAGTGTAGGGAGAATATTGGTACAAAGGATATACATATGTAATTTCATTGCATATTCATTGCATATGAACCCATAAATTTTATGTTATCGTTAACACACAAAACACATAATTTATAGCAAACTGAAAAGTTGCAATATTGTTGAAGTAGTCTTATCTATGCATAACAGCTATTAGTATTATTATACATTAACATAATTATTTTTTAAACATTAACATATCTTTACAAACATATTGTTTCAAAACCATATGCGAACACATGATTAAAACCTAATTAAGTGACATATGGTCACTTAAAAAAGTTATATGATTTGTTGTTTGATTTTAACTATTTATAATTTGATCAATGACTAATAATCATTCTTTCTATTTCTATAATATAAAAGTTCTCTCATTTAATATGTTATGCGAATATATATCTCATCTGATCAATATTATAAGCAAAAAAAATGACTTAAATCTTAGCCACTATTATAAGCAAAAGACAATACCTTTTAAATCATTTAATTCTATTATTCATAATAAACCATTCATTTATTTCAAAATATTCAATGATGATAGTTGAATGTTCGACATTAAAAATAAACAATTTAATGAATTTGACTTGTGTTTTACATGAAATTTAAAAAATTAATTGCACATAACTATATTTCTTAATATCCATGAAATTAGTTTTTTTTTTCCTTATAATAGAGATGGAATGAAGTATATATATATATATATATTAAAAATCTTTATCTTTAAATTCTGGGCGTAAATATATATTGGATTAAGTCCCGGTTGGTTTCTTTATTGATCACCCGTAGCAAATTTGGGCTGGGTCATTCTTCAGCTCTGGATTTCGCTAGTATGGGCCGGCGGGCCTTTCCCTAAAAGGAATCCATTTCGCTCTTTTATTTATTTTGGGAAAAAGGAAGGACACGTCAGGTCATAAACACGACGATGACCTTCTATGGAGAAAATGCAACAAATAAACGAACTCCAATCGCATTCTTATTGGAACTGGATTTCAAACTTCAATTTCATTCATTGCCCCTTCGACCTCTTTCAGAGCCACTGCCACCCCAACACCGACTCTTCAATAATCAATAATTTAATTAAATTAAATCATCACTATTATTATATTATAATAATAAATTTTTATTTTATCTATAAACGCATCAATCAATGCCTTCTTCAGGTTCGTTCATCATTATCATAATCATAATCATCTAGTGCGTAATTGAAAGTATTTGATTTGATTTGTGTGTCATTTTCCGTAACCGAATTCTGTTTTGTGGAACAGTTCGCAGACTCACAATGGCAACTATCACTAACTCCTTATCACTGAAACACACTCTCTCATTTGGTTTTCCCCAATCAAAAACTCTAACTCGGAATCGAACTCCTCCTTCTTCCAATTCCCTCGCATTCAGATGTTACGCTTCTTACGCAAATGAGAATCGCGAGTACCGCTTCAACTCTTTCACCACTCTTTAGTTTAATTATTTTTATTCGATTATCGTTTTTAATCACTTTTTTGTAGGTATGTGATTGTTGGCGGAGGAAACGCTGCGGGATACGCTGCTCGCACTTTCGTCGAACACGGTGTTGCCGATGGTCGCCTTTGTATTGTAACCAAAGAGGTTAATTTCTTTAGCAAGAACATGATCTATTTTGCTCTTTATATTTATGATTATGATTGTGATTTTCTATTGATTTCATCAAAAAAGGCATTTGCACCTTACGAGCGTCCTGCTTTAACCAAAGCTTACTTGTTCCCACCGGATAAGAAACCGGCACGTCTTCCTGTAAGTGTACTATGATTATGAAGAATTTTTTTTCGAGTAAACTGTCATTTTAGTCCATAAATGTGTGAGGGGTGTCAATATAGTTCTTGAATGTACTGAAACTTCAAAAACATCATTGAGTGCGATGTCCATTAAAGACCAAACTAACTAACATAAGACACATTAAGGACCAAATTGACTAGCAAAAGATACATTTGAGGATATTTTGGTAACTTTGATACAGTTCAAGGACTATAGTGACACTGCCTGTTATATTGATGGACCCATATGATTGTTTACTCAGTTTTTCAGTTACTCAAACCATAACTGCAATTATTAAAAGAACAATAACTGTTCTGCAATCAGATCAGTTACTATACAGCACTAACTTGTGAAATACAAGTGATTGAATATAACCATATTGTCCGTATCTCCCAAATACGGACTTCAATCTGAAGAGTCTTGGTGCTACATAAGAATCCGTTATGTTCATATTCTGTTACTTATCGGCTTGATGTGATGCTTGGTACATTGTTTTTTATTTAGGGGTTTCACACTTGTGTTGGATCCGGTGGAGAAAGGCAAACTCCTGAGTGGTATAAAGAGAAAGGGATAGAGGTACTTTATTTTATGTTTTTAGGAATTAGAATCATTTGGTTACATGTTTCTTCGGTTACACTGCAAAGTGTTTAAAAAACAAATAAATGAGTGTTTTTTTCATTTTCTATAGAGTGCTCTTGCTGTTTAATGTGTTAAATGTGATTGTGATACAATGGACATTGGATTGTTTAAAATAGAATGGTGAAACTGAAAACTCATATTCTTAGCTATTATGAAATGGAGACATTCTTTCTATTCTAGGGTAGTCTTAGTTTAATGTAATTGAGTAAGGCAGGAAACAATTCCAAAATGGATTACTTTCAGCTGACTGTGAGATTGAGAATTTCTCTTCTCTTAACCTCACGGTCAGCAGCCAGCTGCGCAGTAAGTCCAATGACAACAATTGTCATATGATAGGACACCAACTTCCAGCATTTGTGATGGCTCAGTGATTGGACTCAATTCGCACGAATACCAGCTTCTACAAGCAGCTGGAAAAGGGGGAATGAGAGTTAGTTGGGATCCCCCTGATTTGGGGGAAACTCTGTTATAAGAGAGAGGTGAGGGTAGTGAGAAAGGCATTCAGAGAATAATTAGTTAGTTACCTAGAGAATCTCTCTCTGGTTTAGGAGCATTAGCTTGGGTAGGAGTTCTCTGTAAAACTCTTGTTCACCATTTTCCCTACTGCTTTTTCTGTTTTCATCCATTGTAGAGCATAGAGTTCATCCTTTTCATCCATTTGTGCTGTGCAGATGTTGTATGAAGATCCAGTTGAAAATGTTGACATTGAAAAGCAAACTTTGACAACAAGTTCTGGAAAGCTTCTTAAGTATGGATCGCTTATTATTGCTACAGGATGTACAGCCTCAAGGTATCTGTCTATTTACCTCAGTTCACCTTCTCTTTTTGCGTAAAAATTGGTGCAGGAAATCCAATTCATCTGCTTTCTTGTTATTAGGTTTCCAGCAAAAATTGGGGGAGATCTATCTGGTGTTCACTATATTCGGGATGTTGCAGATGCTGATGCACTGATTTCATCGTTGGTAATATTTTATTGATTTTTACGTTGAAGATGGGAAATTTTGTGTGGTCCTTACAAACATTTGATATATGGCCATTCGAATTGTATCTTTATTAGTATTTAATCTCTTCAATGCTTTCCCTATGTGTATGTTCTTTTGTCACAATCCTGCTCACGCATCCTTTCATGCTAATTGAGAAAAGTTGCAAATTCTGTTTATTTCCTTTTACAGTTACTTCCAAGAAGCACATTGTTGTATTTCTTCACAGCCAAAAATTAGTTCCGACATAAAGTTTGATCCTCATTATGATTTCTTTCTTCTATTTTAAATTTCCAGGGAAAAGCAAAAAAGGTTGTAGTTGTTGGAGGAGGTTATATAGGGATGGAGGTCGCCGCAGCAGCTGTTGCTTGGAATCTTGATACAACAGTATGTGTCTTTCCTACTTATTTTTTTGTTGAGGAATGTGATTTATTTATCTGGTAATGTGATTTAAAAAGTCAACACTTTAAAATGTGATTTATTTATCTGGTAACTGAATCTACTTTTTAGAAAATGAACCAACAATAGTAGCTGCTAGTATTCTTCTTTTCCAAATATTGCATTATGGCTAAAAGAGTTATTCAATTTGCTCCACTGTAAAGCTTTGATAAATATTGCATTATGTTTTTTACTATATGCTGAATAGTGAAGTAATAAGTACGCCACATTAAGTCTTTCTAGTCTCTGATTTTGCTGAATTGCCTGCACTAGATTAGGGCACGACATGACAAATTGGCTTACATTAGCTGTTTATGCCCGTTCATGCTGCTCTACCGAGAACTCAGACTATTATTTGCTTTTACCCTCAGTTTCCCTCTAACTTATGGTTTAAACACTGATAAGCAAGTGGCAGAGGAGTAAATTCTATGCATGGATACTTTGATAATCCATAACCCCATACATATGTTGTCATTAAATTTAAACCTATACGTTAAAATTGATTGTTGCTTTCCGAAACTTTTGATCTACTGACTCAGCAAATATGTTCATGTAAAAATATAGATCATATTTCCAGAAGATCACCTTTTACAAAGATTGTTCACTCCTTCTCTTGCCCGGAGGTATGAAGAACTTTACCAAAAGAATGGAGTCAAAATATTGAAGGTGTTTCATCCTTTCCTGTTCTTCTATCTTTCTTTCCCGTTATTGTAACTAGTAAGTAGTACTGTGTATGCTTGATATTGTGTGCAACCTTTCTATTCTCTTAGTCCATCCCCCTCCCCCCCTTTCCTCTACTTATTTTGAATCGTATATTCATCAGGGTGCATCCATTAAAAATTTGGAAGCTAGTTCTAATGGCAACGGACATGTAGCTGCTGTGAAACTTGGAGATGGATCTATTGTTGAAGCAGATACGGTATTTTTCTTTTTTCATTTTTTTTATATGTGGCTATAACTAGTTAAAAATTTACTTAAATAATACTCAAATTATTAGAAGAGAAGATCAATGGATGGAAAGTTACTTTTTCTTTCTAAATTGCAGGTAATTATAGGCATTGGATCGAAGCCTGCTGTGGGTCCCTTTGAGAGGGTGGGTTTGAATACTGATGTTGGTGGTATAAAGGTGAGGCCACTGAGTATCCAAATATTGTGAATAGTGTTCAAGATTAGAAATTGCAGTTGAGTCTTAAACATATCAGCAGCAACTTAGAGGGTAGTTAATTGAACATGTTAGCATTGTTTTTGAACATGTTAATTATCAATTTTGAGAGACCGTGTTCTCTATGTTAGAACTCCATGTTTGTAGATAAAATTAAAGGGTTGCCAAAATAACAAGTTCAAGGACTTCCTCTAAATCTATTAGTATCCTGTCTATCAGGTTGATGGTCAGTTCCGGACAAGCATTCCTGGAGTATTTGCTGTCGGTGATGTAGCCGCGTTCCCTTTAAAGGTATACAATTAACTTGTCGAGATGAGATTAGACAGATCTTTAACTCGACTCGTTCTTGATCTAAATTTTGTGTTTCTGGAAAACTGGACAGATCTACAACCGTATTGCTCGAGTGGAACATGTTGATCATGCTCGGAGATCAGCACAGCATTGTGTGAAAGCATTACTCAGTGCACAAACTAACACGTATATTGGACATATTTCCTGAACTTGGTATTAATTTTCTTTTTGGCCCCTGCTGTTATTGCTGAATTTCATTGATGATTTTCAGGTATGATTATCTTCCATACTTCTATTCAAGGGTTTTTGAATATGAAGGGAGCCTTAGAAAAGTATGGTGGCAGTTCTTCGGAGACAATGGTAAATATTAGTTCCAAATAAATATCATTTTCTGAACTTTCATTTCTTTTACTTTTATTTTTTCTTTCTATTTTATCCCCTGTTGCTCATATTGTTAATTTTTCTTTGAACAGTTGGAGAAACAGTCGAAATTGGAAACTTTGATCCTAAAATAGCTACTTTTTGGATTGAATCTGGTAATGGATTGTTTTATTGTCCCTCCTTTTGTATAGATGTGTGGATTATCTCTGAGCTTGAGTGGACACTGGAGATGTTTTCATGCATGTGTTCGTATATTTGTGATTGCATGCACCATTCATGTGCTGTTTTGATCTTAACTATTACTAAGAATGTGACAATGCTGTACAGGTAAGCTGAAGGGAGTTCTTCTTGAAAGTGGGAGCCCTGAGGTACTTGCCAGTTGCCACAAGTTTTCTAGTGTAGTAGATATTAGAATTAGATATATATACTCCATTCGGTCTTAAATATAAGCAAAAGTAGGGTAAAAAAAAGTTGATGTATTTGCACCAAGTCCAAACTGAAAAAATTACATCAACTTTCTTTTACCCTACTTTTGGTTATATTTAAGACCAGATGGAGTACGTTGGAAGTTTGTCAGTACTTCATGCAGTACTGCCACTTTAGATTGAAGACGTATCTAACACCAACACGACACGACATATGTGATTAAATTTAATTATTCCATTTTCTCCCATAAATCAAATAGATTATGTTGAGAATTTGTCCTGTGTTTATTTAATCAATCATCTCCTGAGTGCTTTTTTTGAATATATATCTCAGGAATTTCAGCTTCTGCCTGAACTAGCCAGAAGTCAGCCACCAATTGATAAAGCCAAACTTCAAAACGCAAGCTCAGTGGAGGAGGCCCTAGACATTGCTCGAGGATCCTTGAAAGCAGCTGTCTAGAACAGATTTTGGTCACAGATCATCCTGTTATTTATCTTTTACGACTAAAGATCACCCGTGATTATCTGTCATCATCCTACTAGGATTGCTTGCCCTTTAGGAGAGCGAATAATTTTTATGCTTGTCACATTTTCGTTACGCGGCATCATGTATTATTATGTAATAATAATGGTTTTCTAGCGTAGTGTCTTGTTTTTGCAGAGGCAAAATAAATTATATCTAGCGCCATCTGGCGTCTATGAAATTTCTTAATAATAATTTAATACACCCTTTGTATGTATTATTATTATATTACATTTATTGTTCATGTGAACGACTTCTCAAAGGAAATTATTATGTTTGTTAGACCATTTAACTGAGTATGTCTGGTTTTCCTTTAAAAGAGTTCCACATAGCAGATTGATCAAAAGCTTGTTTAGATTAAGGTTAAAAATGGGTTAGCCTACATCAAGTTCAGGTTAAATAAGATTTTTTTTTTGAAAAAAAAAAAAAGCGATCAAAGGTGTTTAAAAAAAACTTGTTTATCTAAATCTCATACTTTATACTTGCCTGCTGAAAGTTATAAATCCAATACATCATTGTTAGATTCACACCACTACAAAAAAAAAAAAAAATCAAGCCAACCTAAAAAAATTGTTGGTGAAGGCTTGATGTCAAGTGCAGGGGTATGGCAATAAGGTTCAAGTTGATAAAATATAGGTTGTTGAGGATTAACAACAAGAGGAACAATAGTTTTTCATATCATGCTTGATAATCAACAAGTTCTCAAAAAGGTTGGTTTATGTGTAGCAACAAATATATTAGCGAGATGACTCATATCTAATGTCTTAAATTTGAGTCAAGATGTGGGTCCAAACTAATTATATTATTGTTCTTAACTTAATGTGATGAGCACCCACTATTTTAGACTTCCCTTATGATCCAATAAAGGTATCAAAATCGATGGTTCGACTAAATTATGTCAAAAGACTTCTAAACAATATGATGGTAAAAAAATGTGTTCCGTTGATGTTGCAAGCCAACAACAGTATAAAATGTGAATAAAAAAGTTTTCACTTAAGGGGGAGCATCCTATATAATGGATGAACTCACATTTGAAGGAGGGATTGTTCGTGTGTCAATTATGAGTGAAAAGTCTCACATTAAATGAAAGTTTGAGTGTCAAACAATATATAAGTGAGATGTAAATTTCTTTAGAATTTTAAAGGTCTTTCAAACTTCTTAATTTCTTACTAACTCAAACTTTTGTGTGTTACACTTTTTTTAGAAAATTTTCGATCGATGTTTTTATTTAACAACTTCATTTATCTAATAATACCTTAAGATTTCGAGCGAAGATGTAGGTTTAAGTCATATGTGATGTTGTTCTTATTAGCTTAATGTGATAATCTTTTAGTGTTTTAGTCTTCTGTTATGACTCAACGATACATTGTCTATTTGTAATCACAAGGATTATCCCACCCACAACGCATTTAGCCATTACTTCAAATTGAGGCTTCTAACTATTCACATTTTGTTTGCAGTGTGGCGTGATAGTACATGTGCCACTGTCCAACCAAACATAGACATTATTGGGGAGTCTAAGAGAGCATTGAAAGCAATAATGAGCCAAATGTTTAAGATCCATAAGAGAGTTTGATACCACATCTTTACCACAAATCTTAAAACTTTGGGTGGATATGTGGTGTCAAAGTCTCTTGTAGTCCGGAAGTATTTGGCGTGTTGTTGCTTCCACTCCCCCCCAAACTCTCCAACAAGTGTATCAAAGCCATGGCCGACTTGATGGGGAGCAGAAGTAGATCCTGATGTTGGATTGTTGTATCGAAAGTATTTTTGGTGTAGTTAGGAGACGTGTCCCGTTAGTAATAAGGATAGTACAAGTATAGGATGTGAGAGACTCACTTAAAGAGAGATTATTGAGTTAAGTGTGAGTGGTTAAGTTTCACATCAATTATGAATGGGCTAAATGTTGGATATATAATTGTGGTGACTTATATACTTATTGTCTTAAGGTTGGATGAATATGTAGTATCAAAGTATCTTGTAGTCCTAAAATGTTTAGATGTAATTATTGTTCAAGTACTTGAACTATTTAAATATTTTTAAATAGGTCTACGAAAAAAAATTATAATTAAATCCCTAAATTTGTTATAAATGAATGTTAGTAGTTAGTATATATGTTACCATAAAGAGAAAATATTAGTATCAGAGATTGAACCGTAGACCTCCAGCATATAACTTTTTAAATATCTAGAACTAAACAAACTAAACTATTTTTTTAATCAAATAATTTGTGTATTTCAAAACACATAGACCAAATGGCTCCTACTATTAAGTGAATGATTTTTCAATGTCAAAACAAACATACAAACAAACAAAAAAGAAGAAAGAAAAGTATACAAACTAAAAAAAGGAAGAAAGAAAAGTATTTTGCTTGGGTAGGGCAGCTAATGAATTGTTTCCTTGTTGTGCACGCTTATAATAACTACTATTCTTATTATAAGAAAATTGTTGAATGATTTTTTGATCTTATTTATAAGAAAAGTCACAATTTTGTAAAAGTATTTATTATTTAAAAGACTCTTTTACTTATTTAATATCTTTTTTTATATTAATAGATGCATTTATTGTATCATAATTTTCTATTAAAGTATATTTTAAAAAAATTACCACAATAAATAATTTCATTGATTTTGATATTTTTTTTTTTGTTTTTCTCCTTATATTTAGGACAAAAGAGAGTAATTAACTAAGAAGTCATTTGTTTGACTTGTTTTGGAGTATCCTGAACGCCCTTGTGACTCAGTTTCTCTACATATTGTCCCAACGCGTACTTGCATTCCATCTTTCTCTGCACCTTCTATATCCTGCCTCTTCATTTTCCTATTCACACCCCCTCCCTTCCTAAACTTAAATATCAAAACTCTTCAGTGATCGTCAAAACATACTACTCAAGTGAAAATGAGGGTGAGATTTCTTTCTCCAACTTACATGTCACTTTCCTAATCAAGAGTATACGATGATGCTCTGTTTTCTCTGTTTTTTTTTCTTGCATAAAATTCACGCCTTTTTTTTCCCTTGAATTTTCTTGTTTTTTTCATTTCAATTCAAATAAGCAGGACCGTTCAAAGTGTTCAATATTTCTTTTAGCAGTAGATTAAGATATTTATATCTATCACCCTAGTCTTTTTTTTTATCTTCTGTTTCTAAGATGAGTTCATGTTTATTTTTTTTTTAACAAATAATATTAATAATTAGTATAGTTAATATTGTTAATATTTTATTGATGGTTGAGATTGAATTTGCAACCTCAAACTTTTTACTACACTCTTATTTCTTCCCATCCAGTTATTAAACCAATATTATATCTCTTTTCTCTCTTGTTTCATTAATTAAACAATTACATATCGAAAATAATTCCAACTAAATTGGCCCTACAAACACTTGGACACGAAACATAGTAAAAGGAGAAGGAAAAGAAATTAACCATAAAGTTTAAAACATAATAGGGTTATTATTGTTGATAGACATTAGTCAATTAATGTCAACATCTATTAAAGTTTCTGATTATATTTTACTAATATTATCATGTGTTTGGGCTCTTTCTTTTTTTTGTAGAAAATAGTGGTGAAGTTGGATTTGCACGATGACAAAGCAAAACAGAAGGCCATGAAATCAGTTTCCAGCCTTACAGGTACAAATTCCATTAAAAATTTAGTAATCAGTAAATTAACCTGAATTTTTAGTTTCCAGTAAAATTGTTTTTTTTTGGGTACAAATTCCATTACAATTTGTTGATTCTCTATAAAACATAGAGACTTCAGATCATATGAATTTTATACTGTATTTATATTTTGGTAACCTCAAAGAAAACTGGAGTTTATTCAGTGTACATTTTAATGATTCTGCCCTTTACGAGACCGGTTTTAAATGAAAAATTTAGCGTGTGTTTAATTAGAGGTAGATCCATGGAAGAAGAGAGTAGAGATAATAATTTGAAGTTTTTGTATTTGATTTATTTTTTAAGAAGGAGAAGGGAAGTGATCCAAAAGTTGGTTTTGCTTCCCAGATTGGAAGAGAGCATGAACCAACTCAACATAAAATCCATTAAAAGTTATTTCTCTCCTTCTGAACCAAGCACAAACTATTAAAAATATTTCTCCTCTCATTCTCTCTCATCTATTGAACCAAATATATCTAGGGATGTTTTGGATTGAACTAGAATAATAGTTTGATTTAGTTCTTAAAAATCACTTTCATAAAAAAATTGGTTAATTTTTGAACCAGTTTTAATTCAATTTTTAACTGGTTTATAAATATAAATCAGTTTAATATTTTGAACAGATTTTTAATTAAAATCGATTATGAACTAGTTCTTTAGTAATTTTTCAAAAAAAAAAAAAATCGGAAAAGGAATTTTGAGGAAAAAAAATTCAATTTTTTTTTTCGAAATAAATAAATGTAAATATTTTTCAAGAATCAGATGTTTTTTTAGATGTAAATTGTTTTCGATTTTTTTTAGATTTATCTTAAAAATACAAATTTCAAAAATAAAATTCAAGAAAAAAATCTCAATTGAGGTTAAAAAAGTTTTAAAATAGTTAAACTGTTTTTTGAGTTAAGTTTAGTCAACTGATTTGTTTTAAATATGTTGTTCAATTTATAAACCATTTAATTGATTTGATTTTTTTAGTGTATTGCAGTACAATTTATCAATATAATCCAATTAAATAAATATTTTGCTGACTACTAAATATATTTCCACTTCCCCTTTTATTTGTACCTTCTCACAATAATGAACCTTAGTTATTAAAATGGACGGCCAGTAGATATTTATTTGAGATTAATTTCTAAGTTTTTTTGTTTTATTCAAGTAATTTAGTAGCCGAACTCATATAATTAAATGTAAAAAAAGTAGAGAACTACGAGCTTGAACTATTCCATATATTAATATAATTGCAGTTATCAACTTAATTATATTTACATAACATTAAAAAGAATTTTTATATTATTAATTAATTACAATCATCGTATCATTATAAATATTTAATTTTTATTATAATTATTTTTAAATACATATAAATATAAATATGAATGATTGTGATACGTTGATAATACTGTCAAATTTTGTACACATAACGAAACTCATAAATTAATTTTTTTTTTTTTAAAATGATATCCAATCA
>JBBPBQ010020323.1:8997798-9026269 GCA_037974755.1 Cicer yamashitae
ACTTGCAAGCCAATCTTCCAATTTAATTGGCCTTCTGATAACTCATACTTCCACTTTGTTTCCTTTATATATTTGCAAAAGTATGATCATTATCATACAAGCACATATCTATTTTTTTTTTTTTTTTTTTTTTTTGACAAAATATACTAGTACATATATAAGTTGAATTAGTTAACACTACATGTTAAACTTAGTATGTTTACATCTTTAAACTCTTTGTAAAAAATGAATTAAATCAATCAAGCTATTGAATTGAAAGTTCTAGTTGAGTAGATTAAGTCTATAATAATAAGATATTTCATTATATCATCTTATTTTAATGTATAACACGTTTGAAACAATTGTAAATATCTATTATCAAAATATATGTCGACGGATGTCTAAATTATTTGAAGTTTTGTATACATGGTTATCAATATAATATAAGATAATTCAACAGTTGGATCAATTCGTCTTTTATAAAGAGTTATTGTAGGTGTAAGAAAATCTCCGATAAAAGTTTCATATAAGTATCTTAATATTTGGATATGTGACATGTATTTTAGATTTCATAAATTTAATCAAAGTTGCATATTTGAGAAACTTTAAAAGCGGATTCCATAATTTTAAAATATTATTTTTACACATTTGGAAATGTTAAATTAAAAAAGTGAATATGAAATATTGAAAAGAAAAAAATAATATTTTAAGTTAAACAACTCTAAAGATGAAATCTTTCGTTGGCATGAAAATTGTATAGGTGTCATAAATTCGAAATGCCCCACTTAGAAACATAAAATAAATTTCTTAAAATATTATCCTTAAAGATGCTCTAGATAAGGTAAGTTTGATACATGATATGTATATATAGTGTGAAAATCACCTCACTCCATACATTAGATTAAATATGCAAATTTAATTTTCGTAAAATTTTAAAAATGTTCGACTATGCTTCATTGATTAGATTCAATTAAACGTATAAAGTATTCAATTAAACATATAATATACTTTTTAATAAAATGTCAATTATAAAATTATATAGTTATAAATATCAAATGTATATTATTTTTGGTATATATTGATCGGTAAGATATAAAAATAATCGAGTTAGAATAATGAAATTTAATATCTATAAATAATAATCGGAATAAAACATAATAACGTACCGTTTTTTGAAAACCTTAATTTATTAACGATTCATTCATCATTGGCCTTACCAATTTCAGTAACAGAATACATAATATTTTCTGGATTCTTCCAAACAAGTAATTAACCTTACAAATTTCATAAACTTTTTTCACCACAAACCTATGATTCGGTAAGTGAAAAAAGAAAAAATGCCCCCAAGATTATTGTTATCAAAATAACAAATCAACAAACCAAAAAAAATAAAAATCTAAAAGTTATTGCTTCTATATGGTAATGAGAATTATGGTAATTCAAGTAGTAGCTTTAACAAGTGGTGACTGAGGAATTGGAGAATGAGGTGACATCATAATATCATCAAACCTTCTTGATTTAAGGCTTAGCCTCAAATTACTATGCCAACAAGGTTTAGAATTCTTGTCAGAAACCATAACCTCCTTATTCTTCTGAAGAACAAATGATCTAATCCTTTGTAAAGCAATTTGCAATGCTCTATCATCCATATTTGCATAACACACTCTAAACCACCCTGCCTCAGAACAATGAAAAGAACAACCTGGTGAAACATTAATCTTAACTTCATGAATAATCACTCTCCAAAGTTCCAATTCTGATTCAAATGTAGGCTTCTTTAGAAGATCGCGTAAATCCATCCAAACGAAAAGACCACCGTTGCTTTGCAAACACTTAATTCCGACTTTAACTAACCCACTAGTGAAAATTCTGTACCGTTGTGCTAACCTCTTTGCACTCTCCCCAAGAAACCTCTCCACAAACTCGTCATCTGATAGCATTTTTGCCATCAGATATTGAGTCTGTGTTGAGACTAATCCAAAACTTGACATTTTTCGCGCACAATTAACAACAGTGTCATTATAAGAATAAATTATACCAACTCTAAAACCCGGGAATCCCATGTCTTTTGAAAGACTATAAATTATGTGAATGAGGTCACAGTCACATTCGATGTCTGTGTCTTGTTCTATTATCTCGGCTACGCTTATGAAACTTGGATGACTGAAAACCGTAGCAGCGTATATTTCATCACTTATTAGGTGAATGCGTTTTTGATTGATGAAATTCACAACTGTTCTTAATGTTGTTCTGTCCATAACTGTGCCTAATGGATTTGAAGGATTTGTAATGAGCAAACCCTTTATTCTAATGTTATCTTCTTTGGCTTTTTCATAGGCTTCTTCTAAGGTTTGTCTTGTTAATTTGAAATTGTTTGAACTTTCACATATAACTGGAACAAGTTTAACTCCGGTTCTCCACCTTAAATCTCGATCGAAACTGCATTAGGAAATTAAGAATGTGATTAGAAAAATAATTTAGATGTAGATCTCAACAAAATTGTATACTATTGTTGAAGTGTCTCAAATTCTGTTACAAGTTTGTTATAACTAATTCTGTTACAAGTTTGTTATAACTAATTCTGTTACAGTTTGTTATATCAGTTACTAACGATAACTGAAGTAACAGATTCAGTTGATTCTAACAAAGTCAACAAAAAATATTGTCTTGATGGCTTGAATATGATAGTTGAGTACTGCCAAACACTGTTGAAATTGAAATATTGTAAAACTATTTATTTATTCCCTTTAAGACAAAGTCAGTGCCATCAAAATTCACTACTCTGGCTTCATATGATAAATGGAACATTAAAATAATAGGAAGGCTGCTAAGTGGAGATTAATTGTATTTTAATTGAAGGAACATGGTAACATACATAAGCTACACTTAATTCATTATCTTCTAATTAAATTAGTACTAATGAATTAGCAAAACAATAATTGATAATTTTATAATAATAAGAATGAATTACCCTGGATAATAAGGAGTAGGCACTAAAAAAGCATCACCAGGATCTGCCAAACAAAAAGCAGTGACTTCATGTGCTCCAGTTGCTCCACCACTCATTACAATACGATCAGGATCAAATGTCACTCTGTTTCCTCTTGTTCTACTCATGAATTTAGCCACAGCCTAAATAAATTCAAATTAAATTATGTTAGTTTATATATAGTATCAAATAATTAATTAATTTGTGGGTGTATGTATATTGTCACTACTCACATTTCTGAACTCAGGTAGACCATGATAATCTTGAAAATTAGCCATGTCTTTGAAATTATGCACTCCTTCTATAGTGCAAATTGAGGCTTCTGGGTTACTCATTATCCAATTTTGAACCAAGTCAGCAGTAAGCTGCAAAAATTTAAGATAGTAATAATAATTTAATTAGAATTTAGCACAAATTAATATACATAGATATCAAAATAATATAAAGTTGGAATATATAAATACCTGATTTTCTGCAAGACCCATTTGGATAACACCATGAGGATTTTTGGTAAGATGAAAAGGGTCTTTATCATAAGCCTTCCATCCATCAAAATAAGATGATGATTCACCATGTCCATCACCAGTGGCTATCTTAGACAACAATTGAGGTTGGTCCATGCTCATTAGCCCCATTATAATCTTAAAATTTGTTGTTAATTTCTATTCCAAATGTGTATATAGTATATGTATATGTATATTTATATTAATAATATAATAATATGTTGAAATTGATGTGATTCAAGTTCTAGGAATAACTTTTAGTGGTTTTGAAACTTTGAAGTTGTAAGAATAATTTAGAGATTGCAATGTCTAGGAATGAAGTAGGGGGTGCGTATTTATAGCATGCATGTGCAAAAAATTATGTTGAATTTCAGACATAAGAATTTTTTTAGTCTAGTCCAAATATATATAAAAAGGAAGTTTCGTGTGAAGTTAAGAGAGGAGACTCTAGCAGCGAGGTTCATTTACGATGCCACGTAAGCACTTTCAGTTGAAAATTAGGCAGGTGTTGGTGGGCAGAAAATCACTAGTAATAGTTATCATTCTAGTAGCAAGATGCCACTTGCATTATTTTTTGTCAATAATTGGGAGAAAAATAATAGACTTTGGGTTGAGATTGAATTCAGCTTTTCTACGATTTGTATTCAATTTTATTTTTAGGTATGAAATGATACTACTTTCTTTTTAATAAGAAGACATGGTATTACTTTTTATTTGTATAATTGTACCATACAATTATAATTAGTTTCGCCTACTAATTTGTATTTTTATGTACGCTACGATTCTATAATATAATGTTGGTGTGAGTTGATGTGACCAGGTCATAAAGACATTGTCATACGTATTACTAAATCCTTTCCCATGTTTCATTGATATAATTTAATACAATTTTTTTTCTTTTAAAATAACTCATAATTTGGTACAAAGTGATTTAACTTTTGCACAAATATGAATATTTAACCTTTTATTTTACACTACGCACTATCTGCCGCGGTCGGTGAGCATTTGAATTTTGTGACACACACACGTAGTATTAATTGATCGAGTGCAATTATTTGGAGTGTCACACTGCATTATTGAGTGTATGTCCCATGAAAAGAGAGTGTAACCTTTACCTAACAGATGTGGCAGTGGTGGAATTAATGTTTGCTAACTCTTCGTCGGTTACGGAAGTGTGGATAGATAGTGGATGGTGGATACCGTATGAATCATATGATACCAATACTATGGTTGGAAAAAAGGACCACACAATCCACACGCGGAACTAATTTTATGCATGTCATCATTTCTTCCCACTAAAATACATATGTTTCTCTAACTTATTTTTAAAATTTTATTTAGTCTCATAACCTTAAACACCGTCGAATTGATCCTGTAATTTATGTTTGTAAATGAACATTGGTTATTTTATAATCAATTAAGTCATAAAAATTAAAATGTCCTCTTCTTCTCTAAAAATTCCAATAGTTATATTATTATTGAGAAACTTCAACTTTCATTTTTTTTGTCGAAATTCAAATAATTCGAACATAACTAAATATACAAAGAAAAGAAAGGAATTAAAAATTCTTCATATTTTTAAGGTTAGTAGGAATTAAATTCTCCATATTTTTTCCAACCTTTTCAAGGTAAAAATTGACATAACATTGAGAACTACCCCATCATCTATAAAGACTTTTTGAATAGAGGCTTCACATGCTTGATCATATTTAGAGTAACTTTTTTAAACATTCTTTATATTTGACTAGACTAGCTCACTCGGTATATCCTACAAATACATCACTTTCAAAATTTTGTGAGCTACTAAATTAATGAAAACATAAAGCAGAAAGATAAAAGAATAAATTGAGAAAGAAAATGACAAGTTGATTGATTGTGTGTTTTTATAATGAAGTATACAATAAGTATTTATAGACAAGGTTAGTCTTACTAGTCATTGCATCATTGCCTACGAAATATAACCATGACTCACTTGAATCGGCTAATCTCGCAATAGTGGATGTTTTTGTCCATTTTTGGGTGTGTGCGGTGCCCCAAGTTTGTCTTGTTTTCCCTCCATTTCACAACATAGTTTCTTCCAACCACACACATCTTTCCACTCATTTTCTGTCTTCATGAAAATAGTTGTTTTAGTTCGTGGTGGCTAAAAAACATGTGACACGTGCTTTTGACAACTTCTAACCATCCCACGACCTTTGTGGGACTTCTTAAACTTGATAAAGTCTCATTTAACTCGTATTTGACTACTCTTACTTTGAGATATTGGCATTCGACTATCTGGCATCAGCTGTTAGCCGTTTTCGACTAATGACTTGTAATATTTTTTAGTGTAAACAAACTCATAAATATTTTTATTTCCTTCTAAAACACTATTTTAAAACATTGAAAGATTCGTCTATCTTTTAATTCCTCCTCTTTCATTTTTTTCCTTCCTAACTCTCAGACAAAACTAAATATAAACTTAATATTCTCCTCCAATAAAAGTTCTCTCCTCTCTTCATTAAAAGCCCTTTTTTTATCTTATTATTAAAAGCCTTTTTATAAATAGTTATGATGAACTTTGACTTCTCATATTCATCTCCTAATACACTAATAATATTAAAGTAGAGATATATTTTCAAAGGTTGATAAATATATCTAATAATTTAAACAAAATTATATTTAGAAATATCATTTTCTAGAAAAAAAAGTTGGAATTTTTTTCTTCTTAATTTGCTACCTTATTTTCTGTTTTGATAAAATAATAGATGTTCCCTAATGAAAAGACATGTCAGCTAATTCCATGAAGCGTAGCTTGGTCTCATTTAATTTGCACATGGGTGGCCCAAATATACGGTTGAGTTACGACTTTGACATTTGTGAGAATTTTATTTCTTTGATCAAACCTCGGTAGGATTAGGAATTTCTTTCTTTATTTTGACCAAAATAGGATTAGGAATTGGGAATGGCCAACTCCAAAAACGGATCCTGTATATCGATATCGACAAACCTTATTTAAAAGATTTCTTAATTCGTTCCATATTTATTAAAAATTTTTAAATATTCCTTAAATTTTAATTTAATTAGCAAAATATCGATATTATGAAATTGAATATATGAGTCTGAATATGATATTTTATAATTGAGTGTGTGAGCTTTTTATAGTATTTATTATCTCTCATCTACAGATAAAAAAAATGATTAATCATATTTTTAATTAATATAAAATTCAACATTTCAATTTTAACCCTTGTAATCAATAAATACAACTTTTAGTCCTATAAAATTATCATACATGTAGTTTTGAATGATAAAGAGTTCATTTATAAAAATAAGCACAAATTTTGATTTGTTGGTTCATATTTTCATTAATTTTATCTTTAGTTTTTTACATTTAAAAATTTATATTTAATCTATCACAAGTTAAAAATTTCTAAATTTTTGTGAGTGAACTTTTTATAATGTTCTAAATACATTGCAAAAAATTATTCAAAAAATTTAAAAATGTTTCATTTCAACATGGACAAAAAATGTTTGCTGAATAATTTTGTCGAGGCTAAAAGTTGTATTTATGTATTACAGTGACTAAAATTGAAAAGTTAAAATTTTATAGAAATTGAAAATATATATAATCCTATTAAAAATAATTGTCCAAAAACAAATGTAGTTTACAATTAAATAATAATTTTAAAATGTGTTCGAAAAATGAGAGACTTAACAACGCAATTTCAATTGTATTGTGTTTGATTTCATAATTGGTTAATGGACTGAACAAAAGAATAAGTGATGGATTGGACAAAAATTGAAAGTTTTTTCGTTACCCTTTCCTCTCCCCGTTTCTCTCATCTCCGTCTCTCTATCTCTCCGCATTTTATCTCACTTATCTCTTATTTCTCACTATCCTCTTTTATAAATATTTACATTTGTAAACATTTATATACATAGTAAAGGTTATTCTAGTAAATTTTTTAATATTTTGTTTGTGCTCACCATTATCCACGAAACAGAGTACAAAATAAAAAATTGTCTAATACCTTAAATGTTTGCCTTGTACTGTTATGTTCGATATTTATTCAATTATATATTTTAATTAGTATCATATGTGTTCTTATTAAGTCATTTATTCAATTTCACATTTATAATAATAGTGCATTAATGTTTACTTAATAAGAATAATTTAACAACATATTTTTAAAAAAACTCTAGTAGTGAATCACACACATTAATTATGAAGAATTAGAAGATCTTAAATCACTCCAATATATCAAATGTATCTGCAATTATCTTTTGATTTATACTTATAGAACAATTTGATAATAATATATCGTTCTCTTATCATAAATTTGTATGAAATAAGTTACAAGTGTGTGACACTCATGGTGAAAATATGTTGAGTCGAGTTAGGTTTTGCAAAATCTAAGTCTCACTTAAACAAAAAGATTAAGGTATGAGTTTGGTATGTTACTTATCATAAAGTTATGTTTAGGTATGAGAGTAACCTTTTTAAAAGTCTAACAATGGTTTATTAACCTTTTTAACGATTTATTTTATATTAATTCTTTCAAATAAATAATTTAATATATTTTTAGATAAACCAACGAGCTAACATATTAACGAGATTACGATCTATTTTGATATCTAATGTGACATATTAGAAAATTGAATTGTATAAAATATTTGTGTAAACTCTATCTTATAATAATATATTAAAGTGATTTAATTCATATACGCCGTAAATGTAAAAAGTTGTTACACTGTCATACAGTCAGATTAGTTCATTCTAAATATTTGATTTTTTATTTCAATTGTCTAATGCTATGTCCATGAATGATTGTGATGGTCTGACAATGTAAATTTTTTACAATAACTGTGAATGACAATTAAACACATATTAAAAATTGACGTAGATTAGTAGGTTTAAATAAAAAAAATGGTAAATTAATAGTTTAACACAAAATAAATTTTTTAATATAATAACAATAAAGATTAAATTTAGGATTTAATAGACATACATCATTGATATAAATAGTTTTTAAACTGATAATTAATATGAACCATAAATCATATAATTATTGATCAATAAAAATTATAATCATGTTGTGAAATAATTAAATTAATAATTATTAAATGTAAAATTTATTTACACTGTGAATGGATGATATGTTTTTCGTAAATTTATATACACCGCGGTGCGGGTTTTACCCCTTATCTATTTAAGGCTATTTGTGATGCTAAACACACCCTCCCTTCTCTCGTTAAAAAGGCTTTTTGGGTCAAAAAGTCTAGGATTGAATTGGTACTCCACGTGGGGTATATATGGAGTCAAACCTTTTAAAACAAATATTTCAATTTTGAAACAAATGACGACCAGCGTGAGTTCAGTTTTTCATCCTCATAAGATTTTTCCCTTCACTATAAATATAATATTATTTTTCTTAAATTAATTATTGTTTTGATCAGGCAAGGAATACAATTAAAATAACATAAATATTTGAAATTGTTAATTGATTGAAAAATTAGTGTTCAAATTTGAATATACATAGCTTTGGATATACAAAATTCATAATCTCAAATATCAATACCAATAAATTGAACTACGCTTCATTATTTGATTCTTGAACATATGGCATATCTCTTCAAATGGTGTTTATGTTTATGCAGACATTTTTTTTCTTCTAAAAAAGTGATAAATAGTTTTAGGTCATAGTGTAAGAAATGTTTGGATACTAATATTTCATATTTCAACAACATATTCGAATCACTTGGCAGGATTTTTTTTGTGTGCTTTAAATATAGCCACTGTTTTGAATTTCAAAACCCAAAGCTCAAGCATAGACTCTTTTTTTTGACAAATAAACATAGACTTTGTCAATTACCACTACTAATACTAATATATTTGTCACTACCATTATAAAAAAAATTATATTTTGTCGTCCTACCAAATACCCATATTCTATTCAACGCAAACCTAACGATAGGAATCCACTAAACAATACTTTATTAATTTCATTAGAGTCTCAATAAAACGATTGTTATTTACTAAAATATCTATGTTACTAGTAGGTAGTTGAATAATTGAATGAGTTGAGATATAATAAATAAAAGTATATTAATATGAAAATGATTAATGTTTTATTAATAATATATTGAGATAAATATATATTGTAAATTAAACACTTAATATGAAATAGAGGGAATAACAAGGAGACTTTTATGATATATTTGAAAATTAACATATTTTGGTACAATTAAATTAAATCATCAATAATTAAATGACATATTATCTATGAACGATTTTGACCGTGTTTTAAATTTAACATTATCAAATTTTTTAATTTTATCTTTTGAGTCTATTTTAAAAATTTGTTTTTTTATTATGATTTTAATTAAAATTTCAATTATAAAAACAGTTTATTTAATTACTCAAGTCAAATCTGAATAAATAAATATATCAAAATTTTTAATTTATTCAACTTTAATAAATACTATAGTAATATTCACGTTGACAAATTAGATAAAATTATTGATCAGAATGTTTATAATATCGATACATTTTTTTTAAGTATAGTAGAATTTGTCTAATAACAATAGTAATAAACAAACTTAGACAGCAACCAAACCCTTAACAAGTTGCTAAAAGTAATAATTAAGTTATTAATCCATGAATCTGTTCAATTTGATCATATTAATTGACTAAAACCTCTCGGTCAAATTACCATATAATCTCAACCCAAAATAAGTGTTGTGTTAGGCCTTTTCCACACATGTTAAAAACCGTAAATGAGTAAAAGAATTTTATAATTTTATAAAATTATTTTATTTATTGTTAACTTTTTTTGTCTATATACTTATCATTAATTTATTAATTATTGTTATAAATATATAATACAATGACTTGGAAAAAATAATAAATTTTGAGATACAATTTGAAAATAATAATAATTATATGACATTAAAAGTATGAAAACGACACTTATTTTAGTATAATTTTATATGTTAAAACGAAGTTTAATTAAGAATGTATAGAGTAACTTAAACTAAATACTATCTCCATTCCTTCCTAAATATAAGATTAATTGATTAAATAATGAAGAATTAATAAAGTTGATGATAATATTAAATTAATTGAAAAAATTATATTGATTTTATGATTTCTATCCTTCAATGAAAATAATTAATTAATGTATTTACTATAATATTTATTGTTGACAAAGTACTATAGTATTTATTATTCGTCGCAGAGAAATATATAAACTAAATAAGTGTATTTCAATTAAAAAATAATTAATACACCTAAAAATTTAAATAGAGTCTTATAAAATTGACAAAAATCTTTAAGAGGTTTTTATATTTGGAGAAAGATAGAACATTCATAGCATCCACACGATTATAGTTGGATCTACTCTGTCTAGATGTGTTTCGAAAAACTGTTTAAAATCACAATTTATACCACCGAAGATATTACTGGGTTGAGTCGCGGACTAGGTCACTCTCTTTAAGACGTTTCGCGGCACTGCCCAAATTGTGCAAGACAGACTATCAACCACGAAGTCCCCAGGGTAAAACAGCCCAGATTCACTGTATCGGAGTTCCATTGCACCGTAGAAAACCGTTCTAGAATTACACCCTCAATATGGCAGTTAAAGCCACTCTCAATATGACAATAAAGTCATTCGCAACACAGCATAACAACCGCTCTAAAACCGAAGGGACTACGGCATAACAACCGCTCTAAAAACCGAAGGGACTGCGGCATAACAACTGCTCAAAAAACCGAAGGGACTGCGGCATAGCAACCGCTCTAAAAACCGAAGGGACTACGGCATAATAACCGCTCAAAAAACCAAAGGGACTGCAGCATAACAACCACTCTAAAAACCGAAGGGACTGCGGCATAATAACCGCTATAAAAACCGAAGGGACAGAAAGAAAGGGGAGAAGTGGCTCGAAAATTAGGCGAGCAGAATAAAAGAGAGAGAAAAGAGAAAGTTGGAAAAACATCCAACTTTGGTGTGCTTTTCACAATAAATTGAAACTCATTATATAGTGATGGAAGCAAACTCACAATTGATTTCTAATCAATGTGGGACTTTAGCATATTCAAAATAGGAGAGTTTTCCAATGTGGGAGTTCAAAAAAATTTCTTTCCAAGGTGGGACTTGAATTTTAAAAAACATGTTTCTTTCCACTTGAATTTACAAAAACAAATTTTTTCCAATGTAGGACTTCTAACAATTTTTTTAAATTCACACAATATGTTCCAACAAGATGACAATAGACACTTTGTAAATACTATAATTTTTTATTTTATTTTACTGAATATACTATAATTGTTAATTCAATTGTGGTATTGAAACACAACTTTTCAAAATATATATATATATATATATATATATATATATATATATATATATATAGTATTAATCACTTTAAATATTTCACTGACAACTTTTTAAACATATATTTTATTAAGCAACTTTATTTAATTATTAAATTGCAGTACTCTAAAATAGTTAATAATTAATAATTAATTAGATATATGTTAAATAAGTTATTTATGTTTTAGTAGTTAATGAAATATTCAAAATGATTAGTGGTATAAACTTGTATACGTGTCACAAATAGATGTCTAAATAATAAATAAAAAGTTGAAAAATAATAATAAAAAATATTGATTCTTTTTTTTATTTTTTATAAATATTGTTGACCATATAAATATGATGAACAATATATACATATCAAGTATGTATCCACAATTTTTAATTTGTATTCAAATAACATTTTTGTCGTTAATTACCGGTAAAAGTCCATATTTTAATGCTCTACGCGATACTTATATTACAATCAATGCGAATCTAAGAACAAGAGTCCACTAAACAATAATAACTAACGAGAGAAATAAAAAAAAAAAGAAACGACTTCTATGATATATTTGAAAATTAATGTATTTTAATATTATAAAATTAAATCAATAATAGTTGAATGATAAGTCATCTATGAATGCGTTTGAACATATTTTATATATAATACTATCAAATTTTTATGTTTTATTTTTTGGATTTGTTTTAAAATGGGGTTTTTGTTATGATTTTAATTAAAATTAAAATTTTAATTTTAATTATAAAAATAATTTATTTAATTAGTTGGATCAATATTAAATAGATAAATATACAAAAATTCTTAATTTAACTAACTTTAATGGATACTATGTGGATAAATTAAAAAAAATTATTGATCAAAATATTTATTGTATCGATACACACTCTCTTTTGATAGTATAGTAGAATTTATTAATAAAAAAACTTAAGACATCAACAAAATCCTTAAGAAGTTGCTAAAAGTAACAATTAAGTTATTATTCGATGAATCTGGTCAATTTGATCATATTCTTTGACTAAAACCTCCTGGTTAAATTACCATATTATCTCAATCACAAAATAAGTATTGTCTTAGTGAGTAAAGAACATTTAATTAAAGACATAGGGAGTAACTCAAACCAAATACATAACATCCTAACGGTTATAGTTGGATCTACACTTTCAAGAATAGAAAGGTAAAAATTAAAGTTGCTTTGGGACTATAGACAAATACAATTTGTCCCCTACTAAACTAAACACGTACAAGAATCAAACTAGCATATAAAAGTCAAGTTGGTGAATTAATAATTTCAACAACGCTACCTAGATAAGTAAAATAATGCATCTAAATACCCATTAAAGGAACAAAACCTGTAGAGTCTCACTAGTCCACGTTCAAAAGCTATATTCTTAAATATATGTTTTAATTGATCAATTAAAACAAAAATTTGAGGCTTTTGAGAATTTTTTTGGAAAATGCTCAAGCGACCCCTCAAAATGTGGCTTTTTACTGGATGCTCCCTCCCAAAAGTGAAAAATGAGTAAATTACACTATCCGAAGCGTGTTTCCTCTAATGTAGTTAGTATATTGTAAGTAAAAATGGGGTGAAATAAACGATTGCCAAATGTTTTTTTGGTCAAATAAATTCCATAAAAACGAAAAGCTACGCTAGCCCATTATTACTTGACCGGACAGGTTTTAACATCGGCCCAGCCCAACAAAAACCCAACCCGCAACCGAGTATCATTTTTGAAAGAGACTTCAAAATCAATGGAGGAAAGCCCTAACAGTAAAGTCACAGACTAAACGAAACAACATTGCTGCAGTTCATACGAAGAAGAGGAAAAAAAAAAAGCAGCGGCAGTGCAATCGGCGGAGCCATGGCGGCTCCCGAAACTCCTCTTTGTTACGTCGGCGTTGCCAGGCGATCCGCCGCTTTTCGTCTCATGAAACAAATGGTTCCCCCTCTCTCTCTCGTTACTTTTTTTTCCCTATTGTTATTGTTGTTTGTGTATTTAACTCGATTTAGGTGTATGATTCATTTGAATTAGGGTTGGGAAGAAGGTGAAGGTCTTGGCAAAGATAAGCAAGGGATCAAAGGATACGTTCGAGTTACTAACAAGCAGGACACTACTGGTTTCTTCTTTCTCCTTATTCACAGCAATTTACTCTTTATTCACCACATCTAATTAATAGATTAGTATTTATTCAAATAATTAAGCAATTTTTTGCATAAACACAGTATTCTATCATGCTTTGCTATGTTATGTTATGTGATTGTTGTGAAATAGCAGCTATAGCGCACGATGGTTCCATAGCATAACTGAATTTGTACAAATTGATAAAGTTCCGCGATAAGTTATTTAGTACAAAGTGTGTGTTGATAGTGGGGATGTAGCAGAATTTGAAGTTTTGAACAAACAACTATTTGTTATGTAATTGTTGTCAAATAGCGGCCGTAGCGCTACAGCATAACAGAATTAGGACAAATTAATATTGTTTTGCAATAAGTTATTTAATACCAAGTGTGTGTTGTCAAATAGTGGCGATGTAGCAGAATTTGAACAAACAACTATTTTCTGTTATATGTTATTGCAACATTGGTTTTTGGTTATGTTTTGTTATGCTATGCTTAATTGCTTAGCTTGTTTGTTCATTTTTAATAGGTATTGGATTAGAGAAGCCTAACCAATGGGCATTTGACACCACACAATTTGATAACATACTCAAGAGATTGAAAGTTGTATGTTTCTATCTCTCTCTTTATTTCTTACTTTACTTTTATCTCAATTCTCAATCATTGGATTATTTTTCTCTTTACTGAAATATTTCTTTTTGCATTTCTATGTATTGCTAGCAATCGGCGGTTTCCAATGACACAGGTATAACCATACTCTGTGACTTTTAGTAAGTTCTTGTGTTCACTTCCCATGTTAATGAATATATTATTGAGGGGGTTTGTGTTTTTATCTACCGTGGCTTATATAGAGAATAATACGGAGAAGGTGGAAGCCAAAGCTACTGTCCCTGTTGATCCTGAGGTTTCTGTATCCAAAGCCACTAGACCACAAGGAAGGTTTGTACACTTTTGGTTCATGGTTTTGTTTATTGTTTATTTAACTATCTACATGATTTTGATTTGTTTTGTTTTTAGATACAAGAAGAGAGAGAGAGGGAAGCTCGTCTCTCAATATTCCTTAAAGGATCTCGAAGGAATTCTTGTAAGTTCGAACTTTGGACACTGCATTCCCGGCGTATCTTATAGAACCTGAATAATATATTTGTTGTTATTTTTTGTATGATTTTCAAGAATTGGTGGTGCTGTGTCTGTTCTACGTTGTGATGTAAAGATGTTGAGTTTCTTTTTGAGATAAATATCATATCTAGTGATTGATGCATTTTTGTTTACCTTTGAAATAGTTGCACGACACTGGACCGTTTGCCAAAACTAAATAAATCTATTAACTAAAATTGTGGGAGATGTCTGATATTTGCTTTCTGATTCTGTAATTATATTCATCAAACCTGTTCATTTGTGCCTTCTATCTGTGGTTATTTTAGTCTTGTTCAATAAATTATTCAATAAATTTGCTTCCATGTTTGATTACTGGATCTGGAATAACATCCAGAACTTATACATGGTCATTATTTCATATTTTCATATTAGAAACAAGGTTTACACTTGTTGGGTTTTTGTTATCAATTATCATTTATAGTGACTGCACAGAGAGTCATATGCGGTGCTATTCATAAGGATGTGTTGTGTATTCTAATACCAGAAAATGTACGCTTGACTTTTGTTTCATTAAACTTAACTCAAATTGAAACTAACCAGAGTTTGCAATCTCCTCAAATTTCATTACATGAATGAGTGCTTGAAAATCATCTGCTCCTTGTGTTTCTTTCAAACAAGGGCAACCTGGTGTTAGAAAGTTCCCTCCATGGCATGGTCCTTGAAATGGCCGGACCTATTGTGTGTCTATTGTAGTCAACTTGATCAAGCAATTACTAGAGCCCGATTCCATGATTCAAACCTGTATTCTTTTCACACTTTAGCAAGTCTATTTTTTGTGCCAAGGCTTCTCTTTCCTTGTGATTCTTTTATTTTTAGAAAGTTGCTATTACTTAAATGTTAGAATGTGAATATCGAAATCAGAATATCAAGCTAATAGTGTTCTCTATAATATTAGTTTTTTCGATAATCAAGCTTAAGTGCATATTAATATTTCACTTCTATTTGATACAATGTTGTCGCTGATTGTTTACTTCTATAATGCTGGTAATAGGTTAAAAAGGGTGACATATCTGGGGATGGGGATATTGACAATGCTGATGATGAATTGGATTTGTTGAAGACATCTGAAACTCAAGATTTTGAAATTGAAGGTACAATCTATAATTACTATGAAGTTTCTATGTTATTTGTATCAGGTGTTACATTACATATCTACATATGTTTGTTGGACTTCATTAACATATTTGTACCCCCCCCCCCCAAAGATATATCTTGTTGAAGAGTTGCTACTGTTATATCTTTATACTCTTTGTACTTCTTTATTTTCCCTTGATGTAGCTCTGTTGTAAATTTTTACATTGAAAAAGAAAAGGGACATTTGCGGGATATTGTTCCTTATAACCAAGATGTTTATACATGGAAAAACTGATCATATTTAATTCTTAAATGCCACCATTTATGCTGACATTCTCCCAGCAGGGTGTTGTATGGAAAAAATTCCGCTACCTCCATGTTCTGCCATTGGTATTTCTGAGCTTATATATTATTTATATAATTGAATATAACTGTATTTTCCTCAATCAATCTACATTGCATTGTTACAGGAAGCAAATACCCTGATATCCCTCTAGAGTGGTGGGGCTATAAGTTTGGGTTTGTCTCTGGTGGATTTCTAGGCGCAGCATCAAAGAAGAAAAAGTCCTCTACATCTGAAAGTGCAAAAAGTGGGATGGCGAGAACTCCTTTTTTTGAACAAGATCAAGAAGACCTCTACAATTTAGTCCAAGTATGTGCCTTTTAATATATGTTGTATATTATTTTATCAAACAATAATAACTAGCAACCTATGACCTGCAATTATATGAAAGATGGTTGCTGGGGATGTTCTACCAATATCTTGAGTTTCGGTGCTATATTGGGATTTGAATTTCATGTTCAAACCTGAAGGGTGTAATAATTAATTGTACCGTTGATTGCTATGCCAGGATAAAGCCACCACAGGAAAGCAAGGATTAGGCAACAAGGACAGGCCCAAGAAAGTAGCTGGGTGCTATTTTCAGGGTAAAAAGACGTCATTTGGTAATAGTGATGACGAAGATTCTGCTGACCTAGATTCTCAGGAAAACCAAACTGATGATGAGGTGGAAAAGATTGTTGAACCCAAAATTAAGCTGAAGAAGTTGTGTAAGCAGATTTTAAACCAGGTGAGGCCTATTTCTCAGGTAGCATGTTTTTGTCGTTGATAGTAAATCATATGATTGATTACTCACTTTAAGTACAGGTGCCTGGAGAGTCATTGAAACTGAAACAACTCAAAGATCTTATTGAAAAACATTCACCTTCAATTTTGTCCGACTTTTCTTCAAAAAGAGAGGCTGTGGCTTACTTGAAGCAAAAGGTATGGTTTTTAATTACGTATCAATTAGATAATTCATATTGAAATTTGAATAGCATGGAACCACCTTTCTGCCTGTTCTAATTTGAATGTTGGGGGATCTTTTTTATTCAGATTTCAGATTTTAAGTAATGTTAATGGTTTCATATTTTTATCTTGCATTGCATAATAAATTTTGTGGATGGTCATTATAAAATTATTTGAATCTTGTCATATTATTATACTTAACACTTATTCATATATGTCATATATGATCACTCTTTACAAAGGGTGTATATTATGTTATTATGTGCATGTTCGGTATCACAATAGGTTTGCCAGAATCACGGCGAGCCATTGCAATTTTGAAATGCTACAAGTTATAGCTTTTGTAAAATTATAGCGACTCAATGCTTTTGACAAATCCACTGTTATATCATACATACACAAATATTTGGCACCCCATCGTTCACATTGTCACATGTTTTGGTCCTTTGCTTCAGCTGACAGGTAGTCGCAAGTTTTGTATTGAAGGGAAAAGAGTGCGATTAGCATCTAAGAGAAGTTGAAATTTTGATACATTTTTTGTGTCTTTCTCATTCATTACATTCTGGTGGAGAAAAAAGGGTTTTTTTTAGGGTTGGGGAGGGGAGTGTTTAGGATTTGAGATGCGCATTTCGAAGTGCAGATTGCATTGGTTGGAGTTAGTACAAGGTATATTTCATTGCTTATCTTTCTCGATGAATGTTGTAATAATACAAATTTACATTAGTATTTTATTTTTTATATGTAATTTAGTTATATATATTTTATTGTAAGTTAAGAATTATCTCTTGTGCTCATAGGAATAATGGTTGTGCAATTGTGCTTGATATTTTAAAGCGTCTGTCAGCTGGGTACCTTCATTTTACCGTTTTAAAATTTCTTATGCAACTCTGAAGCCTTACTACAATGTTTCATCCTTTTTGAGTATATTTATAATGTTAGCTGAAAAGTTATTTTGAGGAGATTTTCAAAAATTATTAGAATTCAGCAAAAAAAAAAAAAAAATAATTAGATTAGAAACGTATTTTAAAAATCCTAAATTTTTTAAATGCTTAGATAAACTCATTAAAAATTAAATGATTTTATAAACTGAATAATTTGGTGACTTCTAGGTTCCTAGCCAGGACTCATAGTATCTCAGTGATAGGTTTGACAATAAACCAAATCAACTCGTATATAGTAGATTCGTTAATTAATTCACTGTTCTTTGAAAGTTAGAAATAATATTTTCAAGTGTTGTTTGGCATAGGTAATTCCATTGGGGAGATAAGGGACACCGAAAATGTAAAAAAGAAGTTTTAAATTCAAATCTTAAAAAATTAATATAACTAATTTACTAATATATGTTTATAAAAAGAAATTGTTTTAAATGTCATTTAAACTTTACTCGAATCTTTTGTACGATGAAAATTCTAAATCTATTCTACTTATTCTATTCTCCTAATACTTGAGGGAAGGTGCTGGCTAAAAAAAACGTAATCAATTTTCATCGAATCGAGCTCAAATTCAACTTATTTACAGCTATAGTCGGTGGGATATAATGCCTAGAGGAGAGCGCGTGGTCGCAACTTTCAACCAGGATCGGAGATTCGGAGCTAATTACGGAGAATCCCTTGAAATCCTACTATGCAAGAAAAATGTTGGTGGAGTATTGGAATTAATTTCTTACATACAGAGCTTGACTAAGTCTTAGCAACTTACATTTAACATTCTTATAAAAAAGTTTATCAACAGTATTAGTGTAAAAAAACATAAACTTTATTATTTTATAACTAATAATTATCATAAAAACTTAATAATTGTTACCTAGGTGTTCATTAATAAATTGTTCAGTCTAACTATCGCAATTGACCATTTTACATAAACTAAAAATTATTATAAATGAAAGAAAGAGAATTATGACTTTATTTTATTATGCTTACCGATTATTGGTGTATTTTCATCTTCATAAATGCAAATTGGAGAATAATAACTTAAAAGTGATGCACATTATATTAATTAGATGGTACAATTAAAAAAAGATAATTAAAATTGCATTGAAAATTAAAAGTGACAATTTTTTTAAAATAATTTTTTTTGCAAATGCGACAAAGATACTTAAAAATGTGTGTGAAGATGAAATACCAAAATAACAAAAGAGACATTTGAGAATGTATTTATAATTTTAATAAATTTAGATAGTATAATAAATAACAAAAATGACTATTTACTTTCTTTCCTTTTTTATAGTAAAAGAGGTATTATTATTATGAAATCAAATGAGGCAAATTAGCACCTCTTACATCTTCATCCAAAAGGAATCAGTGACAATCTAATCAAACGATTAGAGTAGTGCTCTCGATTTGCTAATAGATCAACATACCTATTAGTTTTTCAAAAAACGTAACAAATAAAAGTACTTCAATCTGGATCGCAGAGTAAAGATATGACCTCTTAGAGAAGAGGTTTGATAAAAGGATTAGTAGTAAATACAGCGTTTACTGTAGTCCATTTCGAAAATTTCTCTTTGGAGATTCAATTGTCGAGTCATTGTGATTCCATGATAAAGAGTCCAAAGCTCCATCCAAACTGTTGAGCAAGAACCAATTTTGCTTTTAAAACCCTTGATAAACCTACCTAACTAATCCTCCAGACGTGCCAATTCGAATTCCGAAAAGAAATCTATGTTAACTTGTTTTGAGGAGGAAGTTTCCAAAAAATCTAGGCATATTTCTTAGACGAAACGAGCATATTGTAGAACGAGAAACAAAAAAAAGCAGGGAGGTGAATTGTGTTTTATTTGAAAACAGTTTTAATAAAACTAAAATAAAGTGATGAAAACAAAACAAATTAACATAAAAACAAAACAACACAACTAATTTATCTTGGTTTACCACCAACACGGTAGTTATATCCAATCGCTTCAACCTGAAGGATTTAATTCACTAATTCACCAACTAAATTACACTTCTATTGAACACATACTAGTCAAATGGACCGTGCTCAAGTCCTCTAAACCTTCTTGTTTATTGCAGTCAAGTTGTTGAGGGATGCAACTACTACTGGGCTATGTTTTAAAAGAACAAGTTTAAGTGTTTTTGAATAACTCTCACAATAGGGTGTTTACGAAGTTGTGCTCTCATAAAATATTTCTCAGCAGTTAGACAAGACAAAAGATTAAGAGCAAGAGTGTAGAGACAGTTGTATTGTGCTTATTGTAGTATGTTGTTGCTTGTATTTTTCAATAAGGGTTACACGTCCTTTTACAGAGAATTTTAGGGTTTATGGTCGTTGTCCTGATTGCAAGAAATCAGCATGTATCATGAAGTTTTGTATCAAATCTTTTGAGATTGATTCGCCATTAAATCTTATCAAAGATATCCTTGAAATTGATTCTGCGAATCTTGATATGAAGACAAAAAGATCAGAGGATATTATGATCAGAGTATGCCGCACAGACCTTCAGACATATACCAATTCAGAGTGTTTAACAGATGATGCGCAAAAACTTTGTCTTCTTTTCAGCGTTGCCTTTCATAAGAGCATAGACTATTAACAGAGTCAGACAATCAAATACTTGATGTGATTATCAAAGACAAACAATCACTTGCTTGTCAAGGTTATCAGAGGCATAGAAATAAGATGTTTGTTGTAATTGTCAGAGTCAGACTAATCAAACCATTGTTTGTATTAGATAAAGTCATCAGATGTACGTTCACCAGAC
This sequence comes from Cicer yamashitae, assembly GCA_037974755.1. Classification (NCBI taxonomy): domain Eukaryota; kingdom Viridiplantae; phylum Streptophyta; class Magnoliopsida; order Fabales; family Fabaceae; genus Cicer; species Cicer yamashitae. The sequence goes on from JBBPBQ010020323.1 coordinate 9,018,964, forward strand.
TTAGAATATGGATAGTTGAGTGGAGACATGGTGTTCGTTTAGCTTGGACCAAAATATCAGAGGATGCAACATGAACTCATATAGAATAATCCAATTTAGAAACTACACATTAAAACAGAACAATAGTGCTTTAAATTGTTCCTACAAAATAATTTTATTATCATCAAAACAACTAAGAGTTATAGTGTTACAAATCAATTTGGTTCTAAAAGATATTATATGCCTGCTTTTAGTACGAAGAAGTAATAAACTTAGGTTTGATTTGCTACAACATAGATCAGGGAGTGACCAAGAGTGGTGTTATGAGAGAAGATCAATAATTGCACTTTTTAGTACTATAAATTACGACAACAATCGAAAGAAATACATAATATCCTCACTACTTAGAACTATATATTACTAAATTTTCTGGTTCCGTCTCTGACTAGTATTAATTAAGTGCAACTCAAATTAAAATGTAATAAGACTAGCTATTAACTTTGGCGAACATTTGGTAAAAAAAAATTAAAAACAAAAATCTATATTTTTTGTCAATATGTATTTTTTTTTTTTGTTACGAAATTTTGTTTTTCTAACCAATCTATATCTATAGTAAAAAAAAAATCTAATCTATATCGAACTGTATATAATTAATAATATGTTCCAATTATGAGTAAATCAATATTTTGGTCATAAAATTGTAATATTAGACAATTTTGTTTTTGAAATTTTTGATATCATAATTTAATTCTTTAAATTAAAGAATGTTACTTGATTCAGTCATTTTTTAAAATTCAGCATCACAATTTCAAAGCTTCTAAGTTTGTCTTGATGCAATATGAGATTACTCAAACAATATTTAAGTCTTTCATTGATTTTGTTAAATATTTTGGTAGAGGAAACAAATTAACTACTGTTGTTTAATTTATAAGGTTAAAGTGCTATTTCACAAATTTGAAGATTAGATCAACCAACTTTAAAATTTTAAAGATCCGAATACTTGCTACCTTTATCCCTTATATATAAGCACATTTTGAAGAAGAAATTGTGCCTAAATATAACCCTCGTTTTAAATTACTAAATACATTTTCCCCAAATATATACCGACAAAACATGATATCACAAACAAAACATTACACTGTGAAATTATGAACAAAATTAAATTAACATGGAAATCACTTACATAGATAAAAGGATAGAATAACGATTTAAAGAATGATTCCAAACTAAAAAATAAATTTAAATCACTCATCTTTGATAAATGAAGAAGAGAGATATAAAGAGTTGGTTAAATTTTTACGATTAGTGGAAACTAAAAACCATAAATAATTTTGAAATACCTTATTATTTAGTGCATTGAAAGATGAAAAATAAAAACATATATACAAAGAGTATTTTAAGAATATTCTTACGTTGACTCATAAAAAAAAGAACATTCTTATATAAAATAGACAATATAAAATAGACACAATAAATAACTGCATATTTTTCTCAATATATATGTGAAAAGTGTTAAAAGGTGACGATAAGTAGGATATTTTTCATTTGCAATTATTGTTGCCACCTAACATATGAGATCCTCCTATTACTATCAAGTAAATTAAACTTTTTATATCTCAACTGCTGACGTTTTTGGTACATTCCTCCTTGCAACATTCATTCAGAGCATACTAGCTTTGAGGGAATTGTGACATTAAACATTATTATAAATGTTGAGTTAATGGCTATATTTAGGGGCTAGGAATGCTGGACATGATATATTATTTATGAATTAGATTCTCCTGTTACCATTTATATGGTGAAACATCTTATTTGTGTACTCCTTCATTCACACTTTAAGAGAAGATACAATATATGTGCATAGGTGTGTTCACGTACAAATTAATCTAAAATAATATAAATCGATTTAAAAATAGAAAATTGCACAAAACTAAATATATTTTTTTTATTAGTATGAGATATTATATTAAACTTTCATTTATTAGTTTCAATTAATTTTTAATAATATTTATTTATTTAAGTTGATATATTTTTATTATTATTTCATATAATTCAAACATAACCGATCTATGTTATTCCACAATATTAATTTTTAGTATATTATATAAAATATTTTGCTATGAATTTTATGAAAAAATCGAATTTCAAAATTTAATTTTAATAAGTTATTTATTGTTATCCTTCGAATTCATTCGAATAGAGTAACTAAATTCTAGATAGAAAGTTAAATAGTATTCTTTAGCAATATATATATATGTTTCGTTTAATTGTCAGATATTTTTATTTTGGTCCAATAAAAAAATGCGTAAGATTCTAAAAAAAGTAAGTGGACATAACTCATTGAATCATAACGAGTGAGATGGAAAGTTCAAGAGAAAAGGGGAGAGCAATATGAGAAATGAAAGAAGAGAGGGAGATCAATAATTGAGAGAAGAAAGGGAGAGAGGCGGAAAGAAGAGAGACAATGTCGTTTTTTAAAACCCCAAAGATTTGAAGATATTTTAGTAACTTATTATTATTATTTTAATAATCTATCATTATTATTTATAATATTTTTTAAAAAAAATATAGAGGATGCCGTGACATTTATCAGATTGAGAAGATCCGCCACTTATACCTATTGTTGAGCGTATAATACATGTGAGGTGATCATCTTTCTCAATAATTAAAAAAAAAAAAAAAAGTGAAGTTAGTTGAATATATCTTCAAAGATAAATAGAATTTAGTGAAAGTATTTTTAAAAACACCCAACTTTTTTTAATAGACAAATAAAAAATAAATGATTTTGTTAAATGAAAAAAAATGTAATGAAATTTTGAAATCAATAAGTCTAAGTTTGGTGTCACCTAGATCCCTAGCTAGGACTCATAGTATGTCGTTGGAGTCTCAACTTTCAACCAGAATCGGAGTATTCGCAGCTTGTTTACAAATAGAAAATCCTTTGAAGTTCTATGCAAGAATAACGTATACGTTAGTGTAGTATGGGATTTAATTTCTTAAATAGAAGAATTAAATGAATAGAAGAAGATATAGTAATTAATCAAGTGGTAACTCCAATTAAAATGTAATAATACTAGCTATTGACTTTGGAGTTTGGAGAACATTCCAAGTCCAAGAATTAATTTTGTTTTCTTTTTTTGGTACATAAATCCAAGAATTAACTTTCTAGCTAGCTGCACATTTTGACGATTTTATTTTTAGTGATAATAAAATTATGGCCAATTAGTAGCTAAGTAGTACGGACCGAAGATCTTGTAAAAATAAGTACGGTCTGAAGCTCAATACTCCTCCTATTATTATTATAAGAAAAATATATATATTTTTATGAATATTAAAAAATACAATTAAATATAATTATTTTCTTAAATTTTATATAAATATAAATTAAATATATTAATTTTTTTTAATGTTATATATTTAATTATTAATATTCAATATTAAGTGTATTGAAAATAACATCAAACGATTCACCATATAAATGAGAATTATTTTTTAAATACTAATTTACAATGAACAACGTGGGATCCTTCCTCTTGAATAGATTGCGAGAACTTTACTAACTTTAATTTAAAGAACATTCAATTATTGTTTGTTGCCCACCTTATGTACGAGATCCTCCATCCAAACATATTGTATTATTGTCTTAGCCTTTATTATTATTATTATTATTATTATTATTATTATTATTATTATTATTATTATTATTATTATTATCATTATCATTATCATTATTATTATCATTATTATTATTATTATTATTATTATTATTATTATTATTTTCACCGTCTTATATTCGCCTACAATCCTCAAAATGTGAAAGACTATGGACAATATATGTACTCAAATAATAGGTCAGCACCGAATTGCTGAAAAACAATTATCACTTTCCCCACTCCCACTTGCACCCCCCTTTGACTTTATAATTAGTCAACTCAATACTATTGCCACTTTGAACTTAGTTTGAACAACTCGTAGTTAGTCCAAAAAAAGCACAACTTGTAGCCAAATATTATATTTAAAACACCACGCAATGCTCACCATTTGTTGTATATACTACATTATATATATCCAAACATTAGTTGACATTTCACAAAAATATCTTACTTATCCTAAGTTCATTTTTTGAGATAACCCTTATTAATGGATGAGCTTGTATTCTTAATGGATTGGGATTTTGAAGCTTTCAATGAAGCCCCAACAACCAATAATCCTTATTATTTTTCTCAACAAGAAAATGAATTATTTGGTAATTTTCCAGAATTCTCACAAACCACCAATGTCTTTATTGATGAACTTGAACAAATTTGCAAACCTTTTTACTCTCTTTCATCACAAACCAATATAGTTACAAATTCTCTAACTATCCCTAAAGAAGAAGTCAAAGAAATTAAAGCCTCGGAGAAAATAGCTTCTCAAGATTTGCAAGTTCCCGCAGCATCTAAATGTAAAAGAAGGTATATATATATATGAGTTAATTGTTCAATTAAATTCAAAGTTTTATTTAATTGGTTTTACGAATTATATTTACGATGGTTTCGCGGTTGCAATTTATGTATGAGCACTAGAACTACTACAAATACAATATACATAGATCGATCATTAATTAGAATCATGTGCATAGTGGTCTTGTTAGAATTAATTAAGAGATTTAAGCTTATTTGGGAGATGTATTAGCATTCGATAGTTGGGAGTATTAATAATCACAACTTTAGCTTTGTTTCTAATATTGATCTTATTAAAATTAGATCCACCTCATTGTTCTATACTAGCAAAGTTTGGTCTGGTTCAAATTTCAATACCATTTAATTAACATTATGTTGAGCAAGATCTCGAGTTAATTCGAGGCTTATGAATGAAAAAACATGATTACGAAAAAAAAATTATTAAAGGTGATCAACTAAACTATTCAATGGGCAGATATTAATTATTAGCAAAGTCTTTAGAGATATTTTGCATCTATAATAACAACAACAAAAAAGTGGGTTTTGGATGTGTCTAAAGGTTGTGTTTTGTTTGTTTATGGTCTATTGTTTTGAGTTTTGATTTTCTAAAATATATATTCATTTTAGTTAAGAAGAATATGTGAGACTTTTAAAGAGAATTATTGTGATAGAGAAAAGATAAAATGTTACTTAGAGATGATATATTTTTTTCGAATAATAAAAACAATTCTTTTGATATTTTTATTGTTTACATAAATATAAGACGATTGTTCACTTTAAAATTGTCTGTTATATCTTTGTTAGCAATTAAATTTAACATAAATTTTTTTAAGTGTGTGGTTTTATTATTGTTTGGAGTAACTCCTAGTCCTAGTAATATAATATAATATTTTCTTTATAAAACATATATAAAATTTTCTAGTTGGTGTATGTAATTACTACAAAGTGAATAACATATGCATGTTGATGTAATTTTTTCTTTCAGCAAGAAAAAACAGAACAAGAATATTATTAAAAAGGTTGTTGCAGAAGATGGTGTACTTTGTGATGCATGGTCATGGCGAAAATATGGACAAAAACCAATAAAGGGTTCACCCTATCCTCGAAGCTACTATAAATGTAGCACTTCCAAAAAATGTTTAGCAAGAAAACAAGTTGAAAAAAGCCATTTGGATCCAAAAGTTTATTTAGTTACATACAATGCAGAACATAATCATCCACAACCAACTAGAAGAAATTCATTAGCAGGAATCACTAGGAAGAACAATGTCTTAGTTACAAATTCTTCAAGAAAATTAATTATTGACCAAAAAACTTGTTCTTTAAATTCCTCAATAGTAACTCATGATTCTCCAAAGACACAATTGGTGAAAATTGAAGATGAGGTAATTGTTACAAGTGTGCAACAAAGTAAGGGATTGAGGAAATATGAGGAAGATCATGATCTTCTAGAGTGGTTGAATTGTGCTCAATTAAGTGATGATGGTTGGATTCCAAGCAAAGAGTTAGAGGAATTTATTGGACTACAGTACCAATAACATGCATAGATATAGATATATCATATGATATGGCTGCAGTTTCATGGATATATATATATATATATATATGGTTTTGATGACAGTTATGTTCCTTAAACTATGTTTGGATTTCATAGAGAATGAGATGTTATTAGATTTTGTTGTTTGTATGTGTTTAGAATAACATCCGCACAATTACAAACACTAATATTTTTGAGGATATGAAACATAATTGTTTCTTTTAAATGATGAATTTTTATGCTTTACACATAACTTAAGGATCAAAAACACAACCACACTGCAAAGTTAAGAGACTCAAATTACTTACGAGTCAAAACAAAGTAAAAGATCTTTTTCTTTATCAAAGAAAGTTAAAATCTTTATATTTAAAAGTGCACAAATATGTAATTTATTTCACAAAACAACCATGATATGTATATATTCTTAATTTTTTTACATTCATTCAACATCTTTTTTTTTTTTATTATCTATTTCTTCATATCACATTATAAACATATCACATTTATAAGATCACTCTCTCTAAATGTTGTGTGAGTGTACGGGTGTTCATGAAACACTTTTCTCACAAAATTGATGATATAGATATCAATATATTTAATATAATAATTTAATATTTACTTTACGAAGATAACATTTACACGCATTTAATAGTTTCTTTCCTTAATTTTATATTTTATAGAAAATTATTAGATTTATCTTAATGTTGCAAGAAATCGTATACATAATTTTTTAATGAAAAGTATCCATTTTCAACCATATGCGTCATATATAGGTTTTGTTTGATAAAATTAGTTGTTAAACTAGCTGAAAAGTATTAAATGACGTAAAAATATATTTTTTAATTAATATTTAAAAAAAATTTAATTAAGATAATGAGAGTAAAAAAAAAAAGAAAAAAAATAATTTATAAATTCGAACAGTATTTCGAATAATTTATCAAAAACTATTATAAACTTCAAAGAGAAAAACGCCGTGGAAAAGGAAACATTTACGAAATAGAGTTATTAACTTAAACACTATATGTTATAAATTTATTTTTTGGACTTACCATAGAGACAGAAAGTCTTTTCTCTCTAATATTTTAAGTGTTTATTCTCTCGTCTCTCTATGTGTTCACATATACATTTAAATTAATCAATTCAAATGTATAAATTCTATTATTTAATTTGGATAAAATTTAGAAATTTTTTATAAGACTCGAAAAAAAAGAAAAGAACCTTTCAATGTTTTGTTGTTTTTAACGTGTAAGAAACTTGTACATGCAAATGGGCCGCATCAATTCAGCGACTGTCCAACTCAGCAGCTAACCCTTCCAAACCGTAAAGGAAAACGATAGTTGACAAAAAA
>JBBPBQ010020323.1:9026361-9102623 GCA_037974755.1 Cicer yamashitae
AAAAAAAAAAAAAAAAGGAAAACGACATTTTGACTAAAATCTTTAATTAAAAATGTGAGAAAAAAATGCCCACGCCACACACAATCCAATTACTTTTTACAATATATAAATTTATGCATAAATTTTAGAAATAATACAATGGCATGTTGATACATCAATAATTAAATGTCTGTATAATTTTTTATATAATCAAGACATAATAATTAAACTCTACATGTATATAGGGAGCTGGTTTAATTAATATGTACACATAATGCAGACAAAATATACCATCAACCAATTAAAAATGATTTGATGAGAGATTTAAACTTCATAACTCCATTTGTAAAAACATAAGACGGTTTATTAAAATAAACAAATTTATTGATTCCATTTCCTACTGTATGTAGGTACTAAAGGAGCTATTGAACTTAAACCGGCTTACTAGTGATACTATTCAGTTCATCCATTGTTTTTTAATAATGGAGAACATTATCAACTTTTTTAAAAGAAATGAGATTTGTGGTTCTCTCAAATTTTTGCAAATCTAAATTTTTATTTATAAACAAAAAGAGAAAATGATCCAATCCTGCATATTCATGTGGTTCAACATAAAAACTCTTGCATTGCTTATAAATCTTAGATTGAATCTTTTGGGAGCACAGTAGTTATCTTCCATACTATTTCAGAATTATCATAGCAATTCAACTTTCCCTGAGATGAAGCATTAAGGAATAAAAGCATATTAAGTAATAGATTTCTTATTTTCTACACAAAACAACCTTAGGTAGCAATGCCCCCTTGGTTGTTTAGTTGCTTTCCTTTTGTTCAATCAAATATCATGTTGTTGTGCATTTTGATCATCGGTAAACAACTATACTCTTTAAAACTTCAAGAGAAACCGAAGGCCTGTACAAATTTCAAGGTAAAAAGTAAAACAACCAACTTCTGTAAAATACAGAAAACAGAAATATCAACATAATTTTCTCTTATCAAATATATTTTTGAAAAAAACTGCACAAGCCTCTCTGCTTACTAACTATCAAGACTAACATTTCCCCGTTATTCTTTGGGGACTACAAAAAATATTTAACTAATTTATATGCAGTGACCAAATAGACGATCACAGTGGTGATATCATTTTGAACAACTTAGTGATTATTTAGTCCACAATCCGAATAAGTTCCCAACAGTTCCGAAATTGTAAGGCTCTCTTTCTCCATTTATCAGTATTGTCGCAAAATGATAGCCTAATTTATCCCGCATGGCACTAAGACCATCGGATACCATCCAATTGGCTTTTGGTTCTGCCCAAAACATTCCTTTTTGAAGGACTTCTCGAGGAGCATCACTAAGAGGACCTGAATCCATCTTTGCTGATCTCAATCAATCCTCATAAAGGCCGTGTTGAATTGTAAGTGCTCCAATGAATATCACCTCCAGAAGTATTCTAGTTAATGAGCTGGATTAAAAAATATTCTGCTGCTGGTTTGAGCTGCTATACATGCTAAAGGGCCATTTCACCGTGATGCCTCAACTAAAATTGTAAAATCACTGAAATTCCCAGCACGGGTTTTAGTGGATCGTTACAACTGAAAAGTGCCCAATTCATTACCATGCCTTGTAAGAAGTACTCTCCGGTCATCAACCCATTCTAATCGATAAGAGAGGTCCAGATTATGGAGCAATTGCTTCAAACTGTCCCCATGATTTGAATCCCTCGTATTATCCTACAAAAGGAAATATTGGTGGTATTAAGGAAAAGGATAAATAGATATAAGGAAATAATAGTAGATGACTCGATGACCAGTAATTAAAGGTGGTAAAAGGTAGTATACTCCCCCATCCCATAATAATTGACCCATTTGTAAATAAAAAAAAATTGTCCCAAGAAAATTGACTCTTCAATTTTCAATACACTTTTTCCCATTGTATCTTTTAATTAATATTATTTGCATAATTTCTAATGTAGTGTCTTCCACTATGCATTTAAGATATCGATAATGCACTCTCTTTCTTTTGTACACTTTTGAGATTGAAGGAGTATCATTTATCTTAAGCTATTTATATGATGTGGTAGGAGATCTTTATCCATTTACTTCCTCTGTCTCATATTACGAATCTCATTTGAAATGTGCACAATTCATAAGAAAATGATTTTATATTGATTATAAAATGACAAATTATTCAAGATAAAAAAATATTACAACTGATTATATTCATGCATTTCAACTGATTCAATGTATTTTAGCATGTTTTCAAAAGACTTTCTACTAGGCTCCCATCATGTGCTGCTACTGATTTTAAACGAAAAGAGTTTTCAAGTAAGCAATTTACATTTCCTTCATGCATTTCAACTGATTCAATGTATTTTAGCATGTTTTCAAAAGACTTTCTACTAGGCTCCCATCATGTGCTGCTGAAAGACCAAGTTCTAGTTTCACCCACTACAAGTTAGTTTAATATCTGAAAGAAGACAATGAAAAAATAAGTTACCTGCAAATTCAGCTGCTTTTCAGTATCCAAAATGTTGGCCATAATGCTTGACCGTGATGAATTAGGCGAGAATCCTTCCCAAGGAGGAACAAAGATTAGTTTTGTGCACTGGACAGGAACATAGTTACGGCTCAGTTTCTCCCACCAGAAAGATCCCAGTGACCACCATCTAATCATGAGCCCATGTTCCGAAAATGCAACAAGCCCCTATAAAGAAGAATGTTTAAAGGTGTAGAAGTTAATCAATTATCAGTTTGAGATACTTGAAGAAAGCATCAATCCCAGGGAAAATAATTTCACAGTAAAGAGAAACAAAATATTTGCCATACAATGGGGATATGCACAGAACTGCTATTGTAGGGAATTCTGTTGATGCAATTACCATGCATTGCAGCCAGAGATCAAACGTATAAGCAATAACCAATACTTTAAATGGAAATGGCAAAACAATAGTGTACCAAGGGAGATAACTGATTTTCCCAAACAACACAATGAACTAATTTCTTTACAGAATGATATTTTTGGGAAGGGAGAGTACAATATAGGACAGAGGGACCTATCTGGTTCACAAAACAGTTCTGGAAAAATGAAAAATGAAAATGGGGTAGCACTAAAGATTTTGGAAAAAAAATGATAGGAAAAATCAAGCTTTTCATCTGGTTTAAACTGCTCCAATCAAGCATGATGAACCAATATGGAAAACTTAAATCAAATCATACAAAATATAGTGAATAAGAATGGCAAGAATAAAAAAGGCTATTAGGATTCAGGAAGTGTGTTGTACTTGCGAGGGATCCCCTATTACTCTCCTAACGCCATTAGTTGTTGAAGTATTTCTCAAAACTATTTTTTTTGCACATTATCATTGTCAGCAACAGTACGGTAATCAGTAACGTATACAAGCTCACGGTTCACCTTGTTGTAATGTCAGAGAAAGTGACTTGATCAATGACAGCTAGGCAAAATCAATATAAAACAAATATCCATTCCTCAAAACTCAACTCATTTGTTTTCTCTTGTTTTGCCAAACCGGCACCGACTAGGTCACTGCCTTAGTAATGTGAACAAAGAGGACCGTAAGTTTCTACTTTTAGAGGGCGGCATCGGTTGTCTTTGGTGTTTTGGGCAATTTTCAACTATTGGTCCATTGTGGACCACCTATCAAGGTGGTCCGCTGTAGAACTTGCCCCAGCTACATCATGTCAACAAAACACCAAGAAGTTAAGATAGTTATCAACAATTCCTCAGTACCTCTCCATCTGGCGAAAAGCTTAGCGCTGAGATCGCAGTAGTTAACACTGTTCCCGAAGCCGTTGCTGTGAGCAAATTTGGAAGTCCAGGTGGCCCACTTGCATCCAAAACCTTTATCATTGTCACACTGCATAAAAACAAAGGCTTTGATTATAGGAAATTATTATCTCTTTAGCCATCACAGAGCGAATAAACACAAGCAGACAACAACTTGAATGGATTTCACAAGTTTCAAAAAGGAAGCATTAATATAAGGTTTATTTTTGAGAGGGGCAGGGAGCTAAACAAGTTATAAATTTCATTATCATTTAATGTTCTTAATTATTCTCATCCAACCCCGAAGTTCTGAATAAAATTGATCTATATGACCAACCCATGGGATTTAACATATACATTTTAGTCACAAACGATTTGAAAATTACAATTTAAGAAGTTACGATTTACAAATGACTTCAGATGTCTACAATGGAGTTGATTATAAAAAAAATAAAATTACGCATGCTTATAAAATCAATAATTGACTTTTTCATTAATGATTGAAATTTCTTACTTTCCCTCTAAGCCAAATCTATTATCAACAAAGAAAATGATCATTCAGCTGTTTAAAGATAAGCAGGAAGTATAGAGCCACAGGTCACCATAGCCTTATTATTTTTTCCTTAAAAATACGATGTGGTTGGTTATTTTTCCCCTTCAAATTTTCATTCCAATTCCATCTCATGATTTTTATTTTTGCTTTTCTACCCTGCATATGGCACATAATGATACAAAATCAAGTGCTCTTCTCTCAAGTACATGTGTGTGACAGATCTAACAATGACATGGTACTTACATATTGTCAGCCTAAATCCTGAATTTAAAGTTACTGTCTTTTTTCCTAATCTTGATTACCTTTGCATATCATAAACCCTAATGCTTGCATTGTTAACTTCTCCAATCACATCTCCAACTGCTAGTCTGGTCCAAGACTCATTGAATGCAACCATAGGATATACACGTACAACTTCTTTGAAAGTTGTCATTGAACTCTGGAAGCATGCCTTCCGTATAACTGAGTTGCTAGGATCTATAGTCTGTAAAATGAAGTTGACAACCTGCAGATCTGACCCACTGTCACAGAAATTCATGCTTTCATGTTTTGAAACAATTAAATAGTATGTAATTTGAAACTTAAGGGGTGAGAAAACTATTAACAAACCCTATGGGTTATAATTCAGAACGAAAACAAGATAGCCACTCAAAATACAGAATCACTCTGCACCTGACCACCAAGAATAGAATCTAACAGAAATAAGTGATGAAAGAGATAACCAAGAATTGGAATTTCTAATTACGAGTACACAAACCCATCCAAAAACATGCTCTGATCTAAAATGAATAACTGATAAAGAGATACAGAAAATTTTCAGTTTGCAGGATATAAATGTTAAACAGTTCTAGCTGTCAACATGAATATATTGCAAAGAAACACCTGGGATCAAAAGATAATATATCTCATGTATAAATGGACATCTAGAAGTAGATATTGAAAAAAAATATGAAGTTTGACGGAAAAAATTAGCCTAGAACTAGAAGCAGTAAGATGAATCTATCTGAAACATCAATGAAAAATTCAGTCAGTCCTAGTAACAAGTGGCTTTACAAACCTTGTCAAGGTAGTGAGCCAAATTTCTTGGAGAACCACGCATAATCCTTATGAGAGTCAACAAGGATACAAGGTGGACAGGTGAATCACATGCAGTTGACCAAATTTGGCTTTCGATCACTGTCAAAAAACCTGGTATATCAGCCATAGCTAAGCTTGGAAGTAAAACTTCCACCAAAGTCTGTTTAATAGAAAAAGATGTTGCTGAAATCTCTGTCGCTGACTTGGAAGATGGGCCACTCAACTCTACTTGGAAAAAGATATCCCCAATTAGATGAGGAGTCTCAGAGACCATGTATTCTTTCCACGTGCTCTCCATGCCCTCTGCAAGGAGCTCAGCAGCAGTGGAGCTGTATTTCTCATTCATGGCCATAGCCAACTTCATTAATGGATGAACAACTAACATGGAAAGCCTAGGTTTTACAAGACTAGGATACCAGATAGCCAGTGCAGCAGCTACAATAATGTGAGATGTCATTGCATCTTGACTGGTTCCACCAACACAAGAAATCCAATCTTGCACTTCATATGATTCTAGCCAAGTAAGTATCTTGGATTCCTCATCTTGGGAAATTCCTTGGTTTTCGGTCTTAGGAGATATGCTTTCTACTATAACATCTCCCAGATGTTTGTCTCTACTTCCAGTTCGGGAGATTGTATTATTTGACTCATTACGTTTTGAATTGCGTAGAGGTAGAGGAATAGCATGAGAGGCAGCACAGTGAAATATAGAGCGTGCAGCCATACGTACATGTTCACTTTCATCTTGCCAAAAAGCCACCAAGAGCTGTAAAAAGGGCGTTGCTTTCAGCACTCGGTATCAAGCAACTGGCAAATGGTTTAATAAAACATAATTCACAAACACTGTCAACCGCCCATAATATAACAAACTACAATACTATCCAGCAGTTGTATCGATCTTAATAATATTAACAATAATAATAATGATGAAAATGACGATGATATCATCTTATGGAACAATAAAATATAATAAAATGTTTTTAATAATATGTTATATGGCAGCAAACAGTATGGACTAGACTGACAAATTTTAAGCTATTTCGGACACTCACGAAACACAGACAAAGCTACTCTAAAGTAAGTTTGTTCCGAAGCAAGAAAATTGCCCCTTGATTTTATTCAAAGTGAATCATGATCTTCACCCACTAAAATTTAATTTTTTTAGTAAAATATTGCACTTTTCATGGGGAGGGGAGAAGATATGTTAATTGTCCCACCCAGTTGTACACCAAAGTACTACATAACTATACCAATACTTGATTCATGCTTCATAGCTGTTGGCATCAAACTACCACACTCATCTTGGCCAAATGATATTTTTCCTTTCAAAAATTTATAAACTAAATATTTATGCCTTTTAGGATTAGTTTCGCTTTTACTCTTTGAGAAATGAAATAAAATGACACACATTTCCTAACCTGCAAAACACTACACAAGAAAATTATCTTACAAGAAATGTGAATAGAGTAAAAAAGCAAGACTAATGAACTGATAATCATATTTGAAGGAACAGAAAATGGCTATTATACACCATGGTCCCTGATAATCAAGCAACCAATGTGTCTTAGTGTCTCTAGTTAAGTGAAATTACGTACCTACGTAGATCCAAGCACAGCATGGACATCAATCAGACTGAAGGACATATACTATGTCAAATCACAAAAACTAATACATGACTATCATGCATACCATGAGAAAAAGAAAACATAAATACGATTTGTCATGCAGGCCCAGTTTTACTATTCATTCTAAAATAAAATTATGGAAGTAGGGAAATGCCAACAACAACAAAAATCATGAACTCCGTTTGGTTGGTTAATCAAGTCAGCACAATGACACAACCCAGCCTATCATATATTCCCCTCAAGCAAGCTCACAAATAACATAGGATGTGTAAAATCAATTTAGATTAAAATTACAAAACAACAAAAGCATTTTTAAAGATTATTATAACCTGTAAAGAAGGTGGCTTCATATCTGGAAAATTTTCCATGAAATTCCTTGTATAGAATGCTGCCAATGCACTGCACATGATAAAGATACTATCAATCATCAGCACACCTTTTCTAAGTAAAAGTTAAAGAGGGATAGACATTGATTTATAAGTCAAAGATTTCAGAATTAAAGGAGAAAAGGGGAATACACAATAGGAAACCACATAGAAATGCCATTAACCTAGCAGTAAAAGTCAAATTACTAAGGCAAAAATTTCACAAGAAAAACTATTATCTTTGGAAGCATCATGAGAACCAACCAGACATGAAAAAACTACTCTATATTGGGCCTTCGCATACTAAATTTTTTTTTTGAGATCTACCAAAACATCTAACTTAATTGTGTCATTATTCATTAACCAGATGGACAACTGCGTGAATGTGGGACCCAAAATATCTCTCTGCGGCCAAGCTAAGCAGGGCATAATTTTTTTTCTTTTTTATTTTGTCATCTTTCTTCATTTATTTTCTATTTATGAATGAATATTTATATGTTGAAGAAAAAACTTCAAGATACAACAAGATTTTGAAGAATACCAAGACCCGCCTGCAAAACATAAAAGAAACTAAGCACACTAGATCCATAAAACCTAGAATTATATAAGAAAAAATAATGGTTATTCCGTTTGTAAGGAACCTCAATTAGGTTCTGAAACTTTTTAGTTTTTCAAAAGTATCACCTATAAAGCATCTTTCCCAGATGAGTTCACTGAAAAACTAAAAGCAAGAAGTAATTATAATTTTTTATTAAAAAACAAAAATAACTTGGGTTGTGCGGTTCTTTCCCCATTCTATTGATGTAACTGGCACTATACCTGCTGGCCGCTGAACTTGAGTGAGACAGGCTAATTAATCGTTGGGCAAGGGATACCATTGTCAATGATCTCATTGCAGAAAACTCAGATGATGACTTCCACAGCTGAAATATGGTTTTTAATATCTCAGGAACTATTGAAATGAGACGAGAAAATAGATCCCAACATACAATTCAAATTACCTCAAGAGCAGCACTCTCACCAGGAAATGACAATGTTAATGACCCTTTATCCCCCTGCAGACCCGAAGCTACAATAAAATTTTCTGGTCTCCTCAGTTTCATATCACTTATCAACAAATTATCAAGCTCACTGTCCACGTTCCACAAATGTAAAAAGGACAAACTGTAACGCAGTAAGTATTCTTCAAAAAGGCTAATCCAATTGTGCCCCTCTGAAGTTTCTGGATTATGGTAGCTTGGATTTTGCTCCTGAACACCCTTCTGTTTCAAATTGTTATTCACTGGCTTGCCATCACCATTCTCCATGGACTCATTCTTTTGAAAAGAGGACATCAACGATGCAAGATCAAAACTCAGGGACACAATACCAGGGAATGGGCAAGAGCATTTGATAGGAAGTTTGTTACTCAAAAGACCAAACAGAGATGGTGAATTTGACTTTGGTGAATTGCCTTTACCTGTATTTGGTTTGGAAGAATTCAGCTCAGTCATGCTTGAAATACTTGGTGATGACTTTGATGAAGGAAGCAAGTTCCCTGTATGAGTTAAGGGAGAGTTAGAGAGCCTTGCATCATCAACTATTGGAAGAAGTAATGAAGCGACTGACGTATTTCCATTCAGCACTGAGCCAGATATGGAATTCATACTGATACTTTTACAAAAATGATCAAACATAGAATGTGCAGCTGTCCCGCGTAGCAGTCGCTCACGGGAACCTGTCTTTACATCCCAAATGTATAATACATCACCATCAGAAGTTCCATGATGTGTTTGACAGAGACAGGCAATATAACCTCTTGCTCCATCCCATAAAACTTTTGAAGGATAGTTCATGTGCCCAGGAAGCATTCGTTCCACCTGCAGAGTCTCAAGAGAAACAAGGGCAACACATGCATCCTCTCCAACTGAAAGAAAACAGTCACTCCAAGGATGTCCTGTCAAAGATGGGGGAAGTATAATTTGACGCACAGCGGCCACATGATGATGCATTACCTTAATAAGACTGCCAGTGTCAAGATCCCATATACGGATTGTGCAATCCATACTGCCAGAAACCAAAACCCGTTTAAAAGTGCAGCTTTTGGCACTGCCCATCATTTGATGCGCTGCCAAACAAAGTACAGCACCTGTATGTCCTGTGAAATTCTGTTTGCATGCAGTTGCCTTTTCATCAGCATTGGAACTTGCATCATCCAGGAAAATCCTTTGAAATTGATCAAATCTTACAAGCTCTATTTCTCCACTCAAAAATCCATATACGACAGCATAAGGAGTAAAGAGGTTCTCGGCGATAATCATGGAAGAAGAAACTATCTTCCCCTTGTAAGGATAATAATTACTTATACTGTCCCTGTGTATGTTGTCTATGTCCTCAGAACCTGGACTTGCACCAAAGGTTGATTTAATATCTAGATCACCAAGTCTGTTGAGCTGATTAGACTTCTCAAACCAGTCGGTGAAAGATGCACCATCGCTGACCATTCTGCATTGACGGCACAATTTGCCCGGTTTATCATCAAATTGATGCAGTGACCAAATTGTGATATGTGGTCTCCATAGTAAAGGCTCCTCATGATCAAAACAAACTGACCTGATGCACACAAGATTTTGATTCACTTGTAGGAAAAAAGTAGATAACCTTATATCAGGTTGATAATGACCGGCAGGAATCTCAGAATACGGTTCAGATTGAAAAACATCATTCTGATACGATATTTCATAGATAATTGCATAACCTCTATTATTCCAAACAACAAAATGTACTGGAATAAGGTTTCCACATTCATAGGTATCAGGTGCATTCCCCACATTATCGCTTTCAAGAACAATGCCACCAATAGCATGTGCTGGAGTGGAACACCCATCCGAAAAAAAGAGGTTGTCCACAAAAGAAACCTCTCCAATCGTGGTATCACTAAACAATGACCTAAAAATACATCTATTTTTCAATACAAAACCAACAATATTCCCAAAGGTTAAAACCAAAACAACTTGATCCACACCGCAGAATCCCTCACCGGGAAAAGAACTTTCCAACGGCAATTTATCATTGTGTGGACTCACCAAGTTTTCCACACAATCGTGTGGCTCATCCGATATCGAAACCATCTGTTGTTTCCCAGAAGAATCAGCCACAAAAACCGAATTCCTCTTCTCGTCATCATCAGAAAAAACCAGTGACATAAAATTAATAGGACCAATGGATAAATTTCCATGAAAAACAGTTTGAGTAATGGAAAGCAAATATGTATCCACAATAAGGATGGTAGATTTAGAATTCTTCCTATGGTGATTTTCTCTGTCCCCTAACTCATCATTAACAGAATAGTAATAATCAACAAAAGAACAAGCTATACAAACATATCGCGGTGTAGAAGGAAGTGTTCGAATTACAAGTGGAGTACCAACCCAAGGTGGTAATTTCCTTCTGCAACGACAATGTCCACTGCTTTTACTCCACACACACAAGAAACCATCACAAGAAGCACTTATCAACGCAGTGAAATTAGTTGTGATTGAAACGTCGTCGTTTTCTTCGGGTGAGATTGGAGTACAAAGAGCGAGATCAGTGATTGGTGATGCGTGACCACATAACACTCCAACCGCTTTAACTTGCTGCAAAATTAACATTGAGCTTAAGATATATTTAATTAATTAAAAAAAGCATATGAACAATTAATTGAAGAGAAATGATATAATGATTTTTGAAAATTACGAGAAATTGAAATCGGAATGGGAAATACCGGGGAGGAAGTGGAAGTGGAAGTGGAAAGGGTCCACCAGATGATGGAGCCATCGGATCCGGCGGTGTAAAAGGCGGAGGTTGGTGGTTGGGTGAAAGCAACGACGGCGGTTAGTTTGTGAGCGGAAGGGAATGGTGTGCCTGACCATATGCACGCGACAGATCTGCACTTCATTGATAATCGATTTTGAATTCGAATTCGAATTCGATTTCTCACCACACTCCCTTGTCGTGCATTTCGTATTGTTTAATTGCTATTGATGATGATCGGTTTCGGTTTGAATTACGACGCCGGATTTTGATTCAGCCCTCACCAGTAACTAATTACTAATTAATCATCAAGAATTTACAAGCTACTCCGTGAATTAAAAGGGGGAGGTTTCAGCGAATTTTATGATTATACTTTAATCTATAACTATAACAATAGCAACTTGATTTCAATCAGGAAAACAATTGTCAGAAGATTAATTGAAAATCTGAATTTCGCTCCTATGTTTGCAGCACCAAAATAACAAGGGGTGCACCTTTGTGTTAGTGATAGTCAGATGTACAAAGTATTTAAAAATTGAACGATTGTGATTTTGAAATGACACCTGTCATTAAGTCAATTTATAAATATGTCCTCCTTGATTCTTGAAAGCAAACACAAATCTCATACCAATCTCATTTCTAAGAGAAATAAATAAATAAATAAACACCAAAGTTAAAGTACTTGTTGTTTTTATTCTTTTTGACTATTTCTACGTATATATACTCATAAAAAATTGTGGTACATTTAATTATCATTAATAATATTAAAAAGATAAATATATTAAATGAAGATAAAAATATAATTTAAATAATAAATACATCTTAAAATTTATAAATTTTTCTTATATTTAAGTAGGATTGGGAGGAGTATTATTTTTGTTTTTGAAGCTTCCCCAATTACAACAGCTTCAATTGGTAATACTAATGTGGTGGGTGGCCGTGTTGCTCCTCTTCTCAACCCTGCCAGTACCATCAGTTGGATTCTCACGAAGCAATTCTCCAACTCCAACCACCGCTATTCCATGTGAAACGACAATATAAGCAAAAATATTAAGAAATTAAATTAATCACATTTAATCTATGCAATTTCTAATAAAAATTAAGTCTATTATTTCAATTATCCTCTATAACTAATAATTTATTTTTTATCATCTTTCTTAACTAATAAATTTAGTAAGTGAAAATAGAAAAAGTTACATTAAATGAAAGTTATTTTAGATATATTATCATTAAATACGAGACAAGTTGTTGATTTTTTCTTAAATTTCATTAAAAATTAAGTTTAGTTTTGCTCAAAATTCATTTTGAATAGAGTAGTCCTAATCCAAAATGGCCCGAGGAGGATGGTTGAATTGGACTGTAATCAACACTTCATGATTTCAAAGAAGGGGGTATCTATAACTTCAACATATGCAAACACTCTAACGCTTAAGTAAGTATTCGTTTGAGAAAGGTGAGAGACATTGGGATATAGAAAGTCTGGTTTTACTATGTGAAAACATTGCTATATATAGTGTGAGGATTAGATTAGTTGAGGATGAAGAACGTCTCTTCTCGACATATATGGTGTTGTAACTCTCGTCTTTGTCTACTCCTAATCATTGATTAAAGTAAGCAGATGTCTAGGGTTGAGACTGAGCATAGTTAAAGGTCAAGAATGTTGGGCATATGTGTGCCGAAATAGGATGATTAGACCTTAGACCAGTCTAGAACAGTTGTCCCCAAGCAGTTGTCTCAAGTAAAAGAGGTAACGACTTAGAATGTTGCAATGCGCCTTGTCGTAAAGGTCTTTGTGTCAGTTAAGGACAATGTCCAACTTTAATGGAATTATCTTCTTTGAGTTGATATTCGACTTTCATGTTGTTTGTAGTGGACATTTGTGTTCAACGGCATTCGTATTTGATGTCAGTGAATTATTAGCAAGTGTTACTCGTGTCTCTGTGTTAGAGCTTTTCGTTTTACTTCAAGTTCAAGTTCATCAGTCCATCTTGATAAGTTTCACCATTGATTCAGTGGCATGCGAAGGTTTTGTTGCGCCATTGTGCCCTTTTTCAGTGTGGTATCTAGTGATTATTTGCCCTTTTACTTGTTGAATGGTGGTGGAATGATGGGTTTGATGAACTCAAAATTGTTTTCTTGCTCTACCTTTTAGGTCATCAAGGCGAAGGAGGCGCCTACGAGTTACAACCTCGCATTCTCCTCAAATGAGGCTAGTTTCCAATGGGTCTCCAATGAGTCATTAGGAATAATGTTGTTCTTCACTTTGGGAGAGCTAAGAGGTTTTGTTGATGTGAAAGGTCATGGGGACGAGTGTAAAATTTGTTCTGAGTACCCCATAGTGTCTATTCTCATGTACGATGTAGTTTTTAAGGACACGGGGATCCACATGCCTTTTCTAACTTCGAGAAAGATATCTTCCCACACCTTAATTTGTGTCCTCAGATTCATCTGAACTCGTTGGCCTATGTGAGGGCCTTTAAAATGGTATGTCCATTTCTAGGACCACTCCCACGTACTCTTGTGGAATATGGATTCCATTAAATATAATTGAGTGTCCTTCAAACAATCAAAATAAATGCATACTTATCTTTTAATTATTGATTCGTAAAAGATTATATTTTAACCAATTGATTAATGAAAATATTTGATCTTATTTATACATTAAATTTTCTTTGTATTTATATATATATAATATTTAAAGACACACTAATAATTATATACATATTTCACTTTTGATTAATTGAATCATGAATTACAATTTTTTAACTAATTGACCGATGATAAATATTTGTAAACATAATTTGATCGTGGATTTCAAAGCTATATTTTATAGTTTTTCATTTCCCACCTTCAAATGCTATTTCACCGTGTGATGGCAGGGGACAACTCATTGCCAAACATACACCTAGTAGATAGATGTGAAGAGTGGATAGAGAATGGATATTAAAGACAACCATTGATGATTACACGAAAACTAAAGGAAGATCCTTTTGATCGATCCTTGTTATGTATACCATTGAGGACAATATAAGAGAGAAATGAAGTAGCACGCACTGTTATGTTGGATAAAAATATTAAAAATGGATTTCAATTACTATCGCTTGTTGTTGAATGAACTACTCGGTTCCTTAATTACACATTGCATATCAAGTCCCACTTGAATTATTTCTACTCAAATTCATGTTACAATAATTGGTAGTAACTAGTAACCAACTTACTCAATTAACAACTAAGTGACATTAATGATTACGAGCATGCAATAATAATGTTCAACAAAGAGGCACTAAAATAATTAAAAGAATAACAAAAAATTTAACAATGTTAAAGCAGATCCAAGAATAAATGTCAAACAAAGCAACATAGTAAAAACTCCTCATCCATTGAAGGATTACCAAATAAATTAAATCGTGTAAAAAGTACAAGAACATGCACCCAACAGCTCTCTTATTGAAACCATCACTAGTAAAGTAAACAATGTTAAGAATTAAATCATATGTCAACAAAAACAGGGTAGTGCTTGGCTGCTTATCTTTATCACACATTAGTATTTGATAGTCCGTCAGTTTTTTTTTCTTAAAAAAAATCACTTTTAAGAATTTTTATCTATTTATTTCAGCTTTTGAAAAAAACCAAAATAATCTAAAAATTATTTCAAATGAAAAACTGCTAAGTAGTTTCTCATAAAAATTTAAAATAAAAAACAAAAAGATATGTCGATTAAAGGAACAAAAAACACAACTTTTACTTTTTTCAAAATTATCTAACAAATAATCTCTAAATTAATTAATCTCAAAATCAGTTTTTATAATCCATAAGAAAGAAACTCTGGATCACTTTTATGAATTTTGGGGTAAGAAAATGGAAAATACGTACGAGCATCAAATAGCATCATTTTTCACTCCTCGCTATAGGCTATCACACGCGGTATAAAGTTGATGCAATCATATAATATAAAATAAAAATTTGGCAACACCAAAACAAGATATTCAAGATTTCCCCTTATGGAGTTTGAATTTCCATTGTACATTAAAAAGAAGAAAAACTATAAGAAAAAGAAAGGGGTCAATCGGAGTCGCCACAATAAAAAGTGCCATTTCAGTGTCATACTGTCTTTAGTTATCGTTGCCAAGGAAGGCAGGCAAAATGCAAAATTATATCTTGCGAATCATCATCAATCATGCCAGCGTTAAGCTTTAGCCTAATGTGGAGAATGGAAGCCATTGTCCAGCTCACTGACCATATAGTTACATAACTCGAGAATGTTAATTAAGCCTTCCCACCCTGGAACAAACAGGTAACGGGCAAGAAATCATTAAATTTCACAAAAGATATTTGGCATGTGATTCAATTAAAAGATGGCGGTAAGTCAATTTTTCAAATGATATGTCAAAGCATTTTCACAAAGTAAATAAATAAAGCCCTAAAACTTTTAGTAAATCCTTATATAAAAGGGGTTACTTCTCTATCCTCCTGTGAGCTTTGAGGGGGAAAAAATATAAATCAGCAATTGTAGACGACTCAGGGGAACTTGGTCATCAACAAACACTAGAAATTGGAAGTGTAAACATCGTGAAGAGAGTTGTCCCGAAGAGCATAACAATTTCTCTCTTATGCTCCTAGAAAACACAGGCACTGCACTATAGCCATTTCTCTCTTGAGACCCAAGAAAAAACACAAGCACTGCACTATAGCCATTTCTCACTTGTGCCCAAGAAAAACACAGGCACTGCACTATAGGTTGTTGCTTAACTTTTCAAATTAGCAGAGCCACATAAAAAATTAGACATTTGGTTGTAGATTCAGAATCCAACACAATGGTTGAGTCCTTCTCTTAACTTGGTAATCATGGGATCTCAACCATGATGTTTTTTTAATGTAATACACTTTGAATAACCGATATTATGTCTTTGTGCCCTAAATGATACATAAATCTACACAAAATCTGTCATATAATAATGTGCAATGACCAAGTTAAGGGACATAAACTTCATATTTGCTAATACTAGTTGAAGTTATGAAACTTTTGACTTCTTTGATTATAACTCAAGTTAATGACATACTTGCATTTAAACATACAATACATAGACGCACATGCACACATACATAGAAAAACGTGTTTTAACAAACAAGTGCATGCATATAATTCTTATCTTTTTACCTTATGAGGTGGAGTTCCAGGTCTTGATGTGTTATTGCCAAATCCAACTTTCCCTTTCTTATCAGAAGACTTAAGTATCTGGAAAGAGCATGTCAAGGTGTCATCCACACTCATCATAGCACCAGCATTATCAAATTCACCACAGTAATTTGGTGCAGAGAATACAGTCACCAGCTTACGTTTGGCAAAAAACTCATATCCGTCTTCTACAACCTGAGACACAGCACCCAAAATTTTAAAAGGAAAACAATAGATCAGATTTAATGATTAATTAAAAATAACTAAGACCCCCAAGCCAAGCAAAAGGAACGTCAATTAAAACATAAATAGGAATGACCCCATACTTATGAGGTGTCGAAGTTAGTGAACAGCCGAAAGGAAAAAGAAAGCTACAAGAAAACCATATCCAGTAGTGTTACATTAAACATCATAAATTCTCAAGACTTTACAGTAATAATTAATATATTAGTCTTAATAACCAACTCGGTCATATCCTTATTCATATAGTCTCTCTTATTCCTTCGAGTCTCATCTCTCAGCCATCATCATAAATAAATCTGCTCGAAGCATGTGATTATTTTTTTCAAAACAATGAGTAATAATTAGTGAATTACAAACTTATTGTGCACTCCCAACTCTTGTATAAACAAACAATGATATTTATTATAGCCATGGTTAGTCAATCAAGAAGAAACTTTAAAAACATCCATATCACTCAAACTACATACCTGGTGAGCTCTACAAATCAGATCAAGATCAAGCTGCTCAAGAAACTCAACAACCTTATCAGCTCCAAATGTGAATGAAACACCTCGGTCATTTTCTCCCCATCCTTCAAGATCTTTATCAGGATCTGCCCACAGAAGGTCACAGAGAAGGCCGTGATCTGGAACATCAACAGGGCGAGCAATATTCCGTATCTGATCTAAGTTTTTAAGTTCAGGCGAGAGTCCCCCATGCATGCAAAGGATCTTCTCATCAACTAGAGCAGCAACCGGTAAACAATTAAAGCAGTCGGTAAATGTCTTCCAGAGGCGAACATTGAACCTCCTCTTGCACTCATCATAGAAACCATATATCCGATTGATAGAAGCGCATTCATGGTTGCCCCTGAGAAGAAAGAAGTTCTCCTTGTATTTGATTTTGTATGCAAGGAGTAAGCATATTGTCTCTATGCTCTGCTTACCACGATCAACATAGTCGCCAAGAAATAAATAATTTGCTTCGGGTGGGTATCCCCCATATTCAAACAGCCTTAAAAGGTCTGAAAACTGGCCATGGACGTCTCCTGCAAATGAATTGTTTAAAACATAGGTCATACACTATTTAACTAATAAATAATAGTGATCAAAAAGCAAAAGAAGACCTGAAGAAAAAACACACAACTGACTGAGACAAGGCGCTTAAATTAGGGGGGGAAAGTTTAACAGTTTTAACAAGATTTTCCATAAACCAACTATTCAAGGTATCAAGCGTAACAATCATAATTTTAATAAAACGTAATATCTTTTAAGTGAGAAAGCATGATGATAAGTTGACAATAGATTCTACAGTTTAAGAGTGTGTTTGGCTTGGCATTTTGAACTCCCGAACTGCCAACCACAGTATGTGCAAAAGCTAAAAGAGACCAGCTTTCGCCGAAACTGTGATTTGGGACTATCGTAATGTCAAATCAAACATGCACTAAATACTACAAACAAAATAAATGTGGGAGCTACCACAGTAACCCTAAAAATAAAATTCATGAGTTACCAATTATTGGCTATTAAGATGTTTACAATTAGTCAATTACTGACCATTTAAACCGAGTACCACACCAATGTCAACAACCCAAAAGGCTGGCCTAAAGAAAACAAAAACAACATAAGGCAGTGTGTTCCTGAAACACGGGACCTTCCCTAAAATACCATAAACCACTGACCCCTTCTGTCAACCAGCCTCAAATACATTATGGGCCCCATTTGCAATCCCGAAACACAGATAATTAAACAAGAAACACAGGTAGTAGAAACCATTAAGCCTATGTTTGGATATACTGTAATACCACGTCCCAAGGAAAGCAAACTCAGAAGCTACAACTATAAGCTTCTGTTTTGACGTGCTTTCACTAATTTCAAACGCGGAAACAAACATACCCTAAGTCTATCAATAACACGTCCAAACAGTTCACAGTATGAACTTCATACAATTATATAGACTTCTAATCCTCGGCACACAATAACACATACATGAAGAGTTAATTACTTGAGCACAGCAGTTCACTATCTCCAAACGAGTACTATATATCATGATAACACTTCCCTAAGCAAATTCAAGTCAAGTCACAGAAGTAGTTTCAAAATAAGCATAACAAAAACATAGCCATTCACTAAACACTAAACAGGTATAGTCAATTAACAAAACTACACGCCAATTTAACTTAGCTTTATTCAGTCAATTCAATTACAGAATTCTCACATAAAAAATCAAAATCGACACTACTAGTAAATATCATATCATATCGAAGTGAAGCCATATGAACGAATTGCAAGTATATAACTAATTGAAATTTGAAACCATAAAGAATACTAAGAAATTTACCACAAATCTTAATAGGAGCTTCAAGCTCGAGAAGATTAGGTTGACTGAGAAAGATCTCCTTAGCGGAAGCACATAGCTGACGAATTTCAGCCTCGGTAAGATTCACTTGCTTCGTTGTTCTACCGTTTTTCGCTGATACAAGCCTCCGAATGATATCGTCAAGCACGTTCTCGTCCATCTTGAAGAGAAATTCAAAAACCCTCCGCAGAGAGAGAGAGAGAGAGAGAAGAAAAAAACGGTTACGGCTTAGGCTTTAAGATAAACAAGAGAGAGAGAGAGAGAGAGAGAGAAAAGAATCTAAAAATGCGAAACGGAAGGGAAAGGGAGAGAAAAGGGGGAGAGAGTAAACTACTATAAGACAGTATTGCTGTAGGTGCCGTTTTCCCCCCGCTGGTAAAACGTAAGTGAGAAACGGAGTTTTATAGAGAATCAAGGAAACACTTGCTGTTGTGTTGTGATTTTTTTTTTAGGGGAGGGGGGCACTGGGGGAAGGAACCCTAGCCGAGCCCAGTTGGACAGAATCACACGTACATCTTTGTTTTTGAGTATGTGAAAATGTGGATATAGAATATAATAAATATTGAAAATCTATGAAATTAAAATGATGCCTTACTTTACTTAATTCCTTATATATTTGTTCCTGGCCCCGGATCTTCGATCCTATCTGAAAATTTACGGGACAGTTGTGTCCCAAAAAATAATATTTAAGGGATGCGTGGAATGGGACCCTCACCCTCGCACGTGTAATGAGTTGTTCAGGGAAAATGGATGTCCTAATTTTTATGAGTGACTTTAGTATAATTTAGAGAAAAAAGTTATTAGAATGAGATAGAAAATTTAATTAAAAGAGAGATAAAAATAAAATTATCTAAAGATATTGGAGTCAAAGATAAGAGACTCTAGTCTATTGCTTAGAAGTATTTGTTTGGGGATTCAAAATTATATTTGATAATAAGGTATTCGAAAATAACTCTATAATACAGTCTATTCTGTAAAAATATTTTTTTTTTATTTTTTTATTAAAAAAAAGTTTCGATGAGTTCGATTTCAAAGATTCATCAAAGTCAAGATAGACGGTTTAAAGAACACTAATAGATATACTTATATATCACTCATCATGTCTCAAGGCTCAAAGAGTGTGGTTATGCTCGAGGCTCAAAAAGCACGTCTAATAGATGTGTTTATAGATCACTCACTATGTCTCAAGACTCAAATAACATTGAAATATGTACTTACATATCACACATGAGTCGAACCCATAAACCGGTGGGAGGTGGACCAACTCTTTACTGACTAAACCAATTTTCATTGTGAATCATCTTTATATGGAGATACGATAAAATGTTAGTTAATGAATAATATTTCCAGAAAAATCAAAATAATTTTTTAACATTCTTATTGTTTATAGAATTGGTGACAATTATCTACTTCAAAAGTTTTTTTACCTTTTTATTAATAAATAAAATTAACAGAAATTTTAAGAAATAAAAACATTCACAAAATAAACATCTCGTGTAAGGAATTCGATTCATATATATTAAAAAAAAGTGTTTGACCCACAATTTAATACTTATGAGAAAAATAGTAATTACAATTTAAAAAAAAATGTATGGAAACTTTGATATGAATTTATATTCTCACCTTTTCACTTCGGAATAAAACTATGGAAACAAGAGAAGTTGTGGGACGTTATGTATTCTTGATTTCTTGGTAACCTTTATAACTGCGATTATTTTTTTCCAAACCTTGTAACAAATTAACGAGAAACATGTGTTGTTACAATCCCAAATAAAAAATATTTGGGTACAAGCACACGATGAGAAAAGGTAAAATATTAATTTTGAAATAATTTTTTGTTTTTTATAAAAGTTTTAAATAATTAAATAATATTAATAAAATATAAAATAAAGTCGATATATTTGATTCAAACTTTAAATTAAATACAATAATTTTTATTGATTTAACTTTTTTATACATAGAACCGAAAATAATATATATTTATATATATATATATATAATTTTTATTTAGAATTATAACTAAATAAGTACTTCTCATATCAAACTTGAGTATATGTTTATTTAATCCTATGAATATGATTCCTAGACTAAAAACAAACAATTTAGACCCTCTAGGTTGTGGATGGTTAGTTATTATCGGTATGACATGTCCATTTTTAGGGCCAAGTTAGTCCATATATTCATTTTTTATTTTAATTTTATCATATTGATGAATAATGGTCAAATTAGAGCCTTGTTCAACTGATCATTTTAGTATCTCATGTTTTATTATTCCTAGACGTGACAACTAGCAAATTAATTCATCATCCATTAAATCTACTCAACTATAAATCTATCTAATCTATCTACTATACAATACAAAATATTAATGACTTGAATTTTAACTCAACTATTTTAAAAATATAGATGGATCTAATTCATCTAATATTTTTTTTAAATTCAATGAGTCACATATATTTTTTTAATGCAATTTTATTAATTATTACATTTATTTTAAAATATATATTACTATAAAAGTATTGTTATATTTATTTCAAATAATATATTTATTTTGTAATAAAATGATGTGCCTTTTTAAAATATGTGGTTTGTTTATTATTTTAAATAATTCATTTTATTTATTAATTTTTTAAAACCGTTTTTACTTTTTTATTTTAAAAAATATTTTATGTTGTTATTTAAAAAAAAATATTTGATGCAAAAAGAAACTAATTTTTTTTTTGAAAAAAACTATTTTTACAAAAACATACTGATTTTAAAAAATAAAATAAAAATACTTATTTCAATGTTTTAATTTATTAATTCATAATAGGAGGTGGTTGGTTGTGGTCTGTTACTGGAATTTTGCTATAGACTCATTTGGGTTACCGGAGCCGCACTGTCCACCTCCATGGGTTGCTGGAGCTCTCTACATGGCCACCTTTAACCAGCACCTTATTTGTGGCAGGCCAGTACACAGTGTACTTTGGGAGCAAGAATTTTGTGAGATTTCACCATAAATTCAAATAATTTTTTTTTTTTAATATTTTTGTAACTGTTTTGATCGTGACAAAGGTAGAAATAGGTCACAAATAATGTATTCGATTTGTGATTAATTTTTCAGACACTAGTAATAATAATTTTAGTATTTGTAAAGATTTTTGTGGTGATTATTTTGTGAAATTTTTTTCTCCCACAAATCAATGTTATTTTTGTAGTGATTATTATTTTAATAATAATGATAAAATAGTATTAAAACTGATTTTAAAATAGTTTTTAAAAATTATTTAAAACAATTTTAAATAATTAAAAAAAATAGTATTGTCTATTTAAAATAAAAATACAGTTTAATTACAAAAATAGTTTTAATTATTTAAAACTTTTTTAAAAAATATTATTGTCTTTTTAAAATAAAAAAGCAGTTTTAGAAATAATATAAAAATAATATTTGTAAAAATATTTTCAAAATTTATTTTTTGTGTGTAAACAAAAGTTTTTTAAAGTAATCACTATAATTATTTTAAAAAATAATAAAACTATTATTATTGTAGATGATATTCATGTTAGACACACTCATGGGGTTGAAGCTGTTGAGTTTGTGGGGCATTCATTGGGTCGAGGACGTTTAGGTTGTGGACACTCATGGAGTTGAGAATATTGAACTTGTAGATAATATTGATATTGATGTCAAATACAATCATGTGATTGAGGATGGTATAACTTGTTGAGGTTGTAAATGATATTGATGTTGAAGACAATCATGCAGATGAATCATGAAGATGATTAGAGTTCAACAATGAAAAATAAAATGGAACGATCTGATTTAAAGGATTAATTTGGCTCAATTGAACGAGGGGTTAATTTGATGACAAATAACTAACGGTTATGTCAATTCCATGTAACAACATGTCTTCAAAATAACAATCTATTTTTGTTTTAAGTAAAATAATTTGCATACAACTTAATATCTTATAATATTAATATTTATTAGTTAAATGAAGATTTAACAATATTAATATTTATTAGTTAAATTACATTTTATAAATAAATAATAATTTATTTTGGACGAAGTAAAATGAGGATTTTACGTGTTCTTATTTTATGATCATCCAAGATCATTTGAGTACTTTATTTTTTTAGAGTACTTTATTTTTTAGATGATTATTTTGGGTCACACATTTATTCTAAAGGACTAATTTAAATACTTGCACTTAAAATAATTTTAATTTATATCACCGTAAAACTTGTTTAGATGAAATGGTAAATAATTACATTGCAAGGTGACAAATTTGTAGATGTAAAACTTGTGAACCTACCTTAAACATTCTTTTTATTACATTATTATTTTAATAATGACTATATTTCATTGCAAAAATATAATTATAATATTATCTACGTGATGGAACTCAAGTAATTAATAAATTTCAGTTAAAAACGAATTATTTGGGAGAACTAAATTCAAATATTTGCATGAACAGTTTTTTGTTAGACTTTACTTATTTTATGATTGAACTTTTAATTACTAAAGTCTCGTTCTTTTGAATATCAGAGTGTTAAAAAACAAATACAAAAAATATAATGAAAGTATTTATTAGTTTTCACTTTTGAACACCAATTGAACTATTATGAATGATTAATTAGGTTTTTAAATTTAACTCGTTTTCCGCTTGATCCTTTATGTCTATTTTATCTCGATTTAGTCGTTTAAGTTACTTTTTATTTGCACCGTTAGTACGAGTAAGAATAGAATAGATCAGACCAGACTTTGAAATGCATGAGCCTAACCTGCGGTTAATTTTTTCGCCCTGAGTCTAGCCTACGACTTATCATATGTTTTTTTTTTGTATAATCTGACATTTTTTAAAAGTCTGACATGACCTGAAAGCCTATTTTAAAAACATATTTCACATTAAAGCATTTAAATAGTATATTTTATTTTTTTTTTAAATAGGCTAAACTGGGCCTTTATATATAAGGAAAACTAATAAAATGATAAACATAAGAAAAACTAATAAAGTTATAACAAAATCTAATAAAATTATAACTAGCAAGTTTGTAACAACCTTCCAACAAAAATAAAGAAACAAAATGAATCCATAATTAGCAAATTTAAAATAACAAATACTAATATTAATAAATAATTAAAAAAATAATGTTAATAAATAATATATATATATATATATATATATATATATATATATATATATATATATATATGTCGGCCTATTAGGCCTAATAGTTTTTTTTTTATAAGTCTAATAGGCATTAAAAAGAGTTTGAGCCTAACTTTTTTATTCAACATGTCAAGACCAGACTAAACCATAAATAGGTCAGGCTATAGGCCCTGAAGGACGACCTAGCCTATTTCCACCCATAACCATTAGTCATTTATCTTAATTTCCACAACAATTAGTTTAATATTTGAAACTCATCCAAATGTTGCAATAATATGTCCCTCGTACTGATCATTCATTAAAAAAATCATCAAATCTTATAAATTGTCTATATTTATTGATTTTCTCTACAACAAATTAAATACACGTGTAGCCTTAAAAACAAGATAATAAAAGTATATCTACATAATCAATGTCTTTAACTACCTTCACATGCAAAGTAGTTTGAACAGTCAACTTGTTGCGATATTTCAATTATATCTTAACATTTTATAATAGTAATTCGGAAAAAAATTGAAACTTAAAGGACTATATGTATAATTTAATATATCTTAAAGACTAATGGTGCAAACAAATGTAACTTTAAGGACCGAATCGAGAAGAAAATGAACTTAAAAGATTTAAGTGAAAATTAAGTTAAACTTAAAGATAAAGATGTATTTTTGTCAAATTGTGCTTTATTTAATTTAATTTCATTTTAAAACATATCATTGTGTTATTACTATTAAAAATTTCATGTATCAAAATTTAGAATAATTTTTGTTTGTCAAATGTTCCATATTAATTTCTTATAATATATTTTTAGTGTATATAATCTGTAAAGAGATATGACTTTTGGGTGATAATATTGTGTATTGAATAATGAATAACTTACAAGAGTTGAGCTTAAATAGAAATACGATAAAGGAAAGGAAATAAAGGTTATAATATGTACCAGTACAACTATAACCACAATAAAGGAAAGAATCAAATTATAATCAAATCCTATTAAATATAATGATTTCCTATTAATAACCAAATAATAAAAAAAACGGCAGCAAATTGATTAGTGAGGACTGAGTCCTGCTACTACTGAAAATGATTATGAGGGAATGCCTTCAACTACTCGAGCAAAGAGACTATCAGATGAGCTTATATCTGATGACATTCTTAATCAAGAGCCGAAAAAATAGACTGATAACTCCATTTTCAAAACAAGAAGCATTTGCAGACATTGATGAGTGTAATATCTTATTTTGAAGACATCATGACACAAAGTACTTTCATTACTTCGCAATGCTGTAACTAATGATATGCAATGCTTAAATGTCGAATATTCTGGTCTCAATATTATTTTTCACATTACGTTAATATCAAACTACAAAGTCTATTACATTATTAAGTTTGATCGGTTAAGTTTGGTGATATCTCAAAAAAAATTGGAAGATAACATTTAATCTAACAATTAATTAGAAATTAAATGTTGCTAGGAATTAAGAAAATGACATCTCAAAATTAAATGTTGTTTAAATGGAAGAAATTTTTTTGGTTACATCATATTAGTTAGACTCATAATTCATTCACCTAAACTTTTCATAAAATAGCCTATTCTTCAATCAGTTTAGTTTCGTGTTCAATCTAGTTCAATTAGATTTAGATGTGATCCAATTTGTTTCAAATTGGCCCAACCTGATTAGGTTGCCAATATTAAATGTCACATTATCAGCAATGCTAAGTAACATGTACTAGAGTGTATGTGCAACTCCTCAAGAGAAAAATTTAGGGAAAAATCTTTTCGGATATTTTTATTTATTTATTGTTTTGGTTCTTTATCTTTTAAAATATACACAAGTTTTTTTTCGTTTAAAAGTAGGAGAGAAAAAAGATAAAATTACTGCAAGGTAAATCTTGTGCACATTTTAAATGATAAAAAAACCCAATCGTAAGGAAAAAAAATTAAAGAACTAAAGTGTTACAAAAAAGTAAGATAAAAGACCATGGGAAGGTTTTCGTGAAAATGTCTTATTTGCTCAAAGAATCTGGAGCTTTTTGTCACAATTGAACTCTAGAAAACACATTAATATGCAATCACATTGCAATGCTAGATGAAGAATCCAACTTCATCCCTCAAGACCTAATTTATACATGAGTGACTAAAGTTCATACTATTCACAAACACCCATAAGATTTGCATTCTTGATTATCCAAGGATGCTCCATTATCTTCTGAAGCGAGAGCCTTCTTGAGGAATCTTTTACCAGCAGCTGCACAAATTTACAGATAGCAGTAAGAAGAAGAACCAATCTTGGATATGAAAACGTAGAAAGATATAATCATACCCGACTTATCAGATTTTTGGCATCTGAAGAAACAAGTGGGGTAGGAGGGAAGCTCAGATCAACCTTTACTATTCTGCACAAATTTAAATTTAAATACATTACATATATATTGGAAGTGATTTAGTTTGCTATATGTATGCCAGTCCCATGCCCTTCCATACCTTTTGAAGGTATCAGCTTGACTCTCAGCCTCAAATGGAGGAACACCATAGAGGAACTCATAACAAAGGATACCCAGAGTCCAGTGATCAACTCCATAATCATGAGCTTTGTTTTCTACCATTTCCGGAGCTAGATAATCCAAAGTTCCACACATGGTTTGTCTTTTGCTTTTAGATTGTACAGACCAACCAAAGTCTGCAATCTTAAGACGACCCTGTAACCAAGCCATTATCAAACTAGTTTTACAAGTTCCCTCAAAACTCAAATATATAATTATATAATCAACTGGCTAAAACTAATTCCCAACGGTTTTCATTATATCTACAATAAAGATTATCAAAAAGGATTGAAACGAACGGGAAAACGTTTTATGCTTAATATTATGAAGGGAACTGAATTCTTCAGACTATGGTATCATAATTGACACAGTGAAAAAAATATAAACTAGTATTAGCATTGGAAAAGGGCGATTTTAAAATAGGTAACGGAATAAAAAGATACCTCATGGTCAAGCAACAAGTTTTCAGGCTTGATATCCCTGTGAATAACATGCTTCTCATGACAATATGCCAATGCCTCTGTGAGGCTTAAAATGTACTAAAATTTTCAAAATTGAAATAAACAAAAGTCAAGAATCAATATATATACAAAGATCTGCTTCAAAAAGATGTACAATTATAAACATAGAATGAGGAGTATATGATAATCACAATTTATACAAACAAAATACTTGTGATCATTACAAGTAGGCATTGTTACGTATCTTTCCTCCACTGATATCAGGATGTATTATTTCTAGGAAGTTTTGGCCCAAATATTGTTAAAAAGAATAAAAACAGTTATTGAACGCTATTTGGGTGCGCATCAGAAACTATCAGACACATATCAGATATATGTAGGACATCAACGCTTTTCCATTTCTTAAGTATCTAATAGATATCTAGTTTTGAAAGAAAAGTTCTGCCCAGTTTCCCAATCAATCTCTGTAATTGGTTAACAAATTTTTTAAAACAAACATCTTATTCGATATCTAATTTTTTACAGAAAAGTTCTGCTCAAATTGTTAAAAAGCAGGAGGGCATCCAATATTAAGGAAAAGATTAATCAGGAAAGACAAACTTCATATTCTCATGTCATGAGCAATTATTGTAGTTAAACCAAGTTCAAAACCAAACTCATGAATCATGATGGTAATTCTTCAAAATATGCATATACTCATCAAACTAATAAAGGATTACCGTTGCAGCTTGCTTCTCTGAGAAATGACCTTTTTTGCTAAGCTCCTTGTATAGCTCACCATTATGAGCGTATTCAAGAATCAAGTAA
Source organism: Cicer yamashitae (assembly GCA_037974755.1). Lineage (NCBI taxonomy): Eukaryota > Viridiplantae > Streptophyta > Magnoliopsida > Fabales > Fabaceae > Cicer > Cicer yamashitae. Next base: position 9,054,233 of record JBBPBQ010020323.1, read on the forward strand.
ACACGTTCAGAATCATGAAACCAACCATGGAGACACAAGATGTTTGGATGTTTAAGACTTATCTGTATCTCCATTTCCCTCCTTAGTTGATGCTGAATTCTATACTTTTCAAGTTGTTCCTTAAAGATAACCTTCAATGCAACCACGTATTTACTCTAAAAAAATAAAGTTCAGATAGTCAAAAAACTATTGGATCCCACTGATGATGAACTTGAAAATCCAATTATAAATTTGAAAATGTAAATAAATCAGGGACATTTAGAATAGCTTATTTTGACATATTTATAACACATATGTAAGTGTTCAAAAAGGTTTATAAAAAATAGCTTATGATATATTTATTACTTGTTTTCAGTTTACATTCACATCACAAGTCCCAACTATAACTTATGGAACCAACTTATTCAAAACAAATAGGTAATTTAGCCTCATTCTCTTAGTAAGTGTAGAAATAGCTTATATATATAGACTCTTATATGATAGCTTTTGTATAATAGCTTAATTAAGCTATTTACCAAACACTTCCTAAATATACATTACCATTCAAGAAAAATTCTATTAGCTATTTAGCTCTAGTCCTTGAAAATTCATTGCCTATATATATACATTAGTTGCAGTAGTTACGACTTGTGAGTTGACATCAAAATGTCTTCTCCTTATGACCTATTTGTACATATAATAAAGGCAAATGCTAACAAATGCCCCAAAGACACTTATTAAGAAACTAAATGTAGAAATATCAGTGCTGTCAAATAATGGCTATAGTGGTTCGTATGTTGCAAAGATACGATACAATATGTATCCGATACGACAGTGCGTTATTTCTTATAAAGCATAGGATAGGCTACGTTTAGTATACGTATATATAAAAATAAAAAATTCACAAAATATTGGTAAATATAATATAGAAATAATTTTAAATAGAAGAAAATAAGATAAAACTTAAGAAAAATAGGACTATTGATTGGACCATTTACATTGAGATTGAACCCTCTTTAGACTATTGAAATTTGACACATGTCGTTGGAAAATAAATGTAAATGAGTGGAATAGGTATGCTTCAACATGCAAGTGGTTGAAGAGGCTTGTGAGCGACTTTGATATGTATCCATAATTTATTTATTTATTTTTTTGAACATTTCCTCCCAGATACCTTTTAGGTACGTATCTGAGGCGAGGAAAGTGGAGTATTCGTGAATCATAGATAGCAGAATTTGAACAAATTTCTATTACTCTGTGATACGTTGTTTAGTACAAAATATTGTCAAATAGTCGATATAGTGATACTATAGGATTCTAGCATAGCGGAATATGAACAAAACGCTATTTTCTACGGTCCGCGATCGACAACACTGGGAAATATAATTTTGGAAGTGATGCATGTCTCAACATAATAAACCCATCTCATTGTTCTATTGTTAAGAGACTATTTGATTTTGATCTAAAAAGAAATATCCATGTTTCATGCATCACATAAACAACACAGAGGTCTGGAAATTTTCGCAAAGTTCAAAGCGAAACATTATAAAATGCAAGCTCCAACGACTTTGCAAATTAGCAATGAACTGTAAACTAAGCAGCAAACAGACTCCTTTAAAATTGAAAGAAAAAACAATAAGCGTGCTAAGAAATTAGGTTTGTTAGGGGATTTTTGTGGGGAAGAGTGAATTGAATACCTTAACTTCTCTGGCGACATAGACTCTGCCGAATTTCCCTTTCCCGAGTGGTTTTCCGATCTCGAAGTCGTTGATGGACCATTCCCGTTTCGGATTTGGATCCATTATTTAATTGTAACACGAAGACGGAAATTGTTTTCAGAATCTCAAATTGAATTCTAATCTAACAAAAATACAAATACAAGTTGGTGTTGAAAGAGATTTGCGAAGCAGAAGGAATCGTGCGAACCCGATGTGACGTTGTGGCGTGGTGGATGGACAACGTGCAAAAACAGAGCCGGGAACAGAGTGGCTAGTGCTGCGCTGAACGGCGGCGCGGCGAAGGGCCTTACGGTTGGGGAACGGCCCTATTGAGAGTGAGAGGGTAAATTAATTTTAAAAATTATATTAATAAACGAGGCGCCATTTTTACGCCATGTAAATTAACCTGGTTTAAGTGCCCCATTTTTAAAATCTCAAATCCTTCGATTTCACAAGTTTTATGATTGTTGCCTAAAAAATAGTTTTAAGGTTGGTTTAAAGATACTTTAATTCTAACTAATTTTAATTTTGGTTTTCTTTTTAGTTGTTGACTTAAATTTTCAATTAAAAAAATATGAAACAAAAAACGAATTACACATTTCAAACATCGTGAATAGTATGTAAATTTTCACAATAAAAATGAAACCAGATTTCTTAATTAAATTACACATTTCAAACATCGTGAATAGTATGTTAATTTTAAAAAGAAACCAGATTTCTTTCACCTCTCTAAAATCTCTCTCTCAAACATAACCTAAACTTATTAATTTGGTGAGAATAATATGTAAATTTTCACAATAAAAATGAGACATGGAGGCAAGAAGACTATTCCTTTTGCCTTTGTTCCAACCACAATGAATAGAAGAAAAATGTTTCTAATACATGTTTTACATTTTTTAATATATGTAAATTAAATATGGTAAGTGGTGTGTGGATTATATTGTCAATGAACTATGAATTAAGATTCCTGTAAAAATTTTGAACTTGAAAATTGCTCTACTAGTTTATTACCGATGAATTGCAAGAAAAATGTATCAATGAAATTAAGATTTACAAAGAAAAAAGTGATTAACACAATTTTCATTATCTTAGAATAACATATATTGGGTTTTTCTTGTTTTTGTAAGGAATAAATATAATATTTTATTTTTTATAAATAGTTATTTATTGGATGTTGATTGACATGTCCATGTTACGTGGTAGTGTTAATTTGTCAAATATGACGTTGACACATAACACTAACATCTTACGTGGACATGATGACATGTATTTTGTTTACATTTTTTGTGTGTTTGTGTCGATTAAACACATATTTAAATCTTTTCAAAAAATTCTAAATTTAATTTGGAGTTTAATTTTTCACGACACATTATTTTCGTTGATGATATGTAATATTCAATAACATTACATTGTTAATTTGGACTATTTAAAATGTTAGTTTGATGCATAGGATGTGATAGATACATGATATGATATAAAGTTGGATAAAAATAGGATATGATAGTGACAAAATAAACATTATCATATATTCTCCTTGATATATATATATATATATATGATAATAACATTTTATTTTGTCATATATTTGATACATATCTCATCATGAAATAATATAATATATGTTATATTTAAATAACAAAATTACTATCGTGAACAGTTACATATTCATTTTTTTTAAATTAACTTATTATATTTTAAATATTATAAATTAACAACAAAATACTAAAAAATAAAAAAGTAATGAAATAATTTTATGTTTAAAAGTGTCAATTGACACTACTAAATAAACAATTTAAAATTTTGAAACAAAATTTTCAGTAACCAAATAATTATATTCTATTTGTTAGAATGTAAAAAAAGATATGATATATATTATATGTAAATGACAAAAATTTCCTTATAAACAAATTAAATTTATTTTAAAATGTCAATTAATATTCATATTTTTATAATTTTGAATACTAATTTATTAAACTATATAAAAAGGCAAAACTACCCTTGTGATAAAATCATAAACATTTTTTAAATTAATTATTAATATTTAATTTTTAAGTTTAATATCAAATTCTATAATTATTTTTATATTTATATTTGATTTAGTTTTACATTTTTATATTTTAGATTATATTTTATAATTTGTTTTCATATTTATATTTTATTATATTTCAATTTTATATTTTAAATTATATTTTATAAGGGTAATTGAGTAAATTACTGTTCTTATCATATTCTGTTGATTCCTAACACGACTCATATTCAAGATAAAAATTTTAACTAGAGAGACATGATAAAATAGAATTATGGATTAACTTATTGTATTTTGTTGGTTCATAAAACAATGCATTCAGACATGATATGATAACTTATTAATATTATTAATATTTTTTTTGTCTAATTCAGTTAAAAGCTTATTTTTTATGCACGTCATTTTTATTAACGATGTAAAATTACATTTGACGATGTTACATCGCTAATCTAGAGTACTAAAAGTGGACTAGAATGTCATACCATTAGTAAACACGACCCGCTATGAAAAAAACCTATCCCCAAAATGGTGGAGGAAAATCATTAAACTTATGATACATAGCTACAAAAACCATATATTTGAAAATAGGGAACTAATTAAAACCGAAAATCATTAAACTTATGATACATAGCTACAAAAACCATATATTTGAAAATAGGGAACTAATTAAAACCACGTTTTAGTTAAAACGGAGGGATCATACGATTTAAATATTTTTATTTTATACGAGTATATTCATTCAAAAATGTATTCATATTAAAAAAATTTGGTAAAAATTAGTTGATTTATAGTTGTTAAGTTAATTGAAGTATAAAAGATAGTGATTCAATTAGTTTAAAAATATAAAATAATATAAAAAATATTCTTAATTAAAAATAAAATTAAATCAACTAATGTTTAAAATATTTTATAATTAGTAATTAATATTTTTTTTATTAATTTTAACTTTATTAACTTGATTTTTTTATTTTTTTTATTTAAGTAGCTTATTCGTTTTAAACTATAATAAATAAATTATTTTAAACTATTTACTTTAAAATATTTGTTATTAAAATTATTTTAAATTATATAAATTATTTACTAGTTTATTTATTTTAAATTATAATAAATAAATTATAAACAATAAGAAATAATTTTAACTGCAATAATAAGAGATAAATTAGAAGAAGAAAATAATAATCTATTATCTTAAAATTTACTTGAAGTAGCTCATTAAAAAACGATATAATTATAAATTCATAAATAAATATTATCAAATAAATTGTATAATTTATAAGTTATAAACTAATTTATTTGTCTTACCAAACAAATAATACATTTACATTTGTCATATAGAAGTGTATTTTGAAGGGATTATATAGAAGTTTTCTTAATGTATAATAAATTTTTTTTTTGAAGAAAGTTAGTTAATTTATAAATAATTTTATAGTGCAGTATTTTTAGCGTTATAGATTTATATTACAAACTTATCCTCTTATTTAAAATGTTGAATTCATCATTGATTATATCGAAAATAAATTATTTAATTTTGAATACGGTGATGCTATTATATTTTTAGGAGGGAACGTTAGAAAGAGAGAATGAGAGAACAATGATTAAAATAAAATTATTTGAATTAGAAAGAACGGTAAATTAGAAAAATAGGAGTATAGAAAGAAAATAATGAAAATAGAGAATCCTCTCGGATTGCGTCATTAATTGATCCACCAGCAAAGTGGATAATGCCACGTCAAGGAACCAACAACCCTAAAACAACGAAGTCGAAAATAAGAAGACCGCAATAAAAAATAAAAAAACAATAAAAAAAATGTTAGATCGCCCTCACCGGAATATTCCGAACGGACGGACAATATGAGAAGACACAAGATCATTTCCCGAAAACTATATATACCTCTTTCATTCTACTAATTTGCCCTAAAACCACTTTCTACAGCCGCAACATTGTTTCTCATCTCTACCAAACTCTCTTCTCTTCTATGCCTCATGGCTAAGAGAAAGGGGTTTAGGGTTTCTCTTCTTTCCAATTGACTTTCCCTTTTCTTTCTAAATTCATGGGATCCGAGGGTTTTGGTAGACCTACACACTCAAATTCAATTCACTTCGCTAATTCACCATCTCAATTCCAAAATGGTTTGTTGCTTCTTATCCTTACTCCAAATTAATTTCGTTTTTTGTTTTGCTTCAAGTTTATGTACGTTAATTGATGTTGTTTTTATTTTTCAAAAAAAAAATTAATGTTGTTCTTCTTACCCTTGCATTTTTTTAATTTTTTTTATTTAATTAATTACTATATACTTGACTATCTCTGTCATTACTCATTAGCTTTGTGCTTTTGGTGTCTTTGTCTGTGCTATTTTGTTGTTTAATTGACGATAATCTTCAACTTTATGAAATAAATAATATAAAATTATATTTGTTTCTTGACCTATTGTAAATTTCAAGGCCGTGGAAATAAAATTGCTGTGATAAATTAGGCTTCATAATTTTTATTTTTTTGGTTTTTTTATATAATTGATTTGTGTGTTATTCTGCTTCTCTGATGCGGATATTCGTGATTTTATCACCTTGATTACTGAAATCTAATCTACTCACGAATGCTTCAAGTGTGGTCATGATCAATATAGTGTTTTTATTTATTTATTAGTATCTATGGGTTTGATTTGACTGAAGGTTGAACTTGATGTTGCGTAAGGACACATCTTTTTTATGCCAGTTAATGGAGAGTATATAATATGCTTTTGATTTTCAATTTTAGGGAGACGCACATGGTTTGAATCATGCATTTTACATTTTTTTGAGTTTTTCTTTGACAAAACTATAAGATAAAAAATTTCAACTCCGGGGATCGATCCATGGTCGTGGGGGAAACGGGATAACAGTTATCCACTAGGTCGCCGTAAGATATTTATTCATTCTTCAAAATCACAATATATGTACAATAAATTAATGTTACTACTATATCAATGAAAAAAAAATGCTGTAGGGGCTATGGCACCTGCCCGGCCCTAAGAAGATCCGCCTGGAGCCGTGAGAACTCTGCCAAGTGTTGGAGATGCTCACTTTCGCAAACAGTTGTTACTTTAAATGTCCTGGCTATTCCTCCAGCGCTACTTGGTAAATCTATTGGGGGGTCCCATACATTTATTCATTTCATGTATATCCCAGTGGTTGAATTATCCATTTTAGGAGGTTTAGCGTATAATGTTAGTCTTCCTAACTTTGATATACTTGTCATGTTTTTGCTTTTCTATTGATTATTGCGTGATCTTATTTGGTCAATGTTGTTGTGCCAGATGTTGCAAATATGAAAACTTCTGCCGAGATTCCCTCCTGTAATGAATTTTTAAAGACTCCACTCTGTAAGAGTTCTAGTCAGCTTCCCCATCTCAAGGCCGAAGACTTATCAAAAAATATGCTCAGTGGTAATGGTAAAAATGGCGCTCTAACTACTTCCAGAATAGAAGGTGTATCATTACAACGAAAATCAGCAAAATCTAGTAGGAGTAACAGTTCATGTTCAAAACGGCCACGGATGTCCCAATCAGAAGATAATACGAGCCCTAATGGAACTGAAGAGTCAAAGGATATTTCTGACAAGCATGGATCACATAATCTGAAGTGTGCTTCTCCAGGTATTGTTTTACCCAAACAAACCAACAGTGGCTTTCTGTCTACATGCTCTTAACTTGTTTTCCCTTGATAAACTTTTGGTATAGAGAAAAGTCATTTACCGAAGCAAAAGAGCATTAATAGCAAGCGTGGTGATAAGAAGAACTTTAAGGTGCCCTCTGCAAAGGCTAAATTTGAGTCATTGTCGATGAAAGCGGGCACATCAGTCTTCAGTTCTGCTGGAGGAGCGAACAACTTTTTTGGTATGTTTTTTTTTTGTTGGTAATTGGTATGTAATGTAATTATTAGGGCCATTGTTCTCTCTCTCTCTCTCTGTAAATCTCTTGTAGTTTCCCTTCACGAATTTTTCATTCATGTATTTATTTACTTTGCTTTTATCATATGGTGATTGAATGTACATAGCTGCGGATTTAACCCTTTTTTATCTGATTAATAAGTTTGTATTTTATAGCATTGATTATTCAGGCTATTCCATTTAATCTCTATGAAAAACCATCTAAAGTTGTCTAATTGTATTATTTTTCAAAGACTAACACAACTGGGGCTCTGTTATTAGCAGCGGCGTCAATCCCAGATAGCGAATGACCCAAAAAATGCTATAGCGGAGCAAAGAGTGGGATGGTCGATATTTTCAAATTTTTACATAATTTATACTATATTAGTAAAAACTCAACGACGAGTTGCGATTGACCAGTGAGAGGGTGAAAAATGACAGTAGGGGTGAAGCAGAGTGAGAGGAGAAGCCAAATCCTTTTATGGTGCTTTTAAATTGAAAATATCCGAAATTACCCCAATCAAAACCCTAACGATTAAATTTTAAGGACTTTCTGGAATTTGTTATCTCATAATGGTGTTGCAAAATCCATGTTGCGGACCCTACTTATTGGGATAAGGATTGGTTGTTGTTTTTGTTGTTTAATTCTTTGCCCTTGTTAAAATTTACACTGTCATTTATTTTGGTTTAATTACAATTTACAGTATAAATTTCTGAGCCAACTTTTTATGCGAGCATATAAAAATAATGGCTTCCTAATTATGATTTTTTACCACCTACCTATAATGCCGGATAGTTAGTATCTAAGCTTACATGCAGCCATATCAGCAAATGATGTGTTCTTCTGATCTGTCATCTCATCATTAACCTACAATTCCAAGTAACAAATCACTCTTTTGTTTTTTACGATACTAATGTTTAAAAGTGATGCTATCTGTACCTGAATCTTTTTTTTAATGATTTGTTGCTGCAATTACTGAGTAGAGTTTAAATTAACTTCAATGGACTTTTGGAAACTATTTGCTAGGTTTATATGGTCTGAAACATGATTTTCATGATGTCACAAAGCTCGTGGATGAGCCCTCGTTAGATGAACTCCTTAAAGGCACTTTTGACATCCCCACTATAAGCAAAGATAAAGGGAAGAAAACATCAAACAATGGAAGTTTTTTGAGTTCAGTTAGAAAGGCTTGTTGTATCCTTCAGTTCCCAAAACCCGTTCAGTCTCAAAATATGGAGGTGGACTACTCTCCCAACAAGAAAATGTCCACTTGCCAATTTAGTTCAGTTTGTGCAGTAGAAAGTGCTGTTAATGGGGATAAAGAGAAGTCTTGCACAACAGATATGTCTTCATGTCAGAAGGTTAGTATTAAATTGTTTCAAGTATACATTCAGTTTCTGTTGTAATAAAATAAAAATTTTGAATTTAGTGGACCCCCCATGAAGGCTGCGTCATTTGATCACTAAAAGGAACTTACTGCTTGTGCTTGGTTATTTATGCTTTAAAGTAACTTGCTTCTACTTATGATTGATCTGTATATAATGTCAATGTGATTTTGTACTCACTAGTGCTTGACATCCAGGATCTCTGTAGCGAAACAGAATGTACAGCTAGTCCGCTTGACTTTCCATTTTGTCAACCTAAGGATGTATTAGAACGGATTGCACTACATCCATTCCGAGATTTTGAGTCTTTGCTGATTGATGCCTCCAAACTTGCGATTAGCACGAAGAATAGTAATGATCTACGTTCGGGCAAGCAGGTATCTCGTCGACCAAGCTTGCCAGCCTTCCCATGGTCACATGCTTTTGGTGGCCATTGTAGAACTAATTCTGACACAGCTAAGTTATCAACCAGTAGAAGCACATGCCAAGGTAAATGGGCAAGGATAGGTGTCATTGCTAGTTCTACAGATATTGATCGCAGTTCGTTCACAAATTTTGATTCATTCAGTTATGATCAGAGCCTTGTCCCTTCATCTGGAAATTCAGACAACAAAGTTTTTCAATCTTTGTTTGCTAATCTTCCTTTTCGTCGGTTGGATTCGTCGTCTCCCGTAACTTGTTCTAAAGATTTTCAGGTTGATACAGGTAAAAATCATCTTAAGCTACCTGAATTTTTAACTCGTTATCTCTACTTTTTCTTCGGGTGAACTACATGTCCACCCCCAGCTTTGGCACTCATTATCATAATTAGTCCCTGTACTAAAGAATCACAATTAAAAGGAATCGACCTATGTTCCGTCAATAATTTTAGTCCATAGCAGATGACTAAGGCGTCCAACAAAAACGTAGATTGAGAATTGAGGTACAAAAACGTAGATTGAGAAATGAGGTGACAGACAAAAAACAAATTGAAATCTCCTATTCATGTTTTGTTAGTGCAGAGAGACTAGTATGACGACACATGTCAAGGTTGAGGACAAAACTTTCTGTTTAGTCTTCTCCCTTCTCTCCTCTCTCCCTTCACTTTCTCCCTTTTGGAGTCATCTGACAGATCTCAGTCAATTTGTAGGCCAAGTTGAATGCCAAGAAAATTGTATATTGTTATTGAGTAAAACACATCTTTTGCTAGTGGACACTTGTCTGAATAATTCTGTACATGGTGTTTTCTTTTACCTTATTGAAGTTGCTTTTTTAGCAAGACCTTCTGCTTATCATTTTTGTTTGCAGCAGATGAACGTTGCCCAACAGTATTAGCTGCTGCACAGACTCTCTGTGAAATTAAAACTCACCCAATTAGGCAGAGCTCAGATGGAATTTTGAGATGGCAAAGGAAAACTTCGCATAAGGCCATGAAAGCTTGCTATTTTAACTCCAATGAGAAACTTGAAGACGACCCTTCAACGCCAGTTTCAGTGGTTCGATCTGACAAGGTGGCCAGGAGAGTGGAGCAGATAATGCCATCAAAGAAGCCAAAGCTTTCGACCATCGATAATAAGAATAGCAGTCACTCCAATAATGTGAAGAAAGGAGCCTGTCCATGGCCAACTTCAAAATCAGGTAGATCATTACCCAGTAAACTAGTTAGGGACTCAAATGTAGAAAACAAACGAACAAATTCGAGCATAGTAAAGCAACATTGTATGATGATGCCCCCACCTCCAAGGGATTTGGATAAGGCTTATGATGGTGGTCAACATCAAGTTGGAAAATTAGTATTAATGGATTGGAAAAGGGGAAGGGACAAGTCAGATTGATCAATCCTTATTGACTGTAGACTCATCAGCAACTAGGAGCTGTTGTGTGATTAGCAAATGTTTAGGTTATTGAAAGGCTGCTTGTTGTATATATTTATTATGCTGTGACTGCAAGCCTGCAATGAATTTGTTGCTAGGGTCATGTCCAAGGGCAAACATGATTCAGATGTTGTAACATTAAACACAGTTGTATAAAACAGCATAATTCATTGCTTACTGGGGAGGAACATGTATTGAGACGAAGATATCTCCTTTTTGTCCGATTGTATGGGTGCGTGCGTGTGTAGAATTGCGTTACAATGACAGAATACCTTTTTCGTGCAATTTATACCCCTTAGCAATGCTTGGGGTATTTGTGCGTTACATAGGGAATTATGAACAGTTTTCATTGTTTTAATTGCATGTTCGGTTTTATTTATGTTTGATTATATTTTTGGAGAAGGGAAAATTGATTATAGAGATGCATAATTATGACATGTTTTGTTGTTATGAGTAGATTGATTTGGCCGGTTAAAATTTGGAGTTTTTTCATTTAGAATGAAATTTTACTCTTAAATTTGTTATTCAACTCATTTTTACATGAATGAGTTTAACTTAAATCACTTTTCCTTCAACTTATTTTTATCAGAAATAATTTTATTCATTTAGAATTAATTTTGGTGAAAGTTGAACTAAACACACTAAAATGTTTACAGCTAGGATTGCAATTAGTTGCAAATTAATTCATAAATAGCTTGCATTTGTCAATTTTTCAATGGTATGTGAGATAATAATATATAGAAAGTACAAATTGAAAATGTATTATTACCCTATCTGAATTATTTTATGAAAACATTTGATCCAGTAGCAAAACAAGTGCCATGGCAAACCCAGGATCAAACCCAGGATAAACAACCAACTGAAAAATATCAATCCCAAAAGAAACATATTTAGTATCAGCTTCCTTTCTTTTGATTTCAGCTAGAGTTTTCTTACAGTCATCCAACACCTTACACGTTCTGTTTGCAAAAGAACCTTCAACAGTAAACGCCGCGTGTCGTTTACACGAATCCGAAGTTACACGGTAGACGTATGCCTGTGCATTGGGATTGCCGTTTAATATATTCACACTCTTCCTTACACAACAAATTGGAGGACTCTTTCTTGACCGACTCAATTTACATGTTTTCCTCGTACAATGCTTCCCTATATTTTCCCCTTCATACACATTCCAGCTATCTACTAATCCAAGCTTCTGCAATCAAATCATAGTAACATTATTATTTTATTTTTTTTATTAAGGCAACATTATTTCATTAACTATACCATTTTATAACATAATAATAACATCATAAATGTCATTTTATATATGAACGGATTTTTTGTTATAATCAGGAGTTTACCGGTGTTAGTGTTCTTGTAAAAAAAAACAGTGGTAGTGTTGATTAGGAATTATTACTAGTTTATTGCTCAATTAGTTGTACAATTAAACTCTATAATTTTTTCTGAAAAAAAAAACAAAGACACACTATAAGTCATCATCTTTTATCAATCAAAAATACTCTTTTTCTCTATTGATCCATGACCCTATCATTCCGTGAATCACCAACAAGGAAGTAAATAAAGAGTCTCTTCGTTAAAAATTATTTTTAAATTGACGTTCATTTGTTATAATTTTCTGAAAATAATCTAAAAAATAAATTGTTTTTTATAATAGGTTTAAAAAAATGTGATTTTCATTGCTGTACACAAACACAACAATTTTTTTATTTTAAAATCTATAACAATCTAAATTATTAAAGACCAAATTATTTTTTTATAATTCTAATCAAATAGAACATAAATCTCAACAATAATTGTTTAGTTTGAATAGAACAATAGTTGAATCAATTTATATATGAATGAATTGCAACAAAATATCACCCAGACTGTTTTTAATTTAATAGAATGCAAATTATGGAATAGTGGATGTATAATTATAAACATTTATTGTATGAAGTAATTAAGGCTAAAAGCATTAGAAAAAAAAGATGAAGGGGGAAGTGATACCCTATGGCGGCGCATGGTGAGAAGAGAATTTCCTGAAGCATCCATAAGAATGACTTCATGGGGGTGCAAGGAGTAATTATCAACACGATACACAAGGTTTCCATCTGAATCAATCACAGTGAATCCTTTACAATTCATTAAAAGTGATTTTTTCCAAACAGTTAGTGTTGTGCACAAATTTCCTTCTGTTACAATAGGATATTTGTTTCTCTCCAACACCAAATCATGCTCACCTTCGTTTTCCTCGTGAGCAACTGCTCTAGACAAAAACTTGAACCTAGGAAACACCCTCATGTCTATGTTTCTTTCACTTCTTCACCCTTAGTTTGTTATTGTGTTGTTATTTAACAATGTCTAAATGGCTACTTAGCTAGACACTATGTTTCAGGGGATTATTTCCTTATGGTAATAATAATATTATTATATTATTTATATCAACAATCTATGCGTGTTCACACGTATTGCGTTTCCAATTTTTCAAAGGAATAATTAATAAGTTGACGCAAGTTGGTCCACAATGCTTATAGAGTGGAGTCTAGCTAGTGTGGACTATAGTAGCGATTAAGCACACGGGATCTTTTGGGAAACAAGAATAGATATTGATATGTAATGTTTTTATTACTCTCTAATAGATTAAGACCACATGCATTGTGCTTCTTCACCTATTTTTTGCTTTTTAGTTTTCTTCTTCACACTTGGTTTTTAGAAGCATTAATAAAGGAGCTTTAAGCAACAACTTGAGCTTGAGTTAATAAATAAGGAAACAACTTGAGGTATGACTATGAAGACATGCCTAATGTGCAGTTCTTTGATTCATTCATTAATTTAGATATTTTCTTTTAAATGAAAATTTTTCACCAATATGGTTGATTCATATACATTAATAAGATACGTCTTCTGACCATCATATTATTATGAATATCTTTTATATAAATATACACCTCATCTTAATTTATTCAAATCATTAACATCGATAAAATTTTAGAAAAATATAACTACTTTTGAGAGAGAAATTAATCACCGTTTGTTTGATGTCAAATGTCAAACATTTCTAGTGACTTCTTAGTTAATTTGTACTTCTAAATATATTTTACACGTTCTTATATGTTATTTAATGTATTTTTAACATTTTTAAATAGACATTATGACCTCTAATTCTATTTAATTATATTTTCATCTAATTTTTAAATTATTAATAACTTATAGATTAATTGTGGTGAACAACAAATAACCATTCAAAATTATTAAATAAGTATTAATTTAAATTTTAAAACAAATTTAATTTTTTTTAATAAGGATAGTTTTTTCATTCACATATAATATATATTATATATTTATTTATTTTAGTATTTTTTTAATTTTAAAATTTAAAAGTGTTGTAGTTAGTTTTGGAAAATAATATGTTATTGTTTTATGAGAGTAATTTTGTTATTTAAATTTGATTTATTTTATCATGTCATGATGAAGTATGTAAAAAAATATGATATGATAAAATAATATTATATTAATTTTTATCACCACATCAAACACATGATAAAGTAGTGTTATCATGCTTTTATCATATTATTATCTAATTTTATATCTTATCTTGTCTTGATTTTATCTTGATTATTAAATGAACTCTTATTTTTATTACCTTTTTTAAAACGAAAAAAAATTGAAGTCATTTCATTACTAATCAAATGTTCAATACATGTTGGAACTTTAATAAAAATATAAAAATTAACTAGATGTTGTTTCTTTTACTTGTCTCTTAGCAAAGAATTTTAAAAATAATCAGAAAAATGATGCTTATGGTTGTTTATACTTGCTCTGAAATCCGAGGCATTATATCTAGCCTTATGAAAACTATCCACCGCTCATTTAGAGTGGAACTCAAAATCCACATTATCTAGTTACAAGTAATGAACCCAATTGATAGCTGATTGCAAATCGCACACTTCGCCTTCACTCACCGAGCACATAGGGATAAACCATTTTGCTTTACTTACAACAAAACTACCAATATCTATTATGTTGATGCGAAAATGACGCATCAATATTACATTTAAATTTGTTAGAGGTTGGTGTGGCAACATAGACAAAATAGGATTCCCAGGTTTGATGTCCTGCTGCAGCTGCAACATCAACTGCACTTTCATCCAATAAACTAACAAAGTTGTCTTGGACACCGCAAGTTAAATAGACTAATAGATTATATCAAACATTTATTTAATTACGTTAATATAAAATAGAAATTTGAATATGTTAATAAATCATACCAAATATTTAAATTGATTAAACTCAACTAAAAAAATAAATTTATGATGAGTAATATATCAGACTCATGTTTAATTTTTTTATCGTGTCAAAATTGAACTTAATCTTAGAAAGTGTTGTTCATTTATTTGCAACACTAATTATCAAGGGTTGGATTTACTATCAAGTTCTGAAAACATTAAAAATAACAAGATCTCGACAAAGGATAGGAATTAGAAATAACAAGTTAATATTCGATTAAACCAAGAATGATAAATATCATAAAAAGAAACAAGAATTATAACCGTCAAAAAATAAGAGAGTCGGCGTCGACACATTTATTTATGGACCAGAATTGGGGAGAGATATTTCGAGATTCAACGAGAAGCACTATTGACATTGAACAGTGACGCGTGGGGCGGCAAGGCATAATAACAATCCAAGACACTATTTTCTTGTTTTCAAAGGTAATTGGTTTGCTTATACATGTCTTCTTGGCTATATCCGCAGCAATGTATTTATAAATAAGTAATATGTTTTAATATAAAATTTGAAGGACACAAATAAAATATTGATATATAAAATTTGTGTCTTAATTTGTCTTCTAATAATATTATTTTTTATAAATTTAAAAAAAAAAGACTCGAAATTGGAATTACATTAGAAGGGTGAGATCAGATTTGTAATGTTCAAAATCCAATTTTCTTATTAAATTAATTTCATTACCGTACAAATTAAAACGAAAGACATCAGTGTCAAGAGAGATAACAAGGACTAACCGACCACTATCAAGGAGAGGGACCTTGTGCCGTAATTTTGACAGCGAAAGCAAAGTGTTATTTTTTGGTACAACTTGTGGTGTTTCTTTTTCAATAGTGAAATGATGTTTTTATTAGATGAAGTTTAAATTGTATTTGAAAAATTGTAAATAATTTATACAACATTTAATAAAAATTAACTACTATGTAAATTTGTAAGTCATGTCTATACATTAATAAAATTATACTACTGTAAATAGCATACTACTGTGCATTTATTATAGAAGCTAATTGACGGCTAAGATTGTAAATAGCATACTACTGTGCATTTATTATAGAAGCTAATTCTTATTTTTTTAAGGCGTCTATATTTTTTTAAGAAGAAAATAATTTTATTAACCAACACATAATCCAAGCAGAAGACTGGATGAGATAAGTGCAGGAAAGACATTACACAATTAATAATATATCATGTAAGCACAAAATGATCATCATCTCATGTTATATACTCACTCCCCCGTTCTACAATCAACGATTAATTTATATTAAAAAAATGTCTTAAAATTATATTTATTTTCATTAATACTAATACTATATACATTATTTCTAATTTAATACTTTTTACTTAGTCTAAATGATAATGGTAAATATACGAATACATAACAAAAATATTTTAGTAAAATTATTAGAATTTAATTGTTATATATTTTCGATATAAAAAATTTTATACTATCAATATATTACAGTTATTCATAAATATAAATTTAAATATAATTATAATAAAAGTTAAACGTTATAATGATTTAATGGTTTTGGTTGATTAACAATATAAAAACTATTTTTCCATTTACTATATATCAATTAAATTAAATTCAATCCAAAATACACCTCATGCAATACAATATTCCATCTCATCCCTCTTCACATTTTTCTCATGTGTTTTAGGTTTTATGCATGTGGTCCAAAGCAATAGTTACACCACACAATAGACACTACACTTTTACCGCACCGGCTTGTTATCATTCCCCTAAATTCGCATGTAAATCTTTTAATGTCTCTGACCAAACTACTGGATTATTAGTCAATATATTAATTTTTTAAAGATCAGTACAAGTATTATATAGTTATTATTAATCTTTGAAAGAATACAAGTATTATATAGTTATTTGATAATTGTTTCAAATGAGTAAATTGTCTTTTACGTTAGATTTATTTTAAAAATTAATCATTATTGACATTCTTTTACATTTGTGAGAAAAAAAAACTTATGTTACGTCCTTTAATTGTTTTGAATGTTTCAAATCTTGTCTTTGGAAAAGCAATTCTCCAGTCATAAATATAAATAAAATGAATTAAAAAATTGATATATTTAATTTTAAATTAAATATATCAATTTTTATTGAATAATATTTATTTATATTTGTAATCATAACTGCCAATAATTAATTAAATTGGTTATATAACTTTGTATTTGTTCAACAATGGATCAATTATATATGTATAATAACTAGTGGTTGTACCTTGTTTTAGATAGAGATAAGAATTTGGTTTTGATTCTCAAAAACAGTTACCATCGTGCTTCATAAACAAATAATCTTCTTCTCATTGCTTTTTCATAGATTAACAATGATAATATTTTTGTTGTTCTATTATCTGAATTCTCTCGGAAGATTCTATTGAATTCTGAAGGATTTTAGATGTTTTTGTTGTAATGTTTGAGTCCAGATCACAGTATTATATGATTTTTTGAATAATGTTTTGTCTTTGATTGATGGGTGATATACGTGCCAATTTGAAAATATAATTTTATCTTTTAAATTATATATAAAAATCTCAGATTTTTTTATCTCTTATTTTTTCGTTTTCTTTTAAACATTTAGAGAAATCATTATAAGAAAATTAGTTCTTGTACCCTTATAGTTTGTTTTGTACCCCTAATTTGTTAAAAACCCAAAATTACCTCAACCAAATTTCTTATATGTAATTATTTCCCCAAAAAAATCTTGTACACAATTTATAACTATCGGAAATTTCGCAATTTACGAAATTTCCGGTTAACAAATTGTACTACCGGAAATTTCAAAACTGGGAAATTTCCGGTACGTTATTTATACTACCGGAAATTTCAAAATGAATTGAAATTTCCGGTAGTTACTTTTTCTTGACCGGAAATTTCAAAAATCCAGTTTGTATATTTTTTTTAATTTAATTTAATGTATTTTTCTTGGATGCACCCTCCTATTTTTCTAATAAATGTATTTTGATTTTTTTAAAATTTATTATTATTTTGTAAATTAAATTAACAATATTTTATTTTTGTTATTATTATTTATTAGATCGGAATAAAAATAGGAGGGATTCGTTAGCAAAATAAAATTGTGTTGCTATTTTATCTGCAAAATATTAGGAATACGTTTATTTGTTTTGGCATAGTTGTGTTGCTATTTTATCTGTACGTTATTTGCTTTGGCATAGTCAACAGTTCTAAGTTTGATGTATTTTATTTGATTTTATTATTATTATAATTATTAATTTTTATTTATTATATTTATCTGCAAAGCAGGAGACAATTGTTAAAATAATTAAAATTTATCTACAAAATAGGATAAAGTTGTTAAAATAATATAACACGTTAGTTGTTTAGGCACGTTTAGTCAACCGCATCTTGTTTCTTCAATTTAATTTAATGTATTTTTATTTTATTTTATTAATATTTTTTTTATTATTATTAATATTAATAATATTATTAAAAATTTATAATATAATTTAATCATTTTAATTATAATCATTTTTAATTATAATTATAATTATTAATTGTAATAATAGTAATTAAAATATAAAATTAATTTATAATTTATTAATGTATTTTATTTTAATTTATTATTAGTATTTTTATTTTTTAAATAATTTAATTAATTTTAATACCGGAAATTTCAAAAATGAAATTTCCGGGAGTTGTACCCGGAAATTTGAAATTTCCGGTATTGAAAACAAACTACCGGATTTTTCAAATTTCTGGATACAATTCCCGGAAATTTCAAAAATGAAATTTCTGGTATGCATTTTGTGTACCGGATTTTTCAATGAATTTGAAATTTCCGATAAAAATTTTTTTTCGGAAATTTCAGAATAAGGGGTATGAGGAAAGTGTTTGGGTTTTACTGAAATTTGAGGGTTATTTTAGTACTTCCACTCAAAAAAATTTAAAATGAGGGGGTACAAAACAAATTGTGGGGGTACAAAAACTAATTTTCTCATTATAATTTTCGAATTTTTTCAAATCTTCGAAACTAAAAAATAAGTGATACTCAAATATTTAAAATTTTTGAAACATAAAATTTTCAGAATTTCGAAACTTCGAGCAATCTAAAACTTTCCAAAAATGGAAAATTTCAAGAATTTCGAAACTTTCGAGCAATATGAAATTTTCAAAATAGAAAATTTCCAAATTTAAAAACTTTCGGAATTTTTCAAATTTTTGAATTGTATCCTTAAATATCAGTTTTGAAAATTTCAAAACTATTAATTTTGAAATTTATTTTAAATGGTTAAAAGAATAAAATTGTATTTTTATGTGGAGTGCAGGGGGCACGTGGGGTGCGAAGTAGAAAACTCTTTGAATTTTTAAACATATGGGCCTTGAACAATTTTCTGGCCCAACTTCAAGTGATATATGTGCCCCATCAAGGTTACGATGGATATGATACAAAATGGAAGGGTGATTGCTCATTTCACCCCTCATTTTTGTAAAACAAGTTTCCGACAGTATATTTCACTCAAAATATATTGTTGAAAGAGAGAATCCGGTAAAACACCGAATTTTGAGAGGGGCTATTGACAGCCAATGGAAGGGCCACAAATGATTCACCCCTTATGTGCATTATGTGGGTAGCAAGCTGATAATTTATTATTTGCTGTAGTTGCTTTTGCAAATGGTGATAGATATGTAGAGCTGTTATTAAAGCTTCAAAATATAAAGTTTTCTTAAATTTGTTTCTACTATATCCTTAATATTAAATTTTCTATTGAAATAAATTTTTTAAAGTTTCGATTCATTATTTCATAATTTTTTGTGGGATTAAATGATGGGATTCACATACTCAATGTTTTTTTTGAAAAATTTTCGATATTTATTTTTCCTGAAAAAATATCAAAAAAATTCTCAAAAAAATCTAAAATATTTTTCTCAGAAAATTTTTATGAAAAAATCAATTTTTTTTAATTAAAAAGAAATTTTGTTTCAAAAATATCGAATTTTGTTTTTTGAAAAAGTGGACATATAGATTCGACTGAACTCGCAAAATTTTAGAGACTTTTTAGTTTTGAAGTTTTATTTTAGATTTTTTTAACTATAATATTTTGTTACCCTCTAACATGTGATATATGAGATCAATAATTAGTAAACTTATGAAATTGACATCTATATCTATATAGATACTACCGTGTAAAGCTAATGGATGGAATTTTTAAAAGAGGGCCCTTGATATGATTCCGAATTGCAGTGAAACAAAGAGAGCTTATTTTCTATTTTTTTTTATTCACCAACTATAATATGCTATGTACCTTAATTAATTTTTTTAAAATTAAATTTAAATTTCAAATTAGTTACCTATTTATGATGGGAGAATATTCAAAACAACACATAGGTAACACAAGTTTTGTCTTTTGAGTAAGCAATAACCGATTTTTTTCTTCTTCTTAAAATAATAACCAATTTTATTATACTAGATGATGTCAATTAACATATGTATCACATGGCTATTTTGTTTTCAAGATTTATCAAATAATTTCAATGAAAATCTTATATATTAATTCAAACTCCTCCTTCTTAAATGTGAAACTTTTTGTCGATAGTATAAATGTGATATTTTTGTTAATTTACATTCACACTCAAATGCATCACCAGACTTATTCTGCATCA
The DNA here is from genome assembly GCA_037974755.1 of Cicer yamashitae. Classification (NCBI taxonomy): domain Eukaryota; kingdom Viridiplantae; phylum Streptophyta; class Magnoliopsida; order Fabales; family Fabaceae; genus Cicer; species Cicer yamashitae. Next base: position 9,075,005 of record JBBPBQ010020323.1, read on the forward strand.
CACCCCTCAATTTTCATCATTATTTTTCATTGTGTTTTTAAATCATTCATTCGTCTTCTTTTTTACAAAAATCATTAGTTCGACTTAGATACTACTCTCTCCTTCTTACAATAATTGATCATTCATCTTAGGTACCACTCTCTCTTTCTTTCAACTTTTAATGTATTTTTTCTTAATTGTACTCATTTCGTCTCACAATGAATATCGTTTAAGGTTTTTAAGCACATATTAAGAAATGTAATAACTAAAAGAAACAGAAAATTCATTTTACCAAAGTACTCATTTTAACTATTGGTGAATTTTTCGCTATTATCAATATAAAATACAATAATATTTGTAATTACATATAGTAACTATTGAAGGGTAATGTAGGAAAAACAATTAAAGTTGTATTGAAAATTGAGAATGACATTCATTTTAAAATAATTTTTTTTTGCTAAACTAACACTCACTATGAGACGGAGGGGATACCATTTAATTAATATTATTTACATAATGCAAAATCTTCCATTATGTATTTATGACATTGAAAATATACTAATACCTAACAACAAATAATTTGGCAAAAGTAGTATTATCTATATGAGTATAATTTGAAAAAAAGGATAGACAGTATATCATATGAGGGATATATAAGAGATTTTTTGATGGATCTAGAATATGTATGTTAAATGTTTATATGGTGAGAGGTTGATTCGGATTGTTTTATTTCAAAGTGATTTTTTGATTGGTTATCATGATGAAAAAGTGAAGAAAATCGACTTTTGTTAGAATCTTTGAACATAGATAAAACTTTATATTTTTTCACAAAGTCCAATTTAATCATGGTGCCCATGGTGAATTAAGTCTTACATTTCCAATTTCAAATTTCTTATATTGGCTATGTGTGTATTGGAATATTGTTGGTAAAGAAGACAAAATGGAATCACATATTGCTATATTTAATGATTTTTATAAATTTTCGTTTGATCTTGATGGACAAATTCATTTATATTTTTATGTCATTGACTTGTACTTTTCTTAATGTAGATTAGGTTTGTGTTAAATTCGAAGTTGAATTTCTTCTAAGAAAGAGGGAATGATGAGGACCAAATATGAGAAATAAGGAAGAAGAGCAAGGAAAATTACAAGTCAAATAACTTTGGAATACTTATAGAATAATTAGATTTTAACATTAGTTTATTTGTTTATAATAGCCATTTAGTTTAAGTTTAGATTGTTTGTATTTTGGAGTTGTATTTTACTCCATTTTTACTAGTGTTTCCACGGGCCTTTCGTTGTTAGGCCTAGTCCAACCTTACTAATAGTTATGTTAAGGTATAAATACTTTGTAGTTTTGATTGAAAGTAGAATTTCAATCATTGATTGAAAAGAGAGTGTTGGTAATGCTTCTCAAGGTTCTTGCTTGAACCTTTTCAAGATTCTTATGAAAAGCATTCTTAATCTTGTGGCAGGTCATCACTAGATTTTATCATTTATCTTGAATGTGATGATCGTTCTTACCACTTATCACTTAGTTCCATTTGTATTTTTCTTTCTCTTCTTAATTGTAGAATTTTCTTAGGTTTTTCCCTCGCTTTCTTGTCAGGTTTCAAGAATTTTCCATTAAACACAAGAATCCTTTTATTGTGCATCAATTGGGATCCACATCACTTTCATTTATACATTTTTTTTAATGTGTTAAAAGATCAAATGACTCAATTATAAATGAGACCGAGGAAATATTGTTTTTTTTCACTCTCCTTAAATACTATTGTTAAATTTAGTTGATTAGTACATCAAATAAATATTAACTAAATAGAGTATTGTAAGTGTAGTTAAGATAAAAGAAGATTGTAGTAACATTTAATATGGTAGAGTTTAACTTCAAACTTGCAATAGTTTACTTCTCTGTACTAAGTATAGTTAAACTCAGTAGGAAAAAAAATTAGTTAGTCGTAATTTTTATATTAAAAAAATTTATAGTTTTTCTTTTTACAATTAAAAAAAAATCATAGCTGTAAAATCAAATCCATAAATATAAATTTTGACACACTATATTTGCATAACATTGAGTGTCCTCAATACAGAGGAATAATTGAAAAATATTGGAACTATAAAAATTAATTAAACTTAAGTTTTATTTATTCGGTTAAAAGTTTAAAATAAAAGTATATCTTTTCGTTAAGTTAACATATTTAAATATAGTTATATTAATAATTTTTAAATTAGATTAATAATTATTGGAAATGATGAAAAATTAATGAAAGAATTGTTGGTATTAATGGTGACATCAATGAGCTAGTGTGGTTGTGAATTGAAAAAATGAGAAGTCCCACATAGGAGGGATACCACACTTTGAAAGGGTATATAAAGTGGAGGTATGTACCTTGGGGTGTGCCCCAAGGGGTACCCCAATTTTGTGAAGGAGGGAGAATGCAAACAAAGTTGGCCACCACACACGCGCGCGTGCGCCGGCTCGGCCCAGCCAGGGCTGGGCCTTGGCTTTTTGGTCTTGTATTATTATTATTATTATTTTTTATAAATAAAAAAAATGATTTGATCCAGTCTTCTCCTTTTTGCCCGGTCAAAACCCTAACCCTAGGTGCCACGTAATTGCTGTTGCCCGGTCATTATTCAAAGTCAAAACCCTAGCGCACTTTCAGGTAGTCAAAGGCGCACGTTTTGGGTGGGCAGCGGTTTTGGAGCACACGTTTCCTGAGGTCAAGGTTTGGAACGGTCAACAAGAGCGCACTGATGGATCCACTAATTTCTCTGATCCAGTTACGGAATTCCTCTATAAATAGAGAGCTCCCATCAGTTGAAAAATCACACCAAAAGCACTCCGCTTCCGAGGCTTTTCTCTCTTCTTCCCCCCGTTCTTACTTCTTCATCTTCTTCTTTTTCTTGAGTGACCTTCGTGCCATATTACGAGTGGTAGTCGTCAGACTGCCATATTGAGGGTGTAATTCGAACGGTTTTCTACGGTGCAGTAGAACTCCGTAACAGTGATCTGAGCTGTTTTATCCTGGGGACTTCGTGGTTGATAGTCTGCCTTGCACCTTTTAGGCAGTGCCTCGAAACGTCTTAAAGAGAGCGACCTAGTCCGCGACTCAACCCAGTAATATTTTCGGTGGCATAAATTGTTTTTTCAAAATTCAAAAATAACAATAATAATAGTTAAGGCTTTTATTAATATTATTTTTTTAAAATCAAATGAAGATATTGGAATTAAGCTAACCCAATCCAGTTTGGGTTGAGTCAAAAAAATCCAATTATTTTTTAGGCTTAGCTTTTTCTAGAGAGCATTCCAAACTAAAATATGGGTTAATGCACTCATTAGATCCGTCTCATTTTATCAACTCTATAAAATTGAAAAATAAAATAAAATTGCATTTAAATTTAAAAATAACAGTTATTTTGAGAAAAACTATTGTAGTCGCAAACCATTCTTCTAAATTAGCTCGTACTGTTAAATTAATACCTAAAAGTAAATTACTCTTTCAAGCTTAATTGTGAACGTCAAGTTACTAAATTTTAAGGACTATTTTGATTGTAAATATAATTTAACTTTAAAATCTAATTTGAAAAGAGTATAAATAGTATGAGAAAAATAAATTAATAAAACCGGAAGAAAATAGAGTGATAAATAGTTATAAGCTACTTTCATAAAATTATCATTCATTAATGACATGAGAAAGAGAAATTAATATAATTGAAAAAAAAAAAGTGATAAAAAGCACTGCTTCTATATTTCTTAACTAAACTCCTTTCAATTTTTTAACTGAATTTATTATTTGTTTATTAATTTAGTTCTAATTATATTATATATTTTTTTGTAATATATAATAATTATTACAATAAAAAGATAAATTTATTCTTTCTCTTCAAGAATAAACTAGTAAAACAATTCAAATTTACAACAAAAATAATAGCACAACCGAATTTCTTAATTCTCATAATACGAAATAATCATTAATTAATATTTCATTAATATTGTAAAAAGAATTATAATTTATATGACAATTTTGAAGTGGAATGAATAGTCACAAGAAATTGAATTTGAATTTGAATTGTGACCCTTTAAAATTTAGTTCCTGCATTTTAATTGATGTTTTATTTAATATTAAACTTGGTAATCAAAATATGATTAGTAAGTTTTTAATTGAGCATAACATTCTTGACAGTTTATATGAAATTAAGAGGTTGTAAATAAAAACAATGATACTGAAGTGTGATTTGTGTGTGAAAATAATAAAAGATAAGATATAGAAATATCACACATAAAAAATATATTGATTCACCCAACTCGAGCTAGTCAAGTCCTCACAATCGGGAGATTTTCACTATGTACTTCAACAAGGATTTTTGCAACTACCTTTCAATCTATAAATGATTTTTAAAATCACTTTTCAATTTAGAAAAGGATTTTTTTAAACACACTAAATATAACATAAAATATAGACTTGAGAAAATTATAATGTGTATGATAAAAATGTTTGAGATCTAATGATTCTCAACTCTTTGTTTAAGATTAACTGAAAGCAAAACTCAATAAGGATGACCCAAAGATATAATGAAGAGAGTTGAAGTTTGCTTGAAGAGTTTTTGACTTGAACAAGTGAATATTGATTGTATGTTAAACTCTTACCTTTGTCTTATGATTTATCTTCCTTTTATAGATGAATAAAGACTTGAAAACTCATATAAAGTTGAATATAGCCGTTAGAAACATTAGCAAAATGTCATATCTAATTTAAACATATTAAACACATGTTTATATTACTGTCCAGAATATTCTTGAACAACTCTTTAACGTTCTTGCTTTTGAGTCTGAAGGAATGAGCTGTCAAATGTCAGTTGACATTATGTTTGATCAGAAGCGTGCATAGTTTTATGCAGTAGCAATGCTAGTACAATATACTTATGTCGTTGCTCACAGCTCATCAATCTGGATATCATTCTACAGAGCATTCTGCATGTTTGTTTTTGCAAGTGAGCCTTTAAATATCGACTTTTAATTGCTCATAAAATATGAAAAGCCCATATGCAAAATGCCAATTGATTTACTGCATGTTGTCCTTCCAAAAAGATCATTTTTGCCAATTATTCTTTAATAGACCAACCAGAACATTTTGGTAAATGTTTTTCCATCATTTTGTTAACAAATGACTCAATCTTGAAATGATTTCTTCTTCAAAATTGATTCTTGTCATTTTGTTGAATTGATAGGAATATATATGAGTGCAATGAACTTGTTCATCACAAAAATATTTTTTCATGACAATTGAGAATGTTATCGCCTATATGAGAGGAGAAATATTTTGTTAAATCAATACTTCCCATAATTTCTCTTGGTGTTGCACATGTTGTGTCGTGTCGTTCAAGTATCAATGAGATACTTTAGTATATGTGTGAATGTATTGGAATTTTTTTCATGAAGATGCTATCTTGAAGATTCAACAATCATTCTCTTGAATGGTCGATATAACATATGACATATTCCTTTTGAGATTCTTTCATAGAGATGTTCTTTGATTTCTTTATTTATCTTCGTATATGTTTGAATCTATAATATATCCATTGGACATTTTTCTCAAGGTGTCAAATGATCATTTTTACCATTCCCTTTATTCTTTGGTTCAGAACGATTTGAACACTTGTTGCATTTGATTGTTGAGACAACTTTTGACTTGTTTGATTCTCATGGATTCATAAATTGACTTGAAAAAGTGTCTTATCGTATCCCTAATAAGCTTATGATATTATTGTTGTAATCTTCTTATGCACTTGTTCACAAAATTTAGGTTTAAATATGTCTTTGGACCCTGCAAGTATATCATTTTTTTTTATTTTAGTCCGTGTAAGTTTTGTTTTTTTATTTAGTCCCCGTAAAATCAGAGACAATCGGTTTTGCTCCCTAAAAGAAGAGCTGATAAACTACCATGACATGTGGGCCTATAAATATACACCAACACATCATCTTTTATGATATATTAAAAATTAAAATGTTTTATATTATTAATTAATAAATTTATTTATTGATCATTTAATAATGAGTGTTATTTTATAAAAAAAATTATGAATAAAAATTAAAAGAAGGGTTTAGGGATTTTTGGAAAACTATTCATTCTTTTAATGTTGATTACGTTATGGACCATAGTCGATCGTTTACAGGAACTAAATCCAAACAAAAAAACTTACAGGGACTAAAATAAAAAAGTGGTATATTTGTAGGGACCAAATACATATTTAAACCCAAAATTTAACATTTATTTCATAAGATTTGTTGGCATTAAAATATATATAAAAAAATTATTTTGAACTCAACATTTTTTTTTATAAAAGTAACTAATATTACTTGTGCTTTTATATGTAAGACCCTCTTGTAAAAAATTGTTCTTTTTTATAAGACCACCTTTAAATTGCAAGATGCATTAATTAATTTTTCATAAAAATATTTCTAATTAAATGTAAAGAATTAAAAGACACTATTTCTCCCTCTTATTAATTGAATAATAATTTTGAAAAGAAAATGTACATTATTGAGATATTTACCTGAAAACTACATTTATTAATTCTTATACATTTATCAAAAGAGTCTTACATACATGATTGATCCAAAGGTAAGGAAAGTAATTGTTCGAAGCCTCCCAAAAAAACTAAAATTTTACTTGATAAAAATGCTTTATATTAATATTTTCAAAACTAAAACTAATAAAATATTATCTAAAATTAATATTATCTTAACAAATATTATATCAATTGACTTTATTATCAATTAAATATTATATAAAATTAAATACATTAATTTAATAAATAATTTTATATTATATATATTTTTTTAAATAAATAATAATTTTATTAAAATACTATTATAAGTTTTTAAATGCCACATATTATGAGTAGGTTTAGGTCTCTATATCTTTTGGAATGGTCATGCTTACATAAGAAAAACAAACTACAAGTTAATTTTTACTAACTTTTTTAAGTATTTATTATTTTTTTTCTCTTATTAAAAAAAATTAGTAGAATAGTTAATATATTCATTTATGTATTAATGTTTTTAAAATAACAATTATATTTGAATATATTAAACTTAATTTTTTATATTTTAAAACAAATAAATAAGAGATATATTTAAAAATAATAATAAATACATCTAATAAATTTTATATTAAAAGGATTTTATATTTAAGAAAAATCTTTTTCCCAATCTTTAATTTTGTGAGACAAATGGAAAACAAATTTGTTTTTCTCAATTAGAAAATAACAAATTTGTTAGTGCAAGAATGCTACGATTTCCATGAGGAATATTCATTATTTTCCTCGATAAAAAGATGGTGTATATGGCCATCCTTCATCCCCCTTACCCCATGAATGGAACTACACGAAAGACATGCATCCATTCTGAACGCGTAAATTAGGACTATATTTTCCGAGTAACACATTTCTTCACACTCCATTAACAGCCGCAGTCAAGGTCAATACCAATTCCATTACTCTCTACGCTTCTCACCTCATTGTCTTGCTTTTTGTCTCACGTATTTCCTCCTCCAACTTTCTTTCTAAAATTTCCTTTTCACTCTTTTCCTTAAAAAAGAATAAAAGACTAAATATTTTAAATTAACGAGACTAGCAACACATTCTTTAATATATATTTTATTTATTGATTAAAATTTAGGTAGGACCCATCATAACATGTGAGTCATATATAAATTTAGTGAAATCTCATAGTATTTTAAGCAATTAAAAGAATGTATTAAAAAATTTGTGTCAAAGAATACAATGTTAACACTATTCTTTTAAATTTGGAAACATATATACAAAAAGTGTTATCATAATTTTTTTTCCTTCTTTTTTGTCTCCCAATAATGCTTTGCATGGTAATGGTTCACTTTTGAAAACAATGCAAATGCCCTTTTGTTACATTGAAAATGTATTGGAATTCTAGATTAAAGTTATGGGATTGTTGGATATATATATATATATATATATATAATTGATTATTATTAGATGATGATGTAAAATTATTTCACTTTTAGTACATAACCATTATATTCATATATATTTGTACAATTTTAGTTAATTTTTGACAAAAATCAAAGTATATTTAAAATAGTAGTGTTATTTGGTACAAATGATTTACAGAAAAAATAAAAGAAAACACAAAAATAGAGATTTGAACCAATAAGTAATTGGCTCGCCATACACCAGAGAGAATAGATAACTATAATTTATAAATGTTAGATATTATATATCACATATTATTATTATTATTATTATTTTCTAACTTCCCTCATAACAATCAAAATTTCCCTATTTAAAAATCATTCAAACTATTATGAATAACTTTCCAAGTTAATGGTTCAAGTTTTTACTCTTGCCATCCATTCCACTTAATTCTATGCTTGATTGAATTGATTTATTTAACTTTATCAAGCATTTGAGAAATTAAAATTTATGAAAAATTTAAGATATGTCCACTACATATCATAAATTATTTTATTTTACCTTTACTTATAGAAATAATTTATTATTAAGTATTTATATAATAAGTGTCAATGTTATAAATATTTAATTAAACTATATATTCAAAACACACTTATTTAAAATAATTCTTTTTAAAAAACTAACAATTCAACTATTCAATTCGTTATGTGGCTTATCTGATTTTGATTTTGTTAACACCATCAATTTAATTTAACTTATCGAATATAAATTGTTTTTTGTCAAATAAATGGACGATTCTTTTTTTTTTCTTCTTTTCTTAATGAATGGACGATTTCACATCAAAGAGAATTCAGAATCATATAAACGGGGAAAATTTAAACGTTATTTAGCAAAGTATTTCCATTTTATAGAAGGAACAAATGACTAATTTTAGTTGCACGTATTGCTAATTTACCAAAAGAATGAAGCTGGATATGGACAAAAGGGAGGAACAAGAGTGTAGGAAAATGATAGAGAACCAATGAACTTGTCGGGTGTAAGTGGGCGCCAATGCAAACCCACGTAAGCTTTACAATACATTAATCCTTAAATATTGATTTATTTATGAGAATTTGCACGAGTTAGTTAAACAAAATATTTTCAATCATCTATGTAATCATAATAATTAAATATTATTTTCAGCAATTTGATTATTTTTTGAATTTTTATTATTTATATTAGTAAAAATATTTTTACGAATAATATTTATAATTTTTTTATAAAATAATTTTTTTAATAACTAAAAGTCAACAAATAGTTATTTCATTTATAAAAATAATCGTTAATTTATTAGTTTATAGAACAAATACATTAAAACTCTTTAATTTATAAATATATCATAAAAACTTCTTTTATTGATAATTGATTATATTCGTGAAAATTATATATAATACAAAAGAAATTGATATTGCATCATTCTCTTACTTTAAATTTATGTAAATTTATAATTTACAATAAAATTAGAGATCAACAACATTAAAGAAAGTATCATTACTTTATTTATTTTTCTTTTTTACAAAATAGTTTGTTTAATTAAGCGTATTTGCTGCAACTATAGGAGTTGGTGAGCATTTGACTTGGAGAAATTTGGTGGGTCCCTGGTTTCTCTGGGCTTTTTTGCGTCATGCTCTTCTAGAAACCCATCTGTACACTAACTCCATTTTTTTTTAGAAATCTACTACTCACTCACCTCACTTGCTCACTTTTACCTTCGATTTCTTTGGAAAAATAATTTTACGTCCTACTACTTAATAATTAAGATGTTTAAAACTATTTTTGATTTTTTAAAAAAATTAGAAAAATTGCATTTTTGAAAATTTTGTATTCATCCAATTTTTTTAATAAAAAATAATTGAATATTGTATTTCAAAAGTTTTATATTCATCCAAAGTTTCGAAATTTTTTAAATTTTTTTAAAATTTTTGACTATCAAATAGTATAAGCTAAAAGATAAAATGGTGTCTTAAAGTGTTTTGGGAGTGAAAAGTAAATGTAAGGGAATGAGAGTAAATTTCTCTATTTTTTAATCTTCGTTAATTAGGTTAATCTAAGTAAAAAAAAAAAAACAGGGAGGAGCTCCCTCTTTCAAATTTTATTTTGTCTTTAGAAGAGAAATTGATCATCTTTTAGAAGTTATTTTATCTAACTAAAGTAATATTTATATCACACAATGTTTATTTATATATTAATAGACAATACATAATTTTAGAATGTAGACCATTCAAATAATATTTTACCATTTATTCACTCGATAAATAAATAAATAATTTATAATTTAATTGTTAAATGTCGATATTGTTAGGTTAAACGTCTTGTTTTATGTTCAAATTTGGAACCGCGTAGCTGTGTGAATTAATTATGGTGATATTTTTCATATCTTATAAAACAAGAAGATAAAAATAAATTAATAACTCAATTATTCAGTTAAGATCTTTAGTTGTGCACACAAACCCAACATAAATACCAAAAATATATGGTGAATACTTATCCAATCCTCTACGTTTGCTTATTTTTACCAGACCTTAACTTACGAGAATATAAAATACACTATCCAATTATAATTTCCAATAATATATTAAGAGACAAATAAACAAATACGAAAACGTAAAATATAAAATACACTGTTAAATTATAACTTCCAATAATATATTAAAAGACAAATAGAGAAACACCAAAATATATTACCCACGATTATCCGAAATGGACTCCTCTCATTAAATGAGGGATCCATGGACCATGAGGCTGAAACTTTCCTTCTAGATTTACCTGTTGGGCCTAGTGTGAAAAGGCATTTCTTTTTCAGCAGCAGCAGTAGCAGTAGTAGTAGTGTGAAGACATGAATCATATGTCTCTTTGAGTTGCAACATCTTCTCTTTGAATATGCATTTGCAACTGTTCATTTAAGATTATAGTATATTTCTTATGCGTGACAAAATAAATTGTTCTATGAGATTTTCCAACCATTTGCGAGTTAGAAACTGAAATTATGTCTATATTTTAAATTTAACAGTAAAAGATAAAATCTTTCACATCATTTCGTCGTTTTCATTCATAATTAACTATACATGTTGTTTGACCAGCTAGGGACCAAACCAAGGTTCTGTTCGTGCTACCTCTAAAGTCCATAGCCACAATTTGTATGGTCGTTTCTTTCTCCTTTAATATTAATAAAAGTTTGATCAATCAATTTTCTAAAAGTTCTTTAGGATTAAATCGGCATATATATATTAGCGAAAATTGGCATGGATACTGAAACTTATTAATTATTATGATTGATGTTGTCCAATATAAACTTGGCCTAAAGGTATACTTCACTATTTTTAATAAATTTTGATAAAAATATTATATATTTTTTATTATTGAAATTCTTTTTTACTAGAAATAATAAGGTTAACTTTTGAACTACTTTTTGAGAGGTTTACTACACACTCATTATTTATATCATATAGACAAACATTTGCAAACTAATGCCGTATTTGTGGTGGCTTTTGGCTTTATATTTATATATCTAACAATAAAAATAATAGTTTTATTTTAATTTTAAATTTTAAATTTCAATTCTAAATTCTGAAAAACTAATCTCTTTATTATATATCGTTATAAATTTATTTAATTTTAAAAATATTGACATATAAATATAATTAAAAATGATGAAAAATGAATTAAGTTTAAAAAAATAAAAAAGATATTAGTTTTGACACAATAAACTTGCAAGCATCGTGTAAACTACCGTCAAACAACTAGAGAATTCTCATGACAATATCCATGCATGTCCCCCTGATTGAGAACCAAACTACCTCTGTTGAAACCTACGACATTAAAATAAATATTTTAAAAAATAAAATAGACTTAAATATACAAATTTAACATTTAGTAATATTTATAGTTACAGTAGATAAAAATGGCATTAAGAGTAGCTAGCCGTATATGTGTCTAGATGGTTGTTGTGGGATGGGGCGGTTAGAGCGGTGATTGGAGTGGTGATTATCGTTGGAGTGGTGATAGTTATGAGTGGAAATAGATTATGTTAGATTAAACTTGTTTGAATAAGTCAGATTCACTTAAAAAATTAAAGTATGAACTTGATTTATTATTTGTCAAATGTTTTATTTTTAGTTTTTGGTCTAGTCTTTTTAAAAGTTAAAAAAAAAAAGATTATTTTGTGTTATGTCTTTTAAAAATATCATTTTACCTATCTCTAAAAAGGCTAATAATAGGTCAATAAAAAACGTGAATTTTGTTGAACATGTACAATCTTAATATCCATTTTTTTTTTCTTTTTTTCAAATTTATAGCACAATAATTTTAAAAGAGAAGAATAAGTATGGATGTCGGGAAGTGACAATTTTTTTTTTTTCTAATAAAGAGTTTCTATTATAGAAATACAAAGAGTCTTCATATTTTAATTACATATATACGGACTGACCTATCAGGAGTAATATGTTTTTTAGAGAGTATGAGTCTAACTTATTTAAATAAATAAGTGTTTTAAAAAGTTTGAGTTTGACTTTTTTATTAAATGGGTCAGGCCAAGTCTGACTTTTAATAAGCCGGACTATAGTCCCCTATCAGATGATCTAACGTATTCTCACCCCTACCAATGACTAAGGGTGAGAATAGGCTAGGAAAAGTTAAGCTTTGCAAGGCATCTCAAAAGAATTTATGGTATAAGCCTGACATGTGGCTTGACATATGCATACTTTTTAAGCTTGAGTTTGACATTGATAAAAGTCTGATTTGATATGTTAACTTACTTAGAAGCCTATTTCATTTAAACATATTTGAATAAGTAATTAGACATATATTTAAATAGACTAATGAGTTAACATGTCAATAAAATTAAGTTCTATTTTGATATTTAACATGACATTTTGAAGAATCTGGCTTTATACGACATCTTACTTCAATTTTATTTTACAATAATATATTTAAATATGTCAAAAACTAAGAATTTAATATGCGTAAATTACTAACGGTTCAATATCTAACAAAAAGATCAAAATTTAACATAATAATTATAATAGTAATAAAAATATTATTTATATGTATTTAAATAGGCCGACTTAATAGGTTTAAAAAATAATTTATGTGACATGTAACTTGTTCTTTTTAACTAAATAAGTTTTCTTAAGAGTCTTGCCATTGTTTGTTTAAAAAACAAGTATGTTCTTGCTTGAGTCTAACATAAGCTAAGTCGTAGGTCCCTTTCGATCAATTTGATCCATTCCCACCCACCCCTTCTATCAGCCGCTAGTGGTAATGCATTAGTGTTAAAAAAATATAAAATATATTTTTGTTATTTTGATTAGAGCTGTCAATTTTACAAGTCCACTAACTATTGGCTCCCACCCACATATTGGAGGGGCTGAAAAATTTCATAATTTAAAAACCCCAAAAAAGAAAGCCTCCAAAGCCAAAAATCCCCTAAAATTCTGTAGGTTTAATGGGGCCTATGGGCCCACTTTTTCAAAAAAAAAAATCGATTTTCTTTTGAAAAATAATTTTGATTTTTTTCTGAGAAATAAAATTTTTTCTCAAAATTTTGCGATAAAAAAAATTTACAATTTTTATTTTATTTTTTTATTCTAGAAAAAATTGATATTTTCAAGAAAAATAATTTTTTTTGATTTTTCTCACAATTTTTCGAGAAAAAAATGATTTAAAAATTTTATCGAGAAAAAAATATTTTAGACAAATTTTTCTGACATTTTCTCGAGAAAAATAAATTTCAAAAATTTTTCAAAAAAAAATCTCAATTGACAAAATATTGGGCCTACAAACCTTCTCACTTAAACCCACAAAAGATAATGAAATAATTGGTCAGAACTTTAAAAAATTTATTTCAATAGAGGGTCTAATATTAGAGGTTTAGTAGAAAAAATTTTAGAGAAAACTTTAGATTTTAAGGCTTTATCGACAGCTCTAATTTTAATATATAAGTGAAATTATATGTTTGCAAAATAAGTAAACAAAATCAATTATTCATTCTATTCGAAGAAGTTTACTTTCAAATTGTACTTTTAAAAAAAATCTGAAACTTAGAATCCCCGGTGATTCCTAAATAAATTACACGAAGATTAAAAAACTACAATTTTGTACTATTTTTCAGTGTTGTATCTATAACTCTTCAACTATTAATAAATTAAGGTTCTTTTAAATTATATATATCTTTGAAGAATTGTGAATAATTTCCTTATATTCAATAAAATTAACCAAACAAATAAATTTATATGTGTAATATACATTAGTTTATTAGGTACCACATACAAATTGAGGCAACCTAGGCCTATAAATTAATTAATAGTATACTCCGTGTGTAACAAATTATTTAACCATGATGATGTTGAATTTCAATCATTTTGTTTGCTCGCTTTACTCTATACCTACCTCGGAGAAGAGCATTATTTAAACGTTGGGCTATATTTGATGAGTGTCCACATTAAAGACTAATTGTATCCTCTACGTAAACTTTCAAACTAATGTTCTAATTAAATGGGTAGACTTATGAGGGTTGTTTGGTTGTATCATTTGCCTTTTTGGTATTTAGAGAAAAATGTGAATCGAAATTCAGCAGGTCGGTGAACTTCCTGAACTGATAGTGCTAATTCCAATCCTAATATAGAATACAATAAACAATTTTTTTAATATGAAAATATAATACAAGGATTAATATATAGTATGCTGCGGCAAAGTCAATAGTTAATTTAATTAGGTGAAAACTTGAAAGTACGTAGGAAATTAAGAAACTCGTGTGCACTATGGGTGGAATATATTTTATGGTGAAGTAGTTGGTGAGTGATATTTGTCAAATGAGGTTTCTTTTTCTTCTTTCATCTCCCGTTTGTCTTCTTGTTTTATTTCTTCCAATCTTTGTCTATGTGAATGACAGTACATTTTATTTGCCCTGCATTGATTTTTTTGAAAGAGACCACAGGATACCTTAAGGTACAAGTTAGACACTATAGTGGAAGTAGGTTTTATATTATTAGCGTACAGACGGACACACGCACACTGACATATCTCATTCTCCTTTTTTTATGAAATTAAATAATAGAAATTACATGTTTTTATGTGATTATTTTAAAATTCCAGTTATTTAATTGGAATAAATGCATATTAATTGTAAATTTTTCTTAATTAAAAAACAGTATTCATTCATTTAAATGGTAGAAATTGTATCAATTAAGAACAATACAATTCAAAGTCGCTAAAATCGAAAAGAATGAATATGCGAACAAACTCACAACATTCAGGTTAATAGCTTAAAACGGAAAAATGTCTACAAAAGTGACAACACTTACAAATAACTGTAACATTGGAGACGCAATAGTCGTTAATTAACTGAATTTGCACTGGATCGAAGCAGATCTGTCAAATCTAAAGCAAAAGACCACTGCAATAAGACATGAAACCAAAATAACGTCGCACTAAGACAACAAAAAAAAAAAAACACGGAAGAAAACTAAACAAGTGAGAAAACCACTTATTTGGATAACATAATGAAAAAACAATTTAGATGGGTAATTTTAGACAAAAAAATTGGTCATAAACCACCTCTCTTAGATGTAAAAAAAGAGAAATAGAACCCAAAAGAGAAAGGAGTCGGTGGCTAGGTTTCAAAGAGGAAGAGAAAACAAGTTTTACCATATTAATTGTAAATATAAGAGTTTAAATGAAAGCGTAATATTGTTCGGAATAAATAAATGTCCCACTAAAGTTCATTATCCTTTTTTTTTGACAAAAGAAATTGATATTCATTCATTCAAATTAATAAAATATATTTATACAATAGAAATTCAAATTCGCTAAATTCAAATTTATATGTTAACGTTGATTTGAGGTTCAGTAGAGAATGTATCAAAATACCAACAAATAGAATGTTTAAATGTGGAATCTTGACAAGTTTTTCTATTTACATATTCACTTGTAGTTAATTATGTATAGAGCAACTTAATGACTAACTCTCATACACAATTTTGTGATGTATTATTCTCTATTAATGCTTATGTCGTGAATGAAATGTGAATTATAAATGATATCTATATTTTACAATATAGGTTTTAATGTAGAAAAATATATGTAGAGAAAAATATTTTCAAAGTAAAATGCAATAAAAAATATTTTAACACAAGAAAATCGTTTTTTTTTTAAAGTAATATACCTGCAAGGTGGTGTGAATCTTGACAAAAATTCAACATAATTGTTAATACAGTACACGTTTTAATGATTAAAATATTGGTTCAATGCATAAAATCAATGCAAGATTTGAAGCTTTTCAAAGGAATAAACCCAAAAAACATGAATGCAAGGGATTGCATGGCACATGCAAAAATGCAAAGTGCAATGATATAAATTATACAAAAAGTAAATTGTAGGAAATAAACAAAGATAAAAAGAAAATATACAACAGTATATACAAGAAAGTAAATAAAAGAAGAAAAAATAACAAGAAAGTAAATAAAAGAAGAAAAAATAACAAGTAAACCAAGGAAGAAAAAATTGCAAGAAATGTAAAAGGTGTATTTAAGAATTTTGACGGAGAATCATTAATCGTTCGTTAAATATGATTTATGAATACAAATAATCAGCTTAAAAAACAAAACCTTACACTATTATTTATAAATAAATTTCCCTAATGGTTAGTGGTGTTGACATGACTTATAATTAAACTTTATTAAAAACTTATTTAAATTTGTGACGATGTATTGTGTTCTGACTATATTTATATTTTGTTTAATTGTGCCTAGATATATTTATAAATTATGTTATGCATTTAATGTGAACAATAATCTCGTAAAATTATGTTAATTAATTAATAATTTTGTTTTTATATTTATAAGTGTCATGAGGTTTTGTTTTAGAATTTTTTAAAGACTGAATCATTAATTAAAACCAATTTCATATCTATTTATATTTTTTGTGTTGGAATTTTGAAATCGAATTATCTGATTTAATTCAGTTGAATCATAAGATTGAACCGGTAAATTTAAAATTTAATTGGAATTGTCTGATTTAATTGAGTTCAGTGATAGAATGAAGTCGTTAACTCGGTAGGTTAGTAGCTTGTTAAAAGACATATTTATATCTCCAATTATGGAAACGTGGTCCTATAATATTTGTAAAAAAATATTAAAAGTAAAATTGAAACCGTGAAAGCAAATGCGAAATAATATGTTGGTGGAGTTGACATTGCTATTTCTGCCGTCGAGTCAGAGAGTCTAGAATCAGCGGTCCCACTAACGTAAAATAGAGATATTCCCTTTCATTTTCCGACCCGCCATTCCCACACTTTATCTCTCTCTCACCTTCTTCTGCATCCACTACTTCTAAAGCCAAGTCATTCCAACCGCGTCACGCCACACAACACAACCGTATTAACAATTTACAAATACACCAACTAAATTATTTTAATAAATAAATCCAAACACCAACATACCCCCCTTTTTTTTTTAATCTCTCCTTTCACCTTTAGCAATTCCTAATTTCACACTTCTAAAACAAACTCCAACGACACACACTTTATTGTAATATTTATATATTTTTTTATAATTAAAAACCAATCCATGAATGAATTTTTGTTCTTCCTATTAATTTCTTATATACTATGTATATCCCATTATTATCAATTACACTTGGCTTTATTTGATCTCTGATGCAAAAGCAAAACCATTTGTCATATTCCTGCTTATATAATATCTACCCTCCCCCAGTTCCCTTCTATTACGCGTTCATATCTTTGTCTCCCTTAGATTACGAACGCGTTCTAGTTTCTTAGCTCTTCAAAAATGAACAGAACCTAATCCAGTAATCAAATATTTTTTAATTTTTATCTTCTATAATAAGTCCTTGTAACTTTGTTCAATCACTCTACACTTGTCCACGATAGCAACGCGTGTCGAATAATCGCATTGCATAGCGAAATTCACATTCCTTTTCATTTTTCATTTTATGAATGAATGATAAAGTTGAGTTGAAGAAAAAAGAAGGATAAAAGAGTAAATTCGGATATTCTGTCGTGTTGTTTTTTGTGATCATTCAATGAACGATATTCCGAAGCACGAGCGCCGTTGGGCGTCAGACACCATTCCTGGAAAAGTAACACTCAGCGCCGGAACATCGCCGGGAACTGAGTCAAGCTCCGCCGGCGATGAGTTTGTGGAGGTAACTCTCGATCTTAGAGACGATGACACCATCGTTCTTCGCAGTGTTGAGCCAGCTAATGTTATTTCTATCGACGATAGCGTCGTCGGAAGCGGTTACGAAACTCCGGCGTCTGTTCCGAGGTCGCCGTCGATTCGGAGAAACTCGTCGAGAGGCTTCCGGCAATTCTCGCAGGAACTGAAAGCAGAGGCGGTTGCTAAGGCCAAACACTTCTCGCAGGAGCTACGGCGGTTCTCGTGGAGTCACGGGCAAGCTTCGCGTGCTTTTTCATCTTCCTCTGCTCAGACCGGCGCCGGAGGTTCCGCCGGCGGTGGATTTGAAATGGCGTTGGCCGCTCGAGCTTTGAGGAAGCAACGAGCGCAACTCGATCGCACTCGCTCCGGTGCTCATAAAGCACTCCGTGGTTTGAAATTCATCAGCAGTGCCAGTAAATCGAACGGCGTTGATGCGTGGAACGAAGTGCAGAAGAATTTCGATAGGCTTGCTAAAGACGGTTTTCTCCATCGCATCGATTTCGGTCAATGCATAGGTCCATTCCTCTTTTTCAAATCTCGATTCATAATCTTGCATTGTTCGTTTAGCCGTTTGATTAATTTTCTGATTCTTCGTTTCAATGCATTTTAGTTTTGTGAATTTTATGACCTAAAGTTTGTTTCACTTGCTACTAACTTTGTGAAGGTATGAAAGATTCAAAGGAATTCGCTCTGGAACTCTTTGATGCTCTAGGTCGTAAACGAAGGTTGAAGGTTGATAAGATCAATAGGGAAGAACTTTTCGAATTCTGGTCGCAAATTACGGATCAAAGTTTTGATTCACGGCTCCAGATCTTCTTCGACATGTAATCTTTCAATGATTGTTGTTTATTGTTGTACTTTTATTATTTAATTAGTGATTAATAATCCTCGAGGGTTACCTTTCTAGCTTGCATTATCAAATGTCAAATTAAACACTTCATTATTAAATATCACCGTATATTTGTTTTAATATTTAATGTTACTTCGACGCTTTCTTTGCTTGTAATTCAATTATTATGATAATTAAGTGTCTTATTCTTTTAATTTTAAAATAAGTTTTAAATGTCCTCACAGGGTGGACAAGAATGAAGATGGAAGAATCACCGAAGAAGAAGTAAAAGAGGTACAACGAATTTTAATTTGATATTCAATTTTATCCCTCATTTTATATTCAACTGATCTATTTGTTTACTATATTTGTGTTTGAACATTCAACCAGTTGTTTCATCTTAATAACTTCAATATACTCAATTTTTAAATTATATAAGCTTTTCTTCGTATTATTATTTACGTGAAATGTTGCATCCATGTGTTAACATTAGGCTGAAACGAGCGAATGTAAAGGGTAAGGGAAATTCTATTGACATTTGCAAATTGATATATATTTTAGTAGTATTAAATTAATTGATCAATAGTTGAATAAAATTTTAATAATTTAGTATGACTAAATTATAAATTTAAAAACATCAAAACTTTTAATGATTTAGTGTGACATAAACTAATTCAATTATTTGTTAAAATTTGATAAGCACATCCTTTTTTCAATTGTCAGAATTTAAATAAATTGGTTATTAAAAATAAATACTTCAAAATCGTATGTATACAGCTCACACTGACATTTTCCGTGTTCTAGAACAGAATATTAGTAGTTGGTACTTGGTAGTAGTAGATATTCAAGAGTCAGTGAACTATGTATGTCTTACTTTTTTCGGTTTTGGTCGTGGTCATAGAGATGGCGCTTTCATTTTTCTGATTTTACCAAATTCGTGGAATTCATTGTGAAAGACGTTTTCAGTGGAGTTGGTGGGGGTATGGTCGTCATTTTACTCTAAAAAGTTTTTCTTCTCGCAAGATAGACTTTTTTGGGACAAAAGATAGACATTTTCTTAAACACGTAATATTTGGTTAATTAATTTTTTAAATTAAATATACTTCATTAGACAAATATTGGCTGTATTTCTTGCCTTCCAGATCATCATGTTAAGCGCTTCTGCAAATAAGTTATCCAGATTGAAGGAGCAGGCCGAAGAATATGCAGCTCTGATCATGGAAGAGTTAGACCCCGAAAGACTTGGCTACATCGAGGTATCTCTCTATATATATGGAATTTATTTTTCTTAAACAACTTATTTTTTATATACAGTCATTATAATTAGCCTCTCGTATTAATTAAGTTGAGATAAGTATATGTAAATCAGCTATTAAAAATATATCAATAATAATAATTAATATAGTAATAAATAATAGTATGCTAATAGAAAAATGATTTAATTGTCTTTTAAGTCTTGACAAATAAAGAAATTGTCACATTGAACATTTTTGTCTCATATTTTTATTCGAGACATCGCAGTTTTGTACGAGTTTATGATGTTATTTACCATTTATTCTATAGACAAAAAAAATGATTTAATTTATGAGTACACCATCAATGTAAAAATAGTTTTACACCATCATCTCATGAGAAGTCACAATATATTCCTATAATTTAATTTTGTAACCGCAATTTAAAGATAACCATCAAATACTCTACTTTTTTTTTTTTTATCTAGACGATAAATTCCACCATAATAAATTCCACCATAATAAACTGACGATAAATTCCACCATAATAAACTAACACAACTCTGAGTCTCTATTGACAAGTCAAACCTATTTTGACAATATCAATAAATAATAATCTTCATATCATTAAAAACATTTGACCATAAATATATTTAAAGTCATAAATATGGGTGATTATCATTTATTTATAATGTAATTTTTTTACACCTACTATGTATGAAAATTAATCTTATAAAAAAAATAATTAATATGTCATTAATATTGTAAAATGATAATTAAATTTGGACAAAATGATTTTGCATAATTGACATAGTAAAAGGAATAATAATTAAGCCAAAAAATGGTGCCCATATTAATTTATTTGAATTTGACTCCTTCACAATAATGGACACTTTATAGGATGAAGATACATAACATAATACAGTACAATGATAACGTTGAGAGAGATTATGATAAGATATATCAACATGTATAACAAACTGTCAAGTGATTAAAATTCCAATAGTTGAATTTCAGTGAACGTCAATTTGGTAATTAAATCTAGTTTTTCCAGCCTATTCAATTGAACAATGATCAATAAACTAATGATTGTATTCCTATCAAAAAAAAAAAAACTAATGATTGTAATAAACTAATGATTTTGGTATGTCGTTGACATTATCATTTTATATAATTTCCATTAGACAAAATAAGAATAAATATGATGATCCATTGCCCATTGGTAAATTTGCTAGGCCGTCCTACTTTGGTTTACGTACCTTAATTCAGTCAGTGTTGGACTAAGACCCTTTCTTTAGTCCACAGTTGGCTCAAATTGTATAATTGATCATATCACAAAAGGATTTGGCTCTTTTAAAATAAGAAATTGGTAAAGGGGTAAATCAGTAGTTGATATTATAACCACTTATAATTGGTTATGTATGTGTACACAATATGAACGTATCTAAAGTGAGTTACTTAGTCAAATCCATATATATTTCCAATGTTGTTCAACTGTGTAGAAAAAGAAGGGAAAGAAAAACCAGGCATATACTTTAAATGATAAATTATTGCAAACTAACTACTTGTTATAAGTTTAACAGATAAATGATGTCCAAACAACATCGTCTACATTATTTGTAACTACTCCATATACTATATTATTTCTTCATCCTTTAACTTCATTAACAAGTATAACATAAACTCAATTAGCTAGGGATGACTTTGTCACCATGTACGTAATATGATTAAGCTGATACTTTTAATCATTTGGTTCCTTGTGTAAGCAAGTAGTGATGCTGATTAATATAAATTATTCAATAGTTACCTCGATATTTCTTTGACCAACATAATTATCTTTTTTTATCTGTAAAAAAATTCATAACTTTCAATTCGGAATATATTCGTTATACTTTTAAACAGTAATGGTTTTTGTATGATTTTTGACAACTTTAAATTTCAAAGGTAAAAAGTAATAGTGAACATTACAGTGGCAGAAAATCCCAGGGGTATAGTTGCAGCTATTGCATGCTGATTTTAGTTGGAGTGTTGTTCATCAATTAATTTCACTTTTTCTGCCATTCTTTTCTCAATTGTGGACTTCAAAACCTGTTATAGGAATTAATTCTTTTTCAATTTACCTCATCTCCTAATGGAGGAAGGGGAGGGGGTGAGTTGCAAAAGAATCAATACAATTAGTTGTTAGTTTATGTCATGGGTTTAGTGGGACAAACGGCAATATTACTGAGATTGTGATTTCATATTCCTGCTAAATGGTGTTTGAGAGGTATATGTTTCATAAAGCTTTAGTTCCCAAGTGGCCTTTCTGTTTTTTCACTGGTTACGCTTACACCTCACTCAACATTTTAACCACGCTTGCTGCATTCTATTGCTCCTGTAATGCTAATAATGCACACAGTTGACATGCTGAAATGTGTTTTACACAACTCAACCTGAGATTGTTTTGAGGCATTTTGGATTATCATTATATATGTTATCGCTTGCAGTTATGGCAGCTGGAGACACTTCTTTTACAAAAGGACACGTATCTCAATTACAGCCAAGCTCTAAGCTATACAAGCCAAGCATTGAGCCAGAACCTACAGGGGCTAAGAAAGAAAAGTCCTATACATAGGATGAGCCGCAGATTTCTTTACTATTTGCAAGAGAATTGGAAGAGACTTTGGCTTTTAACATTGTGGGTTTGCATAATGATTGGGCTATTCACGTGGAAGTTTATTCAGTACAAGAAAAAGGATGTTTTTCATATCATGGGTTACTGTCTTCTCACAGCCAAAGGTGCGGCCGAGACCCTGAAGTTCAACATGGCACTGATTCTCTTGCCCGTCTGTAGAAACACCATAACATGGCTCAGGTCTACCAAGCTTTCTTATGTTGTACCTTTTGATGACAACATCAACTTCCATAAGGTATTCATACCACAAGGAAACCTGCAGAGTTTGGAGACTATTCTTTTTTGGTCTTGTCTGTTGTCATATCATGCAAAAATAATGACAGTGTATAAAACTATATTATAACCTTGACCTAAAGAAATATTTTTTGTCAAAATTAAAAAGATAACAGAAACTGAAACAACAAATTTATGTAAATTATATAGTGAAGTTTATGATATCCATTTTTACTTGCTGATTTTTACAGACAATTGCTGGGGCAATTGTGATTGGTGTTATACTTCATGTTGGGGATCACCTTGCTTGTGATTTTCCAAGACTTGTAAGTTCGTCTGAAGCTGATTATCAGAAGTATTTGAAAGGTGTATTTGGTCGTCAAAAACCCAATTACGGAGACATACTTAAAGGGGTTGAGGCTGTGACTGGAATTTTGATGGTTATTTTGATGGCAATAGCATTTATCCTCGCAACAACATGGTTCAGAAGAAATCTCATTAAGCTGCCTAAACCATTTAATAAGCTCACTGGCTTCAATGCCTTCTGGTATTCACACCATCTGTTTGTCATTGTCTATGTCCTGCTCATCGTTCACGGTATAAAACTTTACCTCGTGCACAAATGGTACTTGAAAACGGTATAGAAATTTTAGTATCGGATTTCAATTATTTAGGATATGTATCAAGTGCAATGTTTAAAGTGATCAGTTATTTGACACCTTGATTTTTTTTATTTCAGACATGGATGTATCTCGCGGTTCCAGTTTTACTCTATGCATCAGAAAGAACGCTGAGATTATTTCGTTCTGGTTTTTATACAGTACGTCTAATAAAGGTGAGCATGTAGATAGTGAAACGATTAGTGCTAGGCTCTTAATTGGTTCCAACTTCATTATTAATATGGCTTAATTATTTGTTTTGCATAAAATTGGTTGGTCTGGGCTAATTGTATATATCCAGTGAGTGGAGCCCTACAAAGTAAAATGTGCAAGGACCCAGACCTCAGACGATACACATGACTCACCGTCATTTTTTATAAATCAAACTATATATCTTGTATATGACCAAGTTAACTTCTTTCCTATTCCTTCTTTTTAAATGTGGAAAACATTTAGGTTGCTATTTATCCTGGAAATGTTCTCACATTGAAAATGTCTAAGCCTCCTCAATTTCGCTACAAGAGTGGACAATACATGTTTGTACAGTGTCCCGCTGTTTCACCGTTTGAGTGGTAAGTTGCATTTCGATTTTTTTTACATTATTTTGCAATGGCTGTGGTTTTTTTTTTTTGCATGTTGTTGCGTTGCAACTTACATCATGTTTCATATATATAATATTCGGGTTTTAAGTGGATTGAAACTAAAAAAAAGAAAGAGTTCTTTAAGTAAAAGGAGAGAAAGCAATATAAAGTCGGGATAATTAACCACCATTTGCATGTTAATATCCATAAAACAGGGATAGTAGGTTGCAGTATTTTTGGCCAAGGATGTTGAACTAGAAAAGAAGGGGAAAGTGAAGTGCTATCGCCTTTTAGTAAGCAATATATGATCTAAATTTCGGCTGCATTTGCAGTAACATGGCTAACCTTGATATTGCGGCAAATGGGAACCATAATTGAGAACTATCAATCTTGATTATGTTTTAGAGCGAAACCTATGGCATCCTTGCCCAATTTAGTGTTGGTATCTAATAGTAACATTGGCAATATGTGTATGACAGGCATCCATTTTCTATTACATCAGCCCCTGGGGATGACTATCTGAGTGTTCACATTCGGCAACTGGGTGACTGGACTCAGGAACTTAAAAGGGTATTTTCTGAGGCTTGTGAGCCTCCTGTGTCTGGGAGGAGTGGCCTTCTCAGGGCTGATGAAACAACAAAGAAAAGGTACATGTAGCACTTGGAATATTTTTTTGCCTCCAAATTTTTGGTCATCAACTATAATTTATACTGAAATGTATGCTTACTTCTTTTTAACTGTTGATAAAGTTTGCCGAAGTTGAAGATAGACGGACCTTACGGAGCGCCAGCACAAGACTATAGAAAATATGACGTCTTGTTACTGGTCGGTCTCGGTATAGGAGCAACTCCTTTCATCAGCATTCTGAAAGATCTTCTCAACAACATTATCAAAATGGAGGAGCTGGCGGTGAGTGCTGCTGATAATATTAAACGTGTTAAAATTCATATATAAAAGTAACAATTATGTTATACTGATTCTCATTTGAGCATTTGTATGTAAATATAGTATGACTAAAATAGCAATCAACTTTATTTCCATCCAGGATTCTGTCTCTGATACAAGTAGAGGTTCAGACCTTAGCGTTGGGAGTACTGATTCACCATCTCTTAACAAAATTGCTCCAAAAAGGAAGAAAATATTGAAGACTACCAATGCTTATTTCTACTGGGTTACAAGAGAGCAAGGCTCTTTTGATTGGTTCAAAGGAGTCATGAATGAAGTGGCTGAGCTTGATCAAAGGGTATTATTGGTTATTGCAGACGATTTATTTCTCTTATAGATACTTGATCCTGAAGAATTATAAGTATTCCTTTTCCCTGATGCAAGATGAATAAGGATTACTTGCAATGGCTAATATTAAACGTCAAATTATGGACTTCAGGGTGTCATTGAGATGCACAACTACTTGACTAGCGTTTATGAGGAAGGAGATGCTAGATCTGCACTCATCACCATGGTTCAAGCCCTTAACCATGCCAAAAATGGAGTAGATATTGTTTCTGGAACCAGGGTAAGCCTTCTATTTTTGTCATTTACTATGCATTATTGTACACTGCCCTTGATTCTCTTTTAATTTCTACTTCCGGAAGGGAGTGAGTAAATTATAACTACCGCTTTTTTGAATTTCTACTTACCAGGTACGAACACATTTTGCTAGGCCTAATTGGAAGAAGGTTTTCTCTAAAATGTGTTCCAAGCACTATAGTGGACGAATAGGTCAGTTAGTCTTCATCAAGCATATGTTGGTACCTGATACTAGGTAGTATGGTAGATTTTTTTTTTTATGTTGTTGATGTACTGACGTTATGGCTGTCTAATTCGTATCAGGTGTATTTTACTGTGGCGCACCAGTTTTGGCCAAAGAACTTAACAAGCTATGCTATGAGTTCAATGAAAAGGGTCCAACAAAATTTGAGTTCCACAAGGAGCATTTCTAATTCTAACTAACTAATTTTGATGGAGCTCTCTACTCTGTATTTAGTTAAGACACCACGTCACAGCTGAAACCCATTATAGCAAATTGGTGTGGCCTGATTATATGATTATGTTCAATAAGCTAAAACCTTTTTTTGTATAGAATGTGAAGAATCGTACATACCAGACAACAAACATGATTGGCATTTCATCATACATGTGGCTGCAAAGAAGCAGAGATATCCGCAGCCTATGTATCGTACAGTACACGTTGGAGACATTGACCTAATTGGACGCCACATTGATTATTGCAGATAGATCCGCAGTGAATTCAAATGCACAATTTTAAGGATAAAAAGGTAAGGGTATACAAGGGATTGATTATTTTTTCAGATTAACTTCCTCATTTTTCTTTGAGTAAATTGAGGAATTCCAGAAAATGGGGGTGCAAAAGGTGACTCATCCTGGGATCTTCATGTAAAGGAGAATGAGTGCTTGCTTTTGACTCTCTCTCAACAGAACCCTGATTTTTTGTTTGGCTTTTTTATTCAGGAAGGGTCTATATGTATGTAAATGAGACTAATATAGTGTTTTCTTTTATCAAGGTAACCACTAGTGTTATCATTTTATATATCTTTTGTATCATACACATTATGGATAGATAGTAAAGAATGCAAATTAAACAACTGAGTTGATGCACTCTTGATGTGCTCTTCTGGTTAAATATCTGCTTTAGTATATTATCTGCACATAGTTTACAAACAGCATCAAAGTATATTGGGAATTTGATCTCACCGTGCCTTTTCACGGGCCACCCTGATTATTCTAAAATCTCATGAAAAGTGGTGAAGATACCATTTAGGTATCACTTTTTCCTTCAAATGCATAATCTCTTCTGCATAATGATGGAGGGTGGATTTATTAATCGTCAACTAAAGTAAAGTTATAAAGAACATATGTGTTGATTGATATCCTTATGAATTTTATATTGTACTTTTGGGTCTATAAGATATGCATATAAGATATAGACATAATACGATGTAAAGTTGAATAATAATAAGATATAATAAGATACTGATAGCATAAACATTACTGTATTTGATACAAACATATTAACTAACATAATAATATTTTATTTTGTTATTTATTTGATACATATCTTATTATGACATGATATATTTAAATAATAAAATTATCATTGTGAACAATTACATATTAGTTTTTTAAAATTAACTTATTATATTTTAAATATTATACAATAACAAAAAATATTCTAAAAAATTAAATAAGTAATAAAATAATTTTATATTTAAAACTATATATCAAAACTATTAAATAAACAATTTAAGTTTTTTTTTAAAAAAAATC
>JBBPBQ010020323.1:9104675-9128547 GCA_037974755.1 Cicer yamashitae
ATATATATATATATATATATATATATATATATATTATTAGTATGTTGTGGGGTGTACACTTCAATAAACACAAAAGAGAAAAAAGGAGTGTGAAGAAATTTTAATAACAGACATTAATTTAACTATTTCAGTATATGATTATAATTTTCATTAATTAATAGTTATACAATTCATGACCTATGTTAATTCACAGTGTAAAACTATTTACATTAATAATATATTTTCATTAAACTCATACATAAAAAATATGTATCCCATGTGAATTAATTGATTCTCACACTAATATATTTAACCGATCATATAGAGATATAATATTGACTTGATAATTGAGATGTGAGAGTTAGAAATCAAAGTAATAAAGAAGTTATGAATTCGATCTTCATCCTTAATAAAAATACTAAAAATATTAATTATTAATATTGATTTTTTGAAAGAGAAAAAAAAACATCGATCATCTATTCTGCATTTCACATTGGTTCTAGAACAGAGATGACAACATAACCCGTACCTGCGGGTACCCACCCAAACTCATTTGATTTGGACGGGAAAACCCGCTTTGATTGGGTACGAGTGCGGATTTTCCCGAAATTAAAATTCGGAGGCGGGGACAAATTTGGAGTGATTTGGAGTGGTGATATCCATCCCACACCCGAACCCGTCCGCAAATAATATTTATGTAATTTTTAAATTTTATATATGTGTACATATTAAATATACTAATATTTTTTTAAATATTAAAAATTATAATCTTATGTCCATAGAAAATATTTTTTTAATGTTAGCGTGCGAGTGTAGGCGGAAAATTCAAACCCCGTTGCAAGCGAAGATGAATCCTAAATTTTACACGCGCAAGGATGGAGGAGACAAATCCGCCTTCACCCCTTTGCTATGCCTATTCTAGAAAGACCAGAAGTATCGTTTCCATCACGCCAATTCTTGATTCCTTCCAATTTCGATTGTCTTAATTTATTATTTCTAATAATCCCCTTACCATTAATTCAAGCCATACCCATTAATTATATAGTCAACGGTTCTATGAAGCCGTGGCCATTGGTGTAAACGCGTATTGGAATAAATCAATCGTGGACTGACTCCTCTTTAATGCCTCAACCCTTAAGTTAAATTTAAAAGTCAAGACAACTAGCCATCATCATCATTATCATTATCAACCATTTGAAAATGCTAGCATATGACATGGGAATGGTTTATGGATCTACATCTAATTAGAAAAAGATTACACTATTTCCTGCCGTGTGTAATTCCACTCATTGACTGCTTCGGCACATTTTTTTTGGGGAAAAAAAAAATTCATCTTGACTCAATGATCAACATATTTAAAATAAAATTAAACGTCTAAATTTTAATGTTAATTTTAATTTTTTAATAAAATTAAAATTGAAATACTGTACATCTAATATTTAAATCATTTGATTTCGATTTAATAATTACTAATATATTAACTAAATAAAATAAAAGTCATATTTCAAATTTTAAAAAGTTAAGAATACTTATACAGAAAAGGACAAATAAAATACTCTACATATGTGTGTTTTTTTTTAATATAATAAAGTGCCTTATAAAAAAGTAGGGAGGTGTAGTAAACTATAATATATGTAAGTGGCAAAAAGACCAACAAAATCAAACTCATCACAAATCAAAGATGGCTCATACACCGAGGGAGCAATTCAAAACCATAGCACCAAATTTCATATCATTATCAACTCATTTCAGCAGCCCAAGTGCAGAAAATCAACAACAACACATGTCTGAACAACAAACAATTCGCATTAAAAAGTGTATACGTTGGTGTGGTTGTATCACTGCTCTGTTTTTATTATTTGTAGTCATAATTATTGTTCTAGCTTTCACCGTCTACAATGTCAAAGAACCCGAAGTTAGAATGAATGGTGTTACCCTTATAAGTGGAAATTTCAGCAGAAATAATAACGTTAATAATAACGTTACTATTCTTGCTGATATTTCCGTGAAGAATACAAATTCTTTCACTTTTAAGTACAAAGCAGTAACAACACATGTTTATTATAACGGAGTTGAAATTGGAGGCGGTTTAACACCGGCCGGGAAAGCTAAGGCTCGAAGAACCTCAAGATTTAACGCGACGATGGAGATTATTGCGGCGAAGCTTGTGAATAATCCAGAATGGATCATAGATCTTAGAGATCAAGCTTTGAATATTAGCAGCTATACAAAGATGGATGGAAAGGTGAAAATTTTGAATTTGTTTAAGAGGAAAGTTGGAGTTGAATTAAATTGTACTAGTCAATATAATATCACTACTGGTTTAATTAAACATGGTGATAATTGTGTGGGTTATGTTAATATTTAGATTTCATTAAATTCATTAAGGATTTAATTCTGGTATAGTATTTGTGAGATCTATGTACTATAGTGTTTTTGTAGATTGTTTTAAAAAGGAACGTGTCTCTGTAGGTTGTTTTTTTATTTTTCATTTATCAAATACTTTGATAGAAATGTTTCACCTACATTGAAAAGAAGAAAAATTTATACTTTTTTTAATGTAGATTATATCAGAAATGATTTTGACTAGTATATGTGATTTTAGTCAAAATATATGATGAATTTGAATTTCTTGCGTGCATTCTAGCAATCAATTTGGTTTACAGTGTCAGATTTATCATTTACTTGTATATATTTCTTGAAGTCAAAGACTTGTTCGAATTCAATTGTGTGAATTCATTAACTTGATAGCTTCTTTCCCATAATAGAGAACATTTTGTGTGTTTGATTCAATGATAAAAAAAAAAAAAAAAAAACTTTGAATGATTTAGTTTTAGTTAAAGTTCTTTTTAATGCTAAGTGATTTATGTTTAAATAGATTTACGTAAAAATAAGTTGAAGAATAAATTTAAGTATAATAATTATATTTTGAGTTAAAAGTCACAAATTTTAACTTCAAATTAAAATTAATTCTAGAAGTTAAATCAATTTCACTCGAAGAAATTTAGAGTCCATTTGCCACGGATTATAAAAAAAATTATTTTAATATTCAATAATTTATAAATATTTTATTAGAGATTTTCAACAAAAAAAATGAAGTTGTTTGGTGTTTGTCTACATTAATGAACTTTTTTTTGAAAAATAATTAATTACAAAATAGTTTTTCATTTGAAACAATTTTTAAATTATTTTCTTATTCTTATTTTTTCCAAAACTTGTAACAAACCGATGAAAACTTACAAAAATGATTATTTCTAAAAAAAAATATGACTTTTAAAAGTAGTTTGTAACAAAAGACTCTTAAACATATCAAAATAATTTTTTTTTATAAATAAATGATAAAAAAATTCGTATACAATTATAAAATCTGATGTTGAAACTTGTAACTTAGTATTTAATCTAATAATATTTATATTTGTCAATTAAATTAGATCTAACAATATTAAAATAAATTTTACATATTTAGAATCAATTTAAAAACATCTAAAAGTCAAACTAAACATACATTGTTTTATTGAGTTGCAAGAGCAATCACACAACTTTAGGTTGCACTTAGGCTACAAGTGAAACTCAAGAAAGTAAGAGGGTTTGGATTATTATTATAATCGTATATCCAGATTGTTGTTAGGTTAATGTCCCCCTCAAATAGAAATTGAAGACTAACTTAGGTTATATTCACATTTCATTTCACAATACGGCAGCTCTGAGACAAATGTGGGCAAACAATTGGGGTTTCTAGTAATCCAAGAGCTACATAAATGTAATGTTGTGGGACCACTGCGAACTAGAAAAAGGTGACGGTTTCTAAGGACTTAAAAACATGGATTAATATTTGGTTTTTTTATACCCAATTAAAAAAACATGGATTAAATCCCTCTACCATATCTTAATATTATGTCCCTTTATTACATTGGTTTTAAAATATTTATAAAGATATCGGGACGATAGAATGTGATTGAATTTATGTCTAAAAATTCCTTACATTGTTCATGCAAACCAACTAAGTAGTTATTAAATTTGTGTCCCAAAATTGGCAACTAAAGTTTTCTTAAAATTGTTGTTTTATATTATTAATTTAGTTACAGTTAGTTTATTACTTTATTTTATTTATAAAAAAATGTTTAAATATGTCTTTGATCTCTATAAATATACATTTTTTATTTTAGTTCTTTTAAATTTTTTTTTTATTTAGTCCCCGTAAAATTATAGACAATCGGTTTTGATCCATAACATCAAATCAACGTTACAACAAAGAACTAACAAACCGCCATAACACGTGGCCCTATAAATGTCCACCAACACATTATTTTTTATGATATATTAAAAATTAAAATATTTTATATTATTAATTAATACATTTATTTATTTATTATTTAATAATTAGTGTTATTTTATAAATAAAATATGAATAGAAATGAAAAGATGAATTTTTAGAAAACTCGTCTTTCTTTTAATGTTGATTTGACGTTAGAGATCAAAACATATCACATCTGGTTTTATTGGGACTAAATCCAAACAAAAAAAAATTACAAGAACTAAAATAAAAAAATAATATATTGTCACCAATAAATATTTAAACCTAAAAAAAAAATAATGATGACAATATGCTAATACACACTTTTTTTGGGTAAGTTGGAGCTACTAATAATAAAAACTCTTATGAACTTTCTCCTCCTCAAGGTTTGTAAAGTGGATTAAGTTGATTGCAAGTGAGATGAAAAATCTAATCACGATATTTTTTCAAATAAAATAGCAAATGAAATGGAAAAATAAAGAAAAGAACCATGAATTAGGTTGACAATAATCTACTTCACGTCTCCAAACGAGGTCTTTACTAGAATATTTATAGGAAAAAATTAAAAGGCCTCAAAACATAAACAAAGGTCCATTAAATGAGGTTACACCGCTTAATTAAAATAAGGTTCAAATTATTACAAGTCAACTAAAATATTAATAAAATTAAAAATTATTCTAAAGTCTTAATTTTAAGTTTTCGTTATTGTCCTTCTAATGAACTTCTTTTAAATCCTTATTATTTATACTTTCCTACAAGAAATTTGAACTCAAATTTAACTTCATCATAACTTACATGAAGAAAAATACAAGTCAAAGATATGAGAAACAATGTTAAACTTTTATATGAGGTCAAATGAAAATTTGAGAGAAGTCGTCAAATATGTTAAAATTGTAAAATAAACTTTCACATCGTACAATTACTATCGTTTCACGTTCATAGTCAAGGTAAGAAATTTTAAAGGTGAAGACAAAGTTATACATTTTGGAGTTGATATGCACAACCCAACTTACCATCCTCAACCTAAACTTGGCGACAAAAGTAGAATTGCATTGTTTTCGCAAAGATGCCAAGGAAAGTTGTGTTAGGTTGATTTTCTTCTGAACACGGACAAACGATGCCTCTTTTCGAAATATATCAACTCCTTTAAACACATTAAAAATCAAACTCCTCAGAACACGTCTTCAAACTCGTGTACATAAGAATCAACAAGGTTAAAGAAATAGTTAATAGTCAAATTTTTGCTCTTTGTCTCTCAATCCTCTTCTTCTTCCCTTTCAAATACATTTTTAAGTTTTCTTCCACTATTTTCTTTTATTTTTTCTACGTTTCTCGCCACTTTTGTATGTCCATTTTTATAAAGATATTTCACATACTTCAAATTCATTTTGTAAAATGATTTGAATTGTGTCTATTAACATTACAAAGTCAAACCTTCTTATTAGGTTTAATTTATTTTCTAATACTTATTATGAAAGTGGATAAGTTTATATAAACGAAAATAAGTCAAACCAAACACCCTTAACTTAGTTTATTATATTTTGTATATTTTTACAAGTTTACATTCCTACACCTCGTTTGAAAAAAAAAACGGAGACTAAAAAATGAGAAACACTTGTGTGATACAGAGAAAAAATTATATTCTTAAATATAATTTTAATTTTTTTTAATATTCGTTTTGTTCTTTTATTTTTTTATTAATTTTTTGTCGTTAATAATTTATAAGTGATGTATCTTAATCATTTTTACAATCATAACAAAAATTATAATAATATCTGATAATTAAAATTCTTTCTAATAAATTAAAATTAAATAATATATATTTTTAAATAATTAAATAATACGTATTTTTACATGTATGTTTAAATTTTGTACTAAAAATCGAAAGAATATTTTTCCTTCTGGAATTACATGTCCTCAGTTGTTGTCTTTGTCAAGAACACTTTTCCTTTCTTTACCCAAAAACAATCTTACTTTCACTGCTCATGTCTCCATCTTTCCCACTTCTCTGACCGCATTTTCCGTCGTCTCGAATAACTATGATACTCTAAATTATTAAAAGTTTCAAACTTTATCAAATCTACAGCAATGATTATTAATTAATCGAAACAAATGCTACTGCTATCTTTGTTTTCACTATATTTTCAAATTGACATCCACTGACTGGACCACCAAAGCAGGTTCCCGATGAAAACATACATTGCTAAAGGCAAGAAGAAAACCAATTATATATCTAGATCAAAACATGGAGGATGGGTCGCGGAGTTGTTTGTTCAAATGTGGTAGTACTACCTAAATCCACAACAAATTTTATGATTTTTGTGGATTATGCGGTGGTTTTACTCCGGTTAGAATTTGGATTCCCATATGTCAGGAAATATGCATTATGGAAAATCGTAATCTCGATTGGATGGTTTAAAAATATACATATTGTAATTTTAATTTGAATCATTTAAATCCAACTATTATCACTATCGCAAATGTTTGAATGGGGCAATTAATGATTGTAGTAGAGTTGGATTCTTTTGTTTAAGTATTTTATCCGAAATAAAATATACATAATAATTGAAAAGTTGATTTATTGATTAAAAATTAAGATCAAATTTAATTGTTTAGTTACTCTATTTGTTTATATTTGATTTCAGAATAATAGTAAGTAAGAATATTTGTTAGCATTTAAAACAAAGATCAGAAGAAGTACTAAATTATAAGGACTAAACTAAAAAACATATAATGTAAGTGAGAATTGGTGCACTACTTTTATAAATGGTCCATTGTAAATTAATATTTAAAGATGATTGAAAATTTTGACGACGGTTAACAATAATTTTCAAAAGTAATAGTTTTTGACCTAATTTATGTCGATTTAATATTCAATAGATATTTTTTTAAACTAAAAATAATACTCCATCCGTCTTAAAAATAATTGAGTCATTTGATTACTTTACATATATTAATTAAAGTGTATAAATATAAGAGATAATACTAATTTTACCAAATTATCCTTATTAATTATTGATACATTATCAATGTCATAAATGTACAGTAAAAAATATTGCAAATGAAGCAATTGTTTTGGGACAAAAAGAGTACTTATTCATTCAAATTAACTAAAATAATACATCAATTAAAAACAACACAAATACAAATTTGTTAAATATCAAAAACAATAAATCTTTGAATAAGTTCACAACATTCAAATTAATAACTACAAATTTAACAAAATTAAAGTGATTAAAATATTTATGTATTCAGATCTGCAACGTTAAGAATGTTGAAGTCATTTATTGAATTTGTCTGTATTGAATTAAGATTAATCTATTAGTATGAATAAAATGAATATCATAACAAGACGGAAAAATCAAGTGTTGCACTTAACGTGCGAGATCACAAAAAAATATGAAAAGAAAATAAATTTATATGAAAATTACTTATTTAGATAAAAATATATTAAAAAAAATTATTATTAAGAGGTGATTTCGAATAAAAAATGACTTTAAATCACTTATTTTTTATATTTATTTTTCTTTATTTTAATCAAAATAATATTATTTAAGACACTAGTTTAATTATAAAAATAAAAATAATCTTGACGTCTAATTTAAAAAAAATACATATATGATCATTTGTTTGGGGTTGTTTTAATTGCTTGAAAGAAGGGATATAGTCCAGCCACATCCACATTATACAGGAACTATTGTGTAGGCTCATTCATGAGAAAGCAGTTATTGTCACCTGCTCTATGCCTTGCCTTGCCCCCCTCAACCCAACATTTTTACTTGTTCTCTTCTCCTACTTACTACAATACTACATTGTCCTAGCTAGCTACCTAGTACTAACATTTTCCTTTGTACATACATAATTCATCCACTCGATACAACCAACTCATTCGCTGTTTCTTTGCTTCAAGGGCCCTCCATCCTCTTCCAAACCATTCTTAAGTTTTCTTGACGATTCAATATGCAATGGATCACTCACAGATTCAGATACTGCTAACTCAGAAGACTCGCATTCTGTATTAAAATTGTCAATATTAAATTATTACTATTATTGAAGTAAATATCTTCAACAACTTACTAATAAAAAAACAAACAAATGGTCCCCCAACATGAAGAAAGTGAAAATTAATTAATTATTTTACCTTTGGAAGCATTGAAGGAGCTCTTACAATGCAAAATCGCACTCTGAATCCCATCATGTTGTTGCACCAGCGAATCATCTCGCCGCCTTGAAGAAACGCCCGCTTCCTCCGCCGACGGCACCGACGAAGACGCCGAACGGCTTTTCCCCAACTGCTTGCATACAACTCGCAACCCTGCAGGCAGAGGCAGAGTCCCCTGTTTCTGACCTTTTACATTGTTTCCCCCATTTTCAGTAGTAACCACGTCCGCCTGAGCCTTCTCCGGCGCCGGTTTCGGAGGCGGCGAGTTGAGCTGAGCAGAAAACTTTAATTTCTCGGCGTACTTTCGAGAAACTCTTACGTAGAGAGGCTTAACCTTTTTGAAATACTTTTGCATTACTTCCTTTGAGAAGCTTAATTTGTCATCAGAAGAAGAAGATGAAGAAGGTGACTCTAACTGTGATTCCTCAGTGTTGTGTTCTTTCTTGTCCTTTTCAGAGACTTTATTATTTTGATTATCAGTTTTTGCTTTGGAGCTGTTATCTCTGGTGAACAAGGACAGAATAGGAACTTCATCTACCTTGAATTTCACAGTGAATAGCTTCTTCTTTTTCTGCGAATCTGATTCTTGTTTTTGGTTATAATTTTGAGCGTTGGAGTGAGAGGAGTTGAAATTTTTGTTATGAACGTTAGGGTTGGATTTGTTGAGACCTAACATGAAGACACGGAATTTGGTGGCGGATTTGAACAATGAAGCGGTGAAGTGAGGTTTGGAGTTAGGTTCGGAGGAATGAAGTT
Source organism: Cicer yamashitae (assembly GCA_037974755.1). NCBI lineage: Eukaryota > Viridiplantae > Streptophyta > Magnoliopsida > Fabales > Fabaceae > Cicer > Cicer yamashitae. The sequence continues at coordinate 9,113,867 of JBBPBQ010020323.1, forward strand.
CCAAGTGCAGGAGGTTAGGGTCGGTGGTTTGGTCATTGAGTGAAGGGGAAAGCGTGAATCCAAACTCTGGGTCATTGTAAGCTTCATCCTCACCGTCATCTTCTTGTTCTTGGGGTAGAGCTAACTCTAGGTCAAAGAAAGAGCCATCTTCATCATCATCTTCATGTTGATCTTGATCGTCGTCAGTGGTGGTTTCAACGTAGTGAGTGTGGTGTTCTGGTGTTGGTGTAGAAGGAGAAGGAGAGGGAAGTATGGGAGGTGTTTGAGTGGGTTTCCAGTATTTGAGCAAAGTAAGAGCTTCCATGGATGAGAGCAGTGAGTAAATAACAGAAAGGGTAGGTGAGAAAGAGTAGTGAGTAGTGAGTGATAAGTAGTGAAAGAAAGAGGAGAAGGTTTGGTTTGGTTTGGTTTTGTTAAGCCTTTATTTTGTCTCTTTCCTCGGTTGCAGGGTCGTGTCACGCCGGACCCATTTTTTAATACTATCAAACACAACACACTAATTTTCCTACTCTTTTAGCCTACTTTTACTTTTCCCATTAGTTTTTTCTTGAATTGAAGTAGAGGTATCTAAGTTTTTATGCAATAAATGCTGAAAACGTCCCACTTGTAAATTGCAAACCTTCCGTTTCTCTAAGACCATTACTTATTTAATTTCTCTCAATTCTCTCAATTCTTATGCAATTCTTTTCCCAACGACAAGAAATATCTTAATGCAATGAAGATAAAATATACAACATATCATATCAAAATTCATCCAAATAATGTAAGTTATAACAAGACATTGCATTGTTAGTAGGAATTTTTGCAATTTTATTATGTAACTGATTCAACGTTGTATTTCTCATCCATAAAACATTTCTAGCTACTTTAATAATTTGATACTGTTTTCAAGATTAAAATTGTCATCATGTTAATATATCAATTTTAATACTCCCATAATTATTAGGATTACATTGAGATTCAACATGTCTAATACCATTCTAATAAAAAACTTAGTGTTTTTATTACATTTAGTTAAGTTTATCGTTGGAAATTATTTAAAGAAACATTCTTAATTTATCCATGTAAAATAAATTATAGTAATAATACATTATTTGTACCTTGAAATAATATTATGATAGAAAATTATAATTTTATTCAACACATATTTTACCAGTGCATCGCACAAATTTAAGTTCTTATAGTGTATTATTGTACTATTTAAACATACCATAAGAGAGGTTAATGTAATTTACTCCATTCAATCTCATATATAAAAGTAAAATAACGTTTACACTATTTTAAGAAAAGTAGTTAGTCTCGTTTAATTTTCTCAAAGTAAAAAAGTAATTATATATCTTAAAATCACCCCTTATAGATACTGGTTTTACCAAAATAAAAGAATTATTTAAAAATATAATATTGATTAATTGAAGGGTAATTAGAAAATAATAACATTAAATATTGTAGAAATAATTAACATTTACTTATATTTTAGACCATTGAACATAATTTTGTTTATTGCTTATATTTGAGACCATACAGAATACTACTACTGAGTACCGATTATAATAGCAGTGAAATGGTAGAACATAAAATAGCAGGAAGGGAAAAACTGCATATGATGAAAAAACAATGATTTTATGTTTATTTCACATAATTGTGTCAGGGTTGATCTAACAAATTTAGAGATTTAAAGTAAAATTCTAAATTAATCTATAAAAAACAAAATTATAGAGGTCCTTTAAGTATAATTAGTTTTTACAATATTAAAAAAAAAATTAATGTCTACACGACTGGTGAAATTTTTACTTAATTAATTAGTATTAAAATTAGTAAGTAAAATTTATATTATGTGGCTTTAAAAAATAATAATATTAATTGATTAAATAAAGAAATGATTTTCTGGCTTTAAAAAATTTGAGGCCCAAAGGGGCTGGCCCTGAATCGTGTATCACAATGGTTTGATGATTTGGGCTAATGAATGTGGGCATCTTTAAATCCAGTTTGGTTGTCTCTGGGATCGGTTTCTTAGCCTGAGTTTGGGTCCATCAAATAATTGATGGTCCATTTATGGAAAAAAATAATTTAGCAATAAAAATATTAAATGTACTTTTTTGTTAGGTCCTAAAAAAAATAATTTAGTAATTAAAATATAAAATGTCCTTAAATGATAGCTTAACTGCATATTGTTAGATTGAACATCTTGTTCTAAATTCGAACTCGCAACGTTGCATTTGTATGAATTAATTATGGTGAAATTTATCATTTCTTCTAAAACAAAATAAAAATTAAAAGTACCGTTTTATTTTATTTATTTATTTATTTATTTTTTCTATTTCTCTCTTATAAATAGATTTTCAAAGATTTTAGGAGATTTTCTTTTAGTCTACCTATCCTCGGCATGATGGTGACTTCAATGTAAATTAGGGTAAATTACATCTTTGGTCCCTTAACTTAATTTTACTTAACGTTTTAGTCCTTTATCTTTTTTTTTCTTCCGATTTGGTCCTTTATTCTTTATTTGATGTTGTTAGAGATGAAATTATGAGTTTATTTAAAGATTTCAGTTATGAATTTGATGAAATTTGCATTATATTGAAGATGATAGTTAATTTTATGAATTTTATTTGAAATTTTTGATGAATTTTTGCACAAAAAAATGATAACATTGTTGATATTTTAAAATATAAAAGATCAGATTGTTACTTAAAATTAAAATGAATGACTAAATCGAGAAAGAAAAATAAAGAACTAAAACGTTAACTGAAATTAAGTTAGGGACCACAGATGCAATTTAGCCATGTAAACTACTTCTCACGTCCCAAATGAATTGAGTCATGTGATTATTTCACACATATTAAAAATAATATATAAATAAAAGAGATAAAATATAATTTTATTAAATTATATTTTTTTAATCATAAAAATATAACAAAAGATATTATATTAGAAATAATATAAATAATATTAATTAAATAGTAATATTAGAAAGAAATTTATTAAAAGTTAAAATAGTGAAGTTAAAATAGTGAATTATTTTGAGACAATTTTTAAAGAGACGGAGTACTTTTCAATAGCCAAAGGTATAGCAAACGCATATTCGTTAAATGTCCGCTTTCAAGGAGCAAATAGATCCATTTTGCAACCAAAGACCACACAACCTATTATTATTACAAATAAAATATAACTACTATGGTTCAGCATTTCTACCTTTTGCTCCTCATGCCTGTGCTGTTTTCTCTGCCTCTTGCGTCTATCTGTTAAAGATTTCAGTTTCAATAAGGTAATCCGTTTCTACCTCCCTTTCTCTCTCAAAACTTTATATAGCTCATATTAAAATTTTTGTTATTTTTCCTCGATTTTCACTAGTTTTACGATCTAACACAAATTTATTATTGCTTTGGTTTATGGGATCAATAAGAATTAAAACAACCAAATACTTAGTTCATTTCCCTATTGTTATGAGAAAAAAATTAGAAACATTGTACTGTACTATATTACTACATTATAATACAATTATTTTTGAGAAAAAAATGAAGTCTCACATATCACTAATACAGTTTTAAAAGAGTTTATAAATAATGTCACCTTTTACTTTATAAATCAATTTAGTAAAAATAATTAAAACCAATATAATAGCATGATATGGTATCAGAGGATGTTGATAGGCCAAAAATATAACACCATAAATAAAATATCTAATTTATAAGTATAATATTTATTTTTCTATTTAACTCTTCAATTAGTTGAATTTATTCAAACAATACACAAATATTATAAAAATAGGACAACAACTTTTGTGCCTAACTTATATTAATCACATTTTATATTAAACTATATTCTATACATTTAACTTACGACCATTTATATCTGTGTACTAAACTTAATAGTGACCCCGCTTCACAAGATTTATTGACTTTTAGTCTAGCTTTGCTATGTGTTTGTTTCCTTTGCGTGTTCACGCCTCTATAATTTTCCATGTAAGCAAGCTATGATGAAATGCCAAGATAGAAAGAAAAATTTGTATATTACATTCATACACAAAATCCATGCCCCTTTGACACTCTGTCTCTCTCACCAGTTTACTATCTCCTTCCCACAATATCAGGTACATTTTTATAAATTTGTCCTAAAAGATAATCGATTGAAGTTTTCAAAATATTTTAATTGTTTTAATTCTGATTGTAATCAACTATTATTATATATGTATAACTCTCAAATTATTATTTTATATTTATGATAAAAAAAATACATCAATAATTAATAATATTGATGAAATGTGTGTTATTTCTTTCATTTATAAATTCTTATTGACTTGTGTGAAATAACCTAATATTTTAATTTATTAGTAGACAAAATGAGGATATGTAAACGAGAATTCACGGCATGTCAAACATTGTGCCTAAATGTTAGGAGGGGGTATTATATAAATGGCGAATTTATATATAGTGAACTCCTTAAATTATATGAAATAGTGAAAATAAATATTTAGGTCGAGTTAGAATTTGCAAAAGTTCAAACCTCATTTGATTAGAAAAATTAAGGCATTTTAGATAGGTCAAAGGCTTGGTCGATCATCACTAAATTAACACATACCTAATTTGTATTTAGCCTCAACCCTAAATAGCTACTAACTTTAATTTCAAGGACTAAGAGTAGACAAGAGCGAAAATCGTGACACAATATTCGTCGAGCAACAATTTTGTTATCCTCAATAGATCCAATCCTCACACTATATATAGCATTAATCTGACACAATAAAAAAAGTACACATTTCTCATTCCAAAACATCTCACTATTCTCAAACGAACATCTGCTTAAGTGTTGAAATGCTTGCAGGTACCCCGACATGGAAATCACAAAGTGCTATTTAATGAACTTCAAGTCGGCTATCCTCTTCGCTTTAGTCTTGATCACCATCATCAACTTATTTTTAGGTCTCACTTAATCCTTGATAGGATCCGTTAATATTTTCCTGATTTTGGATATCAAAGTTGCGACCTTTTTATTACTCTACTTCCTAACTTCTCCACCTTAGTCACCAAACGAATCTCATATCCCCACCCGTTAGCCTATTTAAAAGCTATATTTCAAGACATACAAATTTAACATATCTTTAAATAAATAAATGAATAATATACCAATAAAGATAAGTTCTATATATTTTGACATCTAACTGACATTTTGTTATAAACTAACTTTATATAAAATCCTATTTAAACTATGTTATGTTGCTTGTACTTTGTCTTGCTTTATGTTCACTGTGCTTTTTTCTTCTTTGAAGTAACTTGTGCGCCTTTGATCTTTTTTAGCTGGGGTGCCTGAATAACTCACAAACAAGTTGGACATGGGGCCATAAATTCCTTCATGTTTGGGTTAGAGTATGTAAAGTCCGGGTCTAAACATGAGAAGGTACGAAAGTAATTGGTGTTAGCCCTTTCCAACTTTCATTCTGTATTTCTACATGGTTTCCAACAATTAGGAATATTAGCATATTAAAATAGTTCCACGTTAAGAGAAAAAGTTAACATAGCTAAATTAACTAATATTTGAGCTTAAATTTAAAGGGCATACAACATCGATATAAAGTATATTTGTTTTATAAAAATATAAAGTTATACCAAAAAATTGCATAACTTAATTTTTCAACTTTTTATTTGATAAGTTGTCCATATTTTTTTAATAAAAAACGGTATTCATTGATTCAAATTGATAAAAAATACATTGATCAAATACAATACAATTTAAATTCACTAATAACGAAAAATATGAATTTGTGAACAAACTCACAGCATCAACATTTATACCATAAAACGAAAAAATGTCTACAAATGTGACAAAGTTTACAAAATGAATGTGTATTGAATTTGCAGTTGATCGAAGTTGATTTGTCAATCTGAATCAAACGAACAATGCAACAAGACGAAAAATCAAAACAATACCTCAACAAGACAGAAAACCAAAACAACGTCCCACTAAGACACAAAAATATAAAAAATAAAATATGTGTGATTATCATTTATTTGCATAGGAGAAATTAAAAAAAATGATTTAGATGAATAATTTCGAACAAAAAATAAGTCCTCAATCATCTCTTTTAGATGAAAAAAAAGAGAAAAAAACAAATGAGACGAGAGGAAAGGATGTGGCGCTGGGTCTCAAACACTTATTGTCGTAACGATGTGTTGACAAATTACAATTAATTATAAATGTAAATTTACACTAATAATGTAATCTCTAATATTTTATACTTGGTTGGTTGAAGATAAAAAAAATTGAATTTACTTTTCAACATTACAATTTATTAAAATATAATAATTTAATTAAAATATACCCGCTTCAAGTTTTTTACTAGTTCAATGAGAACAAACTAATTATAAGTTATAGCAAAAACCACAAAATACAAACTAAAATTATAGTATATAAATTAAGATATGTCTTTTGTCTTAACCTCCAATTTTAAGGAAACGATACTTTGGTAATATGAAATTAGTTTAGGAGGTGAACGAAGTATTCTATTTTAACATTTTAGCTTTTTTATTGACTAAAACTTTTTAGCTTTAACAATAAATAAATAAGAAACAGTTTTACATATAAGTTAACTAAACAAGTGTTTCAGTTTTTTATTTTTTAAAATTTATTTTAAAAAGAAAATCAAACTAATTTTTGAACTTGAAAAACAACTTAATTTAATTATTTAAAATTTTCATTTATTTGGTTCATTCAATTTCATGTTTAAAAATAGAGAATTGCTAAATCTTTCAAAAAACTTTACACAGTAATTACAAGAATAAAAACGTGTCTTCAATTTGGAAAAGCAACCAATGGTTATCTCCCTCTTATGCGGAAATAAAAAATATTGACACGAAAAGGAATTTCGATAACTATTTGTATGTTTCGTGTTTTTAGTTTTTTGCAATGATTATTATTTCTTTATAAGATTGATTTGTTTTTTTTCTTCTTCTTGTGAATTGATTTCATATTTAAAACCAACTCTAAATTACTAATACATTTTAAACTTATTTATTGATCATGATTATTATTTGTTCCATTATTGCCCAGAAGGATGGTCCTTCCTTAGCGTGTTTCTTTAAGCAAAGTTTAAGAAATAAACTTAATCAATTTCTTACTATTATTATAAATGAAAATTAAACAAAAGAAAAACTCATGAATTAGTTAAATGGTATAACTTGAGACATTGAAAGAGTATTCTATGTACAAGTTACATGGATCGACCTTTGCTACTAATAAATCTCTATCTTTTTAACAAATGAATGACTAACCATTCATTTATAAAATTAATAATAATAAAAAAAAAACCATTTACCTATAAAGAGAGAGAGAGAGAGAGAGAAAAGTTGAGGTTGAAAAAAAGAAATGAATAGAGAAAGCTACAAGTAAAAAGGCTTTGCGTTTTTACATTTTTCATTAATCAATCATTATATAAAGGAAAAAACAATTTAGGCATTGAATTTAAGCTTTACCACTTGTTTGTTGTAAAAATTCAATAATACATTATCTATACACCTTTGTTTCAATGGTAACTAACACATGGGGTCATCTCTCATCTGATTCGTGTCTTGATATATATGTATACTAGTTTCTTGTTTCTTGTTAATATATCAGCAATGCTATTCATTTATTTTGAAAAATCAAACTGTGTAGCGAGGCAATGCAACGAAACCAATTATGAGTGGGCTAATTGAATCGACATTGGTCGGCCCACAGGCCCAATCAAGTGGGACACTTATCGCTTATTAAGGTCCCACCATGCCCCGCGAGGATTCTGCTATTTGTCTATTTTCGCTCATATACGCAAAGTAAATGCTAGAATCTTCTTTTCAATTACTGCTTAGTTACGACTTTCAGTGTGTTTTATTCTGCCCTTAAAATTAAAATAACAAATCCTACTCCAGCTTTCTTAAGTGCTAAGTTTTTTAGATAATATGGGTGGAAAATTTCAATGCTCTTCTCATTAAAAAATAATAAACAAAAATATCAATGCTTCATTTCACATATTCACTGTATTAATTAAAAATCCTAGGGTCCACCACATGACTACACTATTTCTACGTGTTGGAGTTCTGTGTGCGCAAATATTCATTTTTCTGTTGTACTGCTTGTGTGACTCGGAGGCACGCTCCACGCGTCAAAATATTTGCCATTTAAATTAATATCTGAATATAAAAAAATAAAGAATTTAATAAATGTACACTTTCGGTCTAAGCCACTTTGAACCCATAGTAATTTTAGGTGATTGATTGAATACTTATTTTATTTTAAAGATTACAATAAAATAACAAAATCAATTATTTTAATTAATTATTAATAAAATTAATTTATACTGTCTTCTTTACTATTAATACAAAAATACTTTTTCTTTATTTTGTTACTATTAATATAATATAAAAATACATGTAAAAGAAAATTTACCATAAAAATTTAATTGAAATGTACCATCATGTATAGACATCCAATAAAATTCACACTATTGCCACAAAAGTATTTGTATTCATAATATAAAGACTAATTTACATTCATCCATTGTGTATGTTTATATTTCGTAATATAAATAAAGTTCGTATTAACAAGTATTATTAAGAATAGAAAAAGAAAAAAAAATATTTTAAGTAAGAAATATTATTTTTTTCAAATTTTAAGATACTGAATATTTATATTTTAATTTCTTTTTAGTTCTTTATGTAAAGATCTACTTTTTAGTATTTCTTTATAAGTTAATATATTTTTTTGTCTGTTAAATAGATAAAATTTTAATAAACATAATATAACTACAAATGAATGAATGTTTTTCTTAATTTATTATTTTTTTTTACTAAATTTTAATTAATAACGGCTTGGGCCCTTGGCGCTTGTGAAATAGTGTAGGTCGGGATGGGTTACCTTTTCCGAGTCATGATCCAAACCGTTGATATTTTGGGCCATACAAATGAACGGCGAAGATGTCATCCATCACAATCACGCTCGCTATTTAGAGATGGAAATGGAAGTAAAACACCACTTTTGCTTTTTACACACACACTTGGGAAAAAGGGAGTTTCTTATTCCTTCTAGAAACGAAAACGCTTCTTTCGGAATCGGAGATTTAGGGTTTTCATTTATCGGCGATCGAAAAAAGCGAGATTTGAAATTGTGAGAAAAAATGGCAGAGCATCACGAGCACGATGAACCAAAGGGTGAATCTTTGTTGGACAAGATTTCAGGGAAAATCCACGACCATGATTCTTCGTCTTCATCGGATTCGGATAACGAGAAAAAGAATTCATCTCCTTCTTCTCTCAAGTCAAAGGTTTTCAGGCTTTTCGGAAGGGAAAAACCGCTTCACAATGTTCTTGGTGGTGGAAAACGTATGCGATTTCCTTTTTCTTATATTTTTTTCTATTCAAATTTCTGCTCTTTACTTTTAATTTCTAGTATTACTTGTTCTGCTTCATATTAAAGTTAACATTTTTCTATTTATGATATGATTTTGTTGACTTTTTTATTTTTTATGAATTGAGATATTTGTTTCTTGTTATTCAGTGGTTTAGTTGATTTTTAGTGGTCCTAGGGTTTAAGAGGTTTAAGTCAGATCTTGTTCTATCTGATCGCGGTTCTTGATTCTTTGTTCATTGTCATTTATTTATTTATTAAATCTGAACAAAAAAATCAAATTTTTATGCACACCGTTTGGGGCTTAGATCTGTAATCCCCTGTCATGTTGTTTTCCCCCAAATTATCCGTAATTAATTATGAGGGGTAGAAGATCGAATTTCCTAGCTGGGATTATCGGTGGATTTATTTTGTTGGGTAAATTTTAAATTTTTAGTGCAATTAAATTGTAAAGACTATCGTTAAGGATTCACCTTGATGATAAAATCACGGATTCTCTTTAAAATTTTGCTTATAACTTTATTTAAATTTCAAACATCGAATTATGACATAGGTTTTTTAGATTCATTTTATGGTATGTGTTCCCTTTTTTAGTTCGCGTGTTGTTTTTGTACTTTTTATTGAATGGCTTATTATGCAACAGCTGCGGATGTTTTTTTATGGAGAAATAAGAAGATATCAGCAACGGTGCTTGGAGTGGCCACAGCTTCATGGATTCTGTTTGAATTACTTGAATACCATCTCTTGACTTTGGTTTGCCACTTAGCGATACTTGCTCTGGCTGTATTGTTCTTATGGTCAAATGCATCCACTTTCATCAACAAGTAAAGTGCTTTTATCGTGATTGAATTTGGCCTTCTGATATTATTTCTGTTGCGACAAGTTGATTGAATTTTCATGTTCTGGTTTTGTCTAGGGCACCACCAAAGATCCCACAAGTGCACATTCCTGAGGAACCTGTTTTACAGATTGCCGCTGCTCTTAGAATTGAGATCAACCGGGTTTTTGCTGTATTAAGGGATATTGCTTCTGGAAAGGATCTCAAAAAGTTTCTCTCGGTATGTTGTTGGTTTCCCCTGATCACTGTTTTGTGGTTATTTGTTGCATTTGCTCCATCCACTTAAAAATTGGTGGTGATTAAATGGGGGTAGGTCACACAGGTGGGATTTACTCTCATACCCCTGGATGGTTAATACTGTAATTAACACCTTTGTTTGTTGTACATTTGCCTTCACTACGTCATCATGGGCAATTAACATATTTATAATATCATGGCCAATTGATAACATTTGTGTTTGCCATATAAATTTCAACTTTTTAGCTGGTGTTAATCGTGAGGTTTGTTTTGTATGGATTAGGTGATTGCTGGATTATGGGTTTTGTCTATTGTTGGTAGTTGGGCCAACTTCTTGACATTGTTCTACATAGGTAATGAAATGCTTTTTCATTAAACATTACTTCATCGAAAGTTCAAAGTTAATTTATAGTGTTGTAATGAAATAAATGTTGTGTGTGAAAACAGCTTTTGTTTTGCTTCACACTGTACCTGTGCTTTATGAGAAATATGAAGATCGTGTGGACTCTTTTGGTGAGAAGGCACTTGCTGAGTTCAAGAAGCAGTACGCGGTGTTTGATGCAAAGGTTTTGAGCAAGATTCCCAAAGGAGCTTTGAAAAACAAAAAGAAAGATTGAAGTGCTGACAAGTATGTTGTAGTTGGGTTTCATCGGATTCATCATCAGTTTAATACCCTATAATGTTATATTTATATTTTTCTGGGGTTTCTTAGTAGACATTGTCGAAGAAATGCTTTGTATGTTTTTCTGTTGCTTACATGGAATATCCAATATGTTATGGTTGAGTTTCTGTTGTGTTGTATTTACATCATGAATATACTTTTCTGCACATGAATGTTTTAATATATAAGAGTAGGTGGTAATTATGACTCCCAACATATGCAAATCTAGTATTCATCTGCCTACTTTCGAAAATAGATGTTGTCCATCTTCCCTATTAACTACCACTTCCAGCTTTAACGGTTTTCTTTTGCACTATCTAGCTTCTTGCGGAAGAACATCAGCATTGGTTTTCTTCCGGTGCTTGAATATAGGGCGACAAGATGGAATTAAAAAGTAGAAATTTTAAGAAAACGAAAAAAGTGGTTGCCACTACCTTAAAGAAGCAAAAAAGAAATTGATATTTAATTAATTTGGATTTTGAAAAGGGGAGAACAGTTTAAATAAACTTTAACTAGATTGAAATGATTAAGCAGTTCTTCGAGTACTCTTGGAAATGAAGTTGAAAAAAGATAACTACAGTTCTTGAGTTGAAATGGTGTATACAAATGCATAGGTTTTAATTTTTTTTTAAAGAAACAGATGAAAAAACCGTTGAAGAAAACCTAATAAAAAGGTTTATAACTTGATGCTAAAAAGGTTTGATAAAGATTGGTTTATAACTCTTAAAGTTGTTTGTTATTGTATAGATTTGGAAAAAGTTTAAATAAATTTAGAAGAAGATTGATTAAAAGAGTAAGATGATGGCAGAAGAAGATAAAGAAAATTTATTTTTCCAAAAATTCTAGTTGAGTCACAAATTCCACCAACATCTAATGACATGTATGCATGTTTAATGACATGTATGCAAGTATAACAGATAAATTTAACGGAAATGATTAACAAAGTAAAAATAAATTAATATGATTAACAAAGTAAAATTAAAAGATTAAAATAAAATTAAAAAAATAGAATAAAAATTAGTTATGGGAAAAATAAAACAAAAAGTTAGAAGATAAATGTGTAAATTCTTTTAGAATTGTCCATTTCAATTTTCTGCTGAGACAAGATAACGAGAACTTCTACCGTATTTAAAAAAAAAAAAGTGCACTAATATTATAAAAAATTTAAACAATAATTGAGTTAATTTTTCACTAATTTGATCTACGTCAATATTTACATATTGTATTTAAAGATTAATTAAATTAATTGTACTGATACATTAAGTTAAATTTTACATTTGTATTTAAAGATTAATTAAATTAATTGTATTGATATATTAAGTTAAATTATTATAGGTTTTAGGTCCTTTTTTATTACAATAAGAAAAAATTAAATTAAAATTTTAATATTTTTGTCAAATAATAATTATTAAAAATTTAAAATAAAATATTTGTAGGTTAAATTACATAATAATATGCATACTGATTCATCAAAGACAAATTATTCAACTATTTGTCAATTAAATTTATAGTACTAAAATATTTAGAGATGTATAGTATAATCACCCAAAATAACATATGAACTAGAAGATAATCCGTACGTTGCACGAGATATATAGACTTTAACATATTAGTAGTATTGTGAATAAGATTTTAAAATTTCAAAAATAATATAATTTATTCATTTTGTTTGTAGAGTATTTTTTCAAGTGAGTTTATTTGAGTAATTACTATATATGAGTTGACAAACACATATTTGAGAATATGTAAAATGTTTTGCAAAACGTAATTGCAACTAATTCATATATTTAGTATTAAAAATCTATAGTGAAGATCATCCTACAAACAAAATTCATAAATTATATTTAGTGTTAAAAATCTTTAAAGTATTTTAATAAATATTAATATATGTAATTATCTACCGTAAAATCAGATTAGTGATGCTCTTTTTGTGTTGTCAAATCTAAATTTTATTGTCAAAATATTGTTAGAAAAATATAAAAATAACTTTGTCATTTGATATTCATTTCATTCTAACCTTGTTAAAGAAATAACAAATCTAAATTCCAATATTTTGAATATGAGACTTCTATACAACATGACTTGAGAATTTTCACAAACAACTCGTATGTATGGTTGAGTAGAAGTAAAACCGATGTAGATACTTCAAATTGGTAGTATTTTTAAAAATTTAACAACATAAAACATCTTTGTAAAAAAACAACAAATAATTTTTTAATCTAAATATTAAACATTATTGTTTTTCTATAAATGGTAAATAGTTTTCTCCCAAAGACACAATAATAACACTCATATAAAGCTGAATATGGACAATCTTCTTTGTCTTTTGAGGAGCCAATATACTTTCATGTCGTATATGAGATCAAATATGTGTGCAAAAATAATACTCTAACCAAGAACAATCAAGATTTTGAGAAAAATGAGCAAATAGGTATAATATGTTACAAAATACCACTTACTCAAAAGCTTTTTGTGCAAAAAAAAAAAAGGAATTTTCCAACCATATCTACTTCTTTGAAAATAATTGGGTTGCAAAGAGATTTCGTTTAGAGTTGATAAAGTGGGGTTGTGAAAACTTACGTATGCATAATTTTTTCTCATGGCAGTGGCGAACCTGCGATATAAAAGTTAATAGTACAAGACTACGATATAAAAGTTAATTGCGTAAGGCGTGTTAAAATTACAAGAAAAAAAATATTGACCATTTAAACAATTATCAGTTTAGAATTGGAGGAACCACAATAGTGTAATGCAATAATAAGAGTTGTTAAACAAAATATAATTCATGACACTTTAAGAGTTATTAAGCAAAATATAACGGCAAAGTAAATATTGGAGTTTCAGTTTTGTTTTTAATAAAGCACTAATTGTATAGATTGTTTGAAGAAGTAGAATAATATACGTCAAAAAAAAATTTATATATTGATTGTACTTTAATTTGTAACTCATGATACATTAATAGTTATACATAATATTAGATGCTAAATAAAAATAATAATAATAATAATAATAATAATAATAATAATAATAATAATAATAATAATAATAATAGTAAAATGTGTGTTAAAACAAAATAGAAGTTGAATAATAAGAAAAATTGAAGAGGAAAGACCTTTTAAACGTGCCACATGCGATTTTTGTTGAGGTAACAATGTTTGAATGAAATACTAGATGTTTAGTCAATTTTAATATATATAATTGATAGTATAGGCTACAACACCCATCAAATTTTATTCTCGTGTGTAGCTTTAATTGTATAACTTTTAGATACATATAAAAGAGATTTTTTCTTTTCATAATAAATGAAAATTTAGTTTTACTATTTGTTGATATTTATTTTATGTGTGTAAGTAATATGTATTTAGTCTTGTGGTTGTATAGGACTAACTCTAGTTTACAAGTTGAATTAAATAATGTACAATTATAGAGATTTTAAATTACAAATATTAATGGTCAGTTTATTTTATAAAAATATTTTTAATTTTTTGAATTTATGTTAATTTTATTAATTAATAGAAGAGTAAGAGATTTATAGACAAAAAAAAAAATTAAAATAAACTTGATATTTTTTTA
>JBBPBQ010020323.1:9128743-9147960 GCA_037974755.1 Cicer yamashitae
TCATTCTAAAATAATTGACACATTTGTAAAAGAAATTATTGAATGACAGTTTTAATTTCCAAAGTACTTTTTTTTTTCTTTTCAATTGTACCATTTAATTAACGCTACTTACATAATTTCCAATATACTATCTCCTACTATACATTTATGGCATACACCAATATTTAAAAAAAATAATTTAACAAAAGTGATATTTTTTCTTTCATTTATACATTTTTTAATATGTGTGAGATAAACAAATGACTAAATTATTTTGGAATAAAAAAAATAAATAAACACAGTATTTTCCAAATAAAGTAAACATAGACTATTGTAAAAAATAAAGTAAACATCATGTTATGAATTAATTCACCATTAGATAAAAAAATTCTAACACAAAGACTATTGTAAATAAACTTTTTATTTGGTGAAGATCATTGTATATAATTTTGTAAAATTATTAATTAAATTAATTTAAAAGAATTCAATAATTATTAATGTGTGTTAAGATTAAGGTTTAAATGCTTTTATATAACTCTACAGTGACATCAAAATGACATCATATTTATATAAAAATTACAAAGATGATGTGATATAAAGCTTTACTCCAATGAGCGCTATCAAGATGATGAATGATAATGAGCCGAAGCTGCGAGTGTGATTAAAAGAAAGTAAAGGTGCTTACTATTTGGTTGCAAATTTTATTTTAGGCATTGTGCTCGTTTCACAATGAATTTTACATTGCATTGTGAGCATTTATGGCATATATGCATGAAAGCAAGCAAACTCATTATTGTTAATGTTCGGCAAAACAGCTTAACTAGTGAAGTTACTTTTATCTGATCATGGGTACATTCTGGCCTGTATTATCTTGACTGCAATATGTAAAACTCTTGAATAGAATAACTAACAGGTGTTTTAGTATGTCCAAGATCAAATTCTCCCTTCTTTTGATATCAGGTGCAGTATATTCAATTAATATATGTATTGAGGAAATAAGAGTATTACTCTCTCCTACTTTCTTTTTTTCTAAAATAAAAAAAATGAATGATTTAAATTATAGAACTCATCAGGGTTAAGATAAATCTTAAAGTTCAAAAAATGTCACATGAATTCTTATAACCCACCCACCAAATAAGTTGACAACTAGAGTTGAACCTATTGTCTTGTAGGTGTGAATCAACACTTACCAAATAACTCACTCTCTCCTACTTATCTCAAAAACATATGAAAATAATAAGTATGATAATGTACTTCAAATAACTAGAATAAATACTCTTGAACACCATATATAAATTTCTAGTAAATAAACACCAATACATCATGTTGTGATTGACAGCTAGCATTTATTTATAGAAAAAATATGTTACATTTGTGGCTAATTATATTCGTGGCATATGGGCAAAATAGCAAAGATATCATTGGAATTGGAATATATAGACATAAATAACTAGTGAACTTGGTTGCCTGAAAGGAAAATGTTTCCCACACACAATCTCATTGAAAAGGGACTTTCTTTCTCTTCCTTGGTAATTTTTCACAGGAAGTATGACAACTGCTTTTGCTTCCTAGAACCGCCTTCTCCGTACAATTCATTCCACTGCTTTAACTCACTCATTCCAGCTCCCTCAACTGCAAAGCTTGCAGCAACCTGTACGGTCCAAGAAAGTTAGGTGGAGATTACGCAGTGTCCATTAGCATCACTATAAAACTACATATTAGTAAGCCAATCCTATCATATCATCCGATTGAATCTATAACTTGGGCTACATAACACTTATATCAGTTAACTAAAGCAACCAACAGAGCTGAGTAAATACAAGCGTTCATAATGGTTCATATCGCAATTTATTTTCTTTAATGGTTATTAAGAAAAGGGTTGCTTTTTTCTTATTGGTAAGAAAAAATTTCGCTTTTTTAATAAGCGAAATTGTTGGTTGCTTTTTTCTTATTGGTTAGAAAGAATTTCGCTTTTCTGATAGAAATTGTTTTTATTAATAAGAAAAAACAGCCATATTTTCTTAGTAACCATTCAAAAACACAAAACAATTTTGCTTTTCTATTCTTTGTTTTTGTATCCAATAGCTCTGCTTTTCGAAAAATGCTTCATAAAATAATTACCTGATTCTTGGCCTCTTTGAAATCCTGCATATTCAATGGCCTAAGAGTAATGACTCTTTCGTGTTGAATTTTTTCTTTTGCTTCTTTGGTATTTCCTACCACAGATTGTTTTTCTTGTCTATCTTGGATATCTTTGTTATGTTCCTTGGTAGCTTTCTGTTTCTTATCCTGTTACAAAACATATACAGCATGTCACCATAATGAACACATAGTCAGAGGTTATACAAGATGTTAAAAAAATAAATTTTATGGTTACCAGATCCTTTAATCTCTCTTGCTGAATCAACTCTCTAACTGGCCGATAAGCAGCAGTTGTGCAGAAGTTCTACATTGAAAAGTTCACGATAGTAAAAATCACAGGATAATCAAAAGCTCAAATATAACAAAAGCACTTGTAGTACTACATAGTTATATCCATTGAAAACAATATCAGAAAATATTTAACCAAAAACCTTTAGATCACTTCCGGTATATCCTTCTGTCATGGTGGCAAGTTCCTTAAAATCAATTTCCTTGTCCACCTTCTCCTTTGCTAAAAGAGTCCTTAATATCTTCTCCCTATTCTCAACAGATGGTAGTCCTACCATGATTCTGCATTACAATAGATTCAAATGATCAAAATGTCACACACACACACACAATAAAGAAAATTATGTGTGCCATCATTGCTTTTTATATTGGAGCCTCAACATAAATTAATTAGGAAATGGAAGATGACGATGGAAGAACGCGAACCTCCTTTCGAATCGCCTTATAATAGCTTCATCCAGATCAAATGGCCTATTGGTTGCTGCAAGAACAAGGATGCGCTCTCCTTGTTTTGTCATGAGTCCGTCCCAATGTGACATAAATTCATTCTTTATTTTCCGCATAGCTTCATGCTCCCCAACTCTTGTTCTTTGCCCAAGCATGCTATCGACCTCATCAACAAATATAATGGTTGGGGAGACTTTGGCTGCAAGCGTGAATAAAGCGCGAACATTCTTCTCATCTTCACCAAACCATTTAGAAGTGATGGTAGACATGGAGACATTAATGAAACTTGCTCCAGCTTCCTTTGCAATGGCTTTTGCGAGCATTGTTTTCCCAGTGCCAGGAGGCCCAAATAACAATATTCCTCTGCATGGCTTTAGAAGTCCTCCGGTGAAAAGGTCTGGCCTTCGAAGAGGAAGCATTACTAGTTCTTGAAGCGATTCTTTTGTCTCTTCTAAGGCACCAATATCAGAGAAGGTGACATCAATCTCATTTGCTGGTATAACTTCAGGCCTTATTCGCTTCTCAAATTCGTTATCAGGAGAAACTTCCTGCAAGTGAATATTAGAGTAAATGTTGAAGTGAAATTCACATTACATGACACAAGAGCGGAAAAAAGAGAGTCAGAAACAGAACAGAAAAGGGTGTTCCTAAATCCTAAGATATGATTCAACACCAATACCTATCTATCGAAGTATTAAGCTTCGGGATGAGAAGATAAACGAATAGATCGAGTTTTTATTAAAAGAAATTTTGATTAAAAACCAAGGCTTACAGAAGCTTTTGATGGTGGAACTGATTTTTCAACGCCTGCCTTTGCAACTGAAGTTGATACTGCTGCTTCAGCCTTTTTTTCAGGAGCAGCATTTTCAGCCTTCACTGCTGGTTTCACAACAGTCTCTCCAACACTTGGAGTCTTTTATGTTCATGAGAGAGAGAACAATTAACACATCTTTAGACTCTTAGTACAAGGTAGTAAATAGTTTTTGTTTCGGACTTAATGAACAAACATACAACTACTAGTGCAAACCTCAGCCTTTAGAGCTTGATCTTCCAGCTGTGATGTATCTTTTCCACCGAATTTCTCCTTCTTTTGGAATATACCCAATGCATGCGACAAACTGTTTAACAAGCATTAGTAAGTACATTAGATATTTCTAAAAAAAAAAGTAGATAAGGTATTTACATAGTTCATGTTCATGCAATTGAAGTTGCAAGTTTTACCTATTGCAAGAAATAATTAGCTTCCCATTTCTGTATTCAAGATCTTTGTTTTTCATCAAATGGTGAGATATTGCTGACACAATAATCTCTTCTATATAGTTACTGAGAACCATTGTGTCTGCCACACAGATGGAATCCAAGTCATCGCAATCAAGATCATTGGCTGCAAGCACTTCCGTGATGTGATTCTTGTTATCCTGAACTTGAATCATCTTCATATCCTCTTCCAATTGAGACTTCCAGCTGACAAGACGTGATTCGTCTTCTGGAGGTCTGATTTCTATATCGTACGGGAAGAGCAACGTAAGTTTCTCATCGATCTCTTCAAATTCGTTACAAGAATCTAGAACTCGTGAACCAAGAATCAGAATCGGCCCGGAAAGTTTCTTCAACATTTTTTGGAACATGTTATATATCTGTTGTGATCTACATAATAACCTATCAACATCCCTCAGATATAGCACTATGGGATCTCTTTTTGACACAGAAAGCAGAACCTGCAAGTAAAACTTCCAATTATCAAATCAATATCTTTCTAAGGCTGAAATCTCTATATGATTAAATGTAACATTACCTTGTAAAGAGACTGTATAAGTAGTTTTTCATCAAAAGACCAGCTGGAAGTGCGCTTCAAAGGAGCTGAATGGAGATTATAAGATCTTAT
Source organism: Cicer yamashitae (assembly GCA_037974755.1). NCBI lineage: Eukaryota > Viridiplantae > Streptophyta > Magnoliopsida > Fabales > Fabaceae > Cicer > Cicer yamashitae. Next base: position 9,133,485 of record JBBPBQ010020323.1, read on the forward strand.
TAGAAAGAGAGAACAATGAAAATTGACAAATATGTATAAGATCAATAATCATCATCAATTTTTTTACATAAATTTTTCAAGTAACCTGAATTTGTAGAATTGCTTTGCAAAGTAAGGCCACTAATATTTGAAGAGGAAGAAGCATTCCTACGGAGCTTTGGAGGATTACAAGATGCTTCAGCCCCCCTGCAAATCCAAAAGGCAAATACTAAGTAATAATATACTATAAAAATAGCCTGAAAGTTATATTTTCTTTTCTTCTTATAATGGAGAATATAGTTAATTTACTCTACTTACATTGATTGTAGGTCCATTCCACTGCTTTGCCTGTGCATTTTGCCTGCAATTAATTTCGCGTATGGTCAGTGATGTCGATTTAATGGGTCTTCTTATAAATTGTGAACTACATAATAGAACTTAAGCTGGTAATGTCTAGATAAAGAGAGAAATTGAAGAAAAAACCAGTTACAAGCTATTCCACTTCGAAAACATTCAATATCTCTTGAGTCTTTGACCAATTACAAGTTATCATTATTCTTAAATCAAAACAAGACAGCAACACTGTATTAATAATTGACAATATTTTTGGTTGATTATGGATCTAGCTCTTTATCATGGATTTGAAAATGTTAATCAATTTGTTGTACCTTTAGGTTCCTCCCTTTGTGGAAAGATTGAAAATGAACCAAATAGGTCAGATAGCTTCTCCAAAGTTGATTCTGATGTGGATCTTTTGAAAGACTACAATAAAAAACAGTGGAGAAAAAGAAGACAGGTATAAAAAATTAGGTCAAGAAGGAACATCATATTTATCCATGAAGAGTACTTTTTGCATTAACACATACATAAGAAAAAAATAATAGAGAAGATAAACAAGAAATATCTTACATATTCTTTGTTGCCAGAACCATATTTACTCTGAATCTGGAGCAATCACAGCAGACCAACCATTAATATACAAAATAGAAAATAATTAAATAACTCAAAACAAGTAACACTCACCTTCAATGAAAAGTCAGTTAAATCCAAGAGAAGCAACTTGGCCTCAAAGTAATGAGCTAAAGCTTTGGCAAGCATCTGTTGGTAAAGTTCTTCAAGACATGACAGAAAGAATAGGAAACAACAAATCACATCAATCCATGGTTATTGAATCAATATTCAAATTACAAACCAGAAATCTATTCTCCTAATTGCAAATCAAATGGCAAAAACAAAAAAAAAAATCCTATTATGAAACAGATTGAAAATCTTACTATCAAGTAAAAAATCTTTGCTACACAAATTTAAGAACAAGTTGCGATTAAAAATCATAATATTTTCAATTTTAGAGGGAGTGTAAGAAACCTGCAGGCCCTGAGAGGAGAATAGTTCTACTAGCAGGAGCAAGATTACGCGTATATTTAGAAACTTCAGCATGCTTTAAATGAACATAAGCAGCACTTGTCAACAAAACCCTCGTTTGCTCACTGTTATAATTATCACAAAACAATCAAAATAGTAACATAAAACAAAATAATTGAAATTTTGTTGTAGAAGAAATGAACATGCCTTAGGTAATAAGGGAATTTATCGAAAGTAACGTTGCTTTCTCTACCGTCAACAACTTGACGGAGCATTTCATACTCAAATTTATCAGCAGTAACGGCGTTTGATGGGAAAGAATAATTAGGTCCCCATTTAGAAACGGATTGTCCAGAAGCTAAACCAATTCCAACTCCAACTCCAACCCCAACACTCAGCGCTGATAACAGAAAGCTTTTCTGTTCCATTATTTTTGAACAAAAGGCGGCGGAAAGTGGAGGTGGAAATAGTAATATCAATAAAATCACAATGCTCTGTTTTTTGTTATGTTTATCAGTTCCCGCTTTTTTGAGATACAGTTCTTTCGAGATTCAGTTTTTAAATAGGAAGGAGGGTGACTCATGCATACTGTGCTACGTGTCAATTATTTTCACGGCTACTTCGTCGGTTTTTCATTTTCTTTTTATATTTTATTCATTCTGCTTTCGATTATAAAGTAATTAATTTTACACTGTTCCTCCATTTATATTCATATAAAAATGTTTTTTTTTTAAAATATTTTATATCTTTTCAATGGTGTATTTATTTTTGGACTATATGAAATATGAAACCGACTTCAGTAACACAGAATAAATGAATCGTGATCCATTTTTGTTTATATCAAATTTCGGCACTTCTTTTTGTTTGCAAAAACACAGTATACTTTTTTTACTCAAAAAACATAGTATCTTGCATAATTTGTATTTTGACTTTCATCAAATTAATTTTAACTTAGTAACTTAAAAATTTATATAATTAATTTTGACTAACAAAATATGTTCATCTTGAACAACTCAAATATAACCAATGTTGTTCGATTCATATCTAATACATTTTTAGAGAAAAAAAAAATTTAAGTTGCAATCTAAACACTCGGATGAATTAATCCTTTTAATTAAAATGGTTGATGTTTGCCAGAGATCGCTATTGACATGTATAGGATATGTTAGATCGAATTAAGCTCTCAAAAAATTTAAGACTAAGTTTATCTTATTAACTTTCACAGGTTTAAGCTTGAAATAGTTAAGAATTGGTTTTTGAAACTTTTCTATTTGTTATTTTGTTAACTAATTGGTTGACTGTGAAGATCACACTTGTCATTTTGCACTAGAGGGTATTAAGAGTCTTGGCTAGAATTAGCTATCCCATTGGTTAATCGAGAATCAATTAGTTTGTCATAATTAGTTAACATTTAGTTTGATGGTTAGTTAAGATTTACTCATGGCTACTCAAGCTTCTAGAGTTGTTTTAATCCATTCTCCTAAATCCCTTTATTTTCTAATAAATGTCATCATCTATTATATTTGGTAGCACTTAGATTTAGACAATTTAAATTTGGCATGCCATACTGCTCTCAAATAGATTGAGATCGGATTTGAGTAAAAAAATAAGAGCACCCTTTTATATTTAGAGGAGTAAAATCCCTTTATACAAGATAAAAACTTGTTACATCTATAGAAAAAATCAAATCCTTTTATAAAATCAAATTTTTATCTTGAAAAAAATCAAAAAAATTTAGTTAAAAGGAATTTCGAAATTCTTTTTTCGAATTTTATTTTCAAAAATAAATTTCTCAAATAATTTTTACATCTATTTTTCTCGGAATTTCGAAATTCTTTTCTTAAAATTTGTTTTAAAAAATAATCGAAACTTTTTTTCTTGAAAATTTTTATAAATCGGTAAATTTTTTACATATATTTTTCCTAGAAAAAAATAAAAATAAAATTGTCAAAAAGAATTTTGAAATTATTTTCCCAAAAAATTAATTTGAAAGTGATTTTAACTTAAAAACATATTCAAAATATTAAATTGATTTATATTTATAAACAAATTTTAAATTAATTTTGAACTGAAATTGATTCAAAAATTAACCAGTTTATATGAAAGTAGTTTTCAAAAATTGAAACAAATCATTAATATGTTTCAATTCAATTCAATTTTTGTATTATGAATACCCCTGGTTATATTATAATTTAGTTTCTTAAAAATTACAAACTCTTGCCTTATTTATGTCTGCAAGTTTTTTTGATTTGATATCAAAGATCAATTTTGTAGCTGTAAATTAAGTAAGACAGACTCATAATTAAAGTGCCTAAATCCATTTGTTTTTTTTATCCAACTACAGTGATTTTTAGACAACTACGTACTCACATTTGTAATTGTTATATATTATTTCGTCTCACAATAAATATTTTAAATTTTTTGAATATATATTAAAAAATATAATAATAGAAAGAAATATATAAATAATTTTATTAAATTATTCATATTAATTATTGGTAGACTTTTTACTATTATTAATGTTAAACATAATAGTATTTTAAAAATTATGTATATAATAATCATTAAAAGATAATATAAAAAAAATAATTAAAATTATATTAAAAATTATAAATAATTTTAATTTTTTTTTTCAAGTGACATTTATGATAAGATAGAGAGAATATTTTATAAAGTGAAGTTATTTGATACCTTATAAAAATACATCACATGAATGAGAGAGAAAAGACAATATCTTAATGACTTAATCTATATGCAACAATTTCATTGTCCAAAAACAGATAGTATGATTGTTTTTATTGCTACTTGATTTATAAGGTGGGACAATAATATCTTGGTCCTTGGTGGCTGAATAGGGACGGATGAACAGAGCACTAAACATCAAATTGTACCTTCCGTGGCCCAATTGGCAAGTTGGAGGAAAATGCATCAAACCATGTACCAACCCAAAGGAGAGAAAACAATGCATTGCAACTTGTAGAGTTTATTTTTTTTATAAAAAAATAAAATTTGTAAATTTTTTTTTTAAAAGAATAACTTGTTTTCTCTGTTTTATAATAAATATCCTTTAATAAAAAAAAAAATTAAATGAATATTATTTTAATTTTTAATATGATTTTAATTGACGTGTAACTATTATTATATGCATGAGATAAGTGGGTAGTACAATTAGTTTGAACTAAAAGTTAGGAATTAGAGGATCCAAATTTAGGCAAAAAATATTAACATAATAATTATTCTTGTCTTTTTTATAAAACTATTTTTGAAATTTTATATGCATTAATTATTTATTTATTAATATATCCCTAATTAATTTACTTTTTTTTGCCACCAACAATAAATATTATAATAAAAATACTAATTAATTCTCTATTTTAGAGGATAAAATTAATAAAAATTGTCAACAAATTTAATATTAATATTAATTTTTATAATTTTTACAATTTGATCAAAAACTCATATATTTAATGACGAGATAATAATTACTAACTTTGTTCCATTTATAAAAAATTACCTTGTGAATAATCTAATATGTGTGACAAAACTTTAAAGCATGACTTATTCATTTTAGATAATTATTTTATTATAAAATAATTGAGTTATTTTAAGTATATTAAAAAAAATATAATTAAAAAAATATTAATTTTATCAAATTATTGTTAAATATTAATTTATTATTAATATTAAAAAATATAATAAAAATACTATATTTAAAATTGTGTAAATAATATTAATTAAATAATACAATTTAAAATAAATGCTTTAAGAATAGAGTAGATAAAAGATATGGGCACAGTTTCCTATAGTTGAAAATACTACCCCATGCGAGTGGCACAAACACAAATGCAACATTTACGTCAGAATCATAGGACTAGTTTGGTTGGTGCGTGCAGCTACGCCACCTGCATATCACGTGACATGATACGAGATGTAGTTCCTTGCCGGCTGCCGCGCCAATTACTATACAGCAGATTCCTTCCAATCCATGATCCCATACTATATCTGAAAGGTCACAACTTTTACTACTTAACTCTCATCATTTGTTTACAATTTTATATTTCTTTCTCTTTTAAAAGCTTTTATTATCTATAAGCCGATCAAGTGGCTTCAAAGTTAAAATTATTATCCACAAAACTTCTTTTCAAAAAGGATGGTTGTAGTTACAAATTGTTGGGAGTAATTTATTATTTATGTACTATTACATTCTTACTAGCTTATAACTTTATAGTTGGTATTTGTATTAAAGATTTCACTGTGAATTTGTATTACTATATAGATTAAATTTGTAATTTGTAAAAAAAAATATATAAATATAAAATTATTTAATAGATGACTTTAATCTTCTATCTCTATTATATATCAAATAGTTTTATATTTACGTAAAAATATATTAATATGATTTATGTGAGAAATGCATTTAAGAGGTATAATTGTATCTTAATATTGTGTTGAGTCAATTTCATTTAATAAATAAATATTTTATATTTCTAGAAAACTATTTTGTTGGATTATTTTTATGCAATGATGGATAGATTGATTTGAGTATGAGATTGCACGTAACTGCATCTATATCCGTCCACTTTTATAGATATGCTATTTTAGATCGATTGTTATACATGTCAATTTCACAAGTTCATTAATTATTGGTCTTAATTAACATGCAAAATTTCATAGTTAAAAAGACCCTAAAGCTAAAAAGAAACCTTAAAATTTGGTGGGATCTATGGGCCCACTTTTTCAAAAAAAGTTCGATATTTTCTTTTACATTTTCTCGATAAATAATTTTTTTCAATATTTTCTGAAAAAAAAATTCTATTTTTTTCCGATAAAAAAGATTTACAAATTTTTTTATTTATTTCTCAAAATTTTTTGGATTAAAAAAATCGATTTTTCAAGAAAAAAAATATTTTGATTTTTCTCAATATTTTTCGAGAAAAAAAATAATTTAAAAATTTTTTTGAGAAAAAAATATGAATTTGAAAATTTTTTTTCGAGAAAAATAAATTTCGAAAATTTTTTAAGAAAAAATCTCAATTAACAACAACATTGGACATATGAGTGTCTTACTTAAACCCATAAAAAATAATGAAATAACGGGTTGGAGTTTTAAAATTTTATTTCTACAAGACCTAATATTAGGGGCTTAGTAAGAGATTTTTTAAAGGCGCTTTGGACGTTGAGACTTTATTGTCATCTCTATATACATCCAATATAATAAATAGGCGGTGGCAAATTTGTTATTAATACAAATTTTGTTAGATCTATTATATTAAACCATTCTAACAAGCATTACATACGTCCACTTATGAGGTTTTAGATGCAAATGCTCAAGTACATATCTCCACTGATGAGGTAACAACAGTTGGTCATGCTTCAATTACTTTCATTCAATGGCCAAAAAGACTTTTGCGGCTTGTTTCTAATAAGATATTCATTACATAATACGTTCTTTTCTATTTACACTTGAAATATTTTAAATGATTAATAATTTATCTTTAATTATTTAGGAGGCTGACATATTTATGAAAGTTGACATTCCACTCAAAAAGTCTGAATCTCAACTAGATTTTATTCAACAATTGTTGTTAAAGTCGATAAGTATATCATTGTCTATAGAGCTAAAAATGGAACATGGGACAAGTGAAATGTTTGTTCTTGGACAAAGCGATTTAGTTGAGTTGTGTATGAGTAATCGAGAATTGTGCATCATTATTATACCAATATGGTTGATACAAGTACATTTAATTTGTAAAATTAGTCAAGTAATTAATTTCATTTATAACAAAATATTATTTTAATTTATTTATCTTAATATCTTAGATATATGCATCGCCTTTGTATTGACTTGGACAAGAGTGACGTGTATGGATTCATTGATCCATGTTTCATTCAGAGAGTGAATATTTCCTACCGGGACTCAAAAATACATTCAAAATAAGCTGTAGGAGGATAAAAAATAGTATTATCTATTACCTTATAACATAAATGTACTTAACACATTTAATTTTTTGCACAATGTAGTCGTCATTGGCAATTGCTCGTTATTTGTCATAAGAAGAATGATGTAGTCTTCCTATGTTCGTTCGAATGAAAGCCAAATAAAAATATCATTCACATTGTCGATTGGTAAGTGTTTAATGTATTCCCCGTATATGTATATGTACATCAATTTTTTGATATGTTTTATAATATAAGTTTAATGAATATTTTATTTTTGTAGAACTTTGGGTGAATATAATAAATTGCAAGGATTAAGAAAAAATAAGTTCACATGGAGCATTCCCACTTTAAGTTGTTTAGATTATATATATAGAATTTCAATTATAATTTATATGTCTCTATCTATATAATATTTACTCACTATAATTTTACATATGATATTCAATTTTAGTGTCAAATACAACCTAAAGATTATGAGTGCAGGTACTACATTATGATACATATGTTGAATATTGTATCTAGTGGTATGGTTGATTCATAGATGAGGGTATGTGATAGATTTTTTCAAAGTTAATATTAATTAACTACTTATGATTTTTATGGTCACATAATCCAGATAATCTTGTTATTGCAATGTTTATAATTCAGATATTTGGAGACTCAAAACCATTGGAAGATGATGAAATGATCAACGTCCGACAACGTTGTGAAAATTTAATTCTTGGACTAATTGAAATTGCTTGAAGCACTTGGAACACTTTAGTATCTTTAGACCATTAATAGAAGATTATATTATTATTTTTTGAACAAGTAGTGTTAGTAGCTCTGATTTTGTAAAATTTTGATGACTCATTATCATAGACTTTTAAATGTAAAGCTTCGTATAAAGTTGTGTTTTATGGTTGAATGAGAAATCCTAGTTAATAGGATAATATGTGAAACTCTAATTATGCATGTGAGAAATGACAATTGTGAAGAAAAAAAATTAAAAAAATTAAAAAAATTAATTACTTAAATCGATTGAGGTTATCAATATAATACAACAATTTTGAATTTGACTTGTTATATTGATTCAAAGTTAACCGATATAATAAATCAATTATAAATTTTAACTTGTTACATCTAACATTTTAACCGATTTCATAGTTAACTATTTATTATATCACTTGATGTTAGATCAGACAAATAACCAATCTAACATGTATATCTAGTTGCTAGTTTCCATATCAATAATGCATATTTTTTATCCTTCAACAAAAAATGCATATTTTATCTTATTCTATAGCAAACATTTTTTATCTGTAAGTGAGTGCTATACAAATACTCTGAATATTCATTCTAAAATAAAGAGGAACAAACCAAACAACTATCAAATGACTGGTAATAGATATTTATAGTACAATAGTTCTTTAGCACCGTATACCTCAATGAATCTTCTTAGGAAATAAAATAGATGGTCTAAATGAATAGTTTCAATTGTACCTATCAAATAATACCGCTTATTCATCAGATATGAACAAAGTAGGTCCCTGAATTTTATAATATACAATTGTAAGAATCCATATTACACATGCATTTGGTCATTGTACCTTAACAATTAGGTACTGTTCTAGAATGCATTTCCTACTGAAAGATGCTGATCCGAAGCATAACATAACCCCTCACAACAGGGTCTGGCATTGCTTGCTATCTACATAAATATGCTACCTGCATACTAAAGAATCATAACTTAAAAAAATATGCTATTTCATCAAGTCTAAAAACACAAAGCCATTCCAAAGACTATGCAACAGCATTGATGGCAATAAATTCCTTGACCTCGTAAATATCACACCCATCACCATCCCAAGAAATATAAGTGGCAGCATCCTCTGTATGTTAAAATGCGCAAGTGCAAACGCAACTGAACTCACCAGTATTGCACACCACACAGGCATGTATTTGGTAAGAGACGGGAGTAGGAAACCGCGGAAAACTATTTCCTCCCACACAGGAGCACAGACCGATACTACAATTGCATACAACAACATTGCCACAGGATCCCTTGCTTTTATCGATTGTTCAACGCTCGAAAGGGTAATCTGTGTAGACGGCAAGATAGGTAGTAGGTCAAGGTTGAACTGAGAGAGCCGATTCACGAGAGGAAACATGAGACATCCCATGATGACATCTAATTGCCATTTCCCTTTCAGACTAAACTTGAACCAGTCAGGTGGAAGGGGGCGGAATCGAGAAAGACAACGAACAAGGATTGCAATTCCAGCTAGTCCTTCGGTTACATCGGTGACAAGGCTAAATAGTGCCTGTCCTCTAAAGGTCAAAGAATCCTTGCTAAAGCCAGTTATATGGGCTGCAAAAGGAATCATCCAAGATCCTATAAACCAAAACGCCGACGTCCAAAGAAGCATAACCTGCATCATAGTTTGCACAAATTACAGCCTAATGTTGGGCTTTTGTTGTTTGGAATTTTAACTCTGCTCGGTTGGGATAAATTCCCCTCATACCACATTACCTTAAATTTTAACTGCAAGGAATTGATAAACAAAAGAGAAATTTATCGTTATTATATTTTGCTCAAACTTTGGGGAAACACTTACTTGTAATATGGTCATTGCAGTCCATGGTACAACCCATCGATTTCCAATCCCATTGACTACTTCATTTGAAGCCTGAAAGGAAATCAAGACTTCAGGTAAACCAATTCGTACAAGATAAACATTTGAAGTATAAATTTTATGAGATTGACGACATCGCCAATAATAATACCACTCTGTCAACCATTGACAACGTGATGCAAGTTTCCATCTTTGAGGATGCAAAGGAAATCTAAAACTTGATAACTGATAAGCAAGATGATGCAGGTGGAGTAAAAGCAATAACACATGAATTAACAATCAATTCATCTCAATATTTTAGTTCAGTTTCAAATATATTGCAAATTCAATTACCCCATATAAATAACATTACAAGAGCGTTCATTTAGGGATAATTATGTCTAATGTTTTAATCCTTAAGGTGATCTAGGAAGTTGATAGGATCAACTGGTAATTAAGAAGAAAGAAAAATTCACACAGAAAGAGAAAAAGGAATCCTTTATTGATGGGTCTCTCGGTCAATGGTGACACAAACACTTATAACATACTCCCTCCAGATTGAAATAAAGCAAAAGTAGTATTTAAAAAGTTGATGTGTTTGGTCTAAAATTTAGACTAGACACATCAACTTTTCAATTACTCTTTTTGCTTATATTTCATTTTAGAGGGAGTATGCTCTTACAGATGGTTCAAGAGCTCTACAACTCTACCTTTTAGCTACGAACAAATTCTGTTGAATTTCTTGTTTATAGACATCACCTCCTATTCCTTTTAACTAACTAACCAAAGGTTTATCAATAAGAATTTTTACATTCCCAATTATGGAATTTAAGCTAGGATTTATAACATCACCTGCTACTGAATTTGTTATAGCCTATTGTTGAAATGATAGAAGGAAATGGAAAGCAATGATACTCAATTCATTGTTAGGTTTATGCAAAATAGGAAGAGATGGAATGAAACTAGACTGATTACATTCAGTCCAACACCCCTATTTTTCTTCTTTTCAATTGGAGATATGTGGTGAATCCAAATTTGTATCCATTACATAAAAATATCCAAGCAATGATCAGAGGGTAACTTCATTTTATTCCATTATGTTCCATTCTATTACATCCAGTTCCACTTCATTCTACTAACTATTAAAATGCAAACGCAACCTTAATATCCACGAGTTCCTCGTGGGTTTAGTATGCAAGACACTATGCAAGCCTAGGCATTGTATAATGCCTAGGCTTCTTTTCTGCCCATCTTCAACCCTATCGAACATCAAAACAGATTCACCACATCAAAATCCTAATTCCTTCTTTCGTTTGTCCCAAAACCAAATTGATCCAACCCTGAAAATGCAGGTAACATTTTCAGCACTCATACATTCATTGATCCAACCCTAAAACCCCCTATTCTCCTCTGCAAGTCACTCTAACACTCACAAACATCCAATGAACCTTCAATCAGCTTTTAATCTGGATTCGATGCATCTATAATATACCATTAATCCATCTGAGAAAACCTATGTCTCAAATCCCACTTCAATCTCACATCAAAAGAACATTGAAATAAATAAATAAAATAAAATAAATGACCTATTAAGAATGGCAAAGGAATCTACCTGCTCCTTTAATTCGATTAATTCTTCAATGACCAAGTACAAACAGATATTTACTTTGAAATTTGTATGCAATCAAACATGTGGCTCGACAAAGGAAACCACATTCTCGTTTCTTTCCATCAATCCATCATCAAGTCAATTTGTATGCAATCAAACATATGGCTCGACAAAGGGAACCACATTCTCGTTTCTTTCCATCAATCCATCATCAATTCAAAAGTTCAAAAATACAAGTGGATATTCACTTAGGCTCTGTTTGGGAATTTAGGAGAGGAAGAGAGAGTTGGAAAGTGGATATTCACATATGTATACCCTTTTCATATAGCACAAATACCTAATCGTGGATGAATTTAATTGTCATGTATTGTTAGTGTAAAAAGTTTTATACATTGTCAGTATATCACAACCATTCATAGACATAACTTTAGAGGTAGTTTCGGTAAAATTCAAACATCTTTAATGATCTAACGGTTGTGATCAGAACAAAGTAAAAACTCTTACATTGATTGTGTATAGGAATTAAATTCATTATGGATAAGTGTCTCTTTTAATATTATGTAATTTCCCTATACAACAGACATTACCAAATAACTACATAGCTCAAATTTTAAATCATGCATATCAAATCGTCCTAAAGTTTACTAGTCAGCAATGAAGAAACAAAATGCAACACTAAACCATTATAAATTAGTGTATGAATTTAGCATGGAATTTCATCGCCATGGAACCAGATGGCAGGGATAAAATATGCATATTCAAATTTGGTTCAGAAGTACACAATCATTGATAATGAATACCAAGATTTAAAATGCTGGAGAACACATCTGCATAGAAAACGGAAAACCATTTGCTTATAAACACAAACAATGAAAGACATTTGACCTTCGGAAGGATTGACTTCCAGTCTCTCTTGGTGACATTAGGGTCCTCGGATTCAGATTGCACCAAATCCTCATGAAGAAAGTGTTCTATAATTTCAGGTTTGGGCGTTTCTGAAGAATGATGCTCTTCATGTCTAAAGCACAGAATACTCAATTTCTGCAATCAAAACACCAAAGCATAAAAGGTGAACACAGTGCTATTTCTATAACAATTGATAAAATAATGTTAAATTGTTTTCATGTAAGCTATAAAATATGTTCATAACCTATCCTAGAGACCTAATGGAAATAAACTTAAAACAACTTATGAACATGTCATAAGCTCTCCCAAACAGTCTCACAAGTGGTTTGTCGTCAGATAAGTTCAAATAATCTAATCCTATAACAGACACTTTTATGTATTTCTAATAAAAATGCTAACTTGCCACAACATTTTCACCGATAAACGCACAAGTAAACTAATAAAAAACTTAAACCCTCCACAAAACAAGCAAACCCTAATATATATATATATATATATATATATATATATATATAGGTCTCAGATTCTGAGGTTCATTTGGGATAAAGGTCAGAACTTTTGAAACCCTTTTCTTTTAACTTAGCAATTTCATTAAAATATAAAAAATTTAAAATAACCCACAAACACAATTATAAATAAATCAAAGAAAAAAGACAACAAAAAAATGGTTGGAAGTAGTTGCAAAATACTTATATACTTACGTTGTTTGAAGGATTGATATGAGAATTGGGGATCCGAAAATGAGTAGGAAAAGGACGAAGTGAGAGAATTGAGGGTCGAGGAAAACCCTTAATTGGAAGAAAGGAGCGACGAGCAAAAAGAGAGTGAGAAGAAGAAGAAGAAGAGGTACACAACATTTATAAATGTATTCACAGTAACCCTCACATCAAAGATTTAGAAATGGTAGGTGGTGGATTAGGGTATGTGATTTGAAGAACCTCTTCCTTTACTTCCTTCTACTTTCTTCCATCCACTTCTACTAATTATTAATTATTACAAATATATATAAAATAATAAAATAATGATTATTACAATATATAAAATATTCTCAGGTGTGTCCTGAAGCGGCGTTGTTGTTGTTGCGGTGGTGGTAATTGGATTTGGGAGAATTGCATTTCAATTTCGAATGGACGAGAAAATTTAGGAGGTTTTGGAAAAGGAAATAATTCGGCTTGATTTGGAATTGATGAAAGTGAAGTATATATCCTTCACAAGACAGAGACAATTGGGCAAATCCGAAGGATTAGGATTAGGGTTAGGGTTAGGGTTGGATTGGGTAAAATTGAACGGTGTACTATAAAACTTTGGGACTTGGGAGTAGGTAGGTAGATGATTCCATTCCCGCAAACCAATTTATCACCTCAATTCATTTACTACCTCCTCTTTTATTTTTGTCACATTTTTTTTTACCTAATCTTAAAATCGTTTTGTAAACGAAATTACTAGATTCAAGTGAATATAAATTTTACACACCAATTATATGGAAGAATTTGAATTCAAAATTTAATTAAAGTATGTTTTGTTTATATTTTTCTTATCTCCGACAAAATTTTGAATAGTTAGAGCTATATTTTCATGAGGGTTAAAATAAATAAAAAATATCAAATAAAATTTATTTTAACTAACAAATATTTAGATTAAATATCGTGTTTTGAATTTAAAATCAAAATCTCGCAGTTGTGTATAAGTTTATTTATTATTCTATCAACAAAAACAAAAACAAAAAAGTATTTTGATTATTTTAAAATATATCTATTATCGTTTTTCAAATGTATCACTTATTAATATTATCAAATTATCTTTAATCAAAAAAATTATTATCAAATTATTTTAAAATATGAAAAATTAACATTTAATGTATCTATAAAAATATATAACTTTTTTAACAAAAAATAAATAAAAGATAATTTAATAATAATTATATACAAATTATACATATTAATTATACTACTATTTTTTTACTCCACTAATTTTTCTTAATAAGCATAAAAAGTGTCATTTGATCTTATAAATATGGACAGATTTTAAAAAATTTATGATTTAAGATTTTATAATGAGTTTAATTGTGTAAAAACATGTATACATA